>CM041780.1:10780125-11457567 GCA_023374045.1 Limonium bicolor
CAGTAAGTAATGGGAGTATGTATTGTATTTGAGTAGTACTCGGATATTCCGGTCCATCAGACCGATGCTGTATGTATTACTAGCCTTGTTAGTCACGTGGGTGGCTAATGGCATTGTATCACCGCCGTTGAGTAAGAATGTATCCGCTGCGTGAGTACGAATGTATAAGAAGATTGGACGGTGATAACGGTATTAGCGGTAGGGGGTGTTACAAAAAGTGGTATCAGAGCGAAGTATCGCTCTGTGATGACGGGAAATACCGAGTTAGGATTTAGAAGCTTAGGGCTAAGGGCTGAGTGTTAGCATCTGAGAGATGCTAGTTAGGAACTATCGGTGAGTACCGGATACCTACAACACCAGACCTGCCCTCCACAAACCCTTGTATGATTTTCGAAAGACGCCAGGAGAAGAAAGCCTTCTCATACTCGGGGAAACCCGATCTGGCAGTTGTGAAGCAGTCACACAGTAAACAAGAACCGACATATGGTAGATTCCAAGAATTGGAAAGTCCCGGGGATGGATCCCGGTTGAACAACAATACCCGCACTTAATAGCGGTAGGATGAGCACTCCAATCACAAGGAGGCTGCAACTTACAACAGCATGGGGCGACGTACTTAGCAGTCGCGAGAACCTAGCTAATCAACCATCAACAGGAAAAGAGGCACTAAGTGTGCAGCAAGGCAGAAAAAGGAACAGTAACAAAACCCGAGACACCAGTCTACGGGGCAGTAGTATCTAACTAATACCATCAACGGTATGCTAGCTGACTAGGGACATAGTAGGTAGTGATTAATTCAAAACCTGCAACGCCAAAAGGGTTATAATACCTGGTCAACATAGCTCAGACGGCTACAAGGATATCCATAGGATACGAACCGATAGGACTACAAGAGTAGTGGCTAAACAAGCTAAGGCTCAATAACCACGGTAAACCAGTGGGAACGGGCAACGAAGAGAAACACAAGACAAAAAAAAGGGGATCTCCAAGGATTGGAGAAGTACCCGGATCTATGACATTCACGTCAAGATCACAGAAGCTACTTAAAGGATCAAGTACCCCAACGTAGATCAATAAGATCAAGGGAAGAGTCAGCAAGACTATCAAACATAGTGGAAACCATACCAAGACCGGTGTAGGTTTAACCAAAAACCACCAGTACCACGCACTTGCCACGGCAAGTGCAGTAGAGAACATGAATATGTGAAGGAACATTAAACAGTCACAAGTACATAGTAATGTATGGTGACCGTAATGAAACAAACAGGATCACACATCCTAACAACTAGAAGTATGGAACCTTGGAAAGGCCTGACGGCCTGACCACTATACTTAGTACATACCAGTCAGCGAGGAACTAGACTTGGTCAAGACCTCAAAACATGGCTATGCCATGAAAGACTTCTTTTAACACCGAACCATAATTTTAAAACCCAAAATTTTTCTTTCAAAACCACAACCTTCTTTAAACCTTGGATTTTAAAACCAAACCAACAGAATTACGGTGAGTACCATAGAATGATACAAGAGGAGTTGACAACAGAATACTTCACCTAGGCGTGTGACGAGCACTACGAGTGTACCCTATTACGGGATGTGGGACAACCGCACTCCGAAGGAGCTTGCGGGCCTGACATATAGTTAGGTAAGTGGTAACGTATCAACAAGGTACCCCACGTATGTATACATGTAGTGTACGAAACACGGGAAGTAGTCAACTCCGTTCTACGGACCGTGAGTAAGTTCAAACCAGAACAACTGACACTTCAGACGATCAGGGAGGAGGAACTCAGCTAAGAAATAAGTATGGAAGAACTCAGAGAATCCATCTGAGGATAAGGAATAAGAACTAGGTAGTGCAAAGAGCACATACTAGTAAGTATAGACATTGGATGTGTCTCAAAGACTTCAAACAAATACGTGATGGCTGGAAGTATACCCAGTCTAAACACAGTAAGGCAATCGCCTAACGTGAACACCACAATGCTCAACAAACAGGACAGAATTCCCAAGAGCAATTACAAGATTACCACAAATATAATCCATCACCAAAGGGACATTTAAAACTAGTCTCAAGCACTGGGAGCAAGTATAGACAGTCTACCCAAGAACCGGAGACGTATAACCCTAAAAGGGACAACTCAAGTACGGTACCACAAGACGGTACAGTGGACAACATATCATAAACATTAGCCAGACGTAACAGCATAACCTAACAACACCCAGGAGCAATCCTTGAAGGGTGTTTGAGTTAGCAACAGTCGAACAACAATGACATGATGAAAGCACAAAAGCTAGAACGAACACTCGGTTAAGACACCGAAGGGATTTCACTTAACAGGAAATACCCTAGACTACAAAAGACACTAATCAGCATCAGATTGCCTAACAGTCTCCTATGAATGGAAGCGTGATGCCGCGACTTGCCATGGAGCCTAGTAATACCTCCAACCTATGGGGTATACAAGGAGTCGAAACGTGTATAAGCAGCTTGCAAAGAGCATAGCTTGCAGCGATAAGGCTTAAAAGCCATCAACCAACTATGTTAGGTAAACCTTAGCGGTTGCATAACCCACACCTTTTGATAATAAGACTTGCAAGAGATATTATCTCATATGACAAGAAATCAACAACTGGACCATCAATTCAAACCCAACATCCTGAGTGGCTTGGAGTAATGGTCAACTCAGTGTCACTGTCACTAGAGCATCAGCCTAGTATATAGTTGACAAGCTTTAATTACCTTCATACCTTCTGTAGCAATGGTAGCACAGAGGCACATGAATGGTAATAACGCCAACAATGCCTAGTCCACGCTTGGACACTACGAGAAACTTGAGGGAAGATACCTCTCATTAACAGAAAACCACCCATGCGGTGACGATGGGAACCCTTAGAAAGAGGCTTCCGTCTACCATAACAACAAAACTTGTGCATATAGACATTGCCAGAGAAACAACGAATAAGGAAATGAGATTCCAAACCACTACGCCTATGAGAGGCTGTGGACTGTAGGAGCACATCGCTTAAAAGCATCGAAGCTCGAAGGAGTGAGTATACTCCTTATGAACCCAAACACGTGGTGAACCATTTTATAAATGGCGGAGGTACATAAAACAAAGACTAACATAGTAAACCTCGTCACGAGACCTGTGAGTGAAGATAACCCCTCAACAAGAACCTTCAATTGTTAGTGATAGAATACCCTCCAATTGGAGAACGGGACCAGAAAACCCTTGAAGTTTTGGGGGATACCGGTAATGTACATGCAAAAGTAAAACCGCATAGCAAGAGCCTATGATCAATGCTCAGCTATGGAGACAGTAATTGTCAAAACAATCAATGAGTGTGCACATTGCACAAGAGAACTTGTAACCCGATAAACCACTTCGTCTTTGGTCAACCAAGTTATTTGGCAAACTATATCATGAATGAGGAAGTAATGTGAGGTAAGCTAACCTACACATGAAACCTAAATTGAAATAAAACATCCCCACAATGGGAAGATAATAGTATTGTGGTATGCTACGACAACCGCCATACACACGAACAGAGGAAACCCTCAGTGTTCGTACCATAAGGGAATGGTGCCAATGACAATGGTAATGAGTAAGAGGAACTACTATAGTAACAAAGACAATAAAAACGATGTCATGTAACGAGTAAGAGTATGGTGCGCAATAAACGACCGCTAGGATGAAGTAGTAAGACGATGACACGGAGTATAAGTATGTGAAGACAGGCAGAAATATTCATCCCTATCACATAAGTGATTTACTGTCAAGCGTTTACGCCTCTACACTCTGTATGACTGAGTGTTTTGGTATTGCACTAGCACAGCTAATGATCTAATGCGATAGCTAGGAATATGGAAAATGTAAACCGTAGTAAACCCTTTCTTTCACCAGCAACATGGCATAAGACAGTCAAGCAAGCTTAGCAACAAACCGTGCGACCTAAGGCCAAAGAAGCACGAAGAGTGTAAGCACACTAACAATCACAAGATGTGAATTCCATTTGAATAAAAGGTGAAGAAAGACGACTGAAGAAAGTCACTTGGACCGACGCATTGAGAATGCAAGGTCATACAGGCAAAGAACACTTGTGTTGAACCAGAAGAACTGGTATATTCAGAAGCTGGTGACAACAGAGGAAGCACTGCAACTAGGTAGTGACTTAACCTCGCCGACAACAAGTCGGAGGAACTTAGTGAATAACCGTGGGAGTACGAATAGTACGTGTAATATTACCAGAGAGCTGGTCATTGAGTTCAAACAGCGGTAAAAGAATACCACACTGTTAGTAAACCTTATTTCCACAATAGAGGGATAAAAAGGTGATGTATAGCACATTAAGGATAACATGAAGGGTGAGTAACCCAAGTTATCAGGGTCGCGCAGCAGAAGCTAGTGGGCCCTAGCTAGGAAATGTAATACACCTAGTAAGTATGAAAGAATGGCTATTAATGCCTTGAAGCCTAACAGGCTAGAACTGAATTAATTATGAGTTAAATAAACTCATATAGGAATCCTCGGTGCAAGGACTAAACCATTGGTATGGTTAAGACCCTTTGACCAGAGCATATTGTATAGTATATCGTAGTGAAGCTAAACGCTTCTGATTGCCCAAATCGAGTAAACCAATGTTTAATAGTAACATATGGTAGATTACGTGGGCGTAATCCCTTTTAAGGGGGGTAGAGCGAAAACCGCTTAATGTAAGTTTCATGAACAAAACACAGAAACTATAATGTGCATAGCACAAATGAGAATCGAATTGATGATTAGTACTTATGTCAGATAAACATACGTATTCATTCATATTGTAAGTGTGGTAATTAGGCACAAGAGATGCGAATACCATTGGATGAATATAACCATAACTCCAATATGAGAGTATTTGTAAGGAAGAGTAGAGAAACTCTTTGGGAAATGATAATTCCTATTGTGTATGTTTATTTGAACATAGACATGGCATTACGATGCAAGAGTCAGTATAAAATCGACGTAGAACCTAGTAGATGTTGAAACAATTGAGAATGAGTAGCGGACGGAGCTCCACAAGTATTGTATCCTTAAAGAAGTAGTACGGATTGACTATGAGTAGTAGAAGAATGTAACCCCCGAGTGGTGTATTCGTAAGTATGTTATTGGTTTGGAAGTAATTGAGGACAGCTGAATTTCATAAGTACGGTATTCCCTAGTCAGAATAGTAGAGATAATTGAGGGTAATGGAAGAAAGTAGAGAAGATTGAAGAAATGAGCATTTAGGCATCGAATTCCAAGTGAAGTATTTGGGAAGTACGTTGAGAATGATTGATGGACTGAATTCCATCCTTTGGAGTTGTATGAAATTGTAATTATGACTAGGAAGAGTAAAAAGGTAGAAAATGAAAATGAGTGAATTATCTATTATTTGAAACGGATGTGGGAGGTCGAACTTGATCCTGATCAGATCAAGGGAAACCGAACACAAATTGGGGTGGAAAGATAGTTCAACACTGATGCTGATCACATCAGGGTCTAATGATTCTTGAAGCTCCCCTCAAGTGGTCACAGGAATCACGCATAGGGTAGAAGCAATAAATACAAACTGGAATTTAGAGTTGTATGCTTTGGAAAATTTCTAAGTAGTAGTTGCGAAAGAATTATTCCAAGGGCAGCGGGACATAGAAGAGTCCTGTGTCTAGATGACCCGAGTGCCTGCGGGATTGTAATGTGTATTGCATTGCTTTGGGGATAGCTTTGCACGGTATGTATGTTTAAATTTGGCAATGAGGAACCGGATGGTCGGTAGTAATGCGGATTGAAGTAATTATTGTGCATTAGTATGGTATGGTATGGTATAGTATGTAGGAACCTTGAGCAACGGATTTGGGATTGGTAAGGAGGAAGAATGTATGGCTTTGGCATTAGATAAGTATGGATGAGTAAGTATAGTAATCCCATGACCTCGAGCAACTTTGAGGACAAAGTTCTTAAGGGGGGTAGATTGAAATACCCCAAACTTAAATATGGTGATTAAATTATTCTAATATAGTATTTAAGGGCATAATAGTGCCTAAGTAATTTTGGTAAGGAAAATAAATCCAAAAGAAATAAAGAAACGCTTAGAAAGTGGAAAACACTAGAATAAGCGTTAAATAACCATAAGAGGTACGAGACCTCGGTTATAGTATCGTAAGGATTCCTCAGGCTTATTCATGCCTAATTAATATACGGGAATGATTCCCGAAGAAAACGGATCCAAATAATGTATTAAAACGCTAATAGAGCTTTAGCGCACATTTTTCGAGGAAACCCAAAAATTTTGTTTTAAGTGGTCAAACGGACCCGTAAAAATTATAAATCATTAAATAACTATTATTAAGCACTAACGGAAGCTTAATAACCAATAAAAATAAAGAAACGAGAAAATTCCGGAAAACGGGCCCGGTTAGTGAATAGTACCTAAACTGGGTAAAATAACGAGCATTTCTGTAAAAGATGAAAAACGCTCCAGCTAGTATAACAGTGGGGGCCGATTTTTACTGTTGTAGACAGCCCTCTCTCTCACACACACACACAAGTAACAAATAAGTATAAAGTAACAAAAAGTAAAAAGTAGTCCTCTCTCTCTTCTTATTTCCTTAATTCCCTCATCTCTCTCTCCAATTCCTTTCCCTCTCTCACGGTGGAGTCCCCCTCTCTGCAGAACCCTCTTCTTCTTCTCCCCCTTGCAGCCGATTTTGACAGCTCAAGAATGCTCCCATGGCAACTCCACCTTCTACCTCATGCTCTAGCTCCATTTGAGCTCCAAATGTAAAATAAAATACATATTTGAACTCCCCTCTTCAAGCTCTACATTCCTATCTTTTCAAAATCCGAAATGAGCAACTTCATCTCCATGGGTTTTCCCCATTTGAAGAGAAAAGCACACCATTGTGGAGCTTGGAGTCTCCTCTTTCCCCAGGTAAAAATCTCCATGAAAAGTGCAAGTTTTCTTCACCTTCCTTGGTTAGCCAATTTTGCCTATTGTAATGCTTTGTTTTCTCTCTCTCTTTTGAGCACCAATCTCACCTTGCAATGGTTTTAGATTCTCCTTCTTGAACCAAGGGCTAAAACCCCTCCTAACACACCCCAGAGTTTGGCAACTCCATTCCCCATGTGACCGAATTGTACAAGGAAGAGAGGAGAAGAGGTGGAAAAGGAAAGAGGAAATAAGAGCTTAAGGATTTGATTTGTGGCACCGGAGGACGTTCGGAAACACGTACGACGGTGAACGGTATGATTTCTTCATGCTCTGTATCCTAACCTGGTTACCCCGATTTGTGTGCTTATGTGATCACCAATAAGATAAATGCACGAATCAGAATTGTAATGCACTTAATGTGTTTGAACCATTTTGTTCTTGATTGTATCTTCTTGAACATTTAGTTTGTATAATTCATGAAATGTATGAATGAGAATGAAGGGTATGTGTATGTAATGTGTACTTGTGTATTGTATGGATGTATGGAAATGAAGTACTGACTTCTGCTAATTCCTAACAATCTAACTCCTAACATGAGTAATGAGTAAATGGAATGAGTAGAAGTCCGATATAGTTTCGGCCACGCGTGCGGATAAGGAAACACAAGAGAATGGATCCGAATCCTGGCTGTAATCTTTTCCATGGACCAATCCCCTTGAATGGGTAGCATCCTGGATTAGTGGGCCACCCTAAAGCCCGGTGGTGGGATGTAGTAATCCCTGCCCGGAGGTCATACCGACTTGACTTGAGTAAAGTAAGTAAGAAGTAAGTATTGTATGTGTATCGGTCTTGACTGTTGTAAGTCATTGACCTTGAGTAAATGAGTATTGGACACCCGATTAACCCGGGTGTGTAAAGAAGCTAACAAGCCTTCTGTGTGAATTGGAGAAGTGTATCTGCGTATTGCGTATTAAGTATGTAATGAGTATGTATTGTGTATGTGTATTCTGGAAGATGGTAAGTAAGTATTGGTTGACTTGTATTGTCTTCCAAGCATGTATTGTACTGTGTGTATGTATGTATACCCTGCGTAGTATTGTAGTATCGTGAATGAAAGCATGTATGTATGTATGTATGTATTGCGAAATGAATTGCATGTATTCGACCAAATGGTCGGCGTACCCTCGCTAGTACGCGGGGTAGGCAGTTATCATATTCAGCGTAAGCTGACCCGCTAGGGGGAGCATTTTTAGTGTGCAGGTACCCGAAGCAGTCCTGGTCACGGAAGAGACCGGTGGACATGCCTAGATTACTAGGAATGAAAGGTAGATTGTAGTAAATGGTATAAGGTTTGTAGCCTTGCATGTAGAAATGTACCAAGGGGTACACTATTACGGAAGTTGCAAGTATGTAGTTGTGAGGAATGGGTAGTGGATAGACTCTTAATGAGTATGCATGGAATTGAAGAGGTATCGTATTTGTATTTGGAACTCAGTAAACTCGGTATGTGTAGTGTATTATCTTGTACTGAATTATGGAGTATTGTTGAATGGAGTATTGTATCGAATAGAGTAGTGTAGTACTCAGTAAGTAATGGGAGTATGTATTGTATTTGAGTAGTACTCGGATATTCCGGTCCATTAGACCGATGCTGTATGTATTAGTAGCCTTGTTAGTCACGTGGGTGGCTAACGGCATTGTATCACCCGCCGTTGAGTAAGAATGTATCCGCTGCGTGAGTACGAATGTATAAGGAGATTGGACGGTGATGACGGTATTAGCGGTAGGGGTATTACAAGTCTAAATAAATATTAGGGAACAAATCCCGAAGAAAACGGATCCTTAAAATGGATTAAAATCACTAATGAACCTTAAAGCGCGTTTTTCGAGGTAACCGGGAAAAACGTGTCTTTAAGCGGGTCAAATAGACTCGTAACAATTTTGGTCAACTAAATAATCATTAATAAATATTAGTGAAGCTTTAGAACTAATAAAATCAATAAAACGGGAAATTAGTAAAAACTGCCAAAAACGGGAAGTTGTGGGGTAGAAACATAAATAACCAAAACTTATGTGTCCACTTTTGAAAATAAAAATGTGAAACTGTGTGTGTGCAGTGGGGGTCCGATTTTAAGGCCTCTCACACTCTCTCACACACTCACTCACTCATTTACAAAACAACAAAAATAATAAAGTAAAACCCACCTACTTTATTCTACCTCACACTCCCACACTCTCTCTCCTACTCTCATTTCTTCCTCCACGTACAGACCCTATCTCCCTCACTCTCTCTGATTTCTTTCCTTCTCCAACCGACATTAATGGAGAATTAGCAAGCCCCCCATAAAATACTCCCTTCTCTCCTCTTATTACTCCCTTGAACCTCTTCCAAAATTATAAAAACTACACCATTGTGTTCCTCTCACCAAGTAGAGCATTCCTATCTTTTCAAAATTCAAATGGAGCACTTTCATCTCCATGGGTATGGAGCATTTGGAGCTTCAAGACCATCACTAGAACCACCTTCTTCTCTTTGTTCTTTTGAGGTAAAAATCTTCTTGAAAGCTTATCTTTTTCTAGCCCTTGTGGGCAAAACGAATTTGCAAACTAAACCCTTGCTTGCTTCTTTGAATGCTAGCCGATTTTGGCATTGTTGGAGAGTGGAAAATCTTACTCTTGAGCCATTCCAAGCTTCACTTATACCCTTGCAAGGTAATGAAATTTCTAAACCCTAAAACCTACATTAAAACTAAAATAATGGTTAGGGTTAGTTTTGTATTGAATGGTATATTATGAATGGGTTGTAATGTTAGAGTTGTTGAGAGGCTATAACCGGTAGAGAGAGAGAAGAAGGAAGAAGGAAGAAGAAGCAGGGAAAATAAGGTAATGATACTCACCCTTGAGTAGTATTGCATATATGTATGTAACAGATTTTAGAAGTTAAAATGGGTATTGTAAAATGGTAGAGTATATTAGTGTAATGGGTAAGAGAAACCAAATGTTTTAAACCTTAAAAAGATATGTAAACTTATTGAAACCTAGTTGGGATTGGGTGTTGAGTGCAGGAATTTTAAGGAGTTTTAATGTTTGGTAATTGTGTATGAGAGCTTGTATATTTATATTGTGTATAAACAGGTGAGATGATCATATATGTGTGTGAGACAATGTGGTGAGAGTATAAAAATATAGGGGAGACTATGGCAAAATTTGCCTAAGAATAGAACACTTAGTGAACTAGAAGCTAGGTGGAAAATTTTTATTGTAACAGATTTTAATTGAGTAAGCATAGTGGGTAAGTTAGTATAGGATTTGTGTAATGCATTAGAAGCTTTAGGAGTGACATTAGAAGAGGGAGTTATAGTTGGGGAGAGTTAGGACTAAAATCTGTAGCAAAATGCAACTAGAGAAGATACTTGTGAGTGTTGAAATGGAATTTGGGAAGAACAAGAGTAAGTTAGTATAGGGTTTGTGTAAATGAATTAAGGAATGAAACAGCATGATTTAGAGTGTTTAAGTAGTGGTAAAACATGTGGGAATAAGTGGAGGAACAATAGGGAAGTAATGGGTGAAAGAGATAGAACTGAAAACAGAAATAAAAATGCAAATACTAGGCCGGACCGACCTTGGGACCGGACTTGCAAGGTCGGTCGAGCCCAGATGTACAAAGGAGAAACCTTCTGGAATGGACCGACCTTGGGACCAGACATGCAAGGTCGGTCGGCCAGAAGAATTTCCCGTAATGCAACCTACTGGAATGGACCGACCTTGCGACCGGACTTGCAAGGTCGGTCGACTCAAAATTTTCCGTCTTGTAAGCTACTGGAATGGACCGACCTTACGACCGGACTTGCAAGGTCGGTCGGGCTAAAATTCGCCTGTAACGAAACTTACTGGAATGGACCGACCTTGGGACCGGACATGCAAGGTCGGTCGACTCCAGAATTTTGAAACCAGAACTTACTGGAATGGACCGACCTTGGGACCGGACTTGCAAGGTCGGTCGGCCCTGAAATTTTCCAGCGTAATTCCTTACTGACTTCGACCGACCTTGGGACCGGACTTGTAAGGTCAGTCGGGTCTTACAAAAGTAATGAAGAGTAAGCAAGTAATGTGTAAGTGTAAGAATGGAAAGGACTTAGTAAGTATGACTTAGGAAACGTAAGAGTAATCGAATTAAGTTAATGATAGTTAAATTAATCCACCGAACATATGTATGTTATAGGACTTGATTTGCGAGCACCGAAGGAACGTTGGGATACAAGTACAATGGTGAACGGTATGAATTCCTCATGCCCCGTATGCTATCTTGGTTACTCTGATTTGTGTGTTGTGTGCTAATTGATCACCAAATAAGATAAATGCACGAATCGGAGTTACCATGTTACTTGTGAATATGTAGTGTTGTATATTGTTGTATATTGTCTTTAAATCTTAGTTTGTATAATTCATGAAATGTATGGATGAATATGAATGCGTGTATGTATGTTGTATTGTACTGTGACCGATTGTGATTGTGCTTGGACTTCTAACTTATTCCTAACAAGCTAACCAATCTAACTTAAATTGGTAATTAAATTGGAATGAGTAGAAGTCCGATATAGTTTCGGCCACGCGTGAGGATGCGGAGTCACGAGAGGTTGGCTCCAATTCCTGACTCTTAAACTGGTCCGCGGCCCAAATCCCTTAAGTGGGTAGCATCCCGGATTGGTGAGTCAAGTAAATCCCGGTGGTGGGACGGTGTAGTCCCCGGGCCGGAGGTCATACCGACTTAACTTGAGTATAATTAAGTAAGTAAGAATGAGTAAGTAAAGTAAGTGAAAGTAAGTAAGTGCAATTAAGAGAAAGTAAGTGAAATGAGTAAAAGGGTAAACAGCATTCCGATTAACCCGGATGCGTAACTTGGCTAACATTGTGAAGGTAAGTATTGTATGCACTATTGTATTGATGCCTTGAATTGTGTAATGAATCGTGTATGCATGTACGTTGTATGAAAAGCATGTATGTATGAAATTAATGAACCACATGCTTAGTGGTCGTCAAATAGTCGGCGTGCCCTAGCTAGCAGGTGGTATATGCGGAGTTTATGCGCAGCTTTTGCTGAGGCCCTTGGGGCACCGTTTTTAATATGAATGCAGGTGCAAGAGAGGGATGAAGATGTTGAAGACTTAATTTTATTTCTTTTGTCTTCTTTTGGATTGTAAACAATGATTGATGAATGGTGTACTAAGTAGTACACGACTGTAGCTTTTGATTAGCCGGTGTACCATGTGGTACACCTTTTTGAGTATAGAAAGGATGGTGAATTGGTATAGGTGAGTAGCCGGTAGAAAGTCACTATTTTGGTAGATTGGAAAGGGAATGTAATTGAATATACCTTAATTACTCGGTGATCCAAGAATTGTAATCATGTCATATTTTCGGTAATGGTAAGCAATGTTTTAGTAGCTCGGTATACTATGATCATCAGACCGTGACTGTAAAAAAGGTAAGCCTAGCTAGCCGTGGGCGGTGGTTGCGGGCGTTGTATCACCCGCCGTAGTAATAGTAGTATTTCCGCTGCGAATTGATAGGATTAACAGGACGATTAGACGGTAAGCACAGGATTAACGGTAGGGGTGTTACAAAAAGTGGTATCAGAAGCATAGTTACGCTCTGATGTCCTTAGTTACTGAGCATAGGGGATTACCGAGTTAAGATTTCAACCGTCTTAAGACGGACACTTAGAAACCTAACTAGGAACTACCATTGTTGATAACGGATACCCTTGACAATCTTAGGAACGATACCTTGCTTAAATTCCAAGACCCTTAGGTCATATCTTGCGAAGCCTAATGTAAATGCTAAATGTTCAGATGTCAGGACGAGGACGAGGCCGACCTAGGGGAGAGACATCTGACGGACCCGGCACGCAGACGATAGCTGAGATCGTCACTGCCACAGTAGCGCAGATGCTACCTCAAGTAATCACCACGATGCAACAAAATCAGCAAAACCAACAGAACCAAGCGGGACCAATCCCTCCCCCTCCACCCAGAGAAGCTAATTGGGAAAAAGCTGTAGCGGAACTTCGCCCTCCCTGCTTTAGGGGCGAGAGTGATCCGGCTAAGCTAGAAGCCTACGTCTCCGAGATGGAGATGGCGTTTGAAACCCTCGAAGCTCCTGCTGGAGTTCGAGTTAGAGTTGCTGCTTAATACCTGAAAGATGCAGCCATGGATTGGTGGAAGCTGGTCAAGCATGAGCATGTCAACGACCCCACCTTCGACTGGGAGTCCTTTGCATCCCTCATCCGATCAAAATACTATCCGGAGCATGTGAAAACCAAGAAAAGGCTAGAGCTGGATGCCTTGAAGATGACAGACAAGATGTCTGTGGATGAGTACTACCGCACCTTCACTTCTATCCTCGTCTTCTACCCGACCTAGGGTACACCGGCCAGGTGTTGGTCGATCGCTTCTATGGCGGTCTGAGCCATCGCCTTCGGTACGGTATGGGCTGCACTCGATTTACCTCCCTTCAGGTAAATATTGGTTAACCCTTAGTACCATTTCAATTCCCTAATTTCCTAAATTTCCTTGAGTTCCTTGAATCTCTCCTTTATCCCTTCATAATTAAGAATCCCGGCTAATACCTGAAACTATAGGAGTGTTATCACGCGGCTTCTCGCGTTGAGATCACTTGCCAACTACGGGATGAAGAAGAAACCGCGTTGAAGCGCAAGGCAAACAATAAGAACACAAGTGCCGAGGAGCAGAACCAGGGTAAAAGCTGGAAAAAGAAGAAAGGGAAGTTCTTTCATCAAACTCAAAAGAACTTCCCAAGTGAGAGCAGTGCCCATGCTGAGCAGGGCAAACCAGTTGAGCTTCTTCAGCTTGGTTCATCAGCACCGGTGGCCGCAAAGCCACTGAGATCACACCCACCTAAGGGTAAGCTTCTATTCCTAAATCGTATTTGTACAATTACCATAACTAGTATATCCACGCACACATGTGCTAACCCTCTAAACCTCAGGTTCTGGCTCCTGTTTCACCAAAACCTTCTCCGATGGCCGCACCTATGTGTGCAGGATGTGCAATCAAGACCATCCCGGCAAGGACTGCTATGGGAGAGAAATAAAATGCTACAACTGCCAGAAACCGGGACATACAACCAACAGATGCCCAGAGAATGCCAAGCAAAAAGGGAACTACCAAAGCTACAAGCAGAGGGAAGGCAAGGAGGTTGCATCTGGCGATGCACCGGCCCAGCAGGCACCACATGGACCGGGATCCGGGGTCCTCAGAGGGGTGCGCCTTAGAGGCAGCCTGTCCTTCATGTTATTGACCGTGACGGGTCCGGTTCTAAGTCCGGCCCAGGTAATTATCCGAACCTTTAATCCTTGAGAAGCATGACTAAGTATTGAAGTAACTGTTTGAATGAATGCATGAGTGAATGAATCGAAGTATGTATTGAGCATGAAATGAAGTAGTTGAAACTAGTACTCACCGTAGATGAAATTATAACCATAGGAAGCTTTAGTATCTGTTATCCGATACCGGTAAACCTAAATCAAGAAGAGATCGACATCACGAACCACTACTACACCAGCGAACAGTGTCAGGTCATCCGACCAGGTATGATTCTATTAAAGGAATACCTGACACCCGTAGCACAAATTGCAATCATCCGACGATGCAACGAGCTAGGAACGGGTCAAGGTGGATTTTATACAACGAATTCCCCGGTGGAGCGAAGATGAAGCTGAAAATGATGTGGTTGGGAAAGGATTGGAATCCTTATACCAAGACATACCAAGAGACACGAACACAAGACGGAACAACGCCACCGACAATACCTCCAGAGTTTCAGACACTTGTCACACAAGCAAGAGAACTTGCACAACAATATGAACAAGAACCGATCCCCGCACTTGAAGCGGACCTTTGTATCGTCAACTTCTATGAGAAAGAAGGACGACTTGGGTTACACCAAGACAAGGACGAGACAGCGGAATCTCTTGAACAAGGGGTGCCCGTAGTGTCTTGGTCCATTGGTGATGACGTCGTATTCCTGTATAGCGAGCAGAAGCGTGTGGACCTCGCACAGAAACTGGTATTGAGATCAGGAGATGTCCTAATCATGGGTGGAAACTCTAGGATGCTGTATCACGGGATCAAGAAGATCAAGTTGAATACGGCACCACCGGCAATAATCAATGCCACACACATGAAACCAGGACGCCTGAACCTTACCTTTAGGAAGTATTAAATTCATAGTATCATGTAATCTATTAGTAACGTGTATTAGAGACACGGTATGTATGATGGTTGGTTTATCAATAAAGAGCAGTGTTGATTTAATTCCACTTGTGTCCACCATCAATACTTATCCACTTGTGAATCCAATAGGTTGTGGACTCGGTACCGAAGGTATCCTGAGCATCCTCACCGAAGCACAAGCCGGCAGAAGCGGCACCATCTTAACGGGAACATTCCCAGTAAATGGCATTGATGCCAATGTGTTATTCAACTCCGGCGCCTCTCACACTTTCGTATCACCATCCTTCGTGAAGAGGTTGAAGCTAGATGCTGATGAGCTACTGAACTTTGTGGTTACTCTCCCATCGAAGGAGTGAGTAAAGTGCCCCAAATATTATTAATCAGCCACCATCGAAATCAAAAACGAAGCGTTTACCATTTCCTTCATCGAGTTTAATGGATTGGGATTCGACTTAATCATTGGAATGAATTGGTTGGAGCGGCACAGGGTAGAATCCTCTGCGCCGAACATCGATTGCTGCTCAAGAGTCCTTCTGAGGTTACTGTATCTTACCGCTAGAGATCGAGGGAGCTTTGACCACACTTATATCCGCTATGGCCATGTACCGGGAGCTCAGAATGGGCCAAGAAGTGTATGTACAAGACCTGGAGAGAGATCCAGAGTTCAGTGATGAAGTACCCATCGTATCCGAATTTCCAGATGTATCCCCAAGGAGCTACCCGGCATGCCACCTCAGAGAGCGGTATATTTGAAATTGATCTCTTGCCAGGTACCGGTCCCATTGCTAGGGCACCGTACCGCATGTCACCTGCTGAAATGACAGAGCTGAAAGAGCAGTTACGTGACTTACTCAACAAAGGGTTTATACGCCCGAGCGTATCACCCTGGGGAGCACCGGTTCTCTTCGTGAAGAAGAAGGACGGTTGCCTTCGACTTTGTATTGACTACCGCGAGCTGAATGCGGTCACAGTCAAAAACAAATACCCATTGTCACGCATCGACGACCTATTTGATCAGCTGAAAGGAGCATCAGTCTTCTCAAGATCGACCTCCGTTCGGGATATCATCAAATTGCTATCAAAGAGCAAGACATTGAGAAAACGACATTCCGTACCAGATATGGCCACTACGAATTCACGGTGATGCCATTCGGTTTGTCAAACGCACCAGCTAAATTCATGGACCTCATGAATCGTCTATTCAGTGAGCAGTTGGACACTTCCTTGGTTGTCTTCATCGACGACATACTTGTATACTCCAAATCACCAGAAGAGCATGAAATTCATTTGAGGAAAGTGCTTGAGACACTGCGCGAGAACCAGCTGTATGCGAAGTTCTCCAAATGCGAGTTCTGGCTAGATCAGGTATCATTCCTCGGTCATGTCATCTCGAGCGCAGGTATCTCAGTTGACCCTTTTAAGATAGAAGATGTACGATCATGGCCTAGACCTAAGACTGTTACCGACATTTAGAGCTTTCTTGGTCTAGCCGGTTACTACCAGAGATTTGTAAAGGACTTCTCGAAAGTCGCTAAGCCCATGACTACATTGATGAAGAAAGATGCACCGTTTGTATGAACAGACGAGTGCGAGTTATCATTTCAGAGCCTAAAGGACTCATTGACCTCAGCGCCCATCCTTACTCTTCCAGAGGGCATAGAGGGATTTGAGGTATATTGTGATGCATCAGGCAAAGGAATGGGATGCGTACTCATGCAGCATGGCAAGGTTGTAGCTTATGCCTCCCGCCAGCTGAAAAAGCATGAGGTGAATTACCCGACACACGACTTAGAGTTAGGAGCCATTGTCTTCGCCTTGAAGATATGGCGACACTATCTCTATGGGGTAAGTATCACCATCTACTCTGACCATAAGAGCTTACAGTATGTATTCACACATAAAGAACTAAATTTGAGACAGAGAAGATGGATGGAGTTTCTTTCAGATTACGACATCAACTTGCAGTATAAGGAAGGGAAGGCAAACGTTGTAGCCGACGCCCTGAGCCGTCGGGCACACTCGCTCCATTCGCTACTCGCTTCTTCTAGCTTGGTTGACGAGGTGCGAGACGCTCAGTTGAGCGACCCTTACCTAACTGAAATCAGACAAAGATTGAGAATGGTACATTTGAGAAGAAAAAAGTATGATTTGAAGCTACATGAAGATGGTTTGATTCGGTTGAATGGCAGGCTATGCGTCCCCCGAAGCATTGCAGAGCTAAGGGATCGCATCCTGCGAGAGTCACACAGTTCCACATTGTCAGTCCATCCAGAAGCCTCCAAGATGTACAAAGACATGAAGAGGTACTTCTGGTGGTGGGAATGAAATCGGATGTGACAGAATTTGTATTGAGATGCTTAACATGCCAGAAGGTTAAATTTGAACATCGTAGACCGGGCGGAATGGTATAATCGATGCCAGTTCCGGAGTGGAAATTTCATGATATCTCCATGGATTTTGTTGTTGGACTCCCACCTGCCAGGGGAGGACTCAACATGATCTGGGTTGTAGTCGATCGCCTTACCAAGGTTGCCAGATTCATACCGATGAAGGACACCTGGAAGGTAGTAAGCTAGCTGAGCTATTCGACAAGGAGATTATCAGACATCATGGAGTCCCGAAAACCATAGTATCTGACCGCGACACCAGGTTTCTTTCGAGATACTGGAGAGCCACACGGGAAGCGTTGGGTACAGAATTGAATTTGAGTACCGCCTTCCATCCATAGACCGACGGTCAGACAGAAAGGACCATCCAGACACTAGAGGACATGCTTCGGGCATGTGCCTTAGACTTTCAGGGGAGTTGGTTAGACAAGCTTCATCTTATCGAATTTTCATACAATAATAGTTATCATGCCTCGATAAAGATGTCGCCTTTCCAAGCTCTATACGGTAGACCTTGCCGTACACCCTTGTGTTGGGATGAGTCAAGCGAAGCGGTCATCATAGGACCGGAGTACCTTGAGCAAGTACAAGCTGAAGTTCAGCAGATTCGAGCTAATATGAAGACAGCCCAAGATAGACAGAAATCCTATACGGATGTGCGACGAGGCAACCTTGAGTTCGCCGTGGGCGACCAAGTGTTCTTGCGCGTTTCACCTATGAAGGGTGTCTTCCGATTTGGCCAGAAGGGCAAGCTGAGCCCAAAGTTTGTAGGGCCGTATGCTATCACCGAAAGAGTTGGAGCTGTAGCCTACAGGTTAGCACTACCTGAGGACTTGGGACGTGTCCATGATGTATTTCATGTGTCACAACTCAAGAAGTATATTGCTGATCCTTCTCATGTCTTATAGCCCGAGAGATTATCCATTGAGCCGACCATGAGATATGTTGAAACCCTAGTGAGAATCCTGGATAGGAAGACCAGAGACACTCGCCATAAGTCTATACGAATGGTGAAGGTCCTATGGTCAAACCATGATGTCGAAGAAGCGACATGGGAGTTGGAAGATGCCATGAAGGCTAAGTACCCACAGTTCTTCATAGACTAGGGAGTCTAGCATTTAGTAATACGGGTACGGGTCATACCCCTTTTAAGGGGGTAGAGCCTTTTTGCTTTTGCATTGCTTCGGGGTAAGCGTTGCATAGTGTGTAGGTATTGTAATAGGTTTGGTATGGCACATTAGTGCGGAGCGTATGTGTATTATGTGTAATCTGTGTGTATGGATGTGTGTAATGTGTGTGTACGTGTAATGATGTGTATGTGATGTGTGTATGTATGTGTGATGTGTGTAATGATGTGTGTAATGTGAATGTGATGGTATGTATGGAAATGATGGATTGTGCATGTGAATTGTGTATGATGCTTGAAGTGTGTATGCTTGCAATGTGGAAGGAAGTAAACAACTCATAGGTGTAGTAAGACACATTATGGCAATTGGTTTGCCTAATGAGTAGAATCACTTAAACTACTAACCTTGAGCAACTTTGAGGGCAAAGTTTCTTAAGGGGGGTAGATTGAAATACCCCGTAATTAAAAACAGTGATTAATTAGGCTAATAAATAATTTTAGAAGCTTAATTAAGTCTAAATAAATATTAGGGAACAAATCCCGAAGAAAACGGATCCTTAAAATGGATTAAAATCATTAATGAACCTTAAAGCGCGTTTTTCGAGGTAACCGGGAAAACGTGTCTTTAAGCGGGTCAAATAGACTCGTAACAATTTTGGTCAACTAAATAATCATTAATAAATATTAGTGAAGCTTTAGAATAAAATCAATAAAAGGGAAATTAGTAAAAACTGTCAAAAACGGGAAGTTGTAGGGTAGAAACATAAATAACCAAAACTTATGTGTCCACTTTTGAAAATAAAAATGTGAAACCTGTGTGTGTGCAGTGGGGGTCCGATTTTAAGGCCTCTCACACTCTCTCACACACTCACTCACTCATTTACAAAACAACAAAATATAAAGTAAAACCACCTACTTATTCTACCTCACACTCCACACTCTCTCCTACTCTCATTTCTTCCTCCACGTACAGACCCTATCTCCCTCACTCTCTCTGATTTCTTTCCTTCTCCAACCGACATCAATGGAGAATTAGCAAGCCCCCACAAAATACTCCCTTCTCTCCTCTTGTTACTCCCTTGAACCTCTTCCAAAAATTATAAAAACTACACCATTGTGTTCCTCTCACCAAGTAGAGCATTCCTATCTTTTCAAAATTCGAAATGGAGAACTTTCATCTCCATGGGTATGGAGCATTTGGAGCTTCAAGACCATCACTAGAACCACCTTCTTCTCCTTGTTCTTTTGAGGTAAAAATCTTCTTGAAAGCTTATCTTTTTCTAGCCTTGTGGGCAAAACGAATTTGCAAACTAAACCCTTGCTTGCTTCTTTGAATGCTAGCCGATTTTGGCATTGTTGGAGAGTGGGAAATCTTACTTGAGCCATTCCAAGCTTCACTTATACCCTTACAAGGTAATGAAATTTCTAAACCCTAAAACCTACATTAAAACTTAAATAATGGTTAGGGTTAGTTTTTGTATTGAATGGTATATTTATGAATGGGTTGTAATGTTAGAGTTGTTGAAAGGCTATAACCGGTAGAGAGGAGAGAGAGAAATAAGAAGAAGGAAGAAGCAAGGAAGAAGAGAAAGAAAACTAGAAGGGAAAAAGGTAATGATACTCACCCTTGAGTAGTCTTGCATATATGTATGTAACAGATTTTTAGAAGTTAAAATGGGTATTGTAAAATGGTAGAGTATTAGTAGTGTAATGGGTAAGAGAAACAAATGTTTTAAACCTTAAAAAGATATGTAAAACTTATTGAAACCTAGTTGGGATTGGGGTGTTGAGTGCAGGAATAATTTAAGGAGTGTTTAATGTTGGTAATTGTGTGTGAGCGCTTGTATATGATATTGTGTATAAACAGGTGAGATAATCATATATGTGTGTGAGACAATGTGGTGAGAGTATAAAAATATAGGGGACTATGGCAAAATTTGACTAAGAATAGAACACTTAGTGAACTAGAAGCTAGGTGGAAAATTTATGTTGTAACAGATTTTAATTGAGTTAGCTTAGTGGGTAAGTTAGTATAGGATTTGGGTAAATGAATTAAGGAATGAAGCAGCATGATTTAGATTGTTCAAGTAGTGGTAAAAAACATGTGGAATAAGTGAGGAACAATGGGGAAGTAATGGGTGAAAGATAGAACTGAAAACAGAAATAAAAATGCAAATACTGGGCCGGACCGACCTTGGACCGGACTTGAAAGGTCGGTCGAGCCCAGATGTACGAAGGACGGAAACCTTCTGGAATGGACCGACCTTGGGACCGGACAAGCAAGGTCGGTCGGCCAGAAGAATTTCCCGTAATGCAACCTACTGGAATGGACCGACCTTGCGACCGGACTTGCAAGGTCGGTCGACTCAAAATTTTTCCGTCTTATAAGCTACTGGAAAGGACCGACCATGCGACCGGACTTGCAAGGTCGGTCGGGCTAAAATTCACCTGTAACGAAACTTACTGGAATGGACCGACCTTGGGACCGGACATGCAAGGTCGGTCGACTCCAGAATTTCGAAACCAGAACTTACTGGAATGGACCGACCTTGGGACCGGACTTGCAAGGTCGGTCGGCCCTGAAATTTTCCAGCGTATTTTACTCCTGGCTTCGACGACCTTGGGACCGGACTTGTAAGGTCGGTCGGGTCTTACAAAAAAAAAAATTAATAATAATATATATATATATGTATATGTATACCCACATATACATATGTACATATATGTAAGTATACAAATGTTAAGTAAGGAAAGGAACTTAAAGTAATGAAGAGTAAGCAAGTAATGTGTAAGTGTAAGAATGTAAAGGACTTAGTAAGTATGACTTAGGAAACATAAGAGTAATTGAATAAGTTAATGATAGTTAAATTAATCCACCGAACATATGTATGTTATAGGACTTGATTTGTGAGCACCGAAGGAACGTTGGGATACAAGTACAACGGTGAACGGTATGAATTCCTCATGCCCCGTATGCTATCTTGGTTACTCTGATTTGTGTGTTGTGTGCTAATTGATCACCAAATAAGATAAATGCACGAATCGGAGTTACCATGTTTACTTGTGAATATGTAGTGTTGTATATTGTTGTATATTGTCTTTAAATCTTAGTTTGTATAATTCATGAAATGTATGGATGAATATGAATGCGTGTATGTATGTTGTATTGTACTGTGACCGATTGTGATTGTGCTTGGACTTCTAACTTATTCCTAACAAGCAAACCAATCTAACTTAAATTGGCAATTAAATTGGAATGAGTAGAAGTCCGATATAGTTTCGGCCACGCGTGAGGATGCGGAGTCATGAGAGGTTGGCTCCAATTCCGGACTCTTAAACTGGTCCGCGGCCCAAATCCCTTAAGTGGGTAGCATCCGGATTTGGTGAGTCAAGTAAATCCCAGTGGTGGGACGGTGTAGTCCCGGGGCCGGAGGTCATACCGACTTAACTTGAGTATAAGTAAGTAAGTAAGAATGAGTAAGTAAAGTAAGTGAAAGTAAGTAAGTGCAAGTAAGAGAAAGTAAGTGAAATGAGTAAAAGAGTAAACAACATTCCGATTAACCCGGATGCGTAACTTGGCTAACATTGTGAAGGTAAGTATTGTATGCACTATTGTATTGATGCCTTGAATTGTGTAATGAATTGTGAATGCATGTACGTTGTATGAAAAGCATGTACGTATGAAATTAATGAACCGCATGCTTAGTGGTCGTCAAATAGTCGGCGTGCCCTAGCTAGCACGCGGTATTTGCGGAGTTTATGCGCAGCTTTTGCTGAGGCCCTTGGGGCACCGTTTTTAATATGAATGCAGGTGCAAGAGAGGGATGAAGATGTTGAAGACTTAATTTTATTTCTTTTGTCTTCTTTTGGATTGTAAACAATGATTGATGAATGGTGTACTATGTAGTACACGGCTGTAGCATTTGATTAGCCGGTGTACCATGCGGTACACCTTTTTGCGTATAGAAAGGATGGTGAATTGGTATAGGTGAGTAGCCGGTAGAAACTCACTATTTTTGGTAGATTGGAAAGGGAATGTAATTGAATATACCTTAAATACTCGGTGATCCAAGAATTGTAAGCATGTCATATTTTCGGTAATGGTAAGCAATGTTTTAGTAGCTCGGTATACTATGATCATCAGACTGTGACTGTAAGTAAGGTAAGCCTAGCTAGCCATATGGGCAGTTAGCGGCGTTGTATCACCCGCCGTAGTAATAGTAGTATTTCCGCTGCGAACTGATAGGATTAACAGGACGATTAGACGGTAAGCACAGGATTAACGGTAGGGGTGTTACAAAACTTCACCCCATATATCTTAGTATGTTCTAGCCTCATTGGGCACTTCAAATACACCTTAAGCCCTCCACAAAACTCATTAAATCACTCACCAATATCCACCTTAGTCATTATGCATTTTCCTTATATAATGCCAACACTTGTAATGCTTTTCACTAGGCTTCTAAGTGGTGGTTCATACCTATTATAACCACTATGCCATAATGTTTCCTCACCACTATAACATAATCTCCAAGCATCTTTCATCATCTAAAATTCCTTTATGCAACTACTTAAAGTTCCTACACAAGTTTATGCCTCCTTCTTCTAGCACATTATTTCCTTCCTACTTGTTTACCAATATTTGCCTAAGTCCTAAATACACTATGTAACGCCCCTTCTTACAATAAATACAACGGAATATAAAATCTCTACTGGCTTTTACAGACCATCGGGTTCCAAACACCCGGCACCAAACCTCACCAATTACAACTTATAAAATTACAAAAGCTACGGTCTGAACTCGAGAAAAACAATATAAACATAACTACTAGTAAAATAGAATAACTATCCACAATCCCTAATTCCCATCCACTCACTCATGCTCTTTGTGGCCACCTGTATAAACAATTAATACCTGCAAGATGAAACCAAGCAGCCCACCCCAGGAGGGGTGAGTCAGTTCCCTGGAATGGTACTGGTACAATTCTCCAAAACAATCTTTAAAACATAACTCTTCAAAATAAACAGTAACTTGAAATTAAACTCTTGAAAGTAAAGCAGGGAAACAAGGCACTTTAAAATCACCAAGCCAAAGACAACAAGTTAAGGATAAAGATAAATAATAGAAAAGTAAAGTTAGTGAAACAAAACCACCTCATGTGTTAGCGAACATCCATTGCCTTAGTTAAACCCACTTCCCGTTAGGAGTAGAAAGACTCAGATAGTCACAAAGGACTAGGAATAACAAGATAGATCCAAGATCTAATAACTCAAGAATGGAATAATACCAATTGGAAGAGATGGCCCCCACCGCCAGATACAAATGTCCGTATGGACGAGGGATATACAGCCCCCTGCTGTCAGATTAAAAATGTCCTAATGGACGAGGGATATACAGCCCCCTGCTGTTAAATATCAATGCCCCTATGGGCGAGGGATATACAACCCCTACTGTTAAATATCAATGCCCCTATGGGCGAGGGATATACAACCCCCTACTGTTAAATATCAATGCCCCTATGGGCGAGGGATATACAACCCCCTGCTGTTACCATTGAAGACGCGCGCACGTCGAAACCTCAAGAACCAGCTCATGGATGAAACGATATCCAGAGTCAAAAGAAGGATTTACCAAAATTCATCTTTTCCAAATTCCCACCAGATCACTGACTACCCAGAGCAATACCAAAACACTCAGTCCTACAGAGTGCAGAAGCGTAACCCTAAGCGTCAATGTCTATGGAAAACCATAGAAGGAACCAATCCCCAAGTGAGTTTCACATTCAAGGCTCAGTTAGAACACAAAGCTGTGTTAGTCACCACCATTTCCTTTTAGAAATCCTCTAAGCTCAGTTAGCGTTTTCCAAAACATTCCACAAGTCAATCAGCAAAAATATCGGAGTACGAGAAATCGTACCTGGTCAACGTTGTAGCAGTTCTAGTAAACTCGTACAAACATTCAACAATTCTCTGAGGAACATTGATGATAATTTACTATCAATAACCTGTACCCTAAGTTAAACTTAAATAAATTCCTCTCTCTTATTTCTAAATCTCAATCATCTTATAAGCCCTAGCTTAAATGTTATGTATAACCATTGACTTATTTTAGAAGGTTGTATAGCCCAAGGAATGTATTTTATTAACACCTGTTAATTGTTCCACTCCTATCCACTTTATTCATATTTAACCACAATCCTCACAATCAAGACTTTTGACACCTTTATATCATAAATGTGTTTACATTATACAATTAAATCTAAGAATTCAATATTAATCTTAAGCTCAATAGCTTTATTCTTAATTTAGAATAAACATTGTATTATGACCTATGATGGACTCATCTCAGAATACTATACTATTATCTCACAATGTAAAGATTATGTATTTAAACAATATCTACTAGATAACCCATTATGATTAAGTCTTTCCCTTAACTTAATTAAGATCTACATCTTGTATATTGGAATCATAATGTTGTAGATACATTTTATTATAACTTAATTGAGCCACTAAACTCAATTAACATATCCTTAGTTCAGAATGACTTCCTATCATAACCGTCTAATAATCTTGTCATAAGATGTTGAATTACCTCTCATATTGAAACAACTATATTATAGTTAACTTAGACTTATCGAACTCTTACATTTAGTATTCACAAGGTACATTATTTGCTTAATTATTACCTATATAATAAGGTGTTTAAAAATAACCTTTTATGTATCCTTACTTACCTTTAATCTCCTAAATGTTTTATTTTTACACACATACACTCTATAGACTATGTATAATCCTTTTGTACTAAACTTCAATAAACTTAAGCCTTAAATACATTTTAAATTATTTACAAAACCTAAGGTTTCAAAGGAGTAACGTAATAAATTATTTCCCCTTATTATGTTCTAGGATAAACATTATATCTTACATAAGGTAAAAAAAATTATCTAAGAATTAAATCCCCATTCATAAGTGAAATTGCCAATTATTTAATAGGATCATCTATTCTGAAAATTCTCATATTTTATATTCAAATAACATATCATTATTTCCCATTACCGTAAAGTATATCAATATAATATCTTATGTAACTTAGTTTTATCTAATAAAAGGTTCAAAGGTTTTAAGTATCAAATTCCTATTTACAAACCTTCTATAAATTCTAACTACTAAATACCTCACTCAATTGTAAACCCACATCCTAAGTATTGGTAATAAATGTTATAAATGTATTTCATATGGCTTATCTAATGCCAAGAAACTTAAGGATTATTATTTAGATAAATTTCCAAATCATAGTTTAATATAGTTTTATATCATAATCCTTTTAATGATTTTATCTTAAAACATTAAGTTATATTTCAATACCATAAATGTTAAGAAATGATTAAATCTAGACTTACTAATCCACCTCACATTTAGATGTAAAAGTATTTTATTTATTTTAATATCGTATATATATTAAGAACATTTAGATGTAAAAGTATTACATTTATTTATTAATTATATAGTAAGTTCTATTTGTGTAAAATCTAATTATAAATATTCCTAAATTTTAACTTATTAATTTCTTAACCCAATTATAGATTTATATTGCGGTCATTGACTAAATATATACATGTATTTTAGTACTGTTTATAAAACTTAG
Source organism: Limonium bicolor (assembly GCA_023374045.1). Lineage (NCBI taxonomy): Eukaryota > Viridiplantae > Streptophyta > Magnoliopsida > Caryophyllales > Plumbaginaceae > Limonium > Limonium bicolor. Next base: position 10,806,493 of record CM041780.1, read on the forward strand.
AAATTCAAAGGTAACTCAAAACTCAATTTCATAACCATAAATTAATACCACCTCATATAATATTCTTCTATTAGCAATATGTAAAGGTTTAGTTTAACTTATTAATCCCTTCATATTCTATTTGCTATAAGGTATTTATGTCTTTATTTATTTATCTATTTATCGTATATGTATACTAGGATTTATTCAAGACATTCTTTATGTAGTTTTATTGCATTTAATTATTTATAAACTTTTACACATATCTACATCCGAAATATGGTTTATAAAATAAAGAATTTTCCTTAGTTTCAATTAAGTATATTAACTACCATATTATATAACTAATATAAATGTAGATTAATTTAGTTCCTTGATTTAACCTAAGTTACTATTTTATTCCTTATATATATGTATAGAAATAAATATATATTTTCCTTAGTTTAAATTAAAAATATTAACTCCCATATAATATAATAAATAAAACATAAAAATAATTAAATTCCTTGTTTTAACATAAGTTTCTATTTTTAAATCTACCATATAAGTATATATATACATATATGTGAATAATTTCACTTCTCATAAAAACTAATACCCAAACATTTATAAACTTACTGTTATAAAATGTTAATTTAGTGTTCCATATTTTTCCTAACTTAAAAAGTTTATTAACAAACCATACTTTAATTTTTGGTTAGATTAAAAACGATATATTATAAGTTATTCTTATGAAAAACTCATAAACAAAATTTTTAAAACCTTCTACCATTGCCCAAAAATTCCCAAATTTAATATACAGTAACTATAAAATTTTAGACATATTATAAAATTTTTATTTCATAAAAATATCTTTTAAATTTATCCAAATAATTCCAGAAAACCCGTAAATTGCAAAAATCATAACTTATGTTTAAAAACTCCAAAACCTTATTAATTTACAACAAAATAAACTAGATTTAATAAGGAATCTATGATTAAAATTTCAAGTCAAAATAACTCCGGGAAGGTATTTAAATTAATTCAACAAGTTAGAGTTAAATTCTGAAACATTATAAACTTAAAACATCTTTATTATCCACGATCTAATCTTGGCTGTCCATTTCCTTAAGTCCAGATCGGACGGACGCTGAAGCCCCAGTTCTTCATCAAATCCAAAATCGAAGTCGAGTACTAAATCGACAATATATCCCAATCTACAGAACGAAATCGAGTGATTCTTGTTTCAATGGTTTTGAAATTAAATTACGGTTCTAATGAGACCAATTTCCCCAATTATAATGCAGTATACGATGGTTTTCGTATTTGATTTCGAGGTTAGGGTTCATACGGTTTAGAAATTCGAATTTCCACAAATTCTCTCTATATGATGCACTATAGGTTAAATTGGTTGGGGGGTTAGTTCGAGAATGACAAATCGAACAACATTGTTGGAGGAATTGATCAGAAACTTACCAGAGAAGCGCCGGCAAGAAAAATCGAATTTGATTTCCAGAAAAGTCATTATTTTATGAGCAGTTCAAGTAGCCTACTTCACGGATCAACTCGTGCTAGCTGAGAGATATTCAATCCATAAAACCTACGTAATTTTAAAGTAGACATGTAACTCTAAACATTGGTGGAAGAATCATGGAAAACGAATAACTAGGGAGAAAGTTACAGGTCCACAAAGATCTGAGGTTACCATGTCATTTCTGGAAGAATTTTGGGCAAAAACCTGACGTGGTCGAGTAGGGAACTTTAGAGGACTAGCGCTTCCAAACTATTACGAATCAGCCTTAGTCATCAACATTAAAGTTGTAGAGGGATTAGAGCTCTTCAAAACGAGCTAAAGAACACGAAATTTGGCTCAGAAACGAAGATGTTATGGCAAGACGAAGTTTACCTGATTTCAGAGAAAACCAGAATTCTGGGTTACGAATTCGCAAGGTGGCAACTTTGGATCAATATTGCCGTCGATGTAGGATGAGTTAGAAGATGTATGAGTTATGGTTGAAAAGAGGAGATTAAGGAAAAGAGAATGCAAAAGACGGCACTCAAAAATTCCAAACGAGGAGAAAGTTATGGAGGTCACAAGATAGGGAAACAAACTGATTTCTGTTGGCGAAAAACAAGGAGAAAATCGACTAAGTGTTGGGCGGCCTGTGATTGACTGACACGTGGCAGATCTCAAAGTTTTGATTCTAACCTTCAATCTAGCATAACTTTGGCTAGGATGATCCGTTTTTGACGTTCTTTTTATCGATCTTCATGGTTTTCTATAACCTATTTATTGGTATAGGTGTCATGTGCTAGTTTGACCATTCTCAAAAAGTCAACCCTAGCAAGGCTTAATAAGCTTTAAGGTTTCTATAATTTTATTTTGACTTTTATGTTTCAAAACAATGTTCCAACTCTTTCTAAAATCTTTATAATATACTTGGAGTGTTTAGAAATTTTCCCAAGATTTATTGAGTTATAAATCTTATTATTAAATTCATAATACTATATAATAATATATAATAATTAAATATTTAATTGTATTCTTTAGAGTTAAATAGGTGGAATCCCCCTAAAATAATTTCCATAATTCCATATAATATTAATACACATAATTCCATGCAATAATTTAATATTCATAATTCCTTATACTAATTTAACATTCATAATTCCATATAATAATTTAATACTTAATAGTATTATTAAAGGTTTAATAAAAGAAATCCCCTAAATTAATTTAAATTAATTTAGGGTATTTCACACAAGTATATCTCAAGACATTCATTTGATTCCTAATCCTCCATGATGATGCCTAAGTCATTCTAACTCATAAAAACACCTTAAACTCACCCTTCTTCATCAAAACGACTCCTAAAGTTTCTTAGTACTTCCTTAGTCATAAAATCTCCTTACACATCTTAAACACTTAGGTTCTTCACTAAATTTTGCCATGGGTTCTCTAGTATATTATTACACCAAAACATTTAGTTTTTCACCATCAAACAGCTATTAACATTCAAACTCTCATTAAACCTCCTTAGCACACATCATACACCAAAACTACACTACATCACAATATAGTGCATAAACTTAAATTGCTTGGCACTTAGGCCCTTAAATGACTTGGCTCTTAGGCCCTTAAATGCATAAATCTTAAACACTGAATTTCCTTAATATATATAGCCTTTGACCTACAAATACACACAACAAGGCTCCCATTGCAATTTAAATGCTCTTATAATTCACCTTGACATTCTTAAACTATCTCCTTTTTCTCATTTGCTCCTTAGTCACAAGTTCACAAGTATAGTCATTGTTTCTCCTAGGTTTTTATAACTCTTTCCCAATGTAAACTCTACACTAAACTCATCACATATCTAAATCCCATCCCTTAAACAATAACACACCTGAAGGTAAGTAATTTACCTTGTTCTTTCACAAGCTCACAAACTTTCCTCCTTAGCCTTTTTCCTTGAACAATCTCGGTCACCACTTAAACTCCCCTTGCCAATGTTTTAACCAATATCCAATGACTCTAATGAGTGCTAGATAATACATTAACCTTAAGGAACAAACCCTAGGTTAAAAATGTGCTTTAAGGTATTAAGTTGATTGTTTTACCTTGGAGTCTTAGAATAGGCTTGGATATGAAGCAAGAAGGACCTCCTCTATCTCTTGAAGAATAAAAAACAAGCTAGAACAAGGCATAAACATGAAGCCCCATGAGTATAGATTTTCGGTTATGGAGAAAAATGGTGGAAACCTAGATTTTCTTACATATTCCTTACCTTAAGAGAATGGATAAGCTAATGAACTCCTCAAGCTTATTTTTCCCCCTTCAATGGAGGTTTCACTTGGCACCGAAATGAAGCTCTTAGAGATTTGAAAGGATAGGAAGAAAGATCTTGAGCTAACTAAGAGATATATGTGCTTGGTTTTGATTTTGGAGCTTAAATGAGCAAGTAATGGTCAAAAGAAGATGGAGCTAGCATGGAGGTTGCTTCTTACGTGAAAGAGAAGAAAGGGAGCAAGAGAAATCGGTGGAGAAGATGAAGAATGAAGAAAGGAGGAGAGAGGTGGTATAAATGAGATATTTTGATTCCTTAAAAAGTAAATAGTAAAACCACTTACTTTTCCTCTTTTTCTTCTAGCATTAGTTGGCTACTCTTGGTGACTCACACCCTTAGAAAACCGGACCCCTCATTAATTAGGCTAGTCATGGTCTTGTTTGACCAATTAATTAGACTTAGTTGATTAAAGACTAAACTAGGCACTATTTGATTACTATTCACAAACTAGAGCACATAATTGTGAAAATTTTGATTTCCCATTGATTTAGTGTAACACCCCATCCAACCACAAACACATAACAACAATCTGCAGCGGAATACACACCTCATCAAATAACTTAACTCGTTGGTGTTACACGTCGTTAACCACCCACGTGGCTAACAAGGCTATTACATACACATTGTACCGGTCTGATGGACTAGATTCCCGAGCAATTGTACATCACTATACTTTTTCATTAACAACCAGCTTACACTAACCTTACTAATGTACCGAGTATTACAAACTGATGCCGAAAACAACTTCGGTCTTACTACTCCTACAGTATATATATAACTTACATGATTACCCATGTACAACGACTACCCCGTCCTACTCTCGAACGGCTTCCAGCTCCTTGAACCTGAAATAGGAAAAGAAGAGAAAGGGGGGCCCCCAAGGGGCTCAGCACCTTTGCTGGTATGGTAATCCCGCAGCCCACATGCTACCGGGCCACGCACAACTAATTGTCGTCTTAGCATGCGATTGATTTTATTTAAATCATGCATGCGACTGTAAACATACAACACATAACATTTCGCCTCAATGGGCTCAACAAACGGATAATACATCCTTACTTTATAAGTCACTCATGGTGTTCATTATCCCTAGAGTGTTCCTCCTCTAATGGAGCTACTTCCTTAATAGACGACACTTACCCATGAATCGGGTTATCCTTAAATGCCTCTTATCACAAACTGGGATTCATTTCCATGATCCACACACTTCATATTTTACAACATATAACGTTCCTCACATAACAAAACATAACAACACTTTTCATGTTTCGACGTGCACATGTTAACATCGCAATAGGAATTGCATTACAACAACATCACATAACATAACGGGAACGGTCCTCTTAGGAACCGACCCAAACATAGTTAATTCACTGGTGAGCCTAGAGAATGATGTCGCCCTCATGATAAGCTCGTTATACATCAACAACAACACTCATTACCGTCCTAATAGTCGGACGAGTAACTTAAGTTAGGATGGTTCGGGTTTGGAGGCCCGAACACACCACACAAACACATGTTCCCCCTAAACCGATCATAAGTCAGAATAGCTAAGCATTGGAATAAGCTAATGGGAGATCATAACCCGTGAGGGAAACAACCATAACAGAGAGAAGGGTAAGGCTAAGAAGGATACCCACTCCCAAACAACGCACGACCGGCCTAACCGGATTCCTCACCACTATTAGTACATACCTACTTTTAGATATTAGTTAGAACCCCACTATGGAGTCTATCACATTCACACATTATTCAACATTACTATTGGGTTAAACACATAAGGGAGATCCCTACATTCACATACACATATCACACAATTAACACACGCATAGCCGTGGTTAGAACGTCCCATGGTTCGGGTCGTTTCCTCCGAATACCGAACTCTCTTGGGATCCTAGACTCAGTTAACTAAGGTTAACACTTCTGAGGTTAAAAGGTATCGGAGTTGAACACGCCACATATATGAATTACTGTAAACTCATTTCATGTTTTATCTTACAACGTGGCAAACATACAGAAAAACACATTGGCATACAAGCCGGTGTAATCCGGTAGGACACAGGTTGCAAGAAAACCATACCTGTCACCGGAGTCCACTTTACCACGTCCACTTATGTTCCTCAAGCAATTCTCGAACAACTGATAACATTACATGTACTTTTATTAACATCGGGGTAGCATGATTATTTAATGTCTAATGCTTATAACTTCTCCCCGTTAACTTAGTTACATAACTTTACATTTTAACTTGTTTTACTTTTACATTTTGATACAACTTTTCCCTCACCAAATTGTCATTATAACTCACCTAACATGTCTTTAACAACCTTATAACATCATTACTAATCAATCCCCATCATTACATATCATTTTATAACCTTAAACAATGTTTTTGGTCCGACCGACCTTACCGACCGACCTTACACAAGGTCGGTCCATTCCAGAACACATTACCGTCAAAAATTTCTACTCCGACCGACCTTGTATGTTTGGTCGCATGTTCGGTCCATTCCCGAGAGTTTCTTCCCTTTGAAAATTCAGGCCCGACCGAACTTGTCAAGTCCGGTCCCGTGTTCGGTCGATTCCAGAAACTTAATTCGTACACAAAATACAAGCCCGACCGACCTTGCAAGTCCGGTCCCCAAGGTCGGTCCATTCCAGAAACCAATTCTCGCAGGGTAAACTGGGCTCGACCGACCTTGGCAAGTTCGGTCGCAAGGTCGGTCTGCCCCAGACCTTTATTTTCCATTGCCCATTTAACTCCAAACTTCACCTCATATATCCTAATATGTAATAACCTCATTTGAGCACTTCAAACACATCTTTAGCCATGTACTAAACTCTTTAAATCACACACCAAAACCATCTTATCATTCACAAATTTCATACAAAATTCTTAGCACTTGGAATGTTTCCTCCTTAAGATTTCTAAGTGGTATTTTACCAATAATGACCATTATACCAAGGTGTTTCCTCTACACCTTAACATCATCTCTCAAACTTCTTTTCTTACTAACTAACTCTCCTTTTTCACATCTTACCTAAACATCACTTCTTCCTTGTACATCAACATTCCTAAACCTAAAACAAACTTCTCCAAGACTTAAATACATTCTCAAAAACACACATTGATTTCCTAGAACTTCCAAGATAATACCTAAATCCTTGCATCACTCTAAATCACCTTAATACATGTTTTCTTCCAAAGTAAAACATTTGTTCACCTTTAACACTTCCTAGTTCACCAAAACGTACTTAAAACACTTAGAACTTCTTACACATTTTCCAAATTTGGCCATAGCTTCTCTTGTATATACTCACATCCAAACACTTAGGTTTTTACCTTATTTCATCCAAGAACACCTAAAATCCATCAAACACATTTTTATACACAAACTTCACACATTTAGCACTACATCACAATATAGTGCATAAGCTTAAATTGCTTGGCACTTAGGCCCTTAAATAACATGGCTCTTAGGCCCTTAAATACATTAAACTTAAACACTGAATCTCCCACATATATATTGCCTTTAACCTGCAATTACATACAACAACACATGTGCCCTTTAATAGTTTCCTTGAGAGCATTTCACTAGGTCATTCACCTTTGGCTCCTTAGGTATTTTATTAAGCAAATCAAGCTCATTTTCCTAAGGCATTTAAACTACATTGAGATAGTTTGTTTACCTCTTTTTCCTCACAAACTTCTTTCTTGTTTCCTTGTAAAACCGGTAGGATGTTTGGTTGTTTGTCAACTTCTAAACAATGTACAAATAATAGAATGAGTATTCAAGCATTATGCTTCATCTCATTGTAAACCCTAGTTACACATATTGTTTTAACACATTAAGGTAATTTTTTTACCTTGGAATTGGAAGAGAACTTGAATAAGTATCAAGAGAGGACTCCTCCTACCCCTTGGAAGATTCAAATGAAGCTAAAACAAGCAAGGTGAATACACCATTGTGAGGTGAATTTTTGGACATCATATAAACATGGAGGAAACATGGATTTTCTTTGACTTTCCTTACCTTGAAGCAAAGGAGAACAATAATATGTGAAAAGGTGAGCTAAAGCTCCTTCAATGGTGAATCTCCATGGCACCAAAATTGAGTTCTTGAAGATTTGAAAAGATAGAAGTGTAGAGCTTGGTCTAACTAAGACAAATATGGTCTTAGAATTTGATTTGGAGCATGGAGTTGGATTTGGCAAAGAAATGAAGATGGAGAAGAGGGGTTGCTATAGCAAATCGTAAATGGAGCTTGGGAGAAGATGAAGAAACCGTGTGAAATGAAAGGAAAGAAGGGAATGAGGTGAGAGAGAGTTCACTTGTTAAGATATTTATGTATAAAGCAAAATAGTACTTTACTTTATAAGCTTTACTTTCCTTATTTGATTTCTTTTACATGTTGGTGACTCACACCTTGAAAAACCGGCCCCCATATAATTAAGAAGGGTATTTTGGTCTTTGTTGACCAATTAACTTACTTACAATAACATATGTTACAAACTAGCTTATAAAAGTTACTATTCATAAAAACAAGGCACATAGAAGTGAAAATTTTGAATTCCCATTGATATAGACTTCCAAATGTGATACTATATAGTACACATGTTAATTAAAGAGTAATGATGGACATCTAGCCATTCAAAACTCATTTACAAGACAATTTTCAAAACGTGCTTTAAGACTCCTTAAAGCACATTTTGTGTTTTAACTTGTTTTCAAGCTTGGTTTTCTTTGGTAATTGACTTAATATGTTCATTAACATATTTATAAGGTATAGGTATGACCCTTAGGTCTTATACAAGTTTATCCCAAGCTTAGAGCACATTTTTGCTCTTATCGACTTTAAGGTATTTATTTGTGTTTTGTTTGGTTTCATTATCTACCAAGGTTTCCTGAGGACTTAATTAGCCTTATAAAATCATAATTAAATATTATTAAGTCTTGGTAGGCTCTTTGGGTCCTAACCAAGTCCACTCCAAGCTTAGAGCATGTTTTGCTCAAACTGTGTCTTAGTGTTTTATTGCACTTTACCATGGTTTAAATGGTTAATTGATGTTTCTAAGGCACTTTTTAGCCTTTAGATACCACAGTTTAACATTCAAACAACATATCAAGGTTTGGGGTATTCAATCTACCCCCCTTAAAAGAACTTTGTCCTCGAAGTTCACATTTCCATGCATCATTGGATTAGAATACGGGGATTACTTATAGAAATAAAACTTCCATAACCAAACACACTTTACAACACAACCTCGGACTTACCGGTTCGGGTAACACATTCACATCCATACATAACATAACATAACATACTTACAGATAACCTCGGACTCAATGGTCCGGGTATCTTAACAATACTTACACATACATAAAAACCCTTAGACTCTCTGGTCTTAGGTAACATAACAACATTTAGACACATAGGTCTTGATAACATAACAGCCTTTAGACACATAGGTCTATGTAACACAACACATTTAGACTCATAGGTCTTGATAGCATACACTTTAGGAAATCAAAGTCAAAATAACATTTATTACACATACCACACAACATGTCATAGCATGTATAGCAATCAAAAATATCTTTGATATACACTGTGATCCCGCAGAACCCGGTCGCGATGGACACCTTCCGTCCCCGTGTCTTTGGGAGATCAAAACAATCACTTAAGTTTAAAATTTCCTTGTGAGGTTAAGTAAGAGAACTTTAATTATGTAAAGTATCTATCGATGTTTTATAAGTACCAATTGAAAATCCTTTTGAAAACACACACAACTCCAAGTCCAACTTATGCTCTTTGCTTCTTTTCTTAGCGTGATTATTTGTGACCACTTAAGGGGAGCCTCAAGAGTCATCCAACCCTGATGTGATCAGCATCAGTGTTGAACTATCCTTCCACCCCAATTTGTGTTCGGCTTCCCTTGATCGCATACAAATCAAGTTCCACTTCCCACTTCATTTTCAAGCATCAAATAAATCACTCATTTCCAATTTTCTATCTTTTTACTCATTCTAATCATGATCATAACATCTCCAAGGGATAGAACTCTGTCTATCAGTTATTTTCATTTGCTTTAATGTTGTTACCTAGGGAATCTTATTCTCACTAGGTTCTATGTCGGTTCCATAACCTTTCATGAGTCACTATATAATATATATACACATATGTTTTATCAAAATACCACACACAGTTTCACATTTATACACTGTTGGGGTTTTTGTTCCCCCGGGAGTTTCTATACTCCCCACACTTGTACCATCACACACAACTGTTAATAAATCAACACACTTATCACAATGGTATTCGCATCTTCTGTGCACAATTACCACCATTAAACCATGAATGAATGCGTATGTTTACGTAACACACACACCAATCATCAAAACAAATTATTTTGTGTTATGCACAACATAGGTCACGTACACTTGTACGGTAATACACACAAAGTGGTTTTGCGCTCTACCCCCCTTAAAAGGGATTACGTCCACGTAATCAATCACTAAACATTGGCTTAAAATGTTCTGCCGTCGTGAAGTGTTTTAACTTCCACGCGGTCTATTACACAATGGATTCTGATTAGAGGATCTTAACCATATTGGCGGTTTAGTTCCTAAACCAAGAATTCTCATTGGAGTTTGTTTAAACTCTTAGTTGGTTTTGATTCTGGCCTGTTAGGCTTCTAGGCGTTAATAATTATCCATTCACTCATGCTCACCATGTACATTCAACACTTGAATCACTGGCTCACTAGTTTCCGCTGCGAAACTGTAATAACTGTAGAGCTTAATTGCCCCATTTGTTATTCTTACTGTATTGTACATCCCCAATTGTCACCTTCATCTTGGTAACAATGGTTTCTCAACCGACGCGTGGTATCTCTTACCGTTAGCGAATTCGGTGAGTTATAAACTTTCTATCCACTTCCATAACAATTTACTGTGTATACATCTATGTATTTCACAATGATTGACTTTTTCCTTTCCGACTTACTGTCGGTTGAGATTGAGCTACTACCTAGTGTGTAGTGCTCTCTCAGCTATTTACAACATTTGTGGTATATTCCATACAGATATTTGGCAGTTAGTGCTACTGTAGTCACTTACTGTTAATAATGTCTCCACATTTGGTTTTGTACAAGTACTCTTTTATTGGTGCGGCCTTGCATTTCCTATGCATCGGCCATTATAACATTATTCCTCCACAATAAACATGTTTCCAATTCCTAGCTATCCCACTCGATCCTCACTACGCAAGTGCAATACCACAGTCATACAGAGTACAGAGGCATAAAATCTTGACAGTAAATCCCTTATGCGATTCGCCATGGAATTCACACTGAGTTCCTCATCACATAGTACCTACCACTGGCTTATTGCCCAGTCTGTTTAACGTCGCTTACCTTGCATCTCCACTGAGTTTAACTCATAACTGGTCTTATCTGCCACATTATTACTCAATAACACTGATACAACGGTCGCCAGCTGCGAACCGTGCTCTTACTCACTGCATAACAATAACTCACATGGTATTTACTGTCACATTAACTTCCACACCTATACTTACATTATTCACATTATGGTTCGTCATTCATTTGGATGACTACCGAATGCTTCTTGAGCGTTGCTCACTCGAGTCTCAAACCGACGTTATTTAGCTCGGTGCTTCACTTTATACACACATACTACTAAACTAACTGCTCTCAAATAATAATAATATTGTCCATCCTTAACATATTTCTTGAGCTTGGTTCACATAACTACCGCTCCAGCGGTTTCACAGCATCGAGAGGTATCCCCACTCTTAGTGCAGTGGTTCGTTCTCCACTCTATTCACTTATATAACATAAACTTCTGCAATCAATCTAATTTACATAACACATTTTACTTGTGGCCTATAAGCCTTATTTGCCTTGAGCTGCGCTCATTGTAGGCTGTCCACACACATGTACTTCTCTGTACAACATTACATGGTTTGGATGTTATATTGAGCTCCATGACAAGGTCGCTGCATTCCGTCTCCTTTCATGGAATGCCCCTTAGGATTGTCAGTCCGTCTCCTGACAACTTATGTCTAAACTGGGTGTTAGTTTCTACCCTTGTGCTTCTGTCATGCCATTTCGTGCAAGAATTATTGATGCGAACACCCTTTAAGGATTGCTCCTGGGTGTTACTAAGTTATGCCTTTACATCTAGTTCACACTTATTGGTACATTCAGTTAGCCACGCCGTTTGCGTTCTTAACTGGCTTATTATCTCCTTCTGTGAAGATCAACATTTCCTGGTAGTGTAGGTACCCATCCTGGGAGTTTCATCCCATTCATTGCACATTAATGTGTCCACATTAGGCATCTGCCTTGCCATGCACAGGCTGGGTCACCATTCCAGCTATCATGTTTATCCTTGAGGATCCTTAAGACGTATACGATGTCTTTACATTACAGTTAGTGCACTTTGCACCTCCTGACTCTTAAACATATCCTTGAAATGAATTCACTAATTCCTTTAGTCTCAATAACTTGACTTAGTTCCTTTACTTCAACCATTCCTTGTAATCCTTAGCTCTTGTTTTACTTATACTGCTGACCGTAGTACGGAGTCGACTACTTCCCGTGTTTCGGACTCTACTTGTATACATATGTGGGGTACCCTACTGATACATTGCTACCTACCCGACTAACCCATAAGTAGGTCTGTCAGGCCCACAAGCTCCTATCGGAGTGCGGTCGTCCCACATTTCAGTTGGTACACTCGTAGTGTCCGTCACACGCCTAGGTGAAGTATTCTGTTGTTAACTCCCTTATATATTCCGTGCTTCCCGAACTTAACCAAGGGAAAGTCTGTTCACTGTTGTATCGTTATAAACTTCATCCATTCCCTCGGGTTGCTACCCTCGGGTTCACCGGTTTCCGTCCGGTTATTCAAAAATAAACTGGGTATAACTTAGCTACCGTGTGGCACTGTGGCCGGTGTAGGTCCTCGGTTTGGTTTTGAAAAAAAAGGTTAGAAAGAAGTATTGGTTTGGAAGAAAATTTGGTTTTGAAAGAAAAGAATTTGAAATAAATCTGAGTTTTGAAAGAAAATTTCTCATGGTTTCACAACATCTTCTTGCCTTAACCAAGTCTAGCTTCTTGCTGACTGGTGTATTTCCATTTACAAAGGTTAAGCTGTTAAGCCCTTCCAAGGTTATGATTGCCTCACTTAACTTCGTGGTACTTTACTAAGTACTTCATACTTGTTAAAATTTTCCCGAAAAGCCCTATTATAGCAGCACTTTCCATGGCAAGTGCGCCATGCTAACTGGCTATTAGTTAATCACGCACACCGGTTGCGGTATTGTTCTTACCCGCACTATCATCAATGGCCTTGTTGGCCCTTACTTGAACTTGCAGTCTTGACAACAAATCTTTTGAGCATTTCTCGCTATCTCCACATGATACCCATTAACTACGGTGTTTCCCATTGTGGGAGTCCCCTTTTCCTTAGCATTATATCTTCTTCGTAGCCCGTTCCACGCATTTGTCGTGGTTACTGAGACTTGTCTCTTGTTTGGGCACTACGTTGTAGTTCCTTTGTCGGTTGGTATATCATTGGTGTATTATTTATCAACTATGGTCCCGTAGACACTCATCTCGGGTTTCATTACTGCACTTCTTGTCGGTTGCACGGTCGGTGCGATGCAAGCTGGTTATTCTCGACTGCTCGGCATGTCGACCCAGGTTGCCGGAAATTCTATTCTTTTATACACAAGATTCTTCATTCTTCGCTATTAAATGCGGTTAACATTGTTCTGATGGAGACCGTCCCCGGGATTCCCAGTTTTCGGGATCTACCGTATGACAGGTTCTCCCGTACTCTAAAGGTATTTAATAACAGCCAGATCGGGTATTCCCGAGTAAGAGTGGACTTCCATCTCTCTGGCGTTGTTTCCCAAGTTATATACAGGGATTGTGGAGGGCGGGAAGGATATAGTAGGTTTCCAGTACACGCTGGTAATTCCTAACTGGCGTATCTCTCACGCTATCACTCAACCCTTAACCCAAAGTACTAAAATCCTAACTCGGTACTTCCTAAGCTCGGTAATTCAGTCATCAGAGCGATACTTCGCTCTGATACCACTTTTTGTAACACCCCATCCAACCACAAACACATAACAACAACCTGCAGCGGAATACACACCTCATCAAATAACTTAACTCGTTGGTGTTACACACCGTTAACCACCCACGTGGCTAACAAGGCTATTACATACACATTGTACCGGTCTGATGGACTAGATTCCCGAGCAATTGTACATCAATACTTTTTCATTAACAACCAGCTTACACTAACCTTACTAATGTACCGAGTATTACAAACTGATGCCGAAAACAACTTCGGTCTTACTACTCCTACAGTATATATATAACTTACATGATTACCCATGTACAACGACTACCCCGTCCTACTCTCGAACGGCTTCCAGCTCCTTGAACCTGAAATAGGAAAAGAAGAGAAAGGGGGGCCCCCAAGGGGCACAGCACCTTTGCTGGTATGGTAATCCCGCAGCCCACATGCTACCGGGCCACGCACAACTAATTGTCGTCTTAGCATGCGATTGATTTTATTTAAATCATGCATGCGACTGTAAACACAAACACATAACATTTCGCCTCAATGGGCTCAACTAACGGATAATACATCCTTACTTGATAAGTCACTTATGGTGTTCATTATCCCTAGAGTGTTCCTCCTCTAATGGAGCTACTTCCTTAATAGACGACACTTACCCATGAATCGGGTTATCCTTAAACGCCTTTATCACAAACTGGGATTCATTTCCATGATCCACACACTCCATATTTTACAACATATAACGTTCCTCACATAACAAAACATAACAACACTTTTCACGTTTCGACGTGCACATGTTAACATCGCAATAGGAATTGCATTACAACAACATCACATAACATAACGGGAACGGTCCTCTTAGGAACCGACCCAAACATAGTTAATTCATTGGTGAGCCTAGAGAATGATGTCGCCCTCATGATAAGCTCGTTATACATCAACAACAACACTCATTACCGTCCTAATAGTCGGACGAGTAACTTAAGTTAGGTTGGTTCGGGTTTGGAGGCCCGAACACACCACACAAACACATGTTCCCCCTAAACTGATCATAAGTCGGAATAGCTAAGCTTTGGAATAAGCTAATGGGAGATCATAACCCGTGAGGGAAACAACCATAACAGAGAGAAGGGTAAGGCTAAGAAGGATACCCACTCCCAAACAACGCACGACCGGCCTAACCGGATTCCTCACCACTGTTAGTACATACCTACTTTTAGATATTAGTTAGAACCCCACTATGGAGTCTATCACATTCACACATTATTCAACATTACTACTGGGTTAAACACACAAGGGAGATCCTACATTCACATACACATATCACACAATTAACACACGCATAGCCGTGGTTAGAACGTCCCATGGTTCGGGTCGTTTACTCCGAATACCGAACTCTCTTGTGATCCTAGACTCAGTTAACTAAGGTTAACACTTCTGAGGTTAAATGGTATCGGAGTTGAACACGCCACATATATGAATTACTATAAACTCATTTCATGTTTTATCTTACAACATGGCAAACATACAGAAAAACACATTGGCATACAAGCCGGTGTAATCCGGTGGGACACAGGTTGCAAGAAAACCATACCTGTCACCGGAGTCCACTTTACCACGTCCACTATGTTCTCGAGCAATTCTCGAAACAACTGATAACATTACATGTACTTTTATTAACATCGGGGTAGCATGATTATTTAATGTCTAATGCTTATAACTTCTCCCCGTTAACTTAGTTACATAACTTTACATTTTAACTTGTTTTACTTTTACATTTTGATACAACTTTTCCCTCACCAAATTGTCATTATAACTCACCTAACATGTCTTTAACAACCTTATAACATCATTACTAATCAATCCCCATCATTACATATCATTTTATAACCTTAAACAATGTTTTTGGTCCGACCGACCTTACACAAGGTCGGTCCATTCCAGAACACATTACCGTCAAAAATTTCTACTCTGACCGACCTTGTATGTTCGGTCGCATGTTCGGTCCATTCCCGAGAGTTTCTTCCCTTTGAAAATTTAGGCCCGACCGAACTTGTCAAGTCCGGTCCCATGTTCGGTCGATTCCAGAAACTTAATTCGTACACAAAATACAAGCCCGACCGACCTTGCAAGTCCGGTCCCCAAGGTCGGTCCATTCCAGAAACCAATTCTCGCAGGGTAAACTGGGCTCGACCGAACTTGGCAAGTTCGGTCGCAAGGTCGGTCTGCCCCAGACCTTTATTTTCCATTGCCCATTTAACTCCAAACTTCACCTCATATATCCTAATATGTCATAACCTCATTTGGGCACTTCAAACACATCTTTAGCCATGTACTAAACTCTATAAATCACACACCAAAACCATATTATCATTCACAAATTTCATACAAAATTCTAAGCACTTGGAATGTTTCCTCCTTAAGATTTCTAAGTGGTATTTTACCAATAATGACCACTATACCAAGGTGCCTCTACACCTTAACATCATCTCTCAAACTTCTTTTCTTACTAACTAACTCTCCTTTTTCACATCTTACCTAAACATCACTTCTTCCTTGTACATCAACATTCCTAAACCTAAAACAAACTTCTCCAAGACTTAAATACATTCTCAAAAACACACATTGAATTCCTAGAACTTCCAAGATAATACCGAAATCCTTGCATCACTCTAAATCACCTTAATACATGTTTTCATCCCAAGTAAACATTTGTTCACCTTTAACACTTCCTAGTTCACCAAAACTTACTTATAACACTTAGAACTTCTTACACATTTTCCAAATTTGGCCATAGCTTCTCTTGTATATACTCACATCCAAACACTTAGGTTTTTACCTTATTTCATCCAAGAACACCTAAAATCCATCAAACACATTTTTATACACAAACTTCACACATTTAGCACTACATCACAATATAGTGCATAAGCTTAAACTGCTTGGCACTTAGGCCCTTAAATAACATGGCTCTTAGGCCCTTAAATACATTAAACTTAAACACTGAATCTCCCACATATATTGCGTTTAACCTGCAATTACATACAGCAACACATATGCCCTTTAATAGTTTCCTTGAGAGCATTTCACTAGGTCATTCACCTTTGGCTCCTTCGGTATTTTATTAAGCAAGTCAAGCTCATTTTCCTAAGGCATTTAAACTACATTGAGATAGTTTGTTTACCTCTTTTTCCTCACAAACATCTTTCTTGTTTCCTTGTAAAACCGGTAGGATGTTTGGTTGTTTGTCAACTTCTAAACAATGTACAAATAATAGAATGAGTATTCAAGCATTATGCTTCATCTCATTGTAAACCCTAGTTACACATATTGTTTTAACACATTAAGGTAATTATTTTACCTTGGAATTGGAAGAGAACTTGAATAAGTATCAAGAGAGGACTCCTCCTAGCCCTTGGAAGATTCAAATGAAGCTAAAACAAGCAAGGTGAATACACCATTGTGAGGTGAATTTTCGGACATCATATAAACATGAAGGAAACATGGATTTTCTTTGAGTTTCCTTACCTTGAAGCAAAGGAGAACAATAATATGTGAAAAGGTGAGCTCAAGCTCCTTCAATGGTGAATCTCCATGGCACCAAAATTGAGTTCTTGAAGATTTGAAAAGATAGAAGTGTAGAGCTTGGTCTAACTAAGACAAATATGGTCTTAGATTTTGATTTGGAGCATGGAGTTGGATTTGGCAAAGAAATGAAGATGGAGAAGAGGGGTTGCTATAGCAAATCGTAAATGGAGCTTGGGAGAAGATGATGAAACCGTGTGAAATGAAAGGAAAGAAGAGAATGAGGTGAGAGAGAGTTCACCTGTTAAGATATTTATGTATAAAGCAAAATAGTACTTTACTTTATAAGCTTTACTTTCCTTATTTGATTTCTTTTACATGTTGGTGACTCACACCTTGAAAAACCGGCCCCCATATAATTAAGAAGGGTATTTTGGTCTTTGTTGACCAATTAACTTACTTACAATAACATATGTTACAAACTAGCTTATAAAAGTTACTATTCATAAAAACAAGGCACATAGAAGTGAAATTTTTGAATTCCCATTGATATAGACTTCCAAATGTGATACTATATAGTACACATGTTAATTAAAGAGTAATGATGGACATCTAGCCATTCAAAACTCATTTACAAGACAATTTTCAAAAACGTGCTTTAAGACTCCTTAAAGCACATTTTGTGTTTTAACTTGTTTTCAAGCTTGGTTTTCTTTGGTAATTGACTTAATATGTTCATTAACATATTTATAAGGTATAGGTATGACCCTTAGGTCTTATACAAGTTTATCCCAAGCTTAGAGCACATTTTTTCTCTTATCGACTTTAAGGTATTTATTTGTGTTTTGTTTGGTTTCATTGTCTACCAAGGTTTCCTGAGGACTTAATTAGCCTTATAAAATCATAATTATATATTATTAAGTCTTGGTAGGCTCTTTGGGTCCTAACCAAGTCCACTCCAAGCTTAGAGCATGTTTTGCTCAAACTGTGTCTTAGTGTTTTATTGCACTTTACCATGGTTTAAATGGTTAATTGATGTTTCTAAGGCACTTTTTAGCCTTTAGATACCACAGTTTAACATTCAAACAACATATCAAGGTTTGGGGTATTTCATTTAGACTTCCTAATGTGATACTAATTAGTACAAAAGTTAATTAAGAAGTAATCATGAGTATTTAGCAACTTAAAACCCCTTTCTAAGACAATTTTTCAAAAATGTGCTTTAAGAGTCCTTAAAGCACAATTTGTGTTTTAACTTGTTTTTGAGCTTGGTTTTCTTTGGTAATTGACTTAAAATGACCATTAGGATATTACTAAGGTCTTATAATGATATTTGGGTGCTCACCCAAGTCTCTCCAAGCTTAGAGCACGTTTTTGCTTAAACTGCTCTTTTGGTGTTTCCTTATGTTTTCTTTGATTAAAAATGTTTCTTGATGTTTCTAAGGTATTATTTAGCCTCCTTATATCTTAGCTTATCACTTAGACACCATATCTAAGTTTGGGGTATTTCAATCATACAGTAAAGATTAAAACGAAAATCGCAAAATTCTAGCTAAAACAAGCTAGCAACAATTCAACCATACAATATTAAATGAGATTACCGGTGAGTAACAAATCACTCCCGTATGATATGTATAGAAGATTGTGATGAAAATATGAACACTTAACGGACAATACAAATATCAGCCCCAACGGCTGACTCCAGCTTGTGACAAACACCAAAAAGTTGCGAAACATATCAGTCCACAATTGGACCAAAACTGAAAGAACAATTCTACTGTAACACGGTTACTACCAATACTATTCGCAACAATAAATGCGAATTAATGATTAATGCATGAATAATTATCACCCCTGGGCACTACCTTTACCAAGGAGTGCCATGTACGCTTATGTACAATTATGAATGAATAAACGTCAAGATTAAAACTTATGTGCGATATCATGATCATACTGATCATTGGACAAGTTCCAAGAAAAAGGGTGGCTACCCCCATTGGCATTCCACCATGTAAAAAGTAATAAGTATGAGTGTGTGCAAAAACGCAAGTCGTCCACTATTAGTATAACTGTCAATAATGATGAATATGTGAAATACCCCAAATTTAGATATGGTGTTTAAGTGATAAACTAAGATATAAGGAGGCCAAATAATGCCTTAGAAACATTAATAAAAATTTTAATCAAAGAAAACATAAGGAAACACCAAAAGAGCTGTTTAAGCAAAAACGTGCTCTAAGCTTGGAGCGACGGGGCTTGTGAGCACTCAAAATATCATTCTAAGACCTTGGTAACATCCTAATGGTCATGTTAAATCAATTACAAAAGAAAACCAAGCTTAAAAACAAGTTAAAACACAAATTATGCTTTAAGGACTCTTAAAGCACATTTTTGAAAAATTGTCTTGTAAATGGGTTTTGAATGGCTAAATGTCCATAATTACTCTTTAATTAACATGTTTACTACTTAGTATCACATTAGGAGGTCTAAATCAATGGGAAATCAAAAATTTCACAACTATGTGCCTTGTTTTGTGAATAGTAATTAAATTAAGCTAGTTTATAACATAAGTCAATATAAGTGAGCTAATTGGTCAACAAAGACTAAATTACCCCTTGCTACTTAATGGGGGCTGGTTTCTAAGGGGATGACTCACGATGTGAGTAAGCTAGATTATTAGTAAATAAGAGAGAAATGTACTAGTCACTATTTGCTTTTGTAAAAACATAAATATCTCACCTTTATTCACCTCTCTCCTCACCTCTTCAATCTCTTGTTCCCACCGGTTTTGAGCTGCTCCTCTCTTCTTCTCCAACGTGAAGAACAGCCCCCATGTGAGCTTCATCTTCCCTTGATCACTACTTGCTCATTTTAGCTCCAAAACCAAAACAAAACACATATTCTTCTTAGTTAGCTCAAGCTCCTTCTTCTATCTTTTCAAAACTTCAAGAGCCTCATTTTGGAGCCAAGGCAAACCGCCATTAGCGGAGGAAACTCAAGCTTGGAGACTCCATTGGCTTCTCCATTGTCTTAAGGTAAAGAAGGTGTAAGAAAATCTAGGTTTCCATCACTTTTCTTCATGACCGAAAATACATACTCATGGGGCTTCATTTTAATGCCTTGTTCTAGCTTGTTTTCTACTCTCCAAAGGATAGAGGAGGTCCTTCTTGCTTCATATCCAAGCTTGTCTTGAGAAACCAAGGTAAAACAATCAATTCAATACCTTAAAACACATTTTTAACCTAGGTCTTGTTCCTTAAGGTTAGTGTGTTGTTTAGTACTCATTGGAGTCATTGAATATTGGTTAGAACATTGGCAAGGATAACTTGTTTGGTGACCGAGATTGGGCAAGAAAAATCTAAGGAATAAAGTTGGTGAAGCTTGTGAAAGAACAAGGTAAATTACTTGCCTTAAGGTGTTTTAATGCATTAAGGGATGGGATTTAGATAGGTGATGAGTTTAGTGTAGAGTTTACATTGGGAAAGAACTATAAAAGCCTAAGAGAAACAATGACTATACTTGTGAACCTGTGGCTAAGGAGCAAATGAGAAAAAGAGATAGTTTAGGAATGTCAAGGTGAATTATAAGAACATTTGAATTGCAATGGGAGCCTTGTTGTGTATTTGCAGGTCAAAGGCTATATAATGAGGAAATTCAGTGTTTAAGATTTATGCATTTAAGGGCCT
This sequence comes from Limonium bicolor, assembly GCA_023374045.1. Lineage (NCBI taxonomy): Eukaryota > Viridiplantae > Streptophyta > Magnoliopsida > Caryophyllales > Plumbaginaceae > Limonium > Limonium bicolor. Next base: position 10,827,633 of record CM041780.1, read on the forward strand.
AAGAGCCAAGTCATTTAAGGGCCTAAGAACCAAGTCATTTAAGGGCCTAAGTGTCAAGCAATTTAAGTTTATGCACTATATTGTGATGTAGTGTAGTTTTGATGTTCTATGTGTGCTAAGGAGGTTTGGTGAGAATTTGAATGTTGATAGCTAATTAATGGTGAAAAACTAAGTGTTTTGGTGTAACAATGTCCTAGAGAACCCATGGCAAAATTTAGTGAAGAACCTAAGTGTTTAAGATGTGTTAGGGAGATTTCATTACCAAGGAAGTGTTAAGAAACTTTAGGAGTTGTTTTGATGAAAGAGAATGGGTTCAAGATGTTCTAGTGAACTAGGAGGACTTAGGTATGTCTATGAGGAACTAGGGGTTACAGTGGTGAATTTTAGGCACCCAGACCTTGATAAAAGAAGTTAGGAAACTTTAGTAGGTTTGATGTGAATGAGTGTAAAACTTTGAGATGATTTAGGTAGAAACTAGAGTTTAGAATTTAAGGAAGGCTTGGAAAATGTAATAGGGGTGGAAAGTGGTGTATATGGTGTGGTCAAGTTCTTAAGGAGGGAACTTTTGGCTAGTAGAAGTTCTAGGTGAAAGGGATGTTGAAATGTAGGAAAGAAATAAGTGTTAAGTGTTGGTAGTTGTTGTAAGAATTGAGTAAAGGATTGGAATGATCTTTGGAGGTTGTTTTAATAAGTTTGGAGGATGATTGGACAATTTTTGGGCTTGTTCTGGACTGGTCCGACCCAGTTGGTTGGATCGGACATGGGTCAGACGTCCTCTGTTAAGTCACCCGTAATTGTTCTGGAGTGGTCCGACCCAGAGGACTTGGGTCGGACGGGTGAGGTCTTAGAGACGGGAAAGTTTCTGGAAAGGTCCGACCCAGGGGGCTTAGGTCGGATGTGGGTCGGACGAAATAGAATTTTACAATCCGAGAGTTTGCTGAAATGGGCCGACCCAGTTAGTTGGGTCGGACGGTGGGCCGGACGACCCTTAACACTTAAAAAAAAAGAGTAAATTACTTAGAACCCCCTTGAAGATTTGGGATATTACAGTTAACCCCCTTGTGTTTATCATAATTATTGGTAACCACCTCAAGGTTAAGGTATCTTCGACTATGAGCCCCCGAACTATAACTTGTGATCAAAAAGTTAACTATGTGTTGATCTATCAGCTTAATCACATTAATAATGCTAGGCTGGACACAAAACTGCTTAATCAACATCATCTAACTCTCTCTCATCCCACTTTAGATGCTTCTTCAAGGAAGGGTTGACATTTTTAGGAAAATAACAATGCAAATTAAGTAGTGTTTTTTGTCCAGCATGACCTTATTAATATGATTAAGATGATAGGTTAACACATAGTTAACTTTATGATAACAGAGTTATAGTTTGGGGGCTCGTAGTCAAAGATACCTTAACCTCGAGGTAGTTTCCAGTAATTATGATAAACACAAGGGTGTTAACTGTAATATCCTAAATCTTTAAGGGGGTTTTGAGTTATTTACTCAAAAAAAAAGAAGAAAAATTTTAAGGATGCTTGATGGTGTTAATAGTACACCATTAAGAGGGCCATGATGATTAGAAACCTAAAGACCTAAGGGGATTAAGTTAAGTTAAGTATAAGTTCATAAGTTTAAGGTTAAGTTGCAAGATTAAGTTATAAGACTTAAGAAGTGTTAATTGGGGACCATTAAGGGTTAAATAAGTTAAATAAGTTAAGCAATGTATAGATGCTTAATAATCTAAGATTGGATGGATATTTTAGGACTTGAAAGTCGGAAACCGGAGGAGTATTAAACAACCGGGATAATCGACGGTACAATCTTTCCTGTGACCTGCTTGCTAATGAGGTGTCCCTCGGCTTGTGTGCTATCTGTTTGTTTGCTATGACTAAGACAAGATAAAGCATGCAACCGTTTATATTTGTTCTCGTTGTGAATGTGTTTTCTTTACACTAACCCACGAGACTTGAGATTGTTACTAACTAAGTTTAGTACTTACTGAGTTAAGGATAAGAGTTAGGTAATGGTAACTGTTAGTTAATACCCGTTAAGGTTTAACTAGCATGTGATTTGTAAGATTTTTACTAACTGGAACTTGAGTGGGGAAACCCGGGACTGACTCCGGTCATGCATGCTAAGGAAAGGGGGACGGTATCTGAATCAGATCCGCCCTCCGCTTAAGGACTTGTCTTCGGACTTGTTGCCTAGGGCCAGATGCCGGCTCAGCTACACTGGACTCCTGTCCAAGGTAGGTGGCATTAAGATGGTGCGGTAGGATCACCTAAATCCTAGGTTTGAGATTAAGCTACAACCATTTCCATTTTAGGAATGGTTTGTATACTGAGATTAAGATAAGGTTAAGACTGAGGTAAGATAAGGAACTGAGGTTAAGGAAATCAGGACTAAGGAGGGGGTTACTAACCCGCTTGATAAGGGAACGCTTGTGTCGTTCATTGTGTGTGAACTATGCATGTTCAGCTGTGGATTGTTGTTTATAGCACTTCATATCATGCTTGTGTACTTAATCAATTTCCATGCTATCGACAATTAGTCGTCGTAGCCCCGTTAGCTTGGGGGCCATGAGAGGGAGTACCAGCATTCGTGCTGACCCCCTTTGGGGGCTGTTTTTACACTTGCAGGTAAGAGGCCCATGCAGACGCACCACGAGAGTAGGAGCGGTTAGACTTAGAATGGGTTGTTTATTTTGAGTACGCGTTGCGCTTGTGCTCCTGTCTGTTTATATTGAAACTGATGTAAGTTGTGACAATAACTTAGATACTTAGACTCGGTTGGTTGGTGGTACTTTGGATAATGTTGTAAATTGATAAGGCCGGTATATTCTAACGATCAGACCATGGCAAGGTCCCGGTGTTTGTAATTTCCGCTGCGACGAATTCGATTGAGTGTTGAGTTTTGCGATAACCACGATTGTCTTTGGACGGGGTGTAACAATATGTGAATTAAACAACGGCAAATCGCCTAAACAATAATACAAATATCCAAGTGCAACCAATGATGCAAAACAACCAAACTAAATGCTAAATAGTGTATGTTAAAGTAAGTACTTAATGTACTAGTAAATGGGCGTGAGCCCGGGAGGACAGGGACACCGCCTCCGATTACCTTTAGATGTAGGTTAACAAGAAAAAGACGTCTGAATTAATATGACCGATAACAAGAAGCAAGCTACCATATGGACTTCCATAAAAGGAAGGATGCACACATCCTCACCACGGAGTCCGGTACTACATTGAACAATATGACCCATAAAATATAATAAAGTCAAGAGAGCTACGGTACATACCGTAAGCAATGTGAATAACATGTTAATTAACTAACAAGCGCCAAACCGCGCACAGGAAATCTAAATAACAACAGTTGACCGAGCATATGTGTAACTCCAATAAATAAATTACTAAACAATAAATAACAACAAACTTACAAATATGAGAACGCATGGATTCTCTTAAAGAAATCAACTAACAGTTATCAACAATATACTCAACAATAACAAAGGAGAAAAACCACCCCCTGCTACGACGATGTAAACCTTATCAGTACGATAAATTGTAACAAACACCGCTGAAACCAAATATATGAAACCATAGCCATTGGGCAGGAAACCCAGGGAACCGAACATTCCCATGGGAGACCCCCAATACTAACAGAAAGGGAGATTGACACCAAAATACTTCACAAACGTGTTACGAGTCTATAAACGAGTTATGGGATGACCACACTCCATGGGAGCTTGTGGGCTCGACAGACTCATTCCTGAGTTAGTAGTCGAGCAAGTAGCAATGTATCAGTACGGTACCTCATACACGTAGACATGTGGTGAAAGGAACACAAGAGGTAGTCAACTCCACACGAAGATTAGAAATGTAAACTCAGACCAGTGTAAACAACCGCTTAAAATAAATTAACGAATAAGACGCTAGTTTAATAACGAAGTGAATGCAACCAATAACCTTGCCATAACTCCGCAAAGGAAAGGCTAAGACGCAGTGACTCAAAAGAAAAACCTCCCGACAGTGGAAAAAATTGACAGTAAACTAAATGGCAACAAGAACACCCAATAAATGGGCTAATGAAAATATACTACACAAAGAGGCTCAATAGCCGTTTAAATCAACAATATGCAGTACTCAGAAGCAACCATTTAATGACTAAAATCATTACTCGTAAACAGGGCAAAGAGAGAACTACTCTCCAAATACAAAAATATGTACAACAATGCTAATTGTATGAAGATCATGTATGTCCGAATTAAGAACAGTGGTACGTTCTTAACCTAAAAAAAAAAGAGGTTGAACACAAGTACACTATTATTTAATAAACAATGAAGGCAAAGCTAGTACATTAGCGGATGCCCTAAACTTTGAGGTAAATACCATTACAAATATGTAACCGTCGAATCGATTGGAATATGGTGCGCACAGAAGTGACCATTACAAACAACCGTTAGAATGGATACATTCCCAAAGACAGACGAATTAAACTCACATAGAATACGATGATGAGAAATAAATGGATGGCAGGCTATACAACAGCCTAGACGTTAAGGACACCGCTCCAAAATAATACTAAGTTCAAGCCACAACTCACACAGGAACTCGTAACTATATAATCATATTCCTTGTGAACAGTGTGAGAATACAAAGATATAAAATATACTAGAGGAAAATACCTCAACTGCCAAGAACATACCCGTACGGGATGTCAAACAGTGTAGGACAATGTGATTATAACAATGGGTTTCCCATAATAAAAGGGGACTAACCAATAAGAATGCTGCGAAGCTGACATACGGAAAGCACAATATACATCAAAGAGAAGTACATAATAACTATTACTATTAAATATATTACTCCGGAACAAAACAACCTGGAAACACGGGATTACAAGAATTATCCTCGTGCATTATTAATGATATGTCTTAAAGAAATTATTACAACTAGTGCGAAACGGCACTGAATACAAATGATTATTAACATCATACTTAATCTCAACATTGTACCGACGAATGAAGATAATAACGACTTGAATAGTATTGCGCACTAGCAATCCAAAGTATCAATACACGATCTAAATCCAGTCATGTGCATATACAACTAATGTTACAGCACCGACTGAGATACCTCTGTTTCCAGTTACAAAGACCGTGAACGACACCGTCATAATGGAACGGCGTCAGCAATAAACTGCTGCAAATAAACCATCTAAGATAATAATAGAACGGAGGACGTATTAGAATCCGTGGGTCTGCACCCCATACGGAGTGAGTGGGCCCAATAGAACGTGGTTGAGATGGCGCACCAAGTACTCCATGCCTTCGGCTGGATATGTACGTGCCTCACCTTTCTCATAACCTTTTTAAGAATCAAATACCTAAGATCGACCCGTCTCTCAATATGAGAAAACTCCACTCCGTAGTCTAAAAGATAAGAAGGAGGGAAAATTCCATGAGAGCCAAGTATCCAGCGCTTTTTGGATAGCGGCTGTTGTATACTTGTGGGGTAGGGGGTGTAACCCTTTTTAAGGGGGTAGAGCCTCTTGGCTGTGCACAGTGTGTGCACTAAATTTAACGAGTCGTATGCGGGGCATACAATAAATTGTGGTTTATTGTTGTTATTGGCTGTCTGGTTGTCATGCGGGGCATGCATTGTTTGATTATGTGCGTTGCACACTTTTGAATGTATGTATTTATGTATCCTATGAGATATTGGTATGATAATGTGATGAAGTATCTGTAAAGATGCATGTGATATATATATATATATATATATATGTTTATGTTATGTTTTTACAATCCTTCGTATAGTATCGCATAGATACTGAATGGATCATAGTTATGGAACAACGAAATGTGGAATGTGGAATGTAATGGGCACCTCGGGGAGGTTGTCAAGGTGGTTAGAACTGATAGGAAATGATGGTGCTGATGGATCACCTATATCCATATATTTGAATTAACGTCATACTTGAGGGCTATGTGCAATATAAGAACATCACATTATGCGTGAATGCTACATCACATAGATGTACATTATGGGAATCATGGGTAGATATTATATACCTATTTGAGAAAAGAGGACTTCGGGACGAAGTCCTTTTGAGGGGGTAGATTGAAATATCCCAAATATTAATTATTTTAATTAATAATGAATTAAATAAATAAAAGTAAGTAATGAGAGATTAAGGAAATTAAATATCCTGAAATAAGAAAAAAAGGGATATAATAATATTTATTCATACCCTAAAAAGTCGTTAGGAAACATTAACGATGCGTTAACGACACTGACGAGGTTTAGAAAAAAAAGAAATATAAACGAAAATAAAATTTATCGTTTATACCTCGGAAAATGTGTCATATTTTAGAAGTGAAAACAAGGTCTTAGACACCTTTTAAAGTATATGGGTAATTTTTAGGGATTGAAAAATTGGCTAAGCAGTCGGAATAAAAGACGTCGCGGTTTCGCCTAAAATGGCGAAACACAAACCAATTAGAAATTAAATACTGATTATTATAATTTATAAATACCAATAATAATTTTTGGTTGAAAATACAAATTTAGAATCATAAACGGCATGAAAAACAGGTATAAAACGAGCTAGAAACGACATGTTATATAATGGTTTGAAACAAAAAAAAATATAAAATATGGGCCAACCCGCCCGAAAGAAATGGGCCGGTCCTGACCCCTCTTCACTCCCGGTAGTACACCAGCCCTGAATTACAAAAAAGCCCAGCCCATGTTCTAATTTTTCATTCACGGTCATGTACCAACCCTAACTAGCGATAAAACATTGCTCACGCCTCTCTTCTTCACCCGCGCAACATTGCAACCCTAACACTGGCGATTCTCTCCTCTCTCGGTACTCTCTAATTCTTTCCTCACGGTAACTATCAACCCTAACTGGCGATTTGCAAGCCAGCGCCTCCAATCCTCTACCCTCACGATTTGCAAGCCCTAAACTAGAACAAGAAATACTTTGCTCGCACCTGTCTTCGTCTTCCATTCACTCACGCGAACAGGTGTTGCACCCTTGAACCAGCAAACAAGTGTTGCGCCCTTATCTTCTTCCTCTACACTCTCTCTCGATCACACTCATTCCCGTAACAGGCAAAGAAACATATGCGTGCTGCTCCCAGTTCGCTCCCTTCTTCACGCCAACCTTAACTATGGTGTATACTCCGACTCTCTTCATTCTCCTTTCGTTCTATCACCCACGGCAAAAACGTAACCCTAACTGGCGATAAGAACCGGCGATAGGATCATACATGGGCACGCCGGGTTCGTTTCGTATAAAGTAAGTTCTGCTTCTGTTTTCGACTTCTCTCTTGAATTCGAAATTTAATTTGGTCCGAGCCTTACTTCCCATCATACTCTTCTTATGTTCGCACCTATCTGGGTGCTCAAGTCGAATCAGGAAATGATGAATGTGGAGATGCTCAAGCTTGACTCAAACCGAGACTCGTGACAGTGTGTCGTGCCTCGTTGGGTGGAAACCGAAAATGTCTAGGGGTCAAAACCAGATTCTGGAAAGGTTGGAACTTCTTATTCGATTTACCTAATTAAGGTCAGATATGTTATTGGGGTTAGTTGTCCGGAAACATAAACTCTCGGTGTTAGTTGTTGGTGTTGCAATTGAATTTGAGAACTTAGGTTTATGTTGGGAGTGTTTGGTGGCCCTACTGTGATTTGAAAGTTAGGGTTGGTTTTGGAGCAGTGTGATGTTTCTGATTAAGTGTGGTTCCTAGAGCTTCTGGTGGTTTGGTTATTGTAAGATTTAGGGTTGTTGCTAGACATTTGTACGTGCGAAGTCCCAGTTCAAGTTTTGTTATGTACTGTTTTCATTTCGGTAATTTGACGGTTATCATTAATACAAAATATTGGGGTAATCAAGTTATTAAGTGGTTAAGTTAGAAAGGTATGAAATGGTTCGGTGCAGTTTTTCTTTGTGATTTAGTGTGATTAACTGGAAACTGGAGTATTAAGTATGGTTGGTAGATTAAGCATTAAATTTGACAGCGAGTAGGTAATGGAGTTAAATTTATTAGCTAAATCAATTAATCAGGATTCCTTGGGTCGTTAGTTGTGTGACTAGCGAACCTTACTATCATTGAGACAATTAAATATAAGTTAGTATTTCAAAGTTTAATTAGACTTGCAAATGAGGGATAAGTCAATGGTTGAGAGTTAAAAGATTCTGGTAGATTGATGGAGGTTACAATAATTCATTATGTATCCTGGGATGATAATGGGTACCGAGTGATTTAATGGGTAATCTGTCCTGTAAGTTATGGTGTTACAGGGACTAGGAAAGTTGGAAAATAAAATAAAAATAATAAAAGAAAATTGGTGGGAATTGTTGAAATTTTGGGTAAACTGGTGGATTAAGTACTAAATTGGCAGTTTGGTGTTAAGTTGGTGTATGATGGTTTGATTAGGGCGGGATTTGAAGTGAACTTAAAAAAATTTAAGGTTAGATGGCATAGACAATAGTGTTTGGAAAGACGGTTAAATTTTATAAGGCTGAACTGCATAAATGATGCCCTTGTGTTGGATTGTATTTAGTGTGTTGTGCTAAGAATTGTTAAGGATTATAATCTTGTATCGATTGTTAAGTAATAAGGTTGATAAATTGTAATAAGTTTATGTTATGGGTTGTAATGGTTAAGGGGTTTGTTACCATAAATTTGTATTAATTTGTAACTGAAATACCACGTAATTAAAAATAGTGATTAATTAGGCTAATGAATAATTTAGAAGCTTAATTATGCATAAATAAACATGAGGGAACAAATCCCGAAGAAAACAGATCCTTAAAATGGATTAAAAACGCTAACGAACCTTAAAGCACGTTTTTCGAGGTAACCGGGAAAACGTGTCTTTAAGCGGGTCAAATAGACTCGTAACAATTTTGGTCAACTAAATAATCATTAATAAATATTAGTGAAGCTTTAGAACCAATAAAATCAATAAAACGAGGAATTAGTAAAAACTGTCAAAACCGGAAAGTTGTGGGGTAGAAACATAAATAACCAAAACTTATGTGTCCACTTTTAAAATAAAAAGTGAAGTTGTGTGTGTGTGCTAGTGCCAGCCGATGGCCCCCTCTCTCACACACTCTATTAATTCTTTTCATTTGCAAAAGACAAACAAAATTAAAAGCATAAAGCAATCTCCTTTTACTTATCTATTCTCTCTCCTACCTCACACTCTCTTCACTCACGTAGAACCCCCACCCCTCACTCTCTTTTCTTCCTTTCTTCTTCCCATGCGACATCCATGGTGAATTGAGAGAACCCACAAAAACCTCTACTTCTCTCCTCTTGTTACTCCCTTAAACCTTCTCCAAAAATTGTAAAAATTACACCATTGTCATCCTCTCATCAAGAGCAACACTTCCATCTTTCCAAAATTTGAAAAGGACAACTTTCATCTCCATGGGTATGGAGCATTTGGAGCTTCAAGACCACCACTAGAACCACCCTCCTCTCCTTTTTCTTTTGAGGTAAAAATCTCTTGAAACTCCATTGTTTTTCTAGCCTTAAGGGCAAAACAAAATTTGAGCTAAAACTCTTGCTTGCTCCTTTTGTACCCAGCCGATTTTGGCATTCTTGAAAGAGTGGAAAGATTATTCTTGAGCTGTTCCAAGCATTACATAAACCCTTGGAAGGTAATATATCTCTAAACCCTAAAACTTACATTAAAAACTCAAATAATGTTTAGGGTTAGTTTTTAGCATTGAAATGGTTTGTATGTATGGGTTGTTATGTTAGATTTATTGAAGTACTATAACCGGGAGAGAGAGAGAGAGAGAAGGAAGGAGGAAGAAGCAAGAGGAAGAAAGAGAAAACTAGAAGAGATACAAGGTAATGATACTCACCTTTGCGCAGCCTTATGTATATGTGTATGTAACAGATTTTAGAAGTTTGAAATGAGTAATGAAAATGGCATTAGGTAGTAGTGTAATGTGTAAGAGAATTCAAATGCTTAAAACCTTTAAAAGACATGAAAAAGCTTGTTGAAACCTAGTTGGGATTGGAATGTAATGTGCAGGAATTTTTATGAGTGTTTTGTGTTTGGTTTTGGTGTATGAGAGTTGGTATATTACTGTTGTGTATAAACAGGTGGAATATGTGATAATGGGTGTGAAACAATGTGGTGAGAGTGTAAAAATATAGGAGAGACTATGGCAAAATTTACATAGGATTAGAACACTTAGTGAACTAGAAACTAGGTGAAAAATTTATGTTGTAACCGATTTTGATTGAGGTAATTGGTGGGTAGGTTGGGAGAGATAGTTAATGTATTGTGAGGTGTTAGAAACTCTAGAAATGACAATAGAAGAGGGAGATATAGATGGAGAGAGTTAGAGTTTAAATCTGTAGCAAATGCAACTAGGAAGGACCAAGTGTAAGTGCCGAAATGAATTTAGAAACAAGTGTGTAAATTGGTGTAGGAATGAGTGGTGAATTAAAGGATGAACTAGGGTGTATTAGGAGGTTTAATTAGTATTAAAACATGTGGGAATAAGTGTAGGAACAATGGGGAAGTAATGGGTAAAAGAAGAACTGAAAACAGAAATGAAAATGCAAATACTGGGCCGGACCGACCTTGGGACCGGACTTGCAAGGTCGGTCGAGCCCAGATTTACAAAAGACGGAAACCTTCTGGAATGGACCAGCCTTGGGACCGGACATGCAAGGTCGGTCGGCCAGAAGAATTTCCCGTAATGCAACCTACTGAATGGACCGACCTTGCGACCGGACTTGCAAGGTCGGTCGACTCAAAATTTTCCGTCTTCTAAGCTACTGGAATGGACCGACCTTGCGACCGGACGTGCAAGGTCGGTCGGGCAAAAATTTCCGTCAGATAACTCACTGGAATGGACCGACCTTGGGACCGAACTTGCAAGGTCGGTCGGCCCTGTAATTCTCCAGCGTATTTTCCTACTGACTTCGACCGACCTTGGGTAAGGTCGGTCGAGTCATACAAAAAAAAAATTATTTAATAATAACATACATATATATATATATGTATATGTATACCCACACATGTAAATGTACATATATCAATGTACCAATGTTAAGTAAGGAAAGAAACCTAAAGTAATGAAGAGTAAATAAATAGTGGGTAAGTATAAGAAGTGTAAGGACTTAGTAAGTAAGACTTAAGAAACGTAAGAGTAATTGAATTAAGTTAATGATAGTTAGATTAATCATTCAATTGTATGTATATAATAGGATTTGATTTGTGAACACCGGAGGAACGTTGGGATACAAGTACAACGGTGAACGGTATGAATTCCTCATGCCCCGTATGCTATCTTGGTTACTCTGATTTGTGTGTTGTGTGCTAATTGATCACCAAATAAGATAAATGCACGAATCGAAGTTATCATGCTTACTTGTGGATATGTAGTGTTGTATGTTGTGTATATTTTCTTTAAATCTCAGTTTGTATAATTCATGAAATGTATGGGTGAATATGAATGCGTGTATGTATGTTGTATTGTACTGTGACCGATTGTGATTGTGCTTGGACTTCTAACTTATTCCTAACAAGCTAACCAATCTAACTCAAATTGGTAATTAAATTGGAATGAGTAGAAGTCCGATATAGTTTCGGCCACGCGTGAGGATGCGGAGTCACGAGAGGTTGGCTCCAATTCCTGACTCTTAAACTAGTCCGCGGCCCAAATCCCTTAAGTGGGTAGCATCCCAGACTGGTGAGTCAAGTAAATCTCGGTGGTGGGACGGTGTAGTCCCCGGGCCGGAGGTCATACCGACTTAACTTGAGTATGAGTAAGTAAGTAAGAATGAGTAAGTAAAGTAAATGGTAGTAAGTAACTAAAGTAAGAGTAAGTAACATGTAATGAGTAAAAGAGTAATAAGCATTCCGATTAACCCGGATGCGTAATTTGGCTAATACGGTGGAGGTAAGTAAGTGTGTGTGCTACTGTATTGCTATCTTGAATTGTATAATGTATTGTATAAGCATGTATGTTGTATGCAAAGCATGTATGTATGAAATAAATGAATAGCATGTTTAGTGGACGTCAAATAGTCGGCGTGCCCTAGCTAGCACGCGGTATATGCGGAGTTCATGCGCAGTTTTTGCTGAACCCCTTGGGGCGATGTTTTTACTACACGCAGGTACTCGAGAAGGGTGAAGATGAGGAAACGGATGTAGCTTTGTTTCTTTTTTTCTGTAAACAGTGAATGATGAATGGTGTACTAAGTAGTACACGGCTGTAGTTTTGATTAGCCGGTGTACCATGGGGTACACCTTTTTGGATAATGGAAGGATGGAGCATTGGTATAGATGAGTAGTTGTTAAACTCATTATTTTTGGTAGATTGGAAAGGGGAATGTAATTGAACATACTTTAAATACTCGGTGATCCAGGAATGTAAGTGCGATACCTTTTATAATCAGTAAGTAATTGTAGTAGCTCGGTACACTTAGGCATCAGACCGTCACTGTAACTAAGGTAAGCCTAGCTAGCCGTATGGGCGGTTAGCGGCGTTGTATCACCCGCCGTAGTAATAGTAGTATTTCCGCTGCGAACTGATAGTATTAACAGGATGATTAGACGGTAAGCATAGGATTAACGGTAGGGGTGTTACAAAAAGTGGTATCAGAGCGTAGTTACACTCTGATGTCCATAGTTACCGAGCATATGGATTACCGAGTTAGGATTTCAACCGTCTTAAGACGGATACTTAGAAACCTAACTAGGAACTATCGTTATTAATAATGGATACCCTTGACGTTCTTAGGAACGATACCTTGTTTAAATTCCAAGACCTTTGGGTCATATCTTGCGAAGCCTAATGTAAATGCTAAATGTTCAGATGTCAGGACGAGGTCGAGGCCGACCTAGTGGAGAGACATCTGACGGACCCGGCGCGCAGACGATAGCAGAGATTGTCGCCGCCACGGTAGCGCAGATGCTACCACAAGTAATCAATGCAATGCAGCAAAACCAACAAAACCAACAGAACCAAGCGTGACCAATCCCTCCCCCTCCACCCAGAGAAGCTAACTGGGTAAAAGCTGTAGCGGAACTCCGCCCTCCTTGCTTTAGGGGCGAGAGTGATCCGGCTAAGCTAGAAGCCTATATCTCCGAGATGGAGACGGCGTTCGAAACCCTCGAAGCTCATGCTGGAGTTCGAGTTAGAGTTGCTGCCTACTATCTGAAAGATGCAGCCATGGATTGGTAGAAGCTAGTCAAGCATGAGCACGTCAACGACCCCACCTTCGACTGGGAGTCCTTTGCATCCCTCCTCCGATCAAAATACTATCCGGAGCATGTAAAGACCAAGAAAAGGCTAGAGCTGGATGCCTTGAAGATGACAAAGAAGATGTCTGTCGACGAGTACTACCGCACCTTTACCTCCATCCTCCGTCTTCTACCCGTCCTAGGGTACACCAGCCAGGTGTTGGTCGATCGCTTCTATGGCGGTCTGAGCCATCGCCTTCGGTACGGTATGGGCTACACTCGATTTACCTCCCTTCAGGTAAATATCGGTTAACCCTTTGTACCATTTCAATTCCTTAATTTCCTTGAATTCCTTGAATCTCTTCTTTATCCTTCTTAATTATGAATCCCGGCTAATACCTGAAACTTCAGGAGTGTTATCACGCGGCTTCTCGTGTTGAGATCACATGCCAATTACGGGATGAAGAAACCGCGCTGAAGCGCAAAGCCAACAACAAGAACACCAATGGCGAGGAGCAGAACCAGGGTAAAAGCTGGAAAAAGAAGAAGGGAAATTTCTTTCAGCAATCCCAAAAGAAATTCCCAAGTGAGAGCAGTGCCCATGCTGAACAGGGCAAACCAGTTGAGCTGCTTCAACTAGGTTCTTCTGCACTGGTGGCTGCAAAGCCACTGAGATCACACCCACCTAAGGGTAAACTTCTAATCCAAATTCGTATTCGTATAAGTACCATATCTAGTATATCCACGCACACATGTGCTAACCCTCTAAACCTCGGGTTCTGGCTCCGGTCTCACCAAAACCTTCTCCGACGGCCGCACCTATGTGTGCAGGAAGTGCAATCAAGACCATCCCGGCAAGGACTGCTATGGGAGAGAAATCAAGTGCTACAACTGCTAGAAACCGGGACACACAGCCAAGAGATGCCCAGAGAATGCCAAGCAAAAATGGAACTTCCAAAGCTACAAGCAGAGGGAAGGCAAGGAGGTTGCATCTGGCGATGCACCGACCCAGCAGGCACCACAGGGACAGGGATCCCGGGGACCTCAGAGGGGCGCACCCCAGAGGTAGCCTGTCCTTCATGTTATCGACCGTGACGGGTCCGGTTCTAAATCCGGCCCAGGTAATTATCCGTACCTTTAATCCTTGAGAATCATGTCTAAGTATTAGAGTAGTCGTATAAGTGAATGCATGAGTAAATAAATTGAAGAGTGTATCAAACATGAAATGAAGTAGTCGAAACTAGTACTCACCGTAGATGAAATTTATAACCATAGGTAGCTTTAGTATCTGTTATCGGATACCGGTAAACCTGAATCAAGAAGAGATCGACATCACCAATCACTACTACACCAGCGAGCAGTGTCAGGTCATCCGATCAGGTATGATTCTATTAAGGGAATACCTGACACCCGAAGCCCAAATCTCAGTCATTCGACGATGCAACGAGCTAGGAGCGGGTCAAGGTGGATTTTATACACCCGAATTCCCCGGTGGAGCGAAGATGAAGCTGAAAATGATGTGCTTGGGAAAGGATTGGAATCCTTATACCAAGACATACCAAGAGACACGAACACAAGACGGAGCAACGCCACCGACAATACCTCCAGAGTTTCAGGCACTCATCACACAAGCAGTAGAACTTGCACAACAATGTGAACATGAACCGATCCCCGCACTTGAAGCGGACCTTTGTATCGTCAACTTCTATGAGAAAGAAGGACGACTCGGATTACACCAAGACAAGGACGAGACAGCGGAATCTCTTGAACAAGGAGTGCCCGTAGTGTCTTGGTCCATTGGTGACGACGCCATCTTTTTGTATAGCGAGCAGAAGTGTGTGGACCTCGCACAGAAATTGGTATTGAGATCAAGAGATGTCCTAATCATGGGTGGAAACTCTAGGATGTTGTATAACGGGATCAGCAAGATCAAGTTGAATACGGCACCACCGGCAATAATCAATGCCACACACATGAAACCAGGACGCCTGAACCTTACCTTTAGGAAGTATTAAATTCATAGTATCATGTAATCGATTAGTAACGTGTATTAGAGACACGGTATATATGATGGTTGGTTTATCAATAAAGAGCAGTGTTGATTTAATTCCACTTGTGTCCACCATCAATACTTAACCACTTGTGAATTCAATAGGTTGTGGACTCGGTACCGAAGGTAACCTGAGTATCCTCACCGAAGCACAAGCTGGCAGAAGCGGCACCATCTTAACGAGAACATTCCCAGTGAACGGCATTGAGGCCAATGTGCTATTCGACTCCGGTGCCTCTCACACGTTCGTATCACCATCTTTTGTGAAGAGGTTGAAGCTAGATGCGGATGAGCTACCGAATTTTATGGTTACTCTCCCATCGAAGGAGCGAGTAAAGTGCACCAAATACTACCAATCAGCCACCATAGAAATAAAAAACGAAGTGTTTCCCATTTCCTTCATTGAATTCAATGGATTGGGATTCGACTTAATCATCGGAATGAATTGGTTGGAGTGGCACAAGGGTAGAATCCTCTGCGCCGAGCATCGATTGCTGCTCAAGAGTCCTTCTGGGGTTACTGTGTCTTAACGCCAGAGACCGAGAGAGCCTTCGACCACACTTATATCTACTATGGCTATGCACCGGGAGCTCAGAAAGGGCCACGAAGTATATCTGTGTTATGTACAAGACCTGGAGAGAGATCTAGAGTTCAGTGAGGATGTACCGATTGTATCCGAATTCCCTGATGTATTCCCTAAGGAGATACCCGGCATGCCACCACCGAGAGCAGTGGAATTTGAGATTGACCTCTTGCCAAGTACCGGTCCCATTGCTAGGGCACCGTACCGCGTGGCACCTGTTGAAATGACAGAACTGAAGGAGCAACTACGTGACCTACTCGACAAAGGGTTCATACGCCCGAGCGTATCACCCTGGGGAGCACCGGTCCTCTTTGTGAAGAAGAAGGACGGTAGCCTCCGACTTTGCATTGACTACCGCGAGCTGAATGCGGTTACAGTAAAAAATAAATACCCATTGCCACGCATCGACGACCTATTCGACCAGCTGAAAGGAGCCTCAGTCTTCTCCAAGATCAACCTACGTTCTGGGTATCATCAGATTGCAATCAAAGAGCAAGACATCGAGAAAACGGCATTCCGTACCAGATATGGCCACTACGAATTCACAGTGATGCCATTCGGTTTGTCCAAGCACCAGCAAAATTCATGGACCTCATGAATCGACTATTCAGTGAGAAGTTGGACACTTCAGTTGTGGTATTTATTGACGACATCCTTGTATACTCAAAATCAGCAGAAGAACATGAAATTCATTTGAGGAAAGTGCTTGAGACACTGCGCGAGAACCAGCTGTATGCAAAGTTCTCCAAATGCGAGTTCTGGCTAGATCAGGTATCATTCCTCGGTCATGTCATCTCGAGTGCATGTATCTCAGTGGACCCTTCTAAGATAGAAGTTGTACGATCATGGCCTAGACCTAAGACTGTTACCGACATTCGGAGCTTTCTTGGTCTAGCCGGTTACTAGCGGAGATTCGTAAAGGACTTCTCGAAAGTCGCTAAGCCCATGACTACATTGATGAAGAAAGATGCACCGTTTGTATGGACAGACGAGTGCGAAGTATCATTTCAGAGCCTTAAAGACTCATTGACCTCAGCGCCCATCCTTACTCTTCTAGAGGGCACAGAGGGATTTGAGGTATATTGTGATGCATCAGGCAAAGGAATGGGATGCGTACTCATGCAGCATGGCAAGGTTGTAGCTTATGCCTCCCGCCAGCTGAAAAAGCATGAAGAGAATTACCCAACACACGGCTTAGAGTTAGGAGCCATTGTCTTCGCCTTGAAGATATGGCGACACTATCTCTATGGGGTAAGCATCAGCATCTACTCCAACCACAAGAGCTTACAGTATGTATTCACATAGAAAGAATTGAATTTGAGACAGAGAAGGTGGATGGAGTTTCTCTCAGACTACGACATCGACCTACAGTATAAGGAAGGGAAGGCAAACATTGTAGCCGATGCCCTGAGTCGTCGAGCACGCTCGCTCCATTCACTACTCGCTTCTTCTAGCTTGGTTGACGAGGTGCGAGACGCTCAGTTGAGCGACCCTTACCTAACCGAAATCAGACAAAAGATCGAAAATGGTACATTTGAAAGGAAGAAGTATGACTTCAAGTTACATGAAGATGGTTTGATTCGGTTGAATGGCAGGCTATGCGTTCCCCGAAGCAATGCTGAGCTAAGGGATCGCATCCTGCGAGAGTCACACAGTTCCACATTGTCAGTCCATCCGGGAGCCTCCAAGATGTACAAAGACATGAAAAGGTACTTCTGGCGGTCTGGAATGAAATCGGATGTGACAGAAATTGTATTGAGATGCTTAACATGCCAAAAAGTGAAATTTGAACATCGTTGACCGGGTGGAATGGTACAATCGATGCCAGTCCCGGAGTGGAAATTTCATGATATCTCCATGGATTTTGTTGTTGGACTCCCACCTGCTATGGGAGGACTCAACATGATCTGGGTTGTAGTCGATCGCCTTACCAAGGTTGCCAGATTCATACCGATGAAGGACACCTGGAAGGTAGTGAAACTAGCTGAGCTATTCGACAAGGAGATTATCAGACATCACGGAGTCCCTAAAACCATAGTATCTGACCGCGACACCAGATTTCTTTCGAGATACTGGAGAGCTACAAGGGAAGCGCTGGGTACAGAATTGAAATTGAGTACCGCCTTCCATCCTCAGACCGACGGTCAGACAGAAAGGACCATCCAGACACTGGAGGACATGCTTCGGGCATGTGCCTTAGACTTTCAGGGGAGTTGGTTAGATAAGCTTCATCTTATCGAGTTCTCATACAATAATAGTTATCACGCCTCGATTAAGATGTCGCCTTTCCAAGCTCTATACGGTAGACCTTGCCGTACACCCTTGTGTTGGGATGAGTCGAGCGAAGCGGTCATCATAGGACCGGAGTACCTTGAACAAGTACAAGCTGAAGTCCAGCAGATTCGAGCCAATATGAAGGCAGCCCAAGATAGACAGAAATCCTATGCGGATGTGCGACGACGCGACCTTGAGTTCACCGTGGGCGACCAAGTGTTCTTGCGCGTTTCACCTATGAAGAGTGTCTTCCGATTTGGCCAGAAGGGCAAACTAAGCCCAAAGTTTGTAGGGTCGTACACTATTACCGAAAGAGTTGGAGCCGTAGCCTACAGGTTAGCACTACCTGAGGACTTGGGACGTGTCCATGATGTATTTCATGTGTCACAACTCAAGAAGTATATTGCTGATCCTTCTCATGTGCTAGAGCCCGAAAGACTTTCCATTGAACCGAACATGAGATACGTTGAAACCCCCGTGAGAATCCTTGATAGGAAGACCAGAGACACTCGCCATAAGTCTATACGAATGGTGAAGGTCCTATGGTCAAACCATGATGTCGAAGAAGCGACATGGGAGTTGGAAGATGCCATAAAGGCTAAGTACCCACAGTTATTCATAGACTAGATAGTCTAGTATTTAGTAATACGGGTACGGGTCGTACCCCTTTTAAGGGGGGTAGAGCCCTTTTGCTTTTGCATTGCTTCGGGGTAAGCATTGCATAGTGTGTAGGTATTGTAATAGACTTTTGTAGGGCACATGTAGTGCAAGTGAAATTGGTATGTGTATGTATGTATGTGTAATGAGTATTGTATGGATGTGTATGTACGATGGATGATGTATGTGTAATGTGTAATGTGAACTGCATCGATGTATTGTGTGATGGTATGTATGGAAATGGTGTATGGTGTATGTGAATTCGTATTGTGTGTGAATGCCTATTGTGATTGAATAGTGCATGCTTGCAATGTCGAATGAAGTAAACACCTCATAGGTGGTAGTAAGATGCATTATGGAAATTGGTCGCCTAATGAGTAGAATTACTTAAACTATTAACCTTGAGCAACTTTAAGGGCAAAGTTTCTTAAGGGGGGTAGATTGAAATACCCCGTAATTAAAAATAGTGATTAATTAGGCTAATGAATAATTTAGAAGCTTAATTATGCATAAATAAACATGAGGGAACAAATCCCGAAGAAAACAGATCCTTAAAATGGATTAAAAACGCTAACGAACCTTAAAGCACATTTTTCGAGGTAACCGGGAAAACGTGTCTTTAAGCGGGTCAAATAGACTCGTAACAATTTTGGTCAACTAATTAATCATTAATAAATATTAGTGAAGCTTTGGAACCAATAAAATCAATAAAACGAGGAATTAGTAAAAACTGTCAAAACCGGGAAGTTGTGGGGTAGAAACATAAATAACCAAAACTTATGTGTCTACTTTTAAAATAAAAAGTGAAGTTGTGTGTGTGTGCTAGTGCCAGCTGATGGCCCCCTCTCTCACATACTCTATTAATTCTTTTCATTTTCAAAAGACAAACAAAATTAAAAGCATAAAGCAATCTCCTTTTACTTATCTATTCTCTCTCCTACCTCACACTCTCTTCACTCACGTAGAACCACCACCCCCACCCCTCACTCTCTTTTCTTCCTTTCAACTTCCCATGCGACATCCATGGTGAATTGAGAGAACCCACAATAACCTCTACTTCTCTCCTCTTGTTACCCCCTTAAACCTTCTCCAAAAATTGTAAAAATTACACCATTGTCATCCTCTAATCAAGAGCAACACTTCCATCTTTCCAAAATTTGAAAAGGACAACTTTCATCTCCATGGGTATGGAGCATTTGGAGCTTCAAGACCACCACTAGAACCACCCTCCTCTCCTTGTTCTTTTGAGGTAAAAATCTCTTGAAACTCCATTGTTTTTCTAGCCTTAAGGGCAAAACGAAATTTGAGCTAAAACTCTTGCTTGCTCCTTTTTTACCCAGCCGATTTTGGCATTCTTGAAAGAGTGGAAAGATTATTCTTGAGCTGTTCCAAGCATTACATAAACCCTTGGAAGGTAATATATCTCTAAACCCTAAAACTTACATTAAAAACTCAAATAATGTTTAGGGTTAGTTTTTAGCATTGAAATGGTTTGTATGTATGGGTTGTTATGTTAGATTTATTGAAGTACTATAACCGGTAGAGAGAGAGAGAGAAGGAAGGGGGAAGAAGCATGAGGAAGAAAGAGAAAACTAGAAGGGAAACAAGGTAATGATACTCACCTTGGCGTAGCCTTATGTATATGTGTATGTAACAGATTTTAGAAGTTTGAAATGAGTAATGAAAATGGCATTAGGTAGTAGTGTAATGTGTAAGAGAATTCAAATGCTTAAGACCTTTAAAAGACATGAAAAAGCTTGTTGAAACCTAGTTGGGATTGGAATGTAATGTGCAGGAATTTTTAAGAGTGTTTTGTGTTTGGTTTTGGTGTATGAGAGTTGGTATATTATTGTTGTGTATAAAAAGGTGGAATATGTGATAATGGGTGTGAAACAATGTAGTGAGAGTGTAAAAATATAGGGGAGACTATGGCAAAAATTACATAGGATTAGAACACTTAGTGAACTAGAAACTAGGTGGAAATTTTATGTTGTAACAGATTTTGATTGAGGTAATTGGTGGGTAGGTTGGGAGAGATAGTTAATGTATTGTGAGGTGTTAGAAACTCTAGAAATGACAATAGAAGAGGGAGATATAGATGGAGAGAGTTAGAGTTTAAATCTGTAGCAAATGCAACTAGGAAGGACCAAGTGTAAGTGCCAAAATGAATTTAGAAACAAGTGTGTAAATTGGTGTAGGAATGAGTGGTGAATTAAAGGATGAACTAGGGTGTATTAGGAGGTTTAATTAGTATTAAAACATGTGGGAATAAGTGTAGGAACAATGGGGAAGTAATGGGTAAAAGAGAGAACTGAAAACAGAAATGAAAATGCAAATACTGGGCGGGCGGACCGACCTTGGGACCGGACTTGCAAGGTCGGTCGAGCCCAGATTTACAAGGATGGAAACCTTTTGGAATGGACCGACCTTGGGACCCGGACATGCAAGGTCGGTCGGCCAGAAAAATTTCCCGTAATGCAACCTACTGAATGGACCGACCTTGCGACCGGACTTGCAAGGTCGGTCGACTCAAAATTTTTTCGTCTTCTAAGCTACTGGAATGGACCGACCTTGTGACCGGACTTGCAAGGTCGGTCGGGCAAAAATTTTCGTCTGGTAACTCACTGGAATGGACCGACCTTGGGACCAGACTTGCAAGGTCGGTCGGCCCTGTAATTCTCCAGCGTATTTTCCTACTGACTTCGACCGACCTTGGGACCGACCTTGGGTAAGGTCGGTCGAGTCATACAAAAAAAAATTATTTAATAATAACATACATATATATATGTATATGTATACCCACACATGTAAATGTACATATATCAATGTACCAATGTTAAGTAAGGAAAGAAACTTAAAGTAATGAAGAGTGAATGAATAGTGGGTAAGTATAAGAAGTGTAAGGACTTAGTAAGTAAGACTTAAGAAACGTAAGAGTAATTGAATTAAGTTAATGATAGTTAATTAATCATTCAATTGTATGTATAATAGGATTTGATTTGTGAACACCGGAGGAACGTTGGGATACAAGTACAACGGTGAACGGTATGAATTCCTCATGCCCCGTATGCTATCTTGGTTACTCTGATTTGTGTGTTGTGTGCTAATTGATCACCAATAAGAAAATGCACGAATCGGAGTTATCATGCTTACTTGTGAATATGTAGTGTTGTATGTTGTGTATATTTTCTTTAAATCTTAGTTTGTATAATTCATGAAATGTATAGGTGAATATGAATGCGTGTATGTATGTTGTATTGTACTGTGACCGATTGTGATTGTGCTTGGACTTCTAACTTATTCCTAACAAGCTAACCAATCTAACTCAATTGGTAATTAAATTGGAATGAGTAGAAGTCCGATATAGTTTCAGCCACGCGTGAGGATGCGGAGTCACGAGAGGTTGGCTCCAATTCCTGACTCTTAAACTAGTCCGCGGCCCAAACCCTTAAGTGGGTAGCATCCCAGACTGGTGAGTCAAGTAAATCTCGTGGTGGGACGGTGTAGTCCCGGGCCGAGGTCATACCGACTAACTTGAGTATGAGTAAGTAAGTAAGAATGAGTAAGTAAGTAATGGTAGTAAGTAAGTAAAGTAAGAGTAAGTAACATGTAATGAGTAAAAGAGTAATAAGCATTCCGATTAACCCGGATGCGTAATTTGGCTAATACGGTGGAGGTAAGTAAGTGTGTGTGCTACTGTATTGCTATCTTGAATTGTAATGTATTGTATAAGCATGTGTGTTGTATTTAAAGCATGTATGTATGAAATTAATGAATCGCATGTTTAGTGGACGTCAAATAGTCGGCGTGCCCTAGCTAGCACGCGGTATATGCGGAGTTCATGTGCAGCTTTTGCTGAGCCCCTTGGGGCGATGTTTTTACTACACGCAGGTACTCGAGAAGGGTGAAGATGAGGAAACGGATGTAGCTTTGTTTCTTTTTGTCTGTAAACAGTGAATGATGAATGGTGTATAAGTAGTACACGGCTTTGTAGTTTTGATTAGCCGGTGTACCATGGGGTACACCTTTTTGGATAATGGAAGGATGGAGCATTGGTATAGATGAGTAGTTGTTAAACTCATTATTTTTGGTAGATTGGAAAGGGGAATGTAATTGAACATACTTTAAATACTCGGTGATCCAGGAATGTAAGTGCGATACCTTTTATAATCAGTAAGTAATTGTAGTAGCTCGGTACACTTAGGCATCAGACCGTCACTGTAACTAAGGTAAGCCTAGCTTGCCGTATGGGCGGTTAGCGGCGTTGTATCACCTGCCGTAGTAATAGTAGTATTTCCGCTGTGAACTGATAGGATTAACAGGATGATTAGACGGTAAGCATAGGATTAACGGTAGGGGTGTTACAGTAACGATATTAAGGTTAATGTATATATAGATATTGGGCTACCACTATAGCTTATGAGACTATATACATATGTGTATTAATATGTATACGTATATATAATTAGAGGATTAGAACTGAAAGTTTGGAACTCTAGAACAATTAAATGAGAGTTAAGAAATGTTGGTGGAACAGTGTAACATTTAATGGAAGGGGTTTTATAATTCATGTATGTTTATATATACATAAAGGCGTGACTAAAATATGTAGGAAATGTGTATATGAGATGGTTGATAACCGTATAATATTTAATGGTAAATGTTATTACATGAATATAGTTTGTAAACTATAAGTTTATTTATTATAAAGTTAAAATGTTATAACATATGATAGGTATAACATTATATTTAACATGTGGTCATATTGTAATAATAGAAAAATTTGGGAGGTTGATGGAAATCAGCATATTGGTATATATATACCTTACGGCATTCCCATATGATTTTATTAAAACCCTAGGTTATAATACTTAATGCAATATAAAATATCATATTATATGGTATAATGATATTAATGTAACATTGTATAAGATTGTGTGGTCAAAACATAATTAATAAGATTTAAGGGCCTTGGCGCAAATAAGTGCTATTTGGAAGTTGATTTTAAATTATGGTTTACAATGACATGAATGGTATAGATATTATATAGTATTAATGTGATTAAATGAAACAAATATCATTAATAATATTCACATGAGATATTGTGACCATTAATGAGAGATGGAATTTATAAACTAAGGTTAGTATTAAAATAAACCTTAGGAAATATTAATACATGTCTTGGAATGTTAACTAATATTAATACAAAGTTCTTAAATAAATTGCATAATAAAATGCAACAAATGAAATAATCATCCTACCTAAGATGATAATATTGTGACATATAATATAAGTGTATAACTTATAAAAAATGAATGAATGAGTGTATAATGTGCTCCGCAAGCATATATTAAAAAATATACTAATAAGTATATGGTATAGTTGGAAACTATATAATATAGTGCATGTATTCATGCTGTAACACCCCATCCAACATTAACACACTTACAATAAACTGCAGCGGAAAAACAAACCTAATCATACTTAACTTGTTGGTGTTACACGCCGTTAGCCACCCACGTGGCTAACAAGGCTAATATCATTGTACCGGTCTGATGGGCTAAATTCCCGAGCAACTACACATACTATCCCCTTTCCATTAACAACCTAAAACAATCAATACACCTTTCAAGTTGTACCGAGTATTCACAAACTGGTGCCGATAACAATTTCGGTCTTACTACACCTACTGTATATATACACTTAAATGATTACTCATGTATAATGTCTACCCCGTCCTACTCTCGAACGGCTTCCAGCTCTCTGTACCTGAAATAGGAAAAGAAGAGAAAGGTTGGCCCCCGAGGGGCTCAGCACCTTTGCTGGTATGGTAATCCCGCAGCCCACATGCTACCGGGCCACGCACAACTAATTGTCGTCTTAGCATGCGATTGATTATATTTTAAATCGTGCATGCAACTGTAAACACACAACACATATCATTTCGCCTCAACGGGCTCAACTAATGGATAATATATCCTTACTTAATAAGTCACTCATGGTATTCATTATCCCTAGAGTGTTCCTCCTTTAATGGAGCTACTTCCTTAATAGACGACACTTACCCTTAAATGGGTTATCCTTAAACGCCTCCTTTCTCAAACTGGGATTCATATCCATGATCCACACACTTCATATCTCACAATATATATCATTCCTCACATACAAAACTTAACAACACTTTGAACGTTTCAACGTGTACATCATAACATCACAATAGATATTGCATCACAACACAAATACATAACATAACGGGAATGGTTCTCTTAGGAACCGACCCAAACATTGTTTATACACTGGTGAGCCTAGAGAATGTTGCCAGTCTCATGATAAGCTCGTTATACAATAACAACAACACTCATTACCGTCCTAATAGTTGGACGAGTAACTTAAGTTAAGGCGGTTCGGGTTTGGAGGCCCGAACACACCACACAAACACATGTTCCCCCTAAACCGATCATAAGTCAGAATAGCTAAGCTTTGGAATAAGCTAATGGGAGATCATAACCCGTGAGGGAAACAACCATAACAAAGAGAAGGGTAAGGCTAAGAAGGATACCCTCTCCCAAACAACGCGCGAACGGCCAAACCGGATTCCTCACTACTGTTAGTACATACTTACATTAGATATTAGTTAGAACCCCACTATGGAGTTTATCATAACTACACACCATACAGTATTACAACTGGGTTAGACACACAAGGGAGATCCCTACATTCACATATACATACCACACAATTAACACACGCATAGCCGTGGTTAGTACGTCCCATGGTTCGGGTCGTTTACTCCGAATACCGAACTCTCATGTGATCCTAGACTCAGTCAACTAAGGTTCACACTTCCGAGGTTAAATGGTATCGGAGTTGTACACGCCACATAAATGAATTACTGTAAACTCATTACATGTTTAATCTTACAACGTGGCAAACATACAGAAAAACACATTGGCATACAAGCCGGTGTAATCCGGTAGGACACAGGTTGCAAGAAAACCATATCTGTCACCGGAGTCCACTTTATCACGTCCACTTATGTTCCTCGAGCAATTCTCGAACAACTGACAACATTGCATATACTTTTATTAACTTCGGGGTAACATGATTGTTTAATGTCTAAAGCTTATAACTTTTCCCCATTAACTTAGTTACATAACTTCACTTTTTAACTTGTTTTACTTTCATATTTTATTACAACTTTTCACCCACATTGTCATTAAAACTCACCTAACATGTCCTTAACAACCTCATAACATCATTAACCATCAATCCCCATCATTACACATCATTTCCATACCTTAAACAATGTTTTTGGTCCATACAGCGCCTTGTCCGAACTTGTGTCCGGACTTCCCAAGTTCGGACACCGTTCGAGACTCTATGGGTGCAAATTGGTGAATGTCCGAACTTGCGTCCGGACTTCCCAAGTTCGGACGCTGTTCGAGGCCAAACCAGAGAAATAAATAGGTGTGTCCGAACTTCCCATGTTCGGACGGTAGTTCGGACGCTGTTCGAAGATCAGAATATTCACGCGCACACAGGCACGTCCGAACGTCCACATTCGGACGGTAGTTCGGACAGCCAAGAACTTCACTTTCCAAGCTTTGTTTCATCTATTCTCTTCATCCATTGACCACCCAAGCTTCATACATGAACTTAGGCATATTCTAATACTAGAATATCACTTTGATTCACCTTAAAACATTATCCAACTTGTTACTCAATCTTCTTATCAAATCTCTTAACACTTGTAACATTTCCTTTTGGTTTTCCAAGTGGTGCTTCACCTTAAATGACCACTACACTAAAATGCTTCCTCACCTGCATAACATCATCTGCCAAGCATCTCCTCTTACTAAGCAAATCCTCTTTCCCCAACTTCTTGAATTCCTTTCTCAAAACCTTACCTAAACATCACTCTCTCCATACTCATCAATATTACCTAAACCTTAAACAACTTCTCCAAGACTTTAATACATCCTAAAAACTCACATTGGATTTTCTAGAACTTCCAAGATAATGCCTTAATCCTTGTAGCACCTTAGAACACCTTAATGCATGTTTTCTTCCTTAGTGAAACATTTACTCATTCCTAACAATTCCTAGTCCACCCAAGTTCATTCAAGCACTTAAAACTTCTTATACATTTTACAAGTTTTGCCATAGCTTCTCTTGTATATACTCACATCCAAACACTTAGGTTTTTACCTTATTTCATTCAAGAACACCTAAAATCCATCAAACACATTTTTATACACAAACTTCACACATTTATCACTACATCACTATATAGTGCACAATTTAAATTGCTTGGCACTTAGGCCCTTAAATAACATAGCTCTAAGGCCCTTAAATTGCATAAACCATAAACACTGAATTTCCATAATATATAAGCCTTTGACCTGCAATTACATACACCAAGACATATGTTCTTTTACTAGTCTCCTTTGAGAACACTTTACTAAGTCATTCACCATTTGCTCTTTAGGTAGTTTTAGCAAGCATTATAAGCTCATTTCTCCTAAGGCATTAAGCCACATTGAGATAGCATATTTACCTCTTTTCCTCACAAACTTCTTTCTTGTTTCCTTGTTTAAAAATCGGCTAAGCTTAGTTGCTTGTAAACTTCTAAACATTACACAAACAATGTGATGAGTATTCAAGCTCCAAGCTTAATCTCATTGTAAACCCTCGGTTTTACATTGTTCAAAGAGCATTAAGATAGTTGTTTTACCTTGGTCTTTGAAGGGAATTGGAATATCTACCAAGAGAGGACTCCACCAAGTCCTTGAAAAATTCAAATGGAGCTAGAACAAAGCAACACAATGAGCACCATTAATGGTGATTTTCGGTCAAGGTAAAAACATGGAGGAAACTTCATTTTTCTTTGAGTTTCCTTACCTTGAAGCAAAGGAGAGTAATAATATGTAGAAACACAAGCTAAAGCTCCTCCCATGGTGATTCCTCTTGGCACCGAAATGGATCTCTTGAAGTTTTGAGAAGATAGAAATGAAGAGCTTGATGAGAGGAAGAGAATGGTGGTGTTTGTTTTTGATTTGGATAAGTGAGCTAGATTTTACAAGAGGTCAAAGATGGAGTTAGTGGTGGTGGGGTATTACCGTGAGAGAACAAGAAGAAGAGAGGTTGAAGAAGAAGGGAACCGTGTGAAATGAAGAAAGAAATGAGAGAAATGAGATTGGTTTTGCTTTTTGAAGATATTTATAACTTAAAGCAAATAGTAACCTATGAGTCATCTTTATTTACTTAACAAGTTAACATGTTTGGTGACTCATTACTACAAAAACCGGCCCCCTTTATATCACTAAGGGTATTATAGTCTTTGTTGGTCAATTTAATTACTTATGATAACATATGTTACAAACTAGCTTATAAAAATCACTATTCACAAAAACAAGGCACATAGAAGTGAAATTTTTGATTTCCCATTGATATAAACTTCCAAATGTGATACTATATAGTACACATGTTAATTAAAGAGTAATGATGGACATTTAGCCATTCAAAACTCATTTACAAGACAATTTTTCAAAAACGTGCTTTAAGACTCCTTAAAGCACATTTTGTGTTTTAACTTGTTTTCAAGCTTGGTTTTCTTTAGTAATTGATTTAATATATTCATTAACATATAAATAAGGTATAGGTATGACCATTAGGTCTTATACAAATTTATCCCAAGCTTAGAGCACTTTTTAGCCCATATTGACCTTAAGGTATTTATTTATGTTTTGTTTGGTTCCAATGTCTACCAAGGTTTCCTAAGGACTTAATTAGCCCAATTAAATCATAATTGAATATTATTAAGTCTTGGTAGGCTCTTTGGGTGAAATACCCCGTATTTAAAAATAGTGATTAATTAGGCTAATAAGTAATTTAGAAGCTTAATTAAGTGTAAATAATTATTAGGGAACAAATCCCGAAGAAAACGGATCCTTAAAATGGATTAAAATCACTAACGAACCCCAAAGCGCGTTTTTCGAGGTAACCGGGAAAACGTGTCTTTAAACGGGTCAAATAGACTCGTAACAGTTTTGGTCAACTAAATAATCATTAATAAATATTAGTGAGGCTTTAGGACCAATAAAATCAATAAAACGAGAGATTAGTAAAAACTGTCAAAAACGACAAGTTGTGGGGTAGAAATATAATTAACACAAACCTATGTGTCCAATATTGCAAATAAATTGCAAAACCCACAAGTGAGTTCGGTGGGGTGTCCGATTTTTGCCCCCTCACACCTCTCTCTTTTACTCACAAACAAACAAAATAATAAAACAACACTCACTTTATTACTTTATTTCCCTCACTCACAATTCTCTCTCCTACCCATTCTCCTCACTCACGTATTCCCTCCTCCCTCACTCTCTCTTTTCCTCTCTTCTTCAACCTCCAGCGACATTCATGGAGAAATAAGAAAAACAACACAAAACTCACCTCTCTCCTTTGTAACTCCCTCCACACTTCTCCAAAAATTAAAAAACACCACCATTGTGTTCCTCTCTCCAAGAGCTACACTTCCATCTTTCCAAAATCCAAAAACAAGCATTTTCGATTTTGTGGGTATATCCCATTTGAAGTTTCAACACCACCATTGGAGCCACCTTGGTCTCCTTGTTCTTCTAAGGTAAAAACATCTCCAAAAACTCCATCTTTTCTAGCCTAAATGGCAAAACGAAATTTATAACTAAACCCTTGTTGTTCCTTGTTGTTCTAGCCGATTTTGGCTTGTGGGTGGAGTTGGAAACTTTGTTCTTGAGCCACTCCAAGCTCCATTTGAACCCTTGCAAGGTAATATAAATCCCAAACCCTAAAACTTGTATTAAGACCTAGAAATGGATAGGGTTAGTTTTAGTGTATTAAAATAGTATATTGAAATGTATTTGTATGGTTGTAGTAGTAGAGAACTTGAGTTAAAACCGGTGGAAAGAAGGAAGGAAGGAGAAAGAAGGAGGAAGGAAATCTAGAAGAGAATCAAGGTAATAATGCTCACCCTTGTATAGCCTTGTATATGTAGAACGTAACAGATTTTTAGAGGTAAAAATGTGTATTGTAAATGATAATGCATTAGTAGTATAATGTGTAAGAGGAAATAAATATTTTGAAACCTTTGAAACATTGTAAAAACTGTTATAAAACAGATTGGGAATTGAGTGTTGAGTGCAGGGAATTTTGGTGTTGATATTTGTATATGGGAGCATGTATAGTTTTGGTTATTGTAACAGGTGAGATAAGTGTTAAAATATGAACTAGACCATGTGGTGAGTGTATAGAAATACAAGAGAGACTATGGCAAAATTTACCTAGGATTAGAACACTTAGTGAATTTAAAACTAGGTGAACTAATGTGAGTTGTAACAGATTTGGTTTGAGGAAGATAGAAGATAAGTTGAGAGAGTTAGATAATGTATTATAATGCGTTGAGAGTGCTAGAAATGGCATTAGAAGAGGGAACTAATGTTGGAGAGAGTTAGAACTAAAATCTGTAGCATAATGTAACTAGAGGAAATAACTAGTGCAAGTGTTGAGGGAAGCTTGGAAAATTATGTGAGTGAATGAGTGTAGAAATGTGTAAGGAGTCAATGGATGAACTAAGGTGTATTAGGAGGTGTAATTAGTGTTATAACATGTGGGAATAAGTGTAGGAACAATGGGGAAGTAATGGGTGAAAGAGAGGATTGAAAAACAGAAATTAAAATGCAAATACTGGGCCGGACCGGACTTGCGACCGGACTTGCAAGTCCGGTCGTGCCCAGATTACAAAGGCGGGGAAAGCTACTGGAATCGACCGGACTTGCGACCGGACATGCAAGTCCGGTCGAGCAGAAAATTTTCCCGTCGGAAAGCTACTGGAATCGACCGGACTTGCGACCGGACATGCAAGTCCGGTCGAGTAGAAAATTTCCCCTCGGTATGCTACTGGAATCGACCGGACTTGCGACCGGACTTGCAAGTCCGGTCGAGCAGAAAAATTTCCCGGCAGAATGTTACTGGAATCGACCGGACTTGCGACCGGACATGCAAGTCCGGTCGGACCAAAAATTTTCCCGAAGAAACCTACTGGAATGGACCGGACTTGCCCAAGGTCGGTCGCAAGTCCGGTCCTGACAAAAAAAAAAAAAAAAATTATTTTAATTTAAATAATAATTGTATATATATATGTATATGTATACCCATACATATATGTATAGTATAATGTGAAGCATGCAAAGTTAAGTAAGGAAGTAAACTAAGTAAAGGAAAAGTAAGTAAGTAAAGTAAAGTGTAAGAAGTAAGGACATAGTAAGTAGGAGTTAAGTAATGATAGTTAAATTAATCATTTAATTGTATGATATAATAGGACTTGATTTGTGACACCGGAAGGACGTTTGGAATTACGTACAACGGTGAACGGTATGAATTCCTCATGCCCCGAATGCTATCATGGCTACTCTGATTTGTGTGTTGTGTGCTAATTGATCACCAATAAAGATAAATGCACGAATCGGAGTTAATATGCTTACTTGTGATATGTAGTTGTATGATGTATACTCTCTTAATCTTAGTTTGTATATTCATGAAATGTACGGATGATATGAATGTATGTATGTATGTTGTATTGTACGTGACCGTTATTCATTGTTTGGACTTCTAACTTGTTCCTAACAAGCTAACATCCTAACTTAAATGGTAATTAAATTGGAATGAGTAGAAGTCCGATATAGTTTCGGCCACGCGTGAGGATGCGGAGTCACGAGAGGTTGGCTCCAATTCCTGACTCTTAAACTGGTCCGCGGCCCAAATCCCTTAAGTGGGTAGCATCCCGGATTAGTGAGTCAAGTAAATCCCGGATGTGGGACGGAGTAGTCCCCAAGGCCGGAGGTCCCGACGACTTGACTGGAGTATAAGTAAGTAAGTAAGAATGAGTAAGCAAGTAACAAGGAAGTAAGTAATTGTAAGTAAGAGGAAGTAAGTAATGAGTAAAAGAGTAATATGCATTCCGATTAACCCGGATGCACAATTTGGCTAACCTTGTGAAGGTAAGTATTGTGAACTCTATTGTATTGTTGCCTTGAAGTGAATGATGTATTGTAATGTATGTATGATTGTATGTAAAGCATGTATGTATGAGTAATGAACAAGCATGTTTAGCGGTCGCCAATTAGTCGGCGTACCCTTGCTAGCAATCGGTATATGCGGAGTTTATGCGCAGCAATTTGCTGAGCCCCTTGGGGCACCATTTTTAATATAAATGCAGGTGCAAGAGAAGGGTGAAGCGGATGAAGACTTAGTTTAATTTCTTGTCTTCTTTTGTATGTAAACAATGAATTTGAGATCGGTGTACTGAGTAGTACATGGCTTAGATTTTTGAATAGCCGGTGTACCATGGGGTACACCTTTTTGGGATATTGTGAAGGGATTGATTGGTATAGATGAGTAGTTGGTAGATACTCATTCTTTTGGGAAACTTGGAAGGTTGTAATGAATGCACTTCGAATACTCGGTAATCCTTTGGTAGTGAATGTATTTGTAATTGGTAAGTTGTTTTAGTAGCTCGGTATCTATTGGCCATCAGACCGTCACTGTAAGTATTAGTAGCCTTGCTAGCCGTATGGGCGGTTAGCGGCATTGTTTCACCCGCCGTAGTAAGTAGTAATCTTCCGCTGCGAACTCATTGAATTAACAGGACGATTAGACGGTAAGCATAGGATTAACGGTTGGGGTGTTACAAAAAGTGGTATCAGAGCGTAGTTACGCTCTGATGTCCTAAAGTACCGAGCATAGGAGATTACCGAGTTAGGATTTCAACCGTCTTAAGACGGATACTTAGAAACCTAACTAGGAACTACCGTTGTTAACAACGGATACC
Source organism: Limonium bicolor (assembly GCA_023374045.1). Taxonomy (NCBI): domain Eukaryota; kingdom Viridiplantae; phylum Streptophyta; class Magnoliopsida; order Caryophyllales; family Plumbaginaceae; genus Limonium; species Limonium bicolor. The sequence goes on from CM041780.1 coordinate 10,860,301, forward strand.
CTTGACGTTCTTGGAACGATACCTTGTTTAAATTCCAAGACCTTTGAGTCATTCTTGCGGAGCCTAATGTAACTGTTAAACATTCAGATGTCAGGACGAGGCCGAGGCCGACCTAGAGGCGAAGCCTCAGATGGAACCGGCGCGCAGACGATAGCTGAGATCGTCGCCGCCACGGTAGCACAGATGCTACCACAAGTTATACAAGCTGTACAACAACTCAGCAAACCAAACTCAAACGGGACCAACCCCTCCCCCTCCACCCAGAGAAGCTAACTGGGTAAAAGCTGTAGCGGAACTCCGCCCTCCTTGCTTTAGGGGCGAGAGTGATCCGGCTAAGCTAGAAGCGTACATCTCCGAAATGGAGACGCTTTTGAGACACTCGAAGCTCCTGCTGGAGTTCGAGTCAGAGTTGTGCGTACTACTTAAAGGATGCTGCAATGGATTGGTGGAAGCTGGTCAAGCAGAGCATGTCAGCGACCCCACATTCGATTGGGATTCCTTCGCATCTCTCCTCCGATCAAGTACTATCCGGAGCATGTAAAACAGAAAAGGCTGACTTGACGCCTTAAAGATGACAGACAAGATGTCTGTGGATGAGTACTACCGCACCTTCACCTCCATTCTCCGTCTCCTCGATCTGGATACACCGGCCAGGTGTTGGTCGATCGCTTCTATGGCGGTCTGAGCCATCGCCTTCGGTACGGTATGGGCTATACCAGATTTACCTCCCTTCAGGTAAATATCGGTTGACCCTTAGTATCATTCAATTCTTAAATTCCTTGAATTCCTTGAATCTTTTCCTTATTCTTTCTTAAATAGAATCCCGGCTAATACCTGAAACTTCAGGAGTGTTATCACGCGGCTCCGCGTTGAGATCACTTGCCAGTTGAGGGATGAGAAACCGCGCTGAAGCGCAAGGCTAACAAAAATACCAGCGAGGAGCAGAACCAGGGTAAAAGCTGGAAGAAGAAGAAAGGGAACTTCTTTTCTCAGAAGAAGTCCCCAAGTGAGAGCAGTGCCCATGCTGAGCAGGGCAAACCAGCTGAGATCCTTCAGCTTGGTTATTCTGCACCGGTGGCAGCTAAGCCACTGAGATCACACCCTCCTAAGGGTAAATTCTACTTCCAATTCGTATTCATATAAGTATCATTTCTAGTATACCCACGCACACATGTGCTAACCCTCTAACCTCAGGTTCTAGCTCCGGAGCCGCCAAAACCTCTCGAGCCGCACCTATGTGTGAAAGTGCAACCAGGACCACCCTGGTAAAGATTGTTTGGAGGGAGATAAGTGTTACAACTGTCAGAAGTTGGGGCACACTGCTAATCGATGCCCGGAGAATGGGAAGCCCAAAGGAAACTTCCAGAGCTATAAGCAGCGAGAGGGCAAGGAGGTGGCATCTGGCGATGCACCGGCCCAGCAGGCACCACAGGGACAGGGATCCCGGGGTCCTCAGAGGGGAGCACCTCAGAGGCAGCCTGTTCTGCATGTGATTGACCGTGATGGGCCCGGTTCGAAATCCGGCCAAGGTAATACCTAAACCTTGAATCCTTGAGAAGCATGTCTAGTAGTAGAGTAATGTATGAGTGAATGCATGAGTAAATGAATGAATTGAAGTATACTGAGCATGAAATGAAGTAGTTAAAACTAGTACTCACCGTAGATGAATTGTAACCATAGGAAGCTTTAGTATCTGTTACCCAATACCGGTAACCTTGAATCAAGAGAGATCGACATCACCAACAACGACTACACCAACAAACAGTGTCAGGTCATCCGCCCAGGTATGATCTTATTAAGGGGATACCTGACACCCGAAGCGCAAATCTCAATTATTCGACGATGCAACGAGCTAGGAACGGGTCAAGGTGGATTTTACACACCCGAATTCCCCGGTGGAGCGAAGATGAAGCTGAAGATGATGTGCTTGGGAAAGGACTGGAATCCTTATACCAAGACATACCAGGAGACACGAACACAAGACGGAGCGACGCCACCGACAATACCACCAGAGTTTCAGACCCTCATCACTCAAGCAGTGAACTTGCACAACAATGTGAACCTGAACCAATCCCCGCACTTGAAGCGGACCTTTGTATCGTCAACTTCTATGAAAAGAAGGACGACTTGGGTTACACCAAGACAAGGACGAGACAGCGGAATCTCTGAACAAGGAGTGCCCGTAGTGTCTTGGTCCATTGGTGATGACGCCATATTCCTGTATAGCGAGCAGAAGCGTGTGGACCTCGCAGAGAAATTGGTATTGAGATCAGGAGATGTCCTCATCATGGGTGGAAACTCAGGATGCTGTATCACGGGATCAACAAGATCAAGTTGAATACGGCACCGCCGGCAATAATCAATGCCACACACATGAAACCAGGACGCCTGAACCTTACCTTTAGAAGTATTAAATTCATAGTATCATGTAATCTATTAGTAACGTGTATTAGAGACACGACATGTATGATGGTTGGTTTATCAATAAAGAGCAGTGTTGATTTAATTCCACTTGTGTCCACCATCAATACTTATCCAATTGTGAATCCAATAGGTTGTGGACTCGGTACCGAAGGTAACCTGAGCATCCTCACCGAAGCACAAGCCGGCAGAAGCGGCACCATTCTAACGGGAACCTTCCCAGTAAATGGCATTGATGCCAATGTGCTATTCGACTCCGGCGCCTCTCACACCTTCGTATCACCATCTTTGTGAAGAGGTTGAAGCTAGATGCGGATGAGATACCGAACTTCATGGTTACTCTCCCATCGAAGGAGCGAGTAAAGTGTACCAAATACTACCAATCAGCCACCATCGAAATTAAAAAGGCGTTTCCCATTTCCTTCATCGAATTCAATGGATTGGGATTCGACCTAATCATTGGAATGAATTGGTTGGAGCGGCACAAGGGTAGAATCCTCTGCGCCGAGCATCGACTGCTGCTCAAGAGTCCTTCTGGGGTTACCGTATCTTACCGCCAGAGACCGAGAGAGCCTTCGACCACCCTTATATCTGCTATGGCTATGTACCGGGAGCTCAGAAAGGGCCACGAAGTGTATCTGTGTCATGCAAGACCTGGAGAGAGATCCAGAGTTCAGTGAGTGATGATGTACCGATAGTATCTGAGTATCCCGATGTATTCCCTAAGGAGCTACCCGGCATGCCACCACCGAGAGCAGTTGAATTCGAAATTGATCTATTGCCAGGTACCGGTCCCATTGCTAGGGCACCGTACCGCATGGCACCAGCAGAGATGACCGAACTGAAAGAACAATTGAGAGATCTTCTAGACAAAGGGTTTATACGCCCGAGCGTATCACCCTGGGGAGCACCGGTCCTCTTCGTGAAGAAGAAGGACGGTAGTCTCCGCCTTTGTATTGACTACCGCGAGCTGAATGCGGTCACAGTCAAAAACAAATACCCATTGCCACGCATCGACGACCTATTTGACCAGTTGAAAGGAGCATCGGTCTTTTCCAAGATTGACCTCCGTTCTGGGTATCATCAGATTGCAATCAAAGAGCAAGACATCGAGAAAACGGCATTCCGTACCAGATATGGCCACTACGAATTCACAGTGATGCCATTCGGTTTGTCAAACGCACCGGCAAAATTCATGGACCTCATGAATCGTTTATTCAGTGAGCAGTTGGACACTTCGGTTGTGGTCTTCATCGACGACATCCTTGTATATTCTAAATCACCAGAGGAACATGAAATTCACTTGAGGAAAGTGCTAGAGACACTGCGCGAGAACCAGCTGTACGCGAAGTTCTCCAAATGCGAGTTTTGGCTTGATCAGGTATCATTCCTTGGACATGTCATCTCGAGCGCAGGTATCTCAGTTGACCCTTCTAAATAGAAGCTGTACGATCATGGCCTAGACCAAGACTGTTACCGACATTCGGAGCTTTCTTGGTCTAGCCGGTTACTACCGGAGATTCGTAAAGGACTTCTCGAAAGTCGCTAAGCCCATGACTACATTGATGAAAAGGATGCACCGTTTGTATGGACAGACGAGTGCGAAGTATCATTCAGAGCCTTAAAGACTCATTGACCTCAGCGCCCATCCTTACTCTTCCAGAGGGCACAGAGGGATTTGAGGTATACTGTGATGCATCAGGCAAAGGAATGGGATGCGTACTCATGCAGCATGGCAAGGTTGTTGCTTATGCCTCCCGCCAGCTGAAGAAACATGAGGAGAATTACCCGACTCACGACTTAGAGTTAGGAGCCATTGTCTTCGCCTTGAAGATATGGCGACACTATCTCTATGGGGTAAGCATCACCATCTACTCCGATCATAAGAGCTTACAGTATGTATTCACTCAGAAAGAACTCAACTTGAGACAGAGAAGATGGATGGAGTTTCTCTCAGACTACGACATCAATCTGCAGTATAAGGAAGGGAAGGCTAATGTGGTAGCCGACGCCCTGAGCCGTCGAGCACACTCGCTCCATTCGCTACTCGCTTCTTCTAGCTTGGTTGACGAGGTGCGAGATGCTCAGTTGAGCGACCCTTACCTAACCGAAATCAGACAAAAGATCGAAAATGGTACATTTGAAAAGAAAAAGTATGACTTCAACTACATGAAGATGGTTTGATTCGGTTGAATGGCAGGCTATGCGTCCCCCGAAGCAATGCAGAGCTAAGGGATCGCATCCTGCGAGAGTCACATAGTTCTACATTATCAGTCCATCCGGGAGCCTCCAAGATGTACAAAGACATGAAGAGGTACTTCTGGTGGTCTGGAATGAAGTCAGATGTGACAGAATTTGTGCTAAGATGCTTAACATGTCAGAAGGTGAAATTTGAACATCGTAGACCGGGCGGAATGGTACAATCAATGCCAATTCCGGAGTGGAAATTTCATGATATCTCCATGGATTTTGTTGTAGGACTCCCACCTGCTAGGGGAGGACTCAACATGATCTGGGTGTAGTAGATCGCCTTACCAAGGTTGCCGATTCATACCGATGAAGGACACCTGGAAGGTAGTAAAGCTAGCTGAGCTTTTTGATAAGGAGATTATCAGACATCACGGAGTCCCGAAAACCATAGTATCTGACCGCGACACCAGATTTCTTTCGAGATACTGGAGAGCTACAAGGGAAGCGCTGGGTACAGAATTGAAGTTGAGTACCGCCTTCCATCCTCAGACCGACGGTCAGACAGAAAGGACCATCCAGACACTGGAGGACATGCTTCGGGCATGTGCCTTGGACTTTCAGGGGAGTTGGTTAGATAAGCTTCATCTTATCGAGTTCTCGTATAATAATAGTTATCACGCCTCGATTAAGATGTCGCCTTTCCAAGCTCTATACGGTAGACCTTGCCGTACACCCTTGTGTTGGGATGAGTCAAGCGAAGCGGTCATCATAGGACCGGAGTATCTTGACAAGTGCAAGCGAAGTGAAGTACAACAGATTAGAGCCAATGAAGGCAGCCCAAGATAGACAGAAATCCTATGCGGATGTGAGACGACGCGACCTTGAGTTCGCCGTGGGCGACCAAGTGTTCTTGCGCGTTTCACCTATGAAGGGTGTCTTCCGTTTTGGTCAGAAGGGCAAGCTAAGCCCGAAGTTTGTAGGGCCGTACACTATCACCGAAAGAGTTGGTTCAGTAGCCTACAGGTTGGCATTACCTGAGGACTTGGGACGTGTCCATGATGTATTTCATGTGTCACAACTCAAGAAGTATATGGCTGATCCTTCTCATGTCTTAGAGCCCGAGAGACTTTCCATTGAGCCGAACATGAGATATGTGAAACCCCAGTGAGAATCTTGGATAGGAAGACCAGAGACACTCGCCATAAGTCGATACGAATGGTGAAGGTCCTATGGTCTAACCATGATGTCGAAGAAGCGACATGGGAGTTGGAAGATGCCATGAAGGCTAAGTATCCACAGTTATTCGTAGACTAGTTAGTCTAGTATGTAATATACGGGTACGGGTCGTACCCCTTTTAAGGGGGGTAGAGCCCTTTTGCTTTTGCATTGCTTCGGGGTAAGCATTGCATTTTGTATGGCACATGTAGTGCAAGTGAACTTGGTATGGATGTGTATGTATGTGTAATGTGTAGTGAATGATGTGTATGTGTAATGTATGGTGTATGGTGTAATGTGTATTGTGAATGGTAATGATGTATTGTGTATTGTGGTATGGTATGAATGAGAATGATGCATTGTGTATGTGAATTGTGAATTGTGTACTGTACTTGAATGTGTATGCTTACAATGTGAATGAAGTAAACACCTCATAGGTGTAGTAAGACACATTAGGACAATTGGTTTGCCTAATGAGTAGAATAATGAAACTATTAACCTTGAGCAACTTTGAGGGCAAAGTTTCTTAAGGGGGGTAGATTGAAATACCCCGTATTTAAAAATAGTGATTAATTAGGCTAATAAGTAATTTAGAAGCTTAATTAAGTAAATAATTATTAGGGAACAAATCCCGAAGAAAACGGATCCTTAAAATGGATTAAAATCACTAACGAACCTTAAAGCGCGTTTTTCGAGGTAACCGGGAAAACGTGTCTTTAAGCGGGTCAAATAGACTCGTAACATTTTGGTCAACTAAATAATCATTAATAAATATTAGTGAAGCTTTAGGACCAATAAAATCAATAAAACGAGAGATTAGTAAAAACTGTCAAAAACGGGAAGTTGTGGGGTAGGTAGTATATAATAACACAAACTATGTGTCCAATATTGCAAAAAAATTAAAACCCAAAGTGAGTCGGTGGGGTGTCCGATTTTGCCCCCTCACACCTCTCTTACTCTCTTTACTACAAAACAACAAAATAATAAAACAACACTCACTATTACTTACTTCCCTCACTCACATTCTCTCTCCTACCCATTCTCCTCACTCACGTACCCCTCCCTCACTCTCTCTTTTCCTCTCTCAACCTCCAGCGACATTCATGGAGAATAAGAAAAAAACACAAACTCACCTTCTCTCCTTTGTAACTCCCTCCACACTTCTCCAAAAATTATAAAAACACCACCATTGTGTTCCTCTCTCCAAGAGCTACACTTCCATCTTTCCAAAATCCAAAAACAAGCATTTTCGATTTTGTGGGTATATCCCATTTGAAGTTTCAACACCACCATTGGAGCCACCTTGGTCTCCTTGTTCTTCTAAGGTAAAAAATCTCCAAAAACTCCATCTTTTTCTAGCCTAAATGGCAAAACGAAATTATAACTAAACCCTTGTTGTTCCTGTTGTTCTAGCCGATTTTGGCTTGTGGTGGAGTTGGAAACTTTGTTCTTGAGCCACTCCAAGCTCCATTTGAACCCTTGCAAGGTAATATAAATCCTAAACCCTAAAACTTGTATTAAGACCTAGAAATGGATAGGGTTAGTTTTAGTATTAAAATAGTATATTGAAATGTATTTGTATGGTGTTGTAGTAGTAGAGAACTTGAGTTAAAACCGGTGGAAAGAAGGAAGGAAGGAGAAAGAAGGAGGAAGGAAATCTAGAAGAGAATCAAGGTAATAATGCTCACCCTTGTATAGCCTTGTATATGTAGAATGTAACAGATTTTTAGAAGTAAAATGTGTATTGTAAATGATAATGCATTAGTAGTATAATGTGTAAGGAAATAAATATTTTGAAACCTTTGAAACATTGTAAAAACTGTTATAAAACAGATTGGGAATTGAGTGTTGAGTGCAGGAATTTTGGTTGTTGATTTTGTATATGGGAGCTTGTATAGTTTTGGTTATTGTAACAGGTGAGATAAGTGTTAAAATATGAACTAGACCATGTGGTGAGTGTATAGAAATACAAGAGAGACTATGGCAAAATTTACCTAGGATTAGAACACTTAGTGAATTTAAAACTAGGTGAACTAATGTGAGTTGTAACAGATTTTGTTTGAGGAAGATAGAAGATAAGTTGAGAGAGTTAGATAATGTATTATAATGCGTTGAGAGTGCTAGAAATGGCATTAGAAGAGGGAACTAATGTTGGAGAGAGTTAGAACTAAAATCTGTAGCATAATGTAACTAGAGGAAATAACTAGTGCAAGTGTTGAGGAAACTTGGAAAATTATGTGAGTGAATGAGTGTAGAAATGTGTAAGGAGTCAATGGATGAACTAAGGTGTATTAGGAGGTGTAATTAGTGTTATAACATGTGGGAATAAGTGTAGGAACAATGGGGAAGTAATGGGTAAAGAGAGGATTGAAAACAGAAATTAAAATGCAAATACTGGGCGGACCGGACTTGCGACCGGACTTGCAAGTCCGGTCGTGCCCAGATTTACAAAGACGGGAAAGCTACTGGAATCGACCGGACTTGCGACCGGACATGCAAGTCCGGTCGAGCAGAAAATTTTCCCGTCGGAAAGCTACTGGAATCGACCGGACTTGCGACCGGACATGCAAGTCCGGTCGAGTAGAAAATTTCCCCTCGGTATGCTACTGGAATCGACCGGACTTGCGACCGGACATGCAAGTCCGGTCGAGCAGAAAAATTTCCCGGCAGAATGTTACTGGAATCGACCGGACTTGCGACCGGACATGCAAGTCCGGTCGGACCAAAAATTTTCCCGAAGAAACCTACTGGAATGGACCGGACTTGCCCAAGGTCGGTCGCAAGTCCGGTCCTGACAAAAAAAAAAAAAAAAATTATTTTAATTTAAAAATAATTGTATATATATGTATATGTATCCCATACATATATGTATATGTATATGTGCAAGCATGCAAACCTTAAGTAAGGAGATGGAAACTTAAGTAAAGGGAAAATAAGTAAGTAAAGTATAAGTGTAAGAAATGTAGGACATAGTAAGTAGGAGTTAAGTAATGATAGTTAAATTAATCATTAATTGTATGTATTAGGACTTGATTTGTGACACCGGAAGGACGTTTGGAAGTACGTACAACGGTGAACGGTATGAATTCCTCATGCCCCGAATGCTATCATGGCTACTCTGATTTGTGTGTTGTGTGCTAATTGATCACCAATAAAGATAAATGCACGAATCGGAGTTAATATGCTTACTTGTGATTATGTAGTGTTGTATGATGTTGTATATCTCTTTAATTCTTAGTTTGTATACTTCATGAAATGTACGGATGATATGAATGTATGTATGTATGTTGTATTGTACCGTGACCGTTATTCATTGTGTTTGGACTTCTAACTTGTTCCTAACAATCTAACCATCCTAACTTAAAATGGTAATTAAATTGGAATGAGTAGAAGTCCGATATAGTTTCGGCCACGCGTGAGGATGCGGAGTCACGAGAGGTTGGCTCCAATTCCTGACTCTTAAACTGGTCCGCGGCCCAAATCCCTTAAGTGGGTAGCATCCCGGATTAGTGAGTCAAGTAAATCCCGGATGTGGGACGGTGTAGTCCCCAAGGCCGGAGGTCCCGACGACTTGACTTGAGTATAAGTAAGTAAGTAAGAATGAGTAAGTAAAGTAAAAAGGAAGTAAGTAATTGTAAGTAAGAAGAAGTAAGTAATGAGTAAAAGAGTAATATGCATTCCGATTAACCCGGATGCACAATTTGGCTAACCTGAGAAGGTAAGTATTGTGAACTCTATTGTATTGTTGCCTTGAAGTGAATGATGTATTGTAATGTATGTATGATTGTGTAAAGCATGTATGTATGAGTAATGAACAAGCATGTTTAGCGGTCGCCAATTAGTCGGCGTACCCTTGCTAGCAATCGGTATATGCGGAGTTTATGCGCAGCAATTTGCTGAGCCCCTTGGGGCACCATTTTTAATATAAATGCAGGTGCAAGAGAAGGGTGAAGCGGATGAAGACTTAGTTAATTTCTTGTCTTTTTTGTATGTAAACAATGAATTTGAGATCGGTGTACTGAGTAGTACATGGCTTAGATTTTTGAATAGCCGGTGTACCATGGGGTACACCTTTTTGGGATATTGTGAAGGGATTGATTGGTATAGATGAGTAGTTGGTAGATACTCATTCTTTTGGTAAACTTGGAAGGTTGTAATGAATGCACTTCGAATACTCGGTAATCCTTTGGTAGTGAATGTTTGTAATTGGTAAGTTTGTTTTAGTAGCTCGGTATCTATTGGCCATCAGACCGTCACTGTAAGTATTAGTAGCCTTGCTAGCCGTATGGGCGGTTAGCGGCATTGTTTCACCCGCCGTAGTGGAAGTAGTATTCTTCCGCTGCGAACTCATTGAATTAACAGGACGATTAGACGGTAAGCATAGGATTAACGGTTGGGGTGTTACAATCCTCACCGAAGAACAAGCCGGCAAGAGCGGCACCATTCTAACGGGAACCTTCCAAGTAAACGGCATCGAAGCCTCATTATTATTCGACTCCGGCGCCTCTCACACCTTCATATCGCCATCTCTTGCGAAGAAGTTGGGGCTAGATGCGGATGAGCTACCGAACTTCTTGGTTACTCTCCCATCGAAGGAGCGGGTACAGTGTACCAAGTATTACAAATCAGCCACCATTCAAATCAAAGGTGAAGTGTTTCCCATTTCCTTCATTGAATTCAACGGATTGGGATTCGACTTAATAATTGGAATGAACTGGTTGGAGCGGCACAAGGGGAGAATCCTATGCGCCGAGCACCGATTGCTGCTCAAGAGTCCATCTGGGGTCACTGTTTCATACCGCCAGAGACCGAGAGAGCCTTCAACTACAGTCATCTCCGCCATGGCAATGTATCGGGAGCTCAGAAAAGGACATGAAATGTATTTATGTCACGTGCAAGACCTGGAGAGAGATCCAGAGTTCAGTGACGAGGTAGCAGTAGTCTCAGAATTCCCTGATGTATTTCCGAAAGAGCTACCTGGTATGCCACCACAGAGAGCGGTAGAATTTGAGATTGACCTCGTACTGGGTACCGGTCCCATTGCTAGGGCACCATACCGTATGGCACCAGCAGAAATGGCAGAACTCAAAGAACAACTACATGACTTACTCGACAAAGGGTTTATACGCCCAAGCGTATCACCCTGGGGAGCACCGGTCCTCTTCGTGAAGAAGAAGGACGGTAGTCTCCGCCTCTGCATCGACTACCGCGAACTAAATGCGGTCACCGTAAAGAATAAGTATCCATTGCCACGCATCGACGACCTGTTCGATCAGTTAAAGGGAGCTTCGGTCTTTTCTAAGATTGATCTCCGATCCGGTTACCACCAAATTGCTATCAAAGAGCAAGACATTGAGAAAACGGCATTCCGAACAAGATATGGCCACTACGAATTCACGGTGATGCCATTCGGTTTGTCTAATGCACCAGCCAAATTCATGGACCTAATGAATCGGTTATTCAGTGATCAGCTGGACACTTCAGTAGTAGTATTCATCGACGACATTCTTGTGTATTCGAAGTCACTAGAAGAGCATGAAAACCATTTGAGAAGAGTACTTGAGACACTGCGTGAGAACCAGCTGTATGCGAAGTTCTCCAAATGCGAGTTTTGGCTAGATCATGTATCTTTCCTCGGTCATGTCATCTCGAGCACGGGCATTTCAGTAGATCCATCCAAAATCGAAGCAGTGCGATCATGGCCTAGACCTAAGACTGTTACCGACATCCGGAGCTTTCTTGATTTAGCCGGTTATTACCGGAGGTTTGTAAAGGACTTCTCAAAAGTCGCTAAGCCCATGACGTCATTGATGAAGAAAGATGCACCCTTTGTATGGACAAAGGAGTGCGAGGTATCCTTCCAGAAATTAAAGGACTCATTGACCTCAGCGCCAATTCTCACACTTCCAGAGGGCACAGAGGGATTTGAGGTGTATTGTGTTGCATCGGGCAAGGGCATGGGATGCGTACTCATGCAGCATGGCAAGGTAGTGGCCTATGCTTCTCGCCAGCTGAAAAAGCATGAGGAGAATTACCCAACACATGATCTAGAGTTAGGAGCCATTGTCTTCGCCTTGAAGATATGGCGACACTATCTCTATGGGGTAAGCATCACCATCTACTCCGACCACAAAACTTTACAGTACGTATTCACCCAGAAAGAATTGAACCTAAGGCAGAGGAGGTGGATGGAGTTCCTCTCGGATTACGACATCAACCTCCAGTATAAAGAAGGGAAGGCAAACGTAGTAGCTGACGCCCTGAGTCGTCGAGCACACTCGCTCCATTCGCTACTCGCTTCTTCTAGCTTGGTTGACGAGGTGCGAGACGCTCAGTTGAGCGACCCTTACTTCATAGAGATCAGACAGAAAATCACAGATGGTACCTTCGAGCGCCGAAAGTACGACTTCAAACTGCATGAAGATGGTCTGATCCGTTTGAATGGCAGATTATGCGTCCCCGAAGCAATGCTGAGCTAAGGGATCGCATTCTGCGAGAGTCACATTGTTCGACATTGCATGTCCATCCGGGAGCCTCTAAAATGTACAAAGACGTGAAGAGGTACTTCTGGTGGTCAGGAATGAAATCAGACGTGACTGAGTATGTTCTGAGGTGTCTCACATGCCAGAAGGTGAAGTTCGAGCACCGAAGACCGGGAGGAATGGTGCAATCCATGCCCATTCCGGAGTGGAAATTCCACGACATCTCCATGGATTTTGTTGTTGGACTCCCACCTGCTAGGGGAGGACTCAACATGATCTGGGTAGTAGTTGATCGCCTCACCAAGGTTGCCCGATTCATACCGATGAAGGACACCTGGAAGGTGGCGAAGCTCGCAGAGCTATTCGACAAGGAGATCATCTGACACCACGGAGTCCCTAAAACCATTGTATCTGACCGTGACACCAGATTTCTTTCGAGATACTGGAGAGCGACACGGGAAGCGCTTGGTACTGAGTTGAAGCTTAGCACCGCCTTCCATCCACAGACCGATGGTCAGACAGAAAGGACCATCCAAACACTAGAGGATATGCTAAGGGCATGTGCCTTAGACTTCCAGGGGAGCTGGATTGAGAAGCTTCATCTTATCGAGTTTTCGTATAACAATAGCTACCATGCTTCGATTAAGATGTCGCCATTCAAAGCTTTGTATGGTAGACCTTGCCGTACCCCGTTGTGTTGGATGAGTCAAGCGAAGCGGTCATTATAGGACCGGAGTATTTGGAACAAGTACAAGCTGAGGTACAACAAATCCGAGCAAATATGAAAGCAGCCCAAGATAGACAGAAATCCTATGCGGATGTGCGACGACACGACCTTGAGTTCGCCGTGGGCGACCAAGTGTTCTTGCGTGTCTCACCTATGAAGGGCGTCTTTTGATTTGGCCAAAAGGGCAAGCTGAGCCCGAAATTTGTAGGCCTGTATGCCATTACCGAGAAGATTGGAGCCGTAGCATATAGGCTAGCATTGCCTGAAGAATTGGGGCGTGTTCATGATGTCTTTCATGTATCACAACTCAAGAAATACATAGTCGATCCCTCTCATGTAATAGAACCCGAACATCTATCCCTAGAGCCGACGATGAGATATGTCGAGACTCCACTACGAATCCTTGATACCAAGACAAGAGACACTCGCCATAAATCCGTACAAATGGTGAAGGTCTTGTGGTCTAACCACGATGTCGAGGAAGCGACTTGGGAATTAGAGGACGCCATGAAGGCGAAGTACCCAAATCTGTTTGTAGACTAGATGTCTAGTATCCGTATAGCACGGAGGGTACGGGGCGTACCCCTTTTAAGGGGGGTAGAGCCTTTTTGCTTTTGCATTTCTTCGGGTTAGCATTGCGTAGTACGTATGTATTGTAATTGTATTTTGGTTGGCACATGTAGTGCTAATTGTATTGTATTGGCACAAAGTAGTGCTAGTAGTATTCGGTATGTAGTACGATGTGTATGGTATGTATGTAATGAGTAATGCATTGGTGTCGTACGGTATATGACACGAATGATATTGTGAAGTATTGCGAATGTATTGTGGAATGTATGAATTGGATGGAGCATTGTGTATGGTATTTGAATGAAGTATTGTGTATGGATTGAGTATTGCGTATGGTATTTGAACTAAGTATGTGGCATGGTATCTTAATTGCATATGCTGGTAGTGTAAGAATTGTGAACACCTTGTAGGGTGGTAGTAGAATGTATTGTGGCAATTGGCTTGCCAAATGAGTAGAAATGGTACACTGTAACCTTGAGCAACTTTGAGGGCAAAGTTTCTTATGGGGGGTAGATTGAAATACCCCGTAATTAAAAACAGTGATTAATTAGGCTAATCATACTTTTAAAAGCTTAATTACACTAAAATAAATACTAGGGAACAAATCCCGAAGAAAACGGACCTTTAAAATGGGTTAAAAGCATAAACGAACCTTAAAGCGCGTTTTTCGAGGAAACCGGGAAAACGCGACTTTAAGCGGGTCAAATAGACTCGTAACAATTTTGGTCAACTAAATAGTCACTAATAAATATTAGTGGGGCTTTAGAACCAATAAAATTAATTAAACGAGAAAATTCCGGAAAACGGGTACCGGTTAGTGAAAACTGTAACAACCGGTAAGTTGTGGGGTAAGAGTACAAATAAACAAACTAAGTGTGTCCACTTTGCAAATAAAAAGTTAAAAACTGTGTGTGTGTGGGTGTGGGCCGATTTTATGATCCTCCCCCTCTCTTTAATTGTCTCTTATTTGCTAAAGGACAAGACTAATAAGTAAAAAGCAAAAAAAAATTAGACTCTCTCTCCTCACTCCCCTCTTCCCTCACGTTTTTCTTCCCCCTCTATTTCTCTATTCTCTCTTCTTCCTCTTGCACTGCGACAGCCATGGAGAAAGGAGAAGCCCCACAAAACTCTTCACTTCTCTCCTCTCTTTGAGCACTCAAATCTTCTCCAAACTCAATAAAAATTACACCATTGCAACCCCCTTGCAAAGGAGAACATCTTCATCCTTTCAAAAATCCAAAAGCCCCATTTTCGATTTTATGGGTGTTCACCATTTGGAGATTCAAGGCCACCATTAGAAGCACCTTCACCTCCTTATCATCTTGAGGTAAAAAGAAGTTCGAAAATCCATCGTTCTAGCCCTCATTAGCATTTTAAGAATTTTCAGTTTTGAATGCTTTCTTCCTCGTTGCTTCAGCCGATTTTGGCTCTTCCTTGGGCTAGGAATATTGTTCTCTTGCTAGTCAAGAACTCCATCCATCCATTGAAAGGTAATACCCTTGTCTAAACCCTAAACATTAAATTCTAGGGTTAGAGTAAAAATGAATGCTAAATGGTATTGTGTATGTGTTATGTGCTGTATCACTTGTGTGTGTGAAACTCATTGGGACCGAGAACAAAAGAGGAAAAGAAGAAGAGGAAAGGAAAGAAAGAAAAACTAACAAGACAAGGTAAATACCCTTACCTTGAGTTTGTTTTGTATATTGCATTGTAACAGATTTTTAAGTATCTAACAATGTGGAATATATGTAGTATGAGTAGTAGTAATGTAGTAATGTATTGGAGAAAAGAATGTAACAGTTTTTGAAGTTTTAAATGATGTTTAAAACTTGGGAAAAACCTTGGGTAGTGAATGTGTATGTGTGCAGGATTTTATTGTTGTGGTGGTAGTGTTGAAGTGTGTTGTATAAACAGGTTGTGAGAATGAGAATTATGTGAGTTGAAATAAGGTGTGGAGAATGTTAAAAATATAGGGGAGACTATGTCAAATTTTGTGCAGGAATGAGAGGACTTAAATGTTTAAGAGGAGGAGGTAACCTAGGTGTTAACTAGGTGTATTTGAGGAGTATTTTGTAGTGTGAAACAGATTTGGAAAGGAGTGTGTTAAGGGAATGGAACTAGGATGTGAACTAGTGTATTTAAGATGCCAAGAGTGACATTAGTGGAGGGAGTATGAGAGTATAAGAGTTAAGATGAAAATTTGTAGCATGAGAAGGAAAACAAAAATCTGTAGCATAAGTAGAAAAAAACTGATGCAAGTGTTGGGAAGAGATGGAGAAAAATTGTGTAAGTGGAGTAGGAATTGAGTAGTAAGTGTGGAGGATGAATTAAGGTGATTTAGAGTGTGTAAGTAGTGCTAAATCATGTGGGGAAACATTGGTAAAGATTGGGGAAACAATGGTAAAGAAAACACCCAAAAACAGATTTTAAAACTGAAGTACTGGGCCGGACCGACCTTAGGACCGAACTTGCAAGGTCGGTCGAGCCCAGACTTACAAGACGGGAAACCTTCTGGAATCGACCGACCTTGCGACCGGACTTGCAAGTTCGGTCGGACCAGAAAAATTCTCCCATCTGAAACCTTCTGGAATGGACCGAACTTGCGACCAGACTTGCAAGTTCGGTCGGCCAGAAAAATTCCGCAGATGAAAGCTTCTGGAATGGACCGAACTTGCGACCGGAATTGCAAGTTCGGTCGGCCAGAAAAATTTCGATAATGCAAGCTACTGGAATGGACCGACCTTGCGACCGGACTTGCAAGGTCGGTCGGGCTAAAATTTTCGAATACGAAACTTACTGGAATGGACCGACCTTGGGACCGGACTTGCAAGGTCGGTCGGCCCTGGAATTTTACCCGATGTAGCCTACTGGAATGGACCGGACTTGCAAGGTCGGTCGCAAGTCCGGTCGAGTAAAAAAAAATGTTTTAATAATATGATTATAGTCATATATACATATATATGCCTATGTACACATATGCATATATAAGTAGTAATACACCATTAATGTAAGTAATAATGGTAAGAAAGTAAGTAAATGTGTAAGGAAGCAAGTTTATGAAGTAGTAAAGGAAAGAATGGTTTTATAACCAAGTATGAATGTAAAGAAGTAGTAAGTATACATTGAAAGTATTAATGAAGAAGTAAGTTAGATCAAAATAGATCATTGATCATACTACTTCATGTATGTATAGGAATCAAATAGTTGATCTCCAAAGGAACCGGTAGTACCCTACGACGGTGAACGGTATGATTTCTTCATGCCCTGTATCCTAACTTGGTTACCCCGATTTGTGTGCTTATGTGATCACCAATAAGATAAATGCACGAATCGGACTTATATTGCACTTAATTGTGTTTGAACTATATTGTCCTTGTTGTATGCCTTGAACATCTGGTTTGTAATTCATGAAATGATGAATGAGAATGAAGTATATGTATGAGTTTGAATACTTGTGTATTGTATAGATGTATGGAAAGTAAGTATGGACTTCTACTAATTCCTAACCATCTAACTCCTAACATGAGTAATGAGTATAATGGAATGAGTAGAAGCCTGATATAGTTTCGGCCACGCGTGAGGATAAGGAGACACAAGAGGTTGGATCCGAATCCTGGCTATAATCTTTTCCTTGGACCAAATCCCTTGAATGGGTAGCATCCTGGATTAGTGGGCCACCCTAAAGCCCGGTGGTGGGATGTAGTAATCCCTGCCCGGAGGTCATACCGACTTAACTGGAAGTAAAGTATGTAAGAAGTATTGTATTCGTATCGGTCTTGACTATTGTAAGTCATTGACCCGGAGTAAAAGTATTGAACACCCGATTAACCCGGATGTGTAATAAGGCTAACAAGACCTTTGTTTGTATTGGGGAATTGTATCTCCGTAATGCGGTGAGTATGGTAAGTATGAATGAATCACTTGTATTGCATTGTATAAGCATGTATGTATGTATGAATAAAACGAACCGCATGTACTCGACCAAATAGTTGGCGTACCCTCGCTAGTACGCGGGGTATGCGGTTATCATATGCAGCGTAAGCTGACCCCCTAGGGGGAATGTTTTACTCCACAGGTACCCGCGAGGCGTGAAGGTAAAGTAAGGTCAAGATGTGATTCTTTTTAGAGTAGTAGTAGGATTAGATGGTGTACTGAGTTGTACACGACTAAGGCCCTTTTTGAGTAGCCGGTGTACCATGTGGTACACCTTTTTGGATATGGAATTCTTGATTGGATAGAAAGGAGTAGTCGTATAAACTCTTCATTTTTGGAAAGTAGTCTTGGAATGTAATTCATATACTTTAGACACTCGGTAATCAAATGTAAGTAAGTATTCGGTATTGTAAAGTAAGTAGTATGTATGTATTTCATTCTAATCATCAGACCGAAACGGTAAGTAGTAGTAGCCTTGTTAACCTTGGAGGGTTAACGGGGTTGTATCACCCGCCGGGAGTAAGTAAGTATTCCGCTGCGAGAAGGGTAAGTATGGGATTGATTAGAGGATAATGGAAGGATTAGCGGTTGGGGTGTTACATGTTACCCATTTGTAACAATATTATGAAATATCTTATATTATACTTATATAATTCATATAAACTCCAAATTTAACCAAATCAACTTCTAAAAATTCCTAATAACCTAAGGTTTGTACTAAACTCCATTTAGTTTTTCGGAAATCTCAATATAGGCCCATCTCTTATAAATCTTTTACAATATAATACTTATCTTAATATAAGGTAGTATTTTAATTTCTAAAATTCTCCAAACTTGGTCAAAGTCTCCTATAAAGTCAACTTTGACTTCTAATACCAAGTTGGACCCAAACCTTTCGGTAATTACAAAACTTCACCTATATTTTTCTATTTTTACAATTTTGACCCAAAACTTTATAAAATGTTATAATTTTTATTAAATTTGTTTAAATTCCCCTAAATTAAGCCCACGGCTTTGTATTTTACCAATAATTACGGTTTGGCCCCAAACTTAATTATATAAGCATAAATCTAACAAAATAAGCTTATAAACTTAAATTAAAATGGCCTAATGACATGGCCTTATTACAACCTTGAACTTGCAAAATAAATTACACTTTAAATGTCTCAAAATATAGCATATACTCACGGCCTCACTTTAATTTAATTATTTTTCCACATAATGTCATAATTTGACCATTATGTTAATTAAATCTCTTAAATGACTAGCTTAATTTATCTTAGTCATTTTTTCCATTTCTAGGTTAATATAACCCATATTATTAAGTTCCCTCTCGGCAATATTAATATAGGTGCTTAGAAATTATAAAATCATAAAATTTAAGGTATTTATACTTTGTTTTCTCCTTGTATGAACTCAGCCACTTGAAGGCAAAAATCACCTTAAAAATGCAAGGGAACTTCAAGATGGATTCAGCCTGAATCAAACACACCACAAGGTGTTAGATCCACCATATAGACATAGGAAATAGCTAGACAACAACAAGCTGCCTTGGTATTAGGTTTTACCTTGGAAAAATGCCTTAAAGAAGGGTATTTGCTCTAGATCTCGGCCTCCCTTGCTTCAAATGGCTAACCAACTGATTGAACATGTAAATATGAAGATTATGAGTGTATAAACTCATAAAAATCAAAGGAAGAAAATCGGATGAAGAGTAGAGAAGCTTAAGGTATGTTTTTACCTTAAAATGAGATTTTGGGAAACCTTGGTCTCTTAACTTGCTTCAGCCGAAATTGGTTGGTGTTCTAACCTTAAAACAGTGAGAATAAGCCATAGGAGTTGATGAGCCATGAGATCTAAGTGTTGGTAGTGAAGAGATGAAGAAAAAGAGTCCAAATAAGCCTTAAAACATTACCTTAGAAGCTTAGGAGATAGATCTACCTTCCATGCTCAAGAACTTAGGTTGAGAGAGCTTGGAAGAGCTGCTTCATCGGCTGGAATGAAGCTAGGAGAAAGAGAATGATTGGAGATGGCTTAATTAATTGTAAAAGCAACCTTTGATCAGTTTATTGTTTGTTAATGTGTAATGACTCATCAAAGAGATAAGAATGGATGAGAGCCATCGGTTAATGGAGGGAAAAGGGGTGGTCTCACACGGTTTGGAGGCTGCTCAATCAATGAGCAATTGTGTATAAACTAATCCAAAGTATAGAAAGGTAAAAGGTAGTCCTTATTTTTGGGAGTAATGTTGGAGTCTTGTCCTTAGTATAAGAAAGTGGCGAATTCAAGCCTCTCTTGCTTGTGGCTGCCGATCCCATGTGGTCCAAGGGGTCAACTTTGACCTCTTGACCATTCTTAGTCAATGTTGACTCAAGCGGGCCCCCTTTTAGGGTTTTATTAATATTTTAAAATTAAATTTGGAAAAAATTTGTAAATTTGTGGAATTAAATCCCTAATATGATATAATGTGATATATGATCATATTTAAAGGTAATTATAACCTTTAAGCCCATTAAAACCCAATTTAGAAGGCAATTACACAAAAATGTGCTTTAAGGTGTTTTAGTGCACATTTTGTGTTGCAAGGTGCTTCTGAGCTTAGTTTTTTTTGGGAACGGTTTTGTTGTGTTCCTTACTTCAATATAATACTTAGGAATCCACTTTGGATCCTATTTTAGGTCATACAATCTTTATGGTGCTTTAAAGCACATTTTTGGCTTTACCGATCTTAAGACATGTTTTGCCTTGTTGAGATCTTTTATATTGTTCCCCAATAATATTTAGATGTTTATTAACCATCTTAGATCATTAATAGATCATTTAACTATGTTTTAAAGGTTAGGGGTATTTCAATTCTGTTGTCAATCTCCCTTTGATGGATATCCTTTTTGTTGTTTATTAGTTCGTGTTGTCGGTTATCTTGTTGTAAGTGCTATTGCCCTGGTGGCATCGGTGGTAATTCGTGCCATAAGCCGGCGTTATTCAGCTTGGTGTAAGTAAAATCTGTGCTATATTTAGCAAAATTGGTTCTCCTAATTTGATCTCATTGAGTACAACACATATTCTATTTCTCCCTGTTTATCATGATCATATCTCATCCATAGTTCATATTCATTCCCTCATCCGTTAAATTGGATATATTGCAGATTGTATAATAGCTTGAGCAACTTGGCTCTTCACTTCCCAACCATCCTCACTGACGGTGGTGCATCTACAAAGGGTATGCTTGTCCATAAGGACTAAACATTCATCACTAGTAGTGATTAGCATTAAATGCGGGTATACACTGATGGTATTTGGCTAGTAAGCCATGTCTGAAAATTCTCGAACGATTAAACTGGTGTGGTTTACAATCACAGTGGTTGTATAATTTCTTCAGTTGTAGTGATTGGACTAACGGTCTTCCCGAGGTTGCATAGGTTTCTAATCTTAAGGTTTGTATGAAAAAGTATGAAAATTTTGGTATATATATAATAAGAGATTAAAAATTAGTAGTAGTTGCAGTTGCAGCATTTGCTGTGGCAAGTGCACAAGGTAGATGGAAATTTCAGTGGTTTAATTGTCACAGCGCTTGCAATAGCAAGTGCGCCATGCAGTGGAAATTTTGGTTCAGCAATTACCGGTCTCATTGACTCGGTGTCGTCGAGTATGGGCTACATGATAATGTAAGCATTAACATTCTGTTCATATATATCTGATCCGTCAAGGTTCCAAGGTCACTCGTATCGAGTCCACATAACTAGTCTCAAAAGTCATACACAAAAGGCGAGTGGTCAATGACACACTCCCACATATTTACAACATATCTCTATCGAACATCCAAGGTAAGTACATAACAAGGTAAGCAAAAGTCTTCCACCAGCGGTCTCATGGAGTTCAGGGTACTCATGCCCTATCTACTCCCTTGCCTCTCTGGGCTTCAGCATCAGTAGATGTCTGGCAATCCTGACTGCCTCATGGTACTCCAGATCCTCCAACTGAGGTCTTCTGAGTATTCCTTGGTGGCCTGTAGTTACTGCCCTCAGGGTTCATCCAGCACTTGAACTCCCGGTGGCCCTCTTTCTTGCAGCACCGACACTCAACTTTGTGGCCACTACAGTCGACCCCTGGATGGTCCTTCCCACAACGCTTGCAATAGAAATGGCGCTGGGGCTGTCTGGTGCCTGATGGTAGTATTTAGTTTAAGTTAAAATCTGATGATATAAAGGTTAAGATTACAATTGAATTTAAGAGGTAGGCGTTCTCACCCTTAGGAGGCGCAGATCTCAGAGGCTGAGCATCTATAGCTGGGCCGGTCAACCGAAGGACGGGCTCTTTCCCCTTCGCTCCCTGGTGACCCTGCTGCCTTTTCTTCTGGAAAAATTTCCTGTTTAAGGTTTCGGGTCAGCATTCATAAGGTATTTAATATGGTAAACAATTTAGAATGGGATAAGTACGTACTTTCCCTTCTTATGGCTATCGCCTGGAGATGCTCCTCCACCCTCAGACTCTCCCTCAGGGTTCTTTCTCTTCTTGGTCCCGAGAGTCTCTTCCCGAGTCTGGAGCATTAGCTCCGTCCTCGAGGCAGCATCGTAACACTCCTGGAATCTCATTGGTAAGTTCTCACAAAGTTAATCGGTAATGTAGTAAGTAAAGAATTTATGGCTTTCATGTTAATACCTGGATAGTAGAATAGAGGGTAGCACCCATCGCCATCTGGATGCCAAACAACAATTCCCCCCGGAACTTCTCGACCTTCACGGTCTTTGAGTAATCAACTCCAGGGATAAAGTCCAGCAGACCAATGAATCGAGCATAGTACTCATCCACGGTCAGACCTCCCTGGGATAATGTCTCGAACTCACGGCGCTTCTTCTGCTTGAGATGTGCCGGGTAGTACTTCCCCCTCAGCAACTCGACAAAGGCATCCCACGAAAAGTCGGGCGTAGCCAGGTGATGGTCCTTGACCAACCTCCACCAAGTGCTGGCTGCATTCTTCAGATGGAAAGCAGCAATGACGACCTTCTTGTCGGCAGGTACTTGCAAAGCTTCGTAGGCCTTCTCATGTTCAACAATAAAACGCTCCAAGGCTACGGGGTCTGGCTCCCCAGAATATGTAGGTGGTCGGGTCTCGGTAACTGACTTCAGCCAGTTCGTTTCCCTGGGCTGTGGCGGGTGCGTGGGTGTTCCTCCAATCTGAGTACCAAGCTGTGCGAGAACGGCAGCAATCGTCTCTACAACTCCTGGAATCACGGGGTCACCGCCTCCACCTCTACCAGTACCACGCCCTCTAGTTCCCCCAGACATCTGTAGTACAGTATGTCACATAAATACTCGGTAATTTACCGTACCCAACTAGTAGATATTGAATTGCCTTTAAGGCTAATATATCACGCAATTTGCGTTACTAAACACAATATATTTTAAGACGAGTCGTCTCGTACCTCACAAACGTTTCCCGTAATTTCCCAAGTCCTAAGCTCACTGTCTTAACCTATTTTCTCGTCATCAGAGCGGTACTCCGCTTTGATACCACTTTTGTAACACCCCTCTCGATAAACACATAATAATCCCTCATGTAGCAATAAATAAACCGTCTTATAGCGGAAGATAAATAACAACATATAATACTCACTCGGGTGTCACATGCCATTACTCGCCCATGCGAGCAACGAAGCATAACTATATCCAACAACCAAAATAAACAAACTGCCAACCGCTGTGATAACGAGATAACTCCTATACATCATACTAAGTCCATAAACCATAACGTCGACAAGTGAGCGTCTACCCAATCCCAAATATACATAACCGTACCATAATACAATTCCCAGTCTAACATCGTTATACAAATAAACTCCATGTGCGGTAATTAAAATAAACTCTAACTACCCTGATCTCGCACTTCGGCTTCGGCGATAATCAACAACCTGCACAATGAGTGTAGTCTCAGCGATAAACGCTGAGTATGCCGGGCCTGGACCCTATTGGTTACTTAGTCATTTTAACCATCTTATTATTAGATTGGTTTCATGCTTTACCATTTTACAGTTATAATCAATACTGTAATATACATACATAAATACATAGCCATCCATCCAAACAGTCATAAAGACTTAACCATCCATCCAATTCAAACGGTCATAAAATATCACAAACAACAATTGTATATCGAACATATCGAATAATAATACTGAATAAACGCCGTAGCAAACACCATCTTTGTTGATTTAATTTGGCCTTCAAGGTCCCATCCAAACCATGTAATTAAATACCAGTTGGGCGTCATGTTAGGACAACCCGATAACCTCACCATAGACAGTAGTCCTCCCGTACACACAATGGTGTTCATTTCGCCAGAGGTCCGGAGGCCCCTTACTATTCACTTTGCCTCGTAAGGCGTCCATATAAAGGCCGTAGCCACCTGACCCATGATCCAAATAGGGCTCGTTGGGTATAAACCTGGAGCGGAACCCGATCGGGAACCCCTCAGTGATCACAAATGCGCAACCAGGTAGTTCGTAAACTACACTGGATTCCTCACCTCAACTCACACCATCTCTCTCTCATAATGTTTGAGATATGCTCTTAGTCTTATGGAGAATATAATTTATTAATTAGCTGCCCAATGGGTCTCACGCATACCTAGAAGTAATCTAGGTTATATTCATGTTCGAGATCCATGCTCTAGAGACCGACAATGTCGTGACTCGTTCCTAAGTGTCTTACTTAGGTTACCATATACTTAATATTAATACTAAGGGTATTATATCAAGTAACCGTCATATTATCACATTAAACGCATATGTATGTTTATATAAGTCGATCTATAGTCGACGAAGTGTTAGTCCCGTAGGACGCTCATGCATAAATAATTAATGCAGTAACACATATTCACATACACGTATCCAAAACACATAACACACAAGTTATATCAACCAAATCCGAGCCCAAGGAATTCCTTAGGACAACCCGGATCAAACCCCTTTACATACCGTGCACCTTAGACCAAGGATGCGCAGTGTAGACCACTAGCTTGTCAAGCGCCTTCGTCTGAAGTATGATCTAAACGGTAATAAACTATAAGTCAGTCTCCATGACTAACTAAATCCAGTATTTTCGAATAACAAGTAGCCCCGACAGTTCATCCCCGGATTTCTACAGTTAATTGTTACGGATTTCTCTAAACCAATCGGCTTTGTTACTAAAACTCGTATGTCGACATGTTTCGACTGTTAAGTTTAATTAGTTATATTTCTTTAATCTTGTTCATTATAGAACTTAGGTATATAACCTATAGTTGCATGAATACACGCATGATCTTTTATATTGTATTATTATCCACCATCCATTATAATACATTGTATTATATAATCCATTATCTTTAGTAAACTACATTTGCATTCAAAAACTTATAACTTATAGTTGGTAACTATTTTCATATAATAACCTCCACCATTATATTATATGGTTTCCAACCATAATATATATTCGTCCTTATATACATTATTCTCGCATATGTATATATTTACCACATAGGTAAGTTTCATGAGTTATAAAACTCTTATATTATATGTTACATTTTTATCATCTTATATTAGATGATTATTCCCATTAGTTGTATTATATTATACAACTTATATTAAGATTATTATCCTAATATTATGTAACATTTTATGTTGTATAATTACAACTCCTAAGGTTTATTCCCTATGTACCTTAGTTTATAAATCTTATTTATTTATAGTTTGTCACATTATCTAATGTGAATATCCTTACATATATTAATTCCATTAAAACCATTAACACCATATAATTGTTATAACATTTATAACATTGTAGACATAGTCTAAAATTCATTTTCCAACTCTTATAATTCGGTACAGCCCTTTTCTTTATTTTAATTTCATTTTGACCATATAACATTATGAAATGTTATACCATATACTAATATCATATAATATGATATTTTTATTTCCTTTAACTTATAACCTATAGTTTTATACAAACTATTTAATATTGCCGCATGGGCACCATATCAAAACCTTATTCTTTTTCATAACCCATAGTTTCCTTTATTTACAAAATCACCCCATAATTTATACCATGTTATATATACCATATAATATAACATTTTTAACTTATAAAAGGGTATAACCTATGGTTTTATTTTTGTAAAATTACCGAACAGACCATGTCTGTTTATAAATTTATTTCCAACCCCTTTAACTTTCCAAATTTATAATTTGACCACATATATAATGTTATGTTATATATATCATATATTATAACATTTTAAACCTTAATATAAATATAACCTATGGTTATATATACTTAAAATTTGCGAACAGACCTTAAGCTGTTCTATATTATTTTTCAACCCTTCCACTTTCTATAATTGCCATTTGACCCAATTTATAACATATAGTTTTATAATATCATTAAAACTATATATTATACACATATCTTATTAAATACTCTTATATTATTCTAAAAATCACCAAATTTCACCTAAGGGTTATAATTACCCTTACTAACCATATACTCTCGGTATTTTACATTTCCACCCCATCTACTATTCCAAAGTGTCATAATGACATAATAACTATATATTATACATATATAGTTTATTTTAATTCCAAAATCAACCAAATAAATTCCTTAAAATTCCTAATAGCCCATGGGTGTTTATAATACCATTTTACACCCTTTAGTTTCAGTAATAACATATTTACCACATATGTTATAAAAATGTTACAATTAAATACTTATCTTATTATAAAACCTTAAATAAGTTATTTAACTTATCTAATTTGGTCAAAACCTACCATATGGTCAAGGTTGACCTCCTTAATATTTCCTTGACCATCAATTGCCATATATTACGGTTTGTACCCATATTTTCTAGAAGTTACCATTTAACCCCAAAACTTTATAAAATCTTATAATTTTTATTTTAAATGATTTTAACCTCTAATTTTTAGCTTTATTAATATATAGCCCCGAAATTTAATTTAATTACACTTTATACCCTAATTCCTTGCGGTAATATATATTTGCTACTTAAACTTAATTAAAACCTTATAAATACATAAATAAAATGGCCTAAAGTACATGGCCTTATTACAAACATTAGCTTATAAAATAAATTACACATAAATGCCCAAAAATGCTTTAAACTCTCGGCCTCTCCCATATCTTTACCATATTTACCAATTTTCCACATAATGTCTTAAATTTGACAATATGTTAGTTAATTACTTATATAAATTTACTAAACCATTCCTTAATCACCTAAGGTCAAAATAAGACCTTAATAACCATATTCACTCACGACAATATTATACACATATGTATAAACACATATTTATATACCAAGTGAAGGTTTAAGTGATTTATACCTTATTTTTGCCAAGTTTAGGCCTTGTTTGGCCACGGCTGCTTAGAGATAAATTTTCCACAGCTTTATTTACATGTTTTCAAGCAGCAATTAAGGCATGATTAGTCTCCAAACAAGAGCTAATCATTATAAGTGTTTAATGTATATTTCAAGGTAAAATTTACCTTAGAATACCAAGGCAAGCAAAGGTGATCTTCGGCCTATTTTTACAGAACAATAAGAGCATCAAAAGGGCTACTAAACCAAGGCTTAAAACCGGTATAACTTAGATTAGAAGATGGCTAATTTTCACCTTGATTAAAATGCCAAAAATGGTGTTTTTGGCATGGATTTGGCTATTCCTTGAAGCTCTTGATATACCAACTGAATAAGTATGTTACGAAGAAGAAAATAAGCCTAAGAAAACAGGTTTTACAACCGGTAATGAAAGGAATAAAGATATAAGTGCTTAAAGCACATTTTTATACCTTAAGAACAAGATTAGAATTCTTCTCCTTCTTCCCATGTTACAGCCGAGAATTACCCTTCTTTTAACCTCCAAAACAACCTAGAACCATGGATGGAAATGGTTGATGCTTAGCTCCATGGAAAGAGGAAAGAAAAGTGAAGAGAATGAACATAAAATGGCTTAATAAGCTTACCTATGTCAATTGGTGTTTTCTTATGTATATGGTGTGTTCTTACATTTTGGAGAAGCAAAAGAGAGGATGGAGCTGCTTGAAGTCGGCTGGGAAGAAAGGTAATGAGGTAACAAAGCTAGTTTTTACATTTTATGTTAATTAATGTTACTTTATGAAATAGTAAATGATGATTCATTAGATTGGCTAGATATTTATGTTGCTAATGGGTGTGTATGACAGCATAAGAGGTCGGCAATAGGTGGCTTGTTCAATGGATGACATTTGACCATGGTTAAAGTTAAGTAATTAAATGTTATTTTTGGGTACTATTCACCCAAAATCACACATTTTGTATTTATTTTTAAACTTTGATTTAGACTTTATAATATAGTCTATCATGTCACATTAATGATATAAAGAATGTAATCTAGTCTTTAAAGTGACAAAAAGTCAATATCTTAGAGCTCATACACAAAAACGTGCTTTAAGGTGTTTTAGTGCACATTTTGTGTCACAAGGTGTTTCTGAGCTTTGTTTTCTTTGCGAACAGTTTTGTTGTGTTCCTTACATGATAATTGATCCTAGGAATCCAATTTTATTTCAAATAGAGGTCATAAGACCTTTAAGGTTTCTTAGAGCACATTTTTGCCCTACTTGACCTTGAAGCATGTAAATGCTTGTTCTTTGTGTTGGAGTGTTTTCCAATGATTTTAGTATGTTTATGTATGTCTTAATATGCTTAGGACAAAATTTTAGGTCCTAAGTAGTTCATTTGGGTATGTATTTACCTAAAACAGTCAAAGGGTGCAATATCTTGCTTTGTGTTGACCATTGTTGTTCTCAATTGACTTTTAAGGCATGTTTAGGCCTTAATTAATGTGATTAGATGTTTAATCCATGTTTTATTAGTTTGGGGTATTTCACATACAGTGCAAAGCTATCCCCAAAGTAATGCAATACACATTACAATCCCGCAGACACTCTGATCATCTAGACACAGGACTCCACTACATCCCACTGCCCTTGGAATAATACAACATGATACATTACTATCATTCTCCGGTATAAGCTTCCAACAAGTTCTCAATCTCTAGTCTAAGGGCAATTCTTTCACAACTACTAATTTGAGATCTTTCTAATACACAACAACTCCAAATTCCAGTTTATGTCCATTACATCTATCCTATGCGTCATTCTTGTGACCACTTGAGGAGAGCTTCAAGAATCATTCGACCCTGATGTGATCATCATCAGTGTTGAACTATCTTTCCACCCCAATTTGTGTTCAGTTTCCCTTGATCTGATCAGGATCAAGTTCGACTTCCCACATCCATTTCAAACAATCAAATAATTCAATTATTTCCATTTTATATCTTTTTACTCTTCCTAGTCATAATTACAAATTCACACATCACCAAAGGATTGAATTTAGTCCATCAATCATCCTCAATCTACTTCCCAAATACTTTACTTCGAGATTCAATGCCTACGACTTCCTTTCATTGACTTTGGCTACTTTCATCCATTACTCTCCATCATCTCAAATATTCTAACTAAGGAATACGATACCTACGGAATCCAATCGTCCTCAATTGTTTCCAATAACTTACCTAGGAATACCCTACTCCTGGGCTCCATTCATCTACTACTCTCAATCATTTCGTACTATTTCTTTAAAGGATATAATACTCATAGAGCTCCGTCCACTACTCATTCTCAATTGTCTCCAAACATCTTCTAGGTTCTACATCGGTTTTATACCGACTCGTGCATCATAATGCCATGTCTAACTTCAAATAGACATACACTATAGGGATTATTATTCCCTAAGAGTTTCTCTACTCCTCTTTACTAATACTCTTACACTGGGGTTACAAGATAGGTATGTTCATCCTATGATATTCGCATCTCTCGTGCCTAATTACCACAATTACAATATGAATGAATACGTATGCTTATTTAACATAAGCACCAATCATCAATTCGATTCTCATTTGTGCTATGCACATTTTAGTTTAAGTGTTTTATACATGAAATTTACATTAAGCGGTTTTCGCTCTACCCCCCTTAAAAGGGATTACGCCCACGTAATATACCATATGCTATTATTGAACATTGGTTTACTCAATTTGGGCAATATGAAGCATTTTAGCTTCACTACGGTTTATTATATAATGTACTCTGGTCAAAGGGTCTTAACCGTACTAATGGCCTAGCCCTTGCACCAAGAATTCCTATTGGAGTTTATTTAACTCATAATTAATTCGGTTCTAGCCTACTAGGCTTCAAGGCATTGATATCCATTCTCTTATACTTACTAGGTACATTAACCTCTTAGCTAGGGCCCACTAGCTTCTGCTGCGTGACCCTGATTACCTTAGTGCTTCATTCGCTCTTTGGTTATTCTAGATGTGCTACTCATCGCCTTTTATCCCTCTATTGTGGAAATAAGGTTTACTAACAAGTGTGGTATTCTTTTACCGTGCTTGAACTCAATGAGTTTTAGATTATAACTAGCTCTCTCGTAATCTATTATACATACTATTCGTACTCCCACAATTATTTGCTAAGTTCCTTCGACTTATTGTCGGGCGAGATTAAGTCACTACTTAGTTGTAGTGCTTCCTCTGTTGTCAATAGCTTCTGAATTATACCAGTTTCTCTGGTTCAGTACAAGTGTTCTTCACTTGTATGACCTTGCATTTTCTATGTGTCAGTTCTAGTGACTTTCTTGAGTCTCATTTCACTTTTTATTCCACTCGAATTCACATCTTGTGATTGTTAATGTGTTTTACACTCTTCGTGCTTCTTTGGCCTTAGGCCGCACGGTTTGTTGCTAGGCTTGCTTAACTGGCTTATGCCATGTTCGTTGGTGAAAAGAAGGGTTTACTACTATTTACATTTTCCATATTCCTAGCTATCCTACTAGATCATTAGCTGCACAAGTGCAATACCAAAACACTCAGTCATACAGAGTGCAGAGGCGTAAATGCTTGGCAGTAAGTCACTTATGTGATAGGAATGAATATTTCGGCCTGTAATCTCATACTTATAACTTCATGTCATTGTCTACTACTTCCTCATAACGGCCGCTTGTTGTGCACCATACTCTTACTCATTATACAACATCGTTTTACGGTCTCTGCTACTGTGGTAACTTGTCATTACTCATTGCCATTGTCGTTGGCACCATTTCGTTATGGTGTGAATACACCGAGGGTTTCCTATGCTCGTGTGTATGACAGTTGTCGTAGCATACTGCAATGTTACTATCTTCCCAATGTGAAGATGTTTTATTTCAATTTAGGTTTCATGTGTAGGTTAGCCTACCTCACATTACTTCCTAATTTATGATACAATTTACCAAGTATCTTGGTTGACAATTGATAAAGTAATTTATCGGGTTACAAGCTCTCTTGAGCGTTGGTCATTTGTGGTGTCCAATGTGCATTCACATTGATTGTTTTTGACAATTACTGTCTCCCAGTGCTGAGCATTGGTTATAGGCTCTAGCTGTGCAGTTTTACTTTTGTATGTACATCACCGGGACATCCCAGGAGACTTTAAGGGTTTTCTAGTCCCGTTCTCCAATTGAAGAGTATTTTATCTCTGATAAATGAAAGTTTTTGTTGAGAGGTTTGTCTCCGCTCAGAAGTCTCATGACAAGGTTTACCATGTTCTTGGTTGCATATGGAGTATACTTACTCCTTTGAGTCGTAATGGTTTGGAAATCTCTTTTCCTTGATTAATCACCCCTTATGGTAGATGGAAGCCTTTTCTAAGGGTTCACATCCTTACCGCATTGATGGTCTTCGGTTACCGAGAGGTATCTCCCCTCAAGTTTCTCGTGGCGTCCAAGTGTGGACTAGGCCATTGTTGGCATTATTGCGATTCTTGTGCCTCTGTGCCACCATTGCTACAAAAGGCATGAAGGGTAATTAAAAGCTTTGACAACTGTATATAGACTGATGCTCTAGTGACAGTGATACTGAGGTAGCCATTACTCCATGCCACTCATCATGTTGAGCTCAAATTGGGTGGTTCAGTTGTCGATATGTTTGTCGTATGAAGCGACATTATTTGCAAGTCTTGTTAGTAATTGGTTTGGGTTTTCCAAGTTTACATAACGTATTTGGTTTATGGCTTTTAAGCCAAATTGCTGCAAGCTATGCTCTCTACAAGCTGCTTATACATGTTTCTACACCTTATATACCCCATAGGTTGGAGGTATTTCTGGGCTCCATGGCAAGTCGTGGCATCACACTTCCATTCATAGGAGGCCCTTTAGGCATTCTGGTGTTAATCAGTGCCTTTCAGTGGTTGAGGGCATTTCCTGTTAAGTGAAATCCCTTCGGTGTCCTAACCGAGTGTTCATTCTAGCTCCCGTACTCTTATCATGACGCTTTGTTCAACTGTTGTTAATTCAGACACCCTTCAAGGATTGTTCCTGGGTGTTGTTGGTTACGCCGTTACATCCGGCTAATGTTTATGATATGTGTGTCCGCTATACCGCCTTGTGGTATTGTATTTGAGCTATCCCTTTTAGGGTTATAACGTCTTCCGTCCTTGGGTAGACTGTTTATACTTTCTCCTAGTGTTTATACTAGGTTTAATATCCTCTTCAATGACGGATTATGCTCCTTGGTAGTTTGTAATTGTTCCTGGGAATTCCGTCCCGTCTGTTTAACATCATTGTGTTCACATTAGGCATTTTCCTTACTGTGTTTAGGCTGGGTATACTTTCCAGCTGTCATGTATTTGCTTGATGTCTTTGAGACATATCCAATGTCTATACTTACTAGTCTGTGCTCTTTGCACCTTCTAGTTCTTATTCCTTACCTTCAGATGGATTCTCTGAGTTCCTTTATACTTGATCGTCTGAGGTGTCCAGCTGTTCTGGTTTGAACTTACTGATGGTCCGTAGAACGGAGTTGACTACTTCCCGTGTTTCGTGCACTACATGTATACATACGTGAGGTACCTTGTCGATACGTTACCACTTATCCGACTATCTGTCAGGCCCGCAAGCTCCTTCAGAGTGCGGTCGTCCCATATCCCGTATTTAGGTACACTCACAGTGCTCGTCACATGCCTAGGTTAAGTATTCTATTGTCAACTCCTCTTGTATCATTCTATGATACTCACCGTAATTCTGTTGGTTTGGTTTTAAAATTCAAGGTTTAAAAGAATGGTTGTGGTTTTGAAAGAAAATCTGGGGTTTTGAAATAACAGTTCGGTGTTAAAAGAAGTTTGTCATGGCGTGGCCATGTCTGAGGTCTTGACCAAGTCCAGCTTCTCGCTGACTGGTATGTTCTTAATACAATGGTCGGGCCGTTAGGCCTTTCCAGGGTTCCATTCTTCTAGTTTTTAGGATGTGTGATCCTATAGTTGCTTCATTATGGTTACGGTACATTACTAAGTACTTGTGGTGTGTTAGAGTTCCCCTACATGTTCCTGTTCTTACTGCACTTGCTGTGGCAAGTGCGTGGTACTGGTGGTTTTTGGGTAATTCTATACCGATCACGGTATGGTTTCCACTCGTATTTGGTAGTCTTGTCGATTCTTCCTTTGATCTTAATGATCTATGTTTGGGATACTCGATCTTTTATGTAGCTTCTCAGTGATCTTGACATGGCTGTCGTTGTCCGGGGTACTTCTCCAATCCTTGGAGATCCTTATTTATTTGTGCTGTGTTTTTCCTCGTTGCTCGCCCCACATGTTTACCATGGTTATTGAGCCTTGGCTTGTTTAGGCACTACTTTGTAGTTGCGTAAGATTATATCCCGTGAATGTTCTTGTAGTTGTCTGAGCTATGTCGGCCAGGTATTGTAACCTTTTGGCGTTGTAGTTTTGGAGTTAACCACTCCCGACTATGTCCTTAGTCTGCTAGCATACCATTGGTGGTGTTGTTTAGCTATTACTGCTCCGCAGACTTGCGTCTCGGGTTTCGTTACTGCTCCTTTTTCCGCTCTGTTGCACGCTTAGTGCTTCTTTTCCTGCTACTGGTTGACTAGCCAGGTTCTTGTGACTGCTAAGCACGTCGCCCCATACTGTTATAAGTTGTAGCCTCCTTATGGTTGGAGTACTCATTCTACCGCTATTAAGTGCGGGTGTTGTTGTTCAACTGGGAACCATCTCCGGGACTTCCAGTTGTTGGAATCTACTATATGTCAGGTTCTTTCCTCTTATAGGAATATCTCCCTACTGCCAGATCGGGTTTTCCCGAGTATGAGAGGACTTTCCTTCTCTCTAGCGTTCTATCCCAAGTTATACAATGGGTTTGTGGAGGGCGGGTCTGATATTGTAGGTATCCGGTACTCACCGGGAGTTCCTAACTAGCGTATCACTAACGCTAACACTCAGCCCTTAGCCCTAAGCTTCTAATTCCTAACTCGGTATTTCCTAAGCTCAGCATTTCCAGTCATCAGAGCGATACTTTGCTCTGATACCACTTTTTGTAACACCCCTACCGCTAATACCGTCATTACCGTCCAATCCTCTCATACTTCTATACTCATGCAGCGGATACATACCTACACAACGGTGGGTGATAAATGTCGTTAGCCACCCACGTGACTAACAAGGCTTACTACTACTTACAGCATCGGTCTGATGGACCGGAATCTCGAGTACTACACAACTGCTATACATACTCCAATTTCTTACTAAGTGCTACAATTCTCCATTCAATACAATACTCCACAATTACAATACAACATACCGAGTTTACTAAGATCCAAATACAAATACAGATACAACAATCCTTTCAAGTTTATGCATACTCATTGAGAATCTAGCATCTACCCATTCCTCACAACTACATACTTGCAAATACATAATGGTGTACCCTCTAGTACACTTCTACATACATGACTACAAGCCCTATACAATTCTCTACTGTCTACAATTTCTTTATAGCTATCTAAGTATAGCTGCCGGTCTCTTACTGTGACCAAAACTGCCTCGGTACCTGTACAATAAAAACATTGCCCCTAGGGGCTCAACTTACGCTGCATACGACTTCCGCATACCCCCCGTACTAGCGAGGGTACGCCGACCACTTGGTCGAATACATGCAGTTCGTTTTACAAATACATACATACATACATACATGCATGCTTCATTCATAATGCTACAATGCTACACAACGAATACATACATACACATCAATACATACAAGGAAGACAATACAAGTCAACCAATCATACTTACCTTCACCGCAATACGCTTACACAATACACAATACTTGTTAGCTCCATTTATCCACCCGGGTTAATCGGGTGGAGATTACTCTTTTATTCAGGGTCAATGACTTACACCAGCCAAGACCATTACTCATACATACTTTACTTACTTACTTACTACTTACTCAAGTCAAGTCGTGGTGACCTCCGGGTAGGGACTACACCGTCCCACCACCGGGCTTTACTGTGGCTCACTAATCCAGGATGCTACCCATTTAAGGGGTTTAGGTCGTGGAAAAGATTAAAGCCAGGAATCGGATCCAACCTCTTGTGTCTCCTCATCCTCACGCGTGGCGAAAATTATATCGGACTTCTACTCATTCCAATTTACTCAATACTTACGTTAGGAGTTAGGTAGTTAGGAATTAGTAGAAGGCATCACGTCCAGACCACACAATAATACATTGCTCACATACACATCCATTCAAGGTACAATACATTACACAAGTACACTACAAGGTACATACACACTTCATCTTCATCCATTCATTTCATGAATTATGCAAACTAAATGTTCTAGGCAATATACAAGAACAAATATAATACATGCACAAGTAAGTGCAGTAAAGTATGATTCATGCATTTATCTTATTTAGGTGGTCAAATAAGCACACAAATCGGGGTAACCAGGTTAGGATACAGAGCATGAAGAAATCATACCTTTCACTGTTGATTTTGGACTCACCGACTCCCATCGGTGTTTGACTATTCGAATCCTATCACATACATACAGTTGAGTGGTTAATTATCCGTAATTAACCTTACTTATTATTTTTCTAAAGTTTCCCAGTTTATACTTACTAATTCATTGTTATTCCAATACATTCACTTAAGTCACTTACTTAAAATTATTTCCTAAGCTTGTTTATAGCCTTAATGACCTTTTAACATCATTAATCATGTCTTAATTATCTTAT
Source organism: Limonium bicolor (assembly GCA_023374045.1). NCBI lineage: Eukaryota > Viridiplantae > Streptophyta > Magnoliopsida > Caryophyllales > Plumbaginaceae > Limonium > Limonium bicolor. Next base: position 10,895,999 of record CM041780.1, read on the forward strand.
ACTATCATTACCCTTCATTACCCTACCTTAGATTAGCTTTAAAATTGATTCTGTGAAGAAAATGGGGTGGTCCGAGTTACTGTCTGGGTTTACAAACCCGGACCAACACTTTGGAACACTCTCGGGTAAGTTTTATGTGTGGTCCGGGTTTGTGTACTTGTTTACAAACCCGGACCACATGGTATGAATACTCCTCGGGTGTAAAAAAGGGGTGGTACGGGTTTAGGTCCTAGTTTACAAACCCAGACCATCCATTCTGCACTACATTCTGTATAGATTTTCGCCTGGTCTGGGTTTCTGTACTGGTTTACAAACCCGGACCAGTTGCAGTATTTACATATATATTAGTTTTTGATTATGTTTCAACTCCAAACTTATACCAACTTCTTCCCCAATATTCCTACATATAATCTAGGGTGTTTTGACCCTAATTAGGCAATCACAACTAACCTAATCCATCTCTATACAAATCTGTTACATGACAGATTCCACTGTCAATTTTTCCTCCTCTGTTACAGTTTTTCTTCTTCAACAAATACTACAGATTTTTCCTTTCTTCTTCCCACTAATCCTATGGCTCTTCCATTGCCTCATTTCCATTTCACCATTCCAATTCACTTCCAAACAAATACACTACCTATACCCAAGTCCAACACTCTTTTTACTAAATATTCACACTAGTCCTTCCTAGATTTTACAATACACTACTACACTTCTTGCTACAGATTTTACTCCTTTTTATTCTTATACTACAACTACTACTCCATGGTTACTAAACATCCTTACTCAACCCAATATACACCTTGGTTTTCCCATTCACCAAGTCATCCATAAATGCACATTTCCTACCAAAATTTTGCCATAGTTCACCTTCAATTCTAACTTCTCCACATACATACTTTCTCACCAAATTCATTCCTATTCTAGCCACACCCATACAAGGGTCCTACCAGCACTCAAAGAAATCTCAATACATCAATACTCTATCAAACAACAATACCAATACTCATACACAAGTTGTTTGGCTCTAAGGCCTACAATTCAAATAATAGTTCACAAATACTTAAAATTCCACAAACTACAATACTAGTACAATGTTTTGGGTTCATTAATTTGTTTACCCATTCCCATTACTCTAATGCATTAAAATTTAGCATCAAGAAGGAGCTCTTACCTTAAGCTCTTAATTCCTTCTTTTCTTTTCCAATCCTCTTCCTTCTCTCTTTCTTGCATAAATTGGTCACATGGGGAGTGGAGTTGCCAAACTCCATTCCCTTCACCCAATGAACATAAAAACAAGTGTTAAAAACACAAATTCTAGGGTTTACCTTTTGAAGCTTTTAGGAGGGGTTTTAGCCCGTGGTTCTAGAAGGTGATTCCACCACCATTGCAAGGTTGGAATTATGCTCAAAAGAGAGAGAAAATAGAGCATTACAAGGGGCAAAAATCGGTTACTAAGGAAGATGGAGAAAACTTGAGTTTTTCGTGTTGGTTTTTACCTTAATGGAGAGAGGAGACTCCAAGCTACCCATTGATGCCATTTTTTCTTCAAATGGGAAAAACCCATGGAGATGAACTTCCTCATTTTCGGATTTTGAAAAGAGGGAATGGTAGAGAATGATGAGGGGAGCAAGAATATGTAATTATTTTTGTGATTGGAGCTCTAATAAAGCTTGGGCAAGCTTGAGAAGGTGAGCTTCCATGGAAGGGAAGAAAATCACCAGCAAATGCAGAGGGGAGGAGGAAGGTGATGGTGGGGAAGAAAGAAAGAAGAGAGAGAAGAGGGAAATGGGGAGGATAGAGGTTTTTTTAGCTTTTTGTACTTTTCCCTCCCTTTCTTTCTTTTTCTTTCTTTCTTTTATTTACTTTGTGTGTGTGGGGGCTGCTCTCTTGATAAAACCGGTCCCACATATATATGTATGCTGGAGCATTTTTCGTCTTTTACAGTAAACGCTCGTTATTTTACCCGGTTTTAGCACTATTCACTAACCGGGCCTGTTTTCCGGAATTTTCTCGTTTCTTTAATTTTATTGGTTATTAAGCTTCTATTAATGCTTATTTATAGTAATTTAATGAACTATAATTTTTACGGGTTCGTTTGACCACTCAAAGTCATGTTTTCGGGTTTTCTTGAAAAATGTGCGCTAAAGCTCTATTAGCGTTTTAATACATTATTTGGATCCGTTTTCTCCGGGAATCATTCCTGTACACTAAATAGGCATGAATAAGCCCTAAGAATCCATGTAATACTCTAACTGAGGTCTCATACCTCCTATGGTTATTTAACACTTATTTAGCATTTTTCGCTTTTTAAGCGTTTATTCATTTCTTTTGGATTTATTTTTCCTTACCAAAATTACTTAGGCACTATTAGGCCCTTAAATACATATTAGAATTATTTTAATCACTATATTTAAGTTCGGGGTATTTCACAAGATCAATTGGAAGGAACTAGCTCAAAGTACATCTTAAGTGCTAGAAAAGTAATTTTACCTTAAACATTCCTTAAGCCGTTTCCTGCCCAAATTTTATGCTAGGTACAAGGAGCTTATTGAAGCTTGATAAAAACAATATAAGATGAAGAAGAAATAGATAGGTCATCTAGGGTTTTGGCCAGCACATAAAGGAACAGAAAAATAGTGTTTTAAGGCTTATTTTCTTACTTGGAGCTTGAATACAAGGTGGGTAGAAACCTCCCTTGAATATCCATGGTTTTTTCTTGAAGGATGGATGATCTTGAAATTTTATAACCAAAAATATGATGAGAAGTAAGCCTCATTGTCGAATGATGAAGAAAATGAAGGTTTAAGGCTTAAACTTTTATTTTCGATATGTATTTGGCTTTGTTTGCTGCCATGGAAGCTTGGAATGAAGCATGAGGAAGCTTATGTAGAGATGGAGTTCGGCAGCCAAAGGGGGAGCAATAGCAAGTGAAAAATCAAGCGTTTAATGAAGTTTATAAGAAAAGTAAGGCTTTAAGTTAAAGCAATCTTGCTTTTAAGAAGAAAACTTGAATTTGACCAGCGAGTCACCAAGGAATTCTCGACCCCTACTTACATATTTATCTAGGTGGGTTTGACAACGGACCAAGCCAAATAAGAATAAGGCCTTGTTTGACACTATTCACAAATTGGTGCACATTTCTGATTTTTTTTATTTTCTTGAATTAGGCTCTCTAATGTGTTACTACTCCTGTTTACTCTATTCTAATAAATGGTCGTAGTAGTGGGTTTTTTGAGGGGAAAAGAGGGCTAAGGCAGGGAGATCCTCTCTCCCCTCTTCTTTTTGTTTTGTGTATGGAGTATCTGAGCAGATTGCTGGCAAAGGCTTAGAATATGCCAGATTTCAACTTTCATCCTAAATGCAGCAGAGTGAGTTTAAATTACTTGTGTTTTGCTGACGACCTCCTTGTTTTCTGCAGAGGAGATACTGGTTCGATAAAGATTATTAAGGATTTGCTTGACTGTTTCTCTATGACTTTTGGTTTATTTTTCAGTAATCAGAAGTGTAGGGTATTTTTTGGTGGTGTAAATGATGATAATAAAAAGAAGATTCTTGATATTTTGGGGTTCGAGGAGGGGGTTCTCCCTGTTAAGTATTTAGGAGTTCCCTTATCTTCTCAAAGATTAGTCTCTGATGATTATCTTCCTCTGATTAATAAGATTACTTCTCGCATCTCTCATTGGGCAGCGAGAAGACTGAGTTATGCTGGGAGACTTAAGCTGGTTGAAAGTACTTTGATTTCCATCCAAAGGTTCTGGGCGAATGTGTTTCTGTTTCCAAAGTGTGTGATTCACATGATTGAAAGTAAGTGTCGCAGTTTCCTTTGGTGTGGTGGTGAAAATAGTAGGAAGGCTCCGGTTGCTTGGAGGAATATTTGCAAACCAAAAAGCAATGGTGGGCTGGGCATTAAAGAAATCCTCTCTTGGAACAAAGCAGCTATGTTGTGTACCCTGTTGAAGATTAATGAGGTAAATTCTCAATCTGCTCTTGGTAGATGGTGTAAGGCTTATGTGTTGCGAAATGTGTCTATCTGGAATGTGCGGATGAAAGGTAGCCATGATGGTTAGTGGAAAAGTTGTCTTAAACTTAGAGATGAACTTGTTGAGTTAAATATGGTGTCACAAGTGGAGAGTCTGATTGTGGAGAGGAATAAAGTTTCTGTCCGTGATATTTTTGAGTTGTTTCAGCCGGTTCAGGCTGGAGGTGTTTGGGACCGAATTTTGCGGTCTAATTACTGCACCCCACATTCCTCTTTTATTTGGTAGCTAGCTTGCCAGAACAGGCTGGCTAGCAAAGATAGATTGAGGAAATGGTGTGTGAATGTTGATGTAACACCCCTACCATTAATACAGTGCTTACCGTCCAATCTCCCTACATATCAGATACACGCAGCGGATATATACTTACATACAATGAGTGATACAATGTCGTTAGTCACCCACGTGACTAACAAGGCTACTACTTCTACATACGGCATCGGTCTGATGGACCGGAATCCCGAGTACTACAAATCTACGATACATTCTCCATTTACCAAATACTACTACAATCTTCATTCAATACAATACTCCAAGTACAATACAATATAATCTACATACCGAGTTTACTAGGTTCCAAATCAAATACAATACTTCTCCCAAGTTCATACATACTCACTAAGAGTCTACATCTACCCAGTCCTCACAACTACTTACTTCCTAAGTACAAGGGGTGTGCTGATTAGTACCCCTCTACATTCTACTACTACTATCCAAATGTAGTCACCGGTCTCGTGCCTTGACCATATCCTCTTCGGGTACCTGCACACTAAAAACGTTCCCCCGAAGGGGTCAGCTTTCGCTGAACATGATAACCGCATACCCCGCGTACTAGTGAGGGTACGCCGACCACTTGGTCGAATACATACAGTTCATTTTCATTCAAACATACATGCATACATGCTCTTAAATACGATACTACAATACTTACACAGGAGTACACGAATACATTCCAACACATACCAAGAAGTTATACGAATCCAACAATACTAACTTACCTTCGGTATTCACGATACATGCACAATACATAATCATTACATACTCAATCCATACACAATACATATACAATGTCCAATACTTTGTTAGCTTCATTTGTCCACCCGGGTTAATCGGGTGGAGATTACTCTTTTACTTGTTCCACAATACTTACGCATACATACTCATACTCATACATATTTACGGATCCATACTTACGTACTCTTACTCTTACTCATGTTATGTCGTCGGGACCTCCGGCCCGGGGACTACTCCGTCCCACCACCGGGATTTACTTGACTCACCAATCCGAGATGCTACCCATTTAAGGGATTTGGGCCGCGGACCAGTTTAAGAGTCAGGAAACGGATCCAACCTCTTGCGTCTCCTCATCCTCACGCGTGGCCGAAGCTATATCGGACTTCTACTCATTCCAATTTACTCACTTAAGTTAGGAGTTAGGTAGTTAGGAATTAGTAGAAGTCATTCATTCAACCACATACACAAATACATTATTCATATACACATCCATACAAAATACAATACAATATACAAGTACCCTACAAGATACAATTACACAACATCATCATTCATATATTTCATGAATTATACAAACTATTGTTCAAGACAAATATCGAGAACAACGTAAACAAGCACAAGTAAGTGCAATGTAGTCTGATTCATGCTTTTATCTTATTTAGGTGGTCAAATATGCACACAAATCGGGGTAACCAGATTAGGATACAGGGCATGAAGAAATCATACCTTTCACCGTTGACTTTGGACTCACCGACTCCATTCGGTGTTCAACTAGTCGAATCCTATTTCATACATACAATTAGGTGGTTAATTATCCATAACTAACCTTACTTATTACTTTCCAAATGTTTCCTAATTCATACTTACTAACTCTTTGTTACTTAAATACATTTACTTAAGTTACTTACTTACAATTATTTTCCAAGCTTGTTTATAGCCTTAATGACCTTTAAACATCATTAATTATGTCTTAATCATCTTATAACATCATTACCCTTCATTACCCATCCTTACCTAAACATTAATACACATTCTGGAGGATTTTTGTAAAGGTCCGGGTTGGTGTCCGAGTTTACAAACCCGGACCACCACGTTAAACTTCTTCTCGGGTGGAATTCATGCTTGGTCCGGGTTTCCTTCCTAGTATGTAAACCCGGACCACATGGTTATACACTCTCGAGTGATTTTTTTGCATCGTCCGGGTTTGTGTGCTACTTTGCAAACCCGGACCATGTGTTTTGGTAACTTACGGGTGTATTTTTGGGGTGGTCCGGGTTAGTGTCTTGGTTTGTAAACCCGGACCATCCCTCTGTAAAACTTTCTGTCGAGTTTTCTTGCTAGTCCGGGTTTGTGTTCTGGTTTGCAAACCCGGACTAGTTACAGTATTGCAATATTGTAAGTTTTTGAGTTTGTTTAAATTCCAAACTTCTACCAATCTCTTCCCTAACATTTCTACATATAATCTAGCATGTTTTAACTTCATTTAAGCATTTTAAACTAGCCTAAACCAATACTATAAGATCTGTTACATAAACACTCTTACTGTAATTTTTTTCTCCTCTGTTACAATTCCTACTTCTCCAAGAAATGCTACAGACCATTCCTCTTGCCTTCCCACGTAGCTACTTGGTTCTTCACCTAGCACAACTTAGTTAAACAACTTACATTGCTCCATTCTAGTTCTACTCTACTATATCTCTTCCTCCTGTTACAAACCAAAGTGAAAATCACATTTTTCTTCTCTGTACACTCCTTTGTTCTCTCTTTACTAACAACACACAAGGCTCTAAATTCCTAACCCAATTTTGACAGAGGTTCCCTACATTACTAAGTGTTCTCATCACATTATTTTTGCACACTCAACATAGTTCACAACCTGCTCACAATTCACATTACTCACATCTCATTCTAAATACTTGCCACAAGCTTATACTCATACAACTTCTAATACTTACAACAATCTTAATATTCACACCTAGCATATTCATTACTTGTTTTCAAAAGCTTCAACTACAACTACCATTCACATTAATATACCCATTCACTTCCTACTGTTACGGTGGTTTAGTTCATGGCTTAAAACAATATACCTATACATACACAAACATAAAAGTTATACGGAGGCTTCACATTACCTTGGTTTCTTTGTTTCTTTTCCTTTTCCTCCTTCTCCTTTCTTGCTCCTCTTCCTTCTTTTGTTTTCTTGGTTTATTTAAGCCAAGCTACACCTGTAACCAAGCACACACATACACACCAAAACTAGTGAATTTTCTATCCCACGTATTAAACCCTAACTTTGTGAGAAACCATTTAAACCACTTAGTAGGTCTTACCTTGAGCCTCTAATGGAGTTTTTGAGTAGAAAATGACAAGGCTCCAACTCCTCTTTGAAATGCCAAATCGGCTAACAATGGCATAATAATACTCACGTGAGTTTTGGATTTGCAAGGGAAAATGGAAAAGAGTGAAGCTTTGGTCTTTTCTTACCTTAGAACATGAAGAAGAGATAGGTCTTCTAATGGTGCTCTTAAGCTCTTAACCGATAATACCCTCAAAAATAAAGTTGGTGGTTTTAGATTTTGAAGGGTGGAGAATGATCTCCTTGACGATACGAATTCAACGGTATGGTTTTTGTATCATTGGTGGTGGTTTGAGGTTTCAAAATTGGAGAAGAAGTGGCTCTGTGTGAGGAGTTCTCAAATCGCCATGGCTGGACCAGAGAGGAAGAAGAGAGAGTGCTGGGCAAATAAAAACGTGAGAGAGTAGTGTGTGAGGAGAGAGAGTGTTTACTTTTTGCTTTTTATTTTGTTTGTCTTTTGTACATAAGAAGGGAATAAGTGAGGGGCATGGGTTATTAATCAACCGGCTGCACTCCTCACAGGGGTTTTAAAATATTAATTGCGATAGTGGACACACTTATTTATTTTATTTACACTTTTACCCCATAACTTCCCGTTTTTGACAGTTTTTACTATTTTCTCGTTTTCTTGATTTTATTGGCTCTAGACCTTCACTAAAGTTTATTAGTGACTATTTGGTTGACCAAAATTATTACGAGTCTATTTGACCCGCTTAAAGTCGCGTTTTCCCGGTTCCCTTGAAAAACGCGCTTTATGATTTGTTTGTGTATTTAATCCATTTTAAGGATCCGTTTTCTTTGGAAATTGTTTCCTTGTATTATTTAGGCATCATTAAGCCTTAATAATTCATATAATACGCTAACCGAGGTCTCGTACCTCCTATGGTCATTTAACGCTTATTTAGCGTTTTTTCGCTTTTCAAGCGTTTCTTTATTTCTTTTGAATTTATTTTTCCTTACCAATATTAATTAGGTACCATTAGGCCCTTAAATACGTATTAGATTAATTTTAATCCCTATATTTAAGTTCGGGGTATTTCAATCTACCCCCCTTAAGAACTTTGTCCTCAAAGTTGTTCACGGTTATGGGATTTCTATACTTACTCATTTATACTTGCCTAATACCGAAGCCATACATTCCTCTTCCTTACAATTCCCAAATTCATTACTCAATGTTTTTCCTTTCCATACCATACCAATGTACAATAATTACTCCAATCCATATTACTATCAACCGTCCGATTCCTCATTACAAACTTTATACATATATACAGTGCAAAGCTATCCCCAAAGCAATGCAATACACATCACAATCCCGTAGGCACTAAGGTCATCTCGACACAGGACTCCTCTATGTCCTGTTGCCCTTGGAATAATATAACATGCTACACTACTATCTTCTCCGGTATAACTTCCAACAATTACTTACTCTCCTATCTAAGAAAAATTCTTTTACAACTACTAATTAGAAATCTTTCTAAAGCATACAACTCCAAATTCCAATTTGTATTCATTACTTCTATCCTATGTGTGATTCTTGTGACCACTTGAGGGGAGCTTCAAGAATCATTTGACCCTGATGTGATCAGCATCAGTGTTGAACTATCTTTCCACCCCAATTTGTGTTCGGTTTCCCTTGATCTGATCAGGATCATGATCGACTTCCCACATCAGTTTCAAACAGCAAATAATTTAGTTGTTTTCATTTTCTATCTTTTACTCTTTCTAGTCGTGATACGAATTCATACATCTCCAAATGATGGAATCAATCCATCGATCATCCTCACTCTACTTCCCAAATGCTTTACTCCGTGGTTCAATACCTAAATGCTCATTTCACCAACCTTCACTACTTCCATCTATTACTCTCCATCATCCTAACTAGGGGTTACCATACTTGTAAAACTTAGTTGTCCTCAATTTACTTCCAATAATTTACCTACGATTCCACTACTCATAAGCTTCATTCATCTACTACTCTCATTCATTTCATACTACTTCTTCAAAGGCTACAATACTTGTGGAGTTCCGTCCACTACTCATTACTCTTCTTTACCAATACTCTTACACTGGTGTTACAAGATGGGTACATTCATCCTATGGTGTTTGCATATCTAATGCCTAGTTACCATAATTACAATATGAATGAATACTTATGTTAATTTAAGATAATATCAATCATCAATTTGATTCTCATTTGTGCTATGCACATTACGGTTTATGTATTTTATTCACAAAACTTACATTAAGCGGTTTTCGCTCTACCCCCCTTAAAAGGGATTACGACCACGTAATCTACCATATGTTATTATTATTAAACATTGGTTTAATCAGTTTGGGCAAACTGAAGCGTTTAGCTTCACTACGGTATACTATAGAATATGCTCTGGTCAAAGGGTCTTAACCATACCAACGGTTTAGTCTTTGCACCAAGAGTTCCTATATGAGTTTATTTAACTCATCATTAATTCGGTTCTAGCCTATTAGGCTTCAAGGCATTAATAGCCATTGTATTATGCTCACTAGGTACATTAATCTCCTAGCTAGGGCCCACTAGCTTCTGCTGCGCGACCCTGATAACTTGGGTTATCCACCCTTCTTGTTATCATTAATGTGCTATACATCACCTTTTTATCCGTCTATTATGGAAATAAGGTTTACTAGACAAATACGGTATTCTTTTACCGTGGTTGAACTCAATGAGTTGTAGGTTTATAACCAGCTCTCTGGCAATCTAGTATACACACTGTTTGTACTTCCACGATCATTCGTTAAGCTTTTCCGACTTATTGTCGGGCGAGGTTAAGTCACTACTCAGTTGTAGTGCTTCCTCTGTTGTCACTAGTTTCCAAGTTATATCAGTTCTTCTGGTTCGGTACAAGTGTCCTTTACTTGTATGACCTTGCATTGATATGCATCGGTCCTAGTGACTTTCTTAAGTCTCCTTTCACCTTTTATTCCCTTGGAATTCACATCTGTGATTGTTAGTGTGTTTCGCACTCTTCGTGCTTCTTTGGCCTTAGGCCGCACGGTTTGTTGCTAAACTTGCTTAATTGGCTTGTGCCATGTCTGTTGGTGAAAAGAAGGGTTTACTACGGCTTACATTCTCCATATCCCTAGCCATCCCATTAGATCATTAGCTGCACAAGTGCAATACCAAAACACTCAGTCATACAGAGTGCAGAGGCGTAAACGCTTGACAGTAAGTCACTTATGTGATAGGAAAGAATATTTCTGTGTGTCATGTGATACTTATACTCCGTGTCATTGCATAACTACTTCCTCATAGCGGTCGCTTGTTGCGCACCGTATCCTTACTCATTATACAACATCGTTTTTACTGTTTCTGTTACTGTGATAGTTTCTCTTTACTCATTGCCATTGTCATTGGCACCATTCCCTTATGGTATGTATACCCTGGGGTTTCCAATGTTCGTGTGTATGACGGTTGTCGTAGCATACCACAATATTAACATCTTCCCAATGTGGAGATGTTCTCCCATTTTAGGTTTCATGTGTAGGTTAGCTTACCTCACATTCCATCATCATTTATGATACGGTTTACCAAGTATCTTGGTTGACCAAGGGTGAGATAACTCCTCGGGTTATAAGCTCTCTTGAGCGTTAGTCATTCGTGGTGTTCAATGTGTATTCACATAGATTGTTTTTGACAATTACTGTCCTTTCAAAGCTGAGCATTGGTTATAGGCTCGAGCTGTGCGGTTTTATTCGTGTATGTACATCACCGGGACATCCCATGAAGCTTCAAGGGTTTTCTGGTCCCGTTCTTCAATTGAAGAGTACTCTGTCATTGATAAATGAAAGTTCTCGTTGAGGGGTTTGTCTCCACTCATAGGTCTAATGACAAGGTTTGCTATGTTGGTGTTTACACAATGGTCCACCCCATGTTTGGGTGCTTATGGAGTATGCTTACTCCTTTAAGTCGTAATGGTTTGGAAATCTCATTTCCTTATTCCATCGCCCCTTGGCAATATCTATTGTGTGGTTTTATTGTTATAGTAGATGGAAGCCTTTCCAAGGGTTCACATCTTCACCACATTGGTGGTCTTTGGCTAACGAGGGGGTACCTCCCCTTGGGTTTCTCGTAGTGCCCAAGTGTGGACTAGGCCAATGTTGGCATTATCGTGATTCTTATTCCTCTGTGCTACCATTGCTACATAGGGCATGAAGGTAATTAAAAGCTTGTCAACTGTATACTAGACTGATGCTCTAGTGACAGTGACACTGAGTTGGCCATTACTCCAAGCCACTCAGGATGTTGGGTTTGAATTTATGGTCCAGCTGTTGATTTCTTGTCGTATGAGGCAATATCTCTTGCAGGTCTTGTTAACCATTGGTGCCGGTTTGGCAACCGTTTAAGGTTATATAACGCATTTGGTTTACGACTTCTGAGCCGTATCGCTGCAAGCTATGCTCTTCGCAAGCTGCTTATACATGTTTCCACTCGGTGTATACCGTCATAGGTTGGAGATATTATTGGGCTCCATGGTAAGTCGTGGCATCACGCTTCCGTTCATAGGAGACTCTTAGGCAATCTGGTGCTGATCAGTGCCTTTTGTAGACTAGGGTATTTCCTGTCAAGTGAAATCCCTTCGGTGTCCTAACCGACTGTTCCTTCTAGCTCATGTGCTCTTATTAGGACGCTTGTTCAACTGCTTTTAACGCAGACACCCTTCAAGGATCGCTCCTGGGTGTTGGTAGCCGTGTCGTTACATCCGGCTAATATTTATGAAGTGTGTTGTCCTCTATACCGTCTTATGGTATTGTACTTGAGTCATCCCTTTTTTTTGGGTTATAGCGTCTGCCGTCCTTGGGTAGACTGTTTACACTTGCTCCTAGTATTCTTGACTAGGTTTATATTCCTCTCCAATGATGGATTGTGCTTCGTAGTAACCTTGGGGTTGCTCTTGGGAATTTCGCCCTGTTTATTGAGCATTGTTAGGTTCACGTTAGACATTCGCCTTAATGTGTTTAGGCTGGGCATTCCATCCAGCTGTCAGGTAATCGTTTGGATTATTTGAGACATATCCAATGTCTATACTTACTAGTATGTGCTCTTTGCACTTCCTAGTTCTTATTCCTCATTTTCAGATGGATTCTCTGAGTTCCTTGACACTTGGTCGTCTGAGGTGTCCAGCTGTTCTGGTTTGAACTCACTCATGGTCCGTAGAACGGAGTTGACTACTTCCCGTGCATCGCACACTACATGTATACATACGTGGGGTACCATATTGACACGTTACCACTTACCCAACTATATGTCGGGCCCGCAAGCTCCTTTGAAGTGCGGTTGTCCCACATCCCGTAACGGGTACACTCGTAGTGTTCGCCACACGCCTAGGTGAAGTATTCTACTGTCAACTCCTCTTGTATCATTCTTTGATACCCACCGTAATGCTGTTGGTCTGGTTTTAAAATCCAAGGTTTAAAAGAACGTTTATGGTTTTGAAAGAAAATTTATGGGTTTTAAAATATGGTTCGGTGTTAAAAGAAATCTCTCATGGCATAGCCATGTTCGAAATCTTGATCAGTCCGGCTTCCCGCTGACTGGCGTGTTCCAAATGCAGTGGTCAGGCCGTCAGGCCTTCCCATGGTTTCATTCCTTCAGTGTCAGGATTTGTGATCCAGTAATTGCTTCATTATAGTCACGGTACATTACTATGTACCTGTGGTGTGTTAGAGTTTCTTTATGTATCTCTGTCCTTACTGCACTTGCCGTGGCAAGTGCGTGGTACTGATGGTTTTTGGGTAATCCTATACCAATCTTGGTAGGGTTTCTGCTTGCGTTTGGTAGTCTTGTCGACTCTTCCCTTGATCTTATTGATCTATGGTTGGGATGCTTGATTCCTTAGGTAGCTTCTTGGTGATCTTGACATGGTTGTCTTGGTCGGGGTACTTCTCCAATCTTTAGAGATCCCCATTTATTTAGTTTTATGTTTTCCCTTGTTGCTCGTTCCCTTTAGTTTACCGTGGTTATTGAGCCTTAGCTTGTTTAGGCACTACTCTTGTAGTCCAATCGGTTCATATCACATGGATGTCCTTATAGCTGTATAAGCCATATCGGCCAGGTATTGTAACCTTTTGGTGTTGTAGTTTCGGAGTTAACCACTCCTGACTATGTCCTTAGTCAGTTGGTATACCATTGGTGGTATTATCTAGCTACTGCTGTCCCGCAGACTTGTGTCTCGGGTTCTATTACTATTCCTTCTCCATTTCGTGGCATGGTTAGTGCTTCTTTTCCTGTTGTTGGTTGTCTAGCCAGGTTTCGTGACTGCTAAGCACGTCGCCCCATGCTGTTGTAAGTTGCAGCCTCCTTGTGGTTGGAGTGCTCATTCTACCGCTATTGAGTGCGGGTATTGTTGTTCAACCGGGATCCATTTCCGGGACTTCCAATTCTTGGAATCTACTACTTGTCAAGTTCTTGTTTACTGTGTGATTGCTTCACAACTGCCAGATCGGGTTTTCCCGAGTATGAGAGGACTTTCCTTCTCTCTGGCGTACTTTCCAAAGTTATACAGTGGGATTGTGGAGGGCGGGTCTGGTATTGTAGGTATCCGGTACTCACCGGTAGTTCCTAACTAGCATATCTCTAATACTAACACTCAACCCTTAGCCCTAAGCTTCTAATTCCTAACTCGGTAATCCTAAACTTGGTATTTCCAGTCATCAGAGTGATACTTTGCTCTGATACCACTTTTTGTAACACCCCTACCATTAATATAGTGCTTACCGTCCAATCTCCCTACATATCAGATACACGCAGCGGATATATACTTACATACAATGGGCGATACAATGCCGTTAGTCACCCACGTGACTAACAAGGCTACTACTTCTACATACGGCATCGGTCTGATGGACCGGAATCCCGAGTACTACAAATCTATGATACATTCTCCATTTACCAAATACTACTACAATCTTCATTCAATACAATACTCCAAGTACAATACAATATAATCTACATACCGAGTTTACTAGGTTCCAAATCAAATACAATACTTCTCCCAAGTTCATACATACTCACTAAGAGTCTACATCTACCCATTCCTCACAACTACTTACTTCCTAAGTACAAGGGGTGTGCTGATTAGTACCCCTCTACATTCTACTACTACTATCCAAATGTAGTCACCGGTCTCGTGCCTTGACCATATCCTCTTCGGGTACCTGCACACTAAAAACGTTCCCCCGAAGGGGTCAACTTTCGCTGAACATGATAACCGCATACCCCGCGTACTAGTGAGGGTACGCCGACCACTTGGTCGAATACATGCAGTTCATTTTCATTCAAAAATACATGCATACATGCTCTTAAATACGATACTACAATACTTACACAGGAGTACACGAATACATTCCAACACATACCAAGAAGTTATACGAATCCAACAATACTTACTTACCTTCGGTATTCACGATACATGCACAATACATACTCATTACATACTCAATCCATACACAATGCATATACAATGTCCAATACTTTGTTAGCTTCATTTGTCCACCCGGGTTAATCGGGTGGAGATTACTCTTTTACTCGTTCCACAATACTTACGCATACATACTCATACTCATACATACTTACGGATCCCTACTTACTTACTCTTACTCTTACTCATGTTAAGTCATCGGGACCTCCGGCCTGGGGACTACTCCGTCCCACCACCGGGATTTACTTGACTCACCAATCCGGGATGCTACCCATTTAAGGGATTTGGGCCGCGGACCAGTTTAAGAGTCAGGAATCGGATCCAACCTCTTGTGTCTCCTCATCCTCACGCGTGGCCGAAGCTATATCGGACTTCTACTCATTCCAATTTACTCACTTAAGTTAGGAGTTAGGTAGTTAGGAATTAGTAGAAGTCATTCATTCAACCACATACACAAATACATTATTCATATACACATCCATACAAAATACAATACAATATACAAGTACACTACAAGATACAATTACACAACATCATCATTCATATATTTCATGAATTATACAAACTATTGTTCAAGACAAGTATCGAGAACAACGTAAAAAAGCACAAGTAAGTGCAATATAGTCCGATTCATGCTTTTATCTTATTTAGGTGGTCAAATAAGCACACAAATCGGGGTAACCAGATTAGGATACAGGGCATGAAGAAATCATACCTTTCACCGTTGACTTTGGACTCACCGACTCCCTTCGGTGTTCAACTAGTCGAGTCCTATTTCATACATACAATTAGGTGGTTAATTATCCATAACTAACCTTACTTATTACTTTCCAAAAGTTTCCTAATTCATACTTACTAACTCTTTGTTACTTAAATACATTTACTTAAGTTACTTACTTACAATTATTTTCCAAGCTTGTTTATAGCCTTAATGACCTTTAAACATCATTAATTATGTCTTAATCATCTTATAACATCATTACCCTTCATTACCCATCCTTACCTAAACATTATTACACATTCTGGAGGATTTTTGTAAAGGTCCGGGTTGGTGTCCGGGTTTACAAACCCGGACCACCACGTTAAACTTCTTCTCGGGTGGAATTCATGCTTGGTCCGGGTTTCCTTCCTAGTATGTAAACCCGGACCACATGGTTATACACTCTCGGGTGATTTTTTTGCATCGTCCGGGTTTGTGTGCTACTTTGCAAACCCAGACCATGTGTTTTGGTAACTTACGGGTGTATTTTTGGGGTGGTCCGGGTTAGTGTCTTGGTTTGTAAACCCGGACCATCCCTCTATAAAACTTTCTGTCGAGTTTTCTTGCTAGTCCGGGTTTGTGTTCTGGTTTGCAAACCCGGACTAGTTACAGTATTGCAATATATGTAAGTTTTTGAGTTTGTTTAAATTCCAAACTTCTACCAATCTCTTCCCTAACATTTCTACATATAATCTAGCATGTTTTAACTTCGTTTAAGCATTTTAAACTAGCCTAAACCAATACTATAAGATCTGTTACATAAACACTCTTACTGTAATTTTTTTTCTCCTCTGTTACAATTCCTACTTCTCCAAGAAATGCTACAGACCATTCCTCTTGCCTTCCCACGTAGCTACTTGGTTCTTCACCTAGCACAACTTAGTTAAACAACTTACATTGCTCCATTCTAGTTCTACTCTACTACATCTCTTCCTCCTGTTACAAACCAAAGTGAAAATCACATTTTTCTTCTTTGTACACTCATTTGTTCTCTCTTTACTAACAACACACAAGGCTCTAAATTCCTAACCCAATTTTGACAGAGGTTCCCTACATTACTAAGTGTTCTCACCACATTATTTTTGCACACTCAACATAGTTCACAACCTGCTCACAATTCACATTACTCACATCTCATTCTAAATACTTGCCACAAGCTTATACTCATACAACTTCTAATACTTACAACAATCTTAATATTCACACCTAGCATATTCATTACTTGTTTTGAAAAGCTTCAACTACAACTACCATTCACATTAACATACCCATTCACTTCCTACTGTTACGGTGGTTTAGTTCATGGCTTAAAACAATATACCTATACATACACAAACATAAAAGTTATACGGAGGCTTCACATTTCCTTGGTTTCTTTGTTTCTTTTCCTTTTCCTCCTTCTCCTTTCTTGCTCCTCTTTCCTTCTTTGTTTTTCTTGGTTTATTTAAGCCAAGCTACACCATGTAACCAAGCACACACATACACACCAAAACTAGTGAATTTTCTATCCCACGTATTAAACCCTAACTTTGTGAGAAACCATTTAAACCACTTAGTAGGTCTTACCTTGAGCCTCTAATGGAGTTTTTGAGTAGAAAATGACAAGGCTCCAACTCCTCTTTGAAATGCCAAAATCGGCTAACAATGGCATAATAATACTCACGTGAGTTTTGGATTTGCAAGGGAAAATGGAAAAGAGTGAAGCTTTGGTCTTTTTCTTACCTTATAACATGAAGAAGATGATAGGTCTTCTAATGGTGCTCTTAAGCTCTTAACCGATAATACCCTCAAAAATAAAGTTGGTGGTTTTAGATTTTTGAAGGGTGGAGAATGATCTCCTTGACGATACGAATTCAACGGTATGGTTTTTGTATCATTTGGTGGTGGTTTGAGGTTTCAAAATTGGAGAAGAAGTGGCTCTGTGTGAGGAGTTCTCAAATCGCCATGGCTGGACCAGAGAGGAAGAAGAGAGAGTGCTGGGCAAAATAAAAACGTGAGAGAGTAGTGTGTGAGGAGAGAGAGTGTTTACTTTTTGCTTTTTATTTTGTTTGTCTTTTGTACATAAGAGGGGAATAAGTGAGGGGGCATGGGTTATTAATCAACCGGCTGCACACACTCCTCACATGGGGTTTTAAAATATTAATTGCGATAGTGGACACACTTATTTATTTTATTTACACTTTTACCCCACAACTTCCCGTTTTTGACAGTTTTTACTATTTTCTCGTTTTCTTGATTTTATTGGCTCTAGACCTTCACTAAAGTTTATTAGTGACTATTTGGTTGACCAAAATTATTACGAGTCTATTTGACCCGCTTAAAGTCGTGTTTTCCCGGTTCCCTTGAAAAACGCGCTTTATGATTTGTTTGTGTTTTTAATCCATTTTAAGGATCCGTTTTCTTTGGAAATTGTTTCCTTGTATTATTTAGGCATCATTAAGCCTTAATAATTAATATAATACGCTAACCGAGGTCTCGTACCTCCTATGGTCATTTAACGCTTATTTAGCGTTTTTTTGCTTTTCAAGCGTTTCTTTATTTCTTTTGAATTTATTTTTCCTTACCAATATTAATTAGGTACCATTAGGCCCTTAAATACGTATTAGATTAATTTTAATCCCTATATTTAAGTTCGGGGTATTTCAGTTGATGATGCTTGTTTCTTCTGCAATAGCACTGAAACTCGCAATCATCTGTTTTTTGAGTGTGAGTTCAGTAAGGAGGTGTTCAGAATGATTATGCATGACTGGCTCTTGTGTAAACTGCCTTATACATTTGTGGAGTGTATGGGCTGCCTCTGGAGTTCGAAGTGTAAGTCTTCTTTGGTGTTCAAGATGCGATGTTCTGCGGTAGGGGTTACTATCTACCATATTTGGAAAATGAGAAATGATGCTATCTTTGCTAGTTCAAAGCCAGATGTCTCAAGATGCATTTTGAATATTCAGCTGGAATTGAAGATTAGATGGAGTAAATTTTCATTCCCGGTTACAAGAAGAAATGTTAGAATTTGTACATGCTTTGGGCTTATAGAATTTCTGAGTACATAGTCTTGGTTCGGTTTCTGTATACCTTGTTGCTATTGGAGGTGTGGTGAGTAATTGGGAGTCCGGTTTTTTTTGCAGACTGTTGCAGTTTACATTTTGTGGTTAGTTAGGCTTGTATGGTTTTGGTCTTCTTCAATATATAGCTTACCCTTTATCTTCAAAAAAAAAATGTGGTACGTTATGGTTAATTAGTTCCCTATGATGTACACAAGGCTTAATAACCTCCCAAAGTCAATTTCTAGACAATTTCATTAAAATGTGTGTTTTAAGGAGTCTTAAGGCTCCTTTTTGTGTTATAACACATTTATGACTTGGTTTCCTTTGGTTTGTTTTATATTATTCTTACCTTATATATGAGGTATAGGAATCCACTTTGGACCCTAATTGAGGTTATACAATCCCTGTTATCCCCAAAATCGTTACCCTTATTGAAGTGGAAAAAGAAGTTCTCTAGGAATGAGAGTTATGATACCGTGGAAACTTAAAAGGTGATATATGTGACAGGAAGCCATAGTAGTATAGTGGTAAGGTATATAAAAAAGATGCAAGAGGTTAATGGTTCAAAGCTAATGATAAACAACTTTTGTGGTTTCCGCTTTCTACTTAATTCTTCATTCTTATCTTTTCTTTTTTATTTCTAATTTTCAAAATCAGAGTTTGTTTGAAAAGTAAAAAACAAAAAACAAAAAAAAATACAAATATGCTTCTTTCCTATTTTTGATTGCTAGTTTATTTTCTTTCCAACAAAAAAAAGAAAGAGAAATAAAACCTTTGAAACGTGATTTAAAAAAAACTCATATTATTTTTGTTAGTTATCTTCCATTTTTTTACGATTATTCATTCCTTTTTTCTTGATAATTTCTATTTTTCATCCTTATCCCTTTTTATTCTCTTAACTACTTACTTGTTTTTAAAATAAAAAAAATAAAGCAAATATCTTTTCTACTTTTACTAGTAGTTTATTTTATTAACAAAACAATGTTTCTCCAAATTGCTTCATTTTTGTTAAGTGACTTTGAAAATTTTGCTTGTTAGTGTTTTAGTTATTTAACTTTTTTTAGATAAGTTTTTACTTTTCTTTTCAATCTTATCTCTCCGTCCTATTAACTAGTGTGTTTATTTTCAAATTCGAAAGTTTATTAAGTTGTTAAGATTCTCAAGCCTCTTATTGATTTACCTTTACACTATATAATCACTCAATACTCCTGTTACAAGGGGGACACTACAATCCGTTACTGGTATTACTTTTGCTTCCTCATTTTTCTTTCATCCATACATCACCGCCTCCATCTCACTTTATAGCCGATTGCAATCTTTAATTCACTACAGAGATAGAGTTCCCCCATTGTGTAGGTGCATCAATCGTGCCACCATACAGCCACGCACAGTATCAAGCGTCCAATGTTGTTTCCTGTTCGTCATCTTCTAGATTTAAGTACCACTATTGTCACCATTTAATATCATCATCGGTCTTCATCAGTTCAAGATCTATGCCTGTAGCGGTCATTCCCTCATAAGCTCAACGTCTAAGTTTCAGTTGCACTGTACGATCAGGAGGAGACATGGCTACTGCAAGCTGCACTACAAGTCGTAAATCCTGAAGGACAACGAGGCTGGGGAGAACCAGATTCCCTAACTTGGTTGTTGCTAGCTGCGTTGGAGTTTCAAGCTGTCTCTCACCATGAGTTCTCAAACGATAAAATATTCAGTTACTACCGTCTAGGCTTTTGAGTGCAAAAAGATCAACAATTGGACGTCAACAATCTTATAGTATCTGCGACCACTGATCAAGCTCCCATCCGTTCAGTTTGCATACCCGTCACTTTGACTATTGCCTTGCTAGCAAATCTTCCCCTCTGAAATAAACACATAAGCAGAATAGGACGTTGAAAGAGAGAAGGAACGATATTGAACATATCGCCATCATCATGCGCGCTCGCACTAGTGGAGGTCAAAACCAAGGATTTGCTTCAGTGCACTCCCACCGTTCACTAAGAGCAGTGAATTCAATTGTCCCTGGCTCAGTTACGGAGACAGCAGTCGTACCCCACAATCAAGTCTCCTTCAATCCCGAGGCAAAATTCCTTCTTCTCAGCGTGTCGACTGGAGAGGAGACTCCGCCCTCATGGATGGTTCTCAATTCAGCATGGATCTTGTGGGTGGATACTATGATGCCTACAACAACGTGACATTCAACTACCCAATGGAATTCACAACCACAATATTATCATGGAGTATATGGGTAATGAAGATCTTAACCATGCCCGTATATCCGTACGTGGGGCAGCAGATTATTTGTTGAAATCAACCAGCGTCCCTGGAATCATATTTGCCCAAGTTGGTGATACACAACGAGATCATAACTACCGGGAAAAGAAGCCGACGATGACATGTAGATGACGTTCTCTACTCAGATAACTGCACACACGAGAATAAGGTACCCCTAGTCATAAGTTCGTTGATTTTATTGCGTTGAGTTCATACATTAGTCAGCTTTCTTCTTTTTTTATTATTACAGGTGTTTATGTTTTTTTTATTCAGAAAATAGTTTTTATTTTTTTTATTCAGAAAAAAGTTTTCGCTTTTTTATACGTATGCAAACTTAATTGCTAGATTATTAGGTTTACTTGCTGGTATGGTAACTCCTATGATAGTTTAGGTTTATTTGTATGTTTAATGTAGTTAAATTATTAGGCAAAGTTTTGGTTTACTTTATGTATGCAAAGCGGAGGTTGAATTGTTAGGTTTATACTTGTCAAAGCTGCCAACCATAATTTATAATAAAAAGGTTAATGTCACAAGATGTTTTAGCCTTAAAGTTTATAGTAGTAAAGGAAAAGTAATTTCTAAGGGTAGTGAAGGAAGCTGAAGTCATTGAAAATTACGTATCAAGGCCCTAAACCCGTAGCTCTAAAAATCGTAGTAACATTTCCTTTCCAAGTTTAGAAGGTTAAAACTTAGGTGACGACTCCATATAGGTTTGTGTGGGCGGCCAGTTAGAATAATTAAGCTTTAATTTTATAATTTCAGTTTAATTGTTCTAATTGCAAAACGAATTTGAAGCCTTAAGCTCAATACTTAAGGGTTCAAAACCAATGCCCACAGACTGGAGACTCTACTGGGGACCACCACCTAAGTTTTGAAATTTTAAACTTAGGAAAGAGGGCTTAACTTGAACTTATAATCTTTAAGGCTTACTTTTTTTTTATGATATTATCCTTTTGATTATCTTGTGCATATGAGAGATGAGGGTCCAAATAAACCGATTATCGATCATGCCAAGTCATGACCCGTTCTAAGACACACACCATAGGGTGATGTGTAAAAGTGGGGGAACTGAGGACGATGGCATGCAAACCCCATCCCTTCATTACCTGGGCCCAAAGCCCCAGGCACCTCTCCGAATGTAACCTTACCCAAAAACCAAATATCGGTCATGCCAAGACATGACCCATCCTGCAACACATAGCTTAGGGTGATGCATAAAGGTGGGGGAAATGAAGAGGATGACATGCAAGCCTAATCCCTTCACTACCTAGGTCAAAAGCCCCAAGCACTCTCCGGATGTACCCATACCCATTCGATGAAACTTGCATAGTGAGGACATGCAAAATTTCTCTTTATATCTCCGTGATTCCATACTTTTGTGATAAGCTTGATTGTGTGTGGTTAGCAGCTGAAATAAATAATCTTTTGGTAGATCCTTACCCTTCAGCCCAAAGGCCCATTATAGTGTAGGTGAACTATTTATTTTGCTTCGGCCTAGAAACCTTACAAGATGGTCTCTTTCGACCCAAAAGTGTCTAAATCTGAATCATCCATTTTGATCCATTTAGGTTTTGGCCCAAAAAATCCATTTGAATTTGTAATAATTCACAAGACTTGAAAATTGATTTATGGATCATGTTTGCATTCCAACCCAAAGGCCCATCAAGAAGTGGGATTAGGTCTTTCACTTGAACTCTGAAAAATCTTTAATTTGGCCCAAATACCCATTCATATTCCATATAATTTGTTCTGGGCCATGTGTGCCACTTTCAGTTCAAGATGGTTAGGCCCAAGCGCCTGACATTTCAGCCCAAGTGCCCACTCAATGTCTGAAACATTTCGGCTCAAGCACCACTCTACAGTTTGAAATTATTTCGGCCCAAGGGCCTCATTCTCAAAGTGTTTTAGGCCAAGTGCCTCACTCACAATTCAGATCTATCAGGCCCAAGCTCCTATCCACAATCATGACACCATTTCCGCCCATGTACCTCACTTTAGTTCAAAGAGATTCAGGCCCAAGCGCCTATCCACAATCCAAATGCATCCCGTCTCAT
This sequence comes from Limonium bicolor, assembly GCA_023374045.1. Lineage (NCBI taxonomy): Eukaryota > Viridiplantae > Streptophyta > Magnoliopsida > Caryophyllales > Plumbaginaceae > Limonium > Limonium bicolor. Next base: position 10,918,992 of record CM041780.1, read on the forward strand.
GCACCTCACTCTTAGTCCACTAATATTCAGGGCCAAGTGCCTATCCACAATCCAAGAGCATCCCGACCCTTACGTCTCACTTCAAGCTCAAGAGCTTTCAGGACCGAGCGCCTATGCATAACCCAAAGAGCATTCCGGCTGAAGGGCCTCATTCACAGTTAAGGGACATTCCTAGTCTAAAATTTTCAGCCCTCTCATAATACGTTAGATTTCATTGTTATGTTTTCTTAGGTTTGCGTAGGAATTTTACTATTTTAGTAGGTGTAAACATTTCTACGACATTTTGTCATTCGTTAGCTCTTTTTCCTTTTGTTAAGTTGTCTTAAAAAAAGATCACAAACAATTCTATGCCCTCCCAAAGGTACATCAAGGTTGAAAGCTCGAGTCTTCTGTGTGCCAACATCATGCAGATTGGTGGTATTCGAGTTCATAATGGAGATTGGGGTTCACATGCATAAAATGTTGCTATAAACTATCATTCATATTTCAAATGCGTTTTGCCAACAAATATTTTGTGAAATCTAAGTTCAGTAGTTTTCAAAAAAGATTGTTTTGAATGAACATTTCTTAACATCAACAATATGAAGTATCGATTTTGTTAAATCATTTTCTTCATATTCACAAGCAAATGACTTTTTCAAGTCTAAAACTTTTCCGCGCTGAAAAGATAAGTTCATGATGAGCTCTTTTTACAAGGAACATCAATTTTTGCTAAACAAATGTTTCTCGAAACTAAGGTTTATGGAACGGTCATTTCCTGGCAATGGAACACAAAGACTTTGCTTTGTTTCTAAGAACATGAACATGCTTGTCCAAGTACCAAAACACGTCCCAAAACACCAAAGAAACCCACATAATGGTTAGTAGAGCACATGGTAATCTTACAATTATTGAAATCCCTGACATAATACTTGGGGCAATCTGTGTTAGAATCGTTTATTCCAAACTTCTTCTAACAAATGTGTAGATAAAACTCTCTAAGCGAAAGAGTGTGAGAGTGTCTTGAGTGGAAAAAACCAATGAGAGAAAAAACGTGTCATCTTTACATGTGGTGAGGCCACTTACACGTAAGGTAAGCATCATAACTCTGGCTGAAGGACACAACTTGTCAATTTACGCTAAGATCTGTGAATAGTAATAAGAAGAGACCTATAACTATCAGGAATATGACGAAGCACCTAGGTAAACCACACATATCCAAAAGTGAAATACCCCGAACTTAAATATAGTGATTAAGACTATTCTAATCCTTATTTAAGATCCTAATAATGATTAAGAAATATTGGTAAGGGAAAATAAATCCAAAGGAAATAAGGAAACGCTTAAAAAGCGAAAAAACGCTAAATAAGCATTAAATAACCATAGGAGGTATGAGACCTCGGTTAGCGTTATTATGTGGATTTAGGGCTTAATAAGACCAAATAATATATGGGAACAACTCCCGAAGAAAACGGATCCAAATAATGTATTAAAACGCTAATATAGCTTTAACGCACGTTTTTCGAGAAAACCCGAAAACGTGGTTTTAAGTAGTCAAATGAACCCGTAAAAATTATAAGTCATTAAATAATAATTATTAAGCATTTATGGAAGCTTAATAACCAATCAAATAAAGAAACGAGAAAATTCCGGAAAACGGGCCCGGTTAGTGAATAGTACCAAAACCGGGTAAACTAACGAGCGTTTTCTGTAAAAGACGAAAAACACTCCAACTAGTAATATAGTAGGGGGCCGATTTTTATTAGTCAAATAACCCACCTCACACCACATGTAACTAGCTAAATAAAACAATGGGTAAAAGCAAAAAGAATAACTAAAGTACAAAACACTCACCTTTCTCTCCTCTCATTCACTCACCTCCCTCCTTCCCTCCTTTCTTCTCCATCGATTTCTCCCTCCTCTCTCTCTGGTTGGGTGATTTTGGAGAGCTTCCCACAACAACAATGGCCACTCTCTCTTCTTCTCCATGCTCCACCTTCATTTGAGCTCCAAAGGTAAAAATAATTACATATTTGTAATCCCCTCATCATCCTCTACATTTCCCACTTTTCAAAATCCAAAAATGAGGAAGTTCATTTTCGTGGGTATACCCCATTCAAAGAGAAAATAGCACCAATGGGTAGCTTGGAGTCTCCTCTCTTCATTAAGGTAAAAATCTACATGAAAGAACTCATATTTCTCCATCCTTGCTCATAACCGATTTTTATCTCCTTGTAACACTCCATTTTTCTCTCTCTCTTTTGAGCATAATATCGACCTTGCAATAGTGGTGAATTCACCTTCTTGAACCAAGGGCTAAAAACCCTCCTAAAACACTCCAAAGGTAAACCCTAGAATTTGTATTTTTAACACTTCAATGAATTAGTGTCAATTTAAGGGTTAGTAGTTTAATTACACTTGTTTTGTGTGCTTTGGGTGATGGGAATGGAGTTTGGAAACTCCATTCCCCATATGACCGATTTTTGGTGCAAAGAAGAGAAGAAGGAGAATGGGAAAGAAATGAAGGAAAAATAAGCTCAAGGTAAGAGCTTATTCCTAATGTTAAATTCTATTGCGTTAGAGTAATGGGAATAGGTACAACAATAAAAGAACCTAAACTATTGTATTAGTATTGAAGTTTATGAAGTTTTGAGTATTTGGGAACTAGTAAGTAAATTGTAGGCCTTAGAGCCAAGTATATTGTGTTTGAGTATTGGTATTGATGTTTGATGGAGTATTGATGTATTGAGATGGATTTATATAGCTTTGTGTGCTGGTAGGACCCTTGTATGGGTGTGGCTAGATTAGGAATGAATTTGATGAAAAGTGTGTATGTGGAGAAGTAAGAAAAGTAGGTAAACTATGGCAAAATTTTGGTAGGAATATGTACATTTATGGATGACTTGGTGAATGGGAGAACCAAGGTGTGTATTGGGAGATAGTAGAGTTTAATGACCATGGAATGGTGGTAGTGGTATGTGAATAGGAGAGTATAAAATCTGTAGCAAGAAGTATTGGATTTCATTGGAGGAACTAGGAGGAATTAGAGTACAAGACTTAGTAAAGTGAATGTTGGACTTGGGTATAGATGTGTAATTGCTTGGAAATGTATTTGGGATGCTAGGAGTGACATGGGTAGAGGAAGTATTGAATGGTAGGAATTGGGTTAGAAATCTGTAGCATAAGTAAAACAAAAACTGTTACATTTGTTGGAAAAGAAGTGAGGAATTTGTGTGAGTTGATTGATGGATTTAGTAAGGAGTTTGGTGGATGAACTAAAGCAATTTGGAGGGCCTAAGTAGTGTTTAAACATGTGGGATTACATGTAGGAAGATTGGAGAAACAATGGGCCAAGTATAGAACAGAAGATAGATTTTAAAACTGAAATACTGGGCCGACCGACCTTGGGACCGGACTTGCAAGGTCGGTCGAGCCCAGATTTACAAAGGACGGAAACCTTCTAGAATGGACCGACCTTGGGACCGGACTTGCAAGGTCGGTCGGCCAGAAAAATTCACGTAACAAAACCTTCTGGAATGGACCGACCTTGGGACCGGACTTGCAAGGTCGGTCGGCTTAAAATTCGCCTGTAATGTAACCCACTGGAATGGATCGACCTTGGGACCGGACTTGCAAGGTCGGTCGGCCCCGTAATTTTCCAGCATAATACCTTACTGACGTCGACCAACCTTGGGTCCGACCCTGGGTAAGGTCGGTCGGGTCAAACAAAAAAAAATAAAAATAAAAATAAAATAAATAATAATTATAATAAGTATGTATATATATATATGTATACCCACCTATACATATGTAAATATGTATGTAAGCACACCAAAGTAAAGTAAGTAAACCAAGTATAAGTGAAAGAAGTGTAAAGACTTAGAATGTATGAATTAGTAAACGCAAGAGTAATCGAGTTAGTTAATGATAGTTAGATTAATCATTCAATTGTATGTATATCATAGGATTTGATTTGTGAACACCGGAGGAACGTTGGGACACAAGTACAACAGTGAACGGTATGATTTCTTCATGCCCTGTATCCTAATCTGGTTACCCCGATTTGTGTGCTTATTTGATCACCTAATAAGATAAATGCATGAATCGGACTATTTTGCACTTACTTGTGCTTGTTTACATTGTTCTTGATATTGTCTTGAACAATAGTTTGTATAATTCATGAAATATATGAATGATGATGGAGTGTATTGTATTTCGTAGTGTACTTGTATATTGTAATGGATTTTGTATGGATGTGTATATGTACAATGTATTGTGTATGTGGCTTGAATGAATGACTTCTGCTAATTCCTAACTACCTAACTCCTAACATGAGTAAGGAATAAATTGGAATGAGTAGAACTCTGATATAGCTTCGGCCACGCGTGAGGATGAGGAGACACAAGAGGTTGGATCCGATTCCTGACTCTTAAACTGGTCCACGGCCCAAATCCTTTAAATGGGTAGCATCCCGGACTGGTGAGTCAAGTAATCCCGGTGGTGGGACGGAGTAGTCCCCGGGCCGGAGGTCCCGACAACTTAACATGAGTAAGAGTAAGTAAGTAAGTAAGTAAGTAAGTATGTATGAGTATGAGTATGTATGTGTAAGTACTGTGGAACGAGTAAAAGAGTAATCTCCACCCGATTAACCCGGGTGGACCAACATGAGCTAACAAGGATGGTGTATTATGTATGTATTGCGTATGTATTGTATATGTATTGTGTAACGCGGATCCCGGAAAGGTAAGAATATATTTGATGGCTTGTATGGGTTACCATGTATGCATTGAAGAGCATGCATTGATGTGTATGTATGTATTCCTTGCCTAATGTATTGTAATGTTATGTATAAGAGCATGTATGCATGTATGTTTGAATGAAATCAATCGCATGTATTCGACCAAGTGGTCGGCGTACCCTCACTAGTACGCGGGCTATGCGGTTATCATGCTCAGCGAAAGCTGACCCCCTCGGGGGAACGTTTTTAGTGTGTAGGTACCCGAAGAGGATATGGTCAAGGTAAGAGACCGGGGGCCACACTTGGACGGCTAGTAGTAGAATGTAGAGGTGTACTAAGTAGTACTCCCCTTGTACCTAGGAAGTAAGTAGTTTGTGAGGAATGGGTAGTAGTTAGACTCTTAATGAGTATGTATGGAATTGAAAGAGGTACTCTACTTGTATAAGGATCTTAGTAAACTCGTTGTATTAGCATTTATTGAACTTATGGAGTATTGCATTGAATGGGAAGTTGTAGTACCTAATTGGTAATTGTAGTGAAGATTGTATTTGTGTAGCACTCGGATATTCCAGTCCATCAGACCGATGCTGTATGTAGAAGTAGTAGCCTTGTTAGTCACGTGGGTGACTAACGGCATTGTATCACCCACTGTATGTAAGTATGTATCCGCTGCGCGAATCTGGAAGTACGAGAAGATTGGACTGTAATGATCGTATTAATGGTAGGGGTGTTACAAAAAGTGGTATCAGAGCGAAGTATCGCTCTGATGACTGGAAATACCGAGTTAGGAATTAGAAGCTTAGGGCTAAGGGCTGAGTATTAGCATTAGAGATATGCTAGTGAGGAACTACCGGTGAGTACCGGATACCTACAATACCAGACCCGCCCTCCACAAACCCCATTGTATAACTTGGGAAAGGACGCCAGAGAGAAGAAGAGCCTTCTCATACTCGAGGAAAACCCGATCTGGCAGTTGTGAAGCAATCACACAGTAAACAAGAACCGACTTATGGTAGATTCCAAGAACTGGAAGTCCCGGAGATGGAATCCGGTTGAACAACAATGCCAGCACTTAATAGCGGTAGGATGAGCACTCCAATCACTAGGAGGCTGCAACTTACAACAGCATGGGGCGACGTGCTCTGCAGTCGCGAAACCTAGCTAACCAACCAGCAGTAGGAAAGAAGCACTAACCGTGCAACAAAAGGGAGAAGGAACAGTAACGGAACCCGAGACACAAGTCTACGGGATAGTAATACTTGAATAATACCGCCAACGGTATGCTAGCTGACTAAGGACATAGTGGGAAGCGGTTAGCTCCAAAACTATGACGCCATTAAGGTTGCAATACCTGGTCAACATAGCTCAGACGGCTACAAGAACACTCACAAGATATAATCCGATAGGACTACAGAAGTAGTGCCTAAACAAGCTGAAGTCTCAGTAACCACAACAAATGGGTGGGAACGAGCAACAAGGGAAAACACATAACAAATAATTAGGGATCTCCAAGGATTGGAGAAGTACCCCGATCAATGACAACCATGTCAAACTTACTGAGAAGTTACTCAGAAGATTAATTGACCTAAGTAAATGATCACTGGATCAATGGAGAAGTCGACAAGACTATCAAATACAAGTGAAAACCATACCGTGACCGGTATAGGTTTACCCAAAAACCACCAGTACCATGCACTTGCCACGACAAGTGCAGTAAGAACAGGAACTGGTAGAGGAACTTTAACACACTACAGGTACATAGTAATGTACCATGACAGTAGTGAAACAACTATAGGATCACAAATCCAGATAACTAGAAGGATCGAACCTTGGAAAGGCCTGACGGCCTGACCATTGTATTAAGAACATACCAGTCAGCGGAAAGCTAGACTTGGTCAAGACCTCAAGCATGGCTATGCTATGAGAGACTTCTTTTAACACCAAACCATAATTTTAAAACCCAACTTTCAAAACCACAACCTTTCTTTTAAACCTTGGATTTTTAACCCAAACCAACAGAATTATGGTGAGTATCATAGAATGATACAAGAAGAGTTGACAATAGAATACTTCACCTAGGCGTGTGACGAACACTACGAGTGTACCCAATTACCGGATGTGGGACAACCGCACTCCGAAGGAGCTTGCGGGCCTGACATGTAGTTGGGTAAGTGATAACGTATCAATATGGTACCCCACGTATGTATACATGTAGTGTGCGAAACACGGGAAGTAGTGAACTCCGTTCTACGGATCATAAGTGAATTCAAACCAGAACAGCTGGACACCTCAGACAATCAAGCATAAAGGAACTTAGAGAACCCATCTGAAGATGAGGAATGAAGAATGAGGATTAGGAAGCGCAAAGAGCGCAGACTAATAAGTATAGACATTGGATATGTCTCAAAGACTTCAACAAAACATGACAGCTGGAAGTCTACCCAGCCTAAACCAGTAAGGTAATCGCCTAACGTGAACACCACGAGGCTCAACAAACGGGACAGGGTTCCCAAGAGCGATCACAAGATTACCACTGAATATAATCCATTATCGAAGAGGATATTTAACCTAGACTCAAGCACTAGGAGCAAGTATAAACGTCTACCCAACGACGAGACGTTATAACCCTAAAGGATAACTTAAACGCAGTACCACAAGACGGTATAGTGGACACAACGTATCGAGAACATTAGCCGGATGTAACGGCGTAACCAACAACACCCAGGAGCAATCCTTGAAGGGTGTCTGAGTTAACAACAGTTGAGCAAAGCGTCATGATAAGAGCACGGTAGCTAGAACGAACACTCGGTTAGGACACCGAAGGGATTTAACTTAACAGGAAATACCCTAAACTACAAGAAGGCACTAATTAGCACCAGCTTGCCAAAAGGGCCTCCTATGAACGGAAGCGTGATGTCACGACTTACCATGGAGCCCAGCAATACCTCCAACCTGCGGGGTATACAGGGAGTGGAAACATGCATAAGCAGCTGGCAAAGAGCACAGCTTGCAGTAATAGGGCTTAAAAGCCACCAACCAACTACGTTATGTGAACTCAAACGGTTGCAAAACCCACACCATTACTAACAAGACTTACAAGAAATATTGTCTCATACGACAAGAAATCAACAACTGGACCACCAACTCAAGCCCAACATCCTGAGTGACCTGGAGTAATTGTCAACTCAGTGTCACTGTCACTAGAGCATCAGTCTAGTATACAGTTGACAGGCTTTTAATTACCTTCATGCTTTCTGTAGCAATGGTAGAACCGGGGCATAAGAATCGTGATGATGCTAACATTGGCCTGGTCCACATTTGGACCCTACGGGAAACCCGAGGAAAAGTACCCCTCGTTAATCGAAGACCACCGAGGTGGTGAAGATGTGAACCCTTATAAGAGGCATCCATCTACTATAACAATAGAGCCTACGCATATAGATACTGCTAGGAGGCGATGAAACAAGGAAAAGACATTCCTAACCATCGCGACTTAAATGAGTAAGTTTACTCCATATGCAGTACGTAAGCAGGTAATAACATAGTAACCTTACTATGAGACGTATGAGTGGCGACAAACCCCTCAACAAGAACTTTCACCTATCAGTGATAAAATACTCTTCAATTAGAGAACGGGACCAGAAAACCCCTGAAGTTTCTTGGGACGTCCCGGTGATGTACATACCCAAGTAATACTACACAGGTAGAGCCTATAACCAATGCTCAGCTTAGGGAGGACGTAATTGTCAAAAACAATCAATGTGAGTGCACATTGCACACCATGAGTGACCAACGCTCAAGAGAGCTTGTAACCGATAAATTACTTCATCCATTATCAACCAAGATACTTGGTAAATTGTATCACAAATGATGATAGAATGTGAGGTAAGCTAACCTACACATAAAACCAAGTTGAATAAGACATCTCCACATTGGGAAGATAATACCATTACGACATGCTACGACAATCATCATACATATGAACTAGGAACCTCCTAGTGTATTTACACCATAAGGAAATGGTGCCAACGACAATGGTAATGAGTAAAGACGAACTACCACAGTAACACAGACAGTAAAAAAAACAATGTTGTACAGTGAGTACGAACATGGTGCGCAACAAGCGACCGCAATGAGGAAGTAACAGATAATGACACAGAGTATAAGTATGAGATGACAGACAGAAATATTCCTTCCTATCACATAAGTGACTTACAGTCAAGCGTTTACGCCTCTGCACTTTGTATGACTGAGTGTTTTGGTATTGCACTTGTGCGGCTAATGATCTAATGGGATGGCTAGGGATATGAAAAATGTAAACCGTAGTAAACCCTTCTCTTCACCAACAAACATGGCATAAGGCAGCTAAGGAAGCTTAGCAACAGACCGTGCGGCCTGAGGCCAAAGAAGCACGAAGAGTGTAAAGCACACTAACAATCACAAGATGTGAATTCCATTGGAATAAAAGGCGAAAGGAGACGTAACAAAGTCACTAGGACCAACGCATAGAAATGCAAGGTCATACAAGTAAAGAACACTTGTACTGAACCAGAAGAACTGGTATGTTTCAGAAACTATTGACACCAGAAGCACTACAACTAAGTAGTGACTTAACCTCGCCGACAATAAGTCGGAGGAACCTAGTGAATAATCGTGGGAGTACGAATAGTATGTATAATAGATTGCCAGAGAGCTGGTTACAATCTAAAACTAATTGTAGTTCAAACACGGCAAAAGAATACCGCAATTGTTTAGTAAACCTTATTCCCATAATAGATTGATAAAAAGGTGATGTATAGCACATTAAGGATAACAAGAAGGGTGAATAACCCAGGTTATCAGGGACACGCAGCAGAAGCTAGTGGGCCCTAGCTAGAATGGCTAGTAAGTATAGTAGAATGGCTATTAATGCCTTGAAGCCTAATAGGCTGGAACCGAATTAATTATGAGTGAAATAAACTCATATAGGAATCCTTGGTCCAAAGACTAAACCATTGTTACGATTAGGACCCTTTGACAAGAGTACATTATGTAATAAACCGTAAAGAAGCTAAAACGCTTCAGATTGCCCAAATTGAGTAAACCAATGTTTATTAACAATAACATATGGTAGATTACGTGGGCGTAATCCCTTTTAAGGGGGGTAGAGCGAAAACTGCATAATGTGAATTTTATAAATAAAACACATAAACCATATTGTGCCTAGCACAAATGAGAATCGAATGGATGATTGATACTATGTTAAATAAACATAAGTATTCATTCATATTGTAATTATGGTAACTAGGCATGAGAGATGCAAATACCATGGGATGGATATACTGTTACACCCCAACCGCTAATCCTTCCATTATCCTCTAATCATTCCCATAATTACCTTACTCGCAGCGGAATACTTACTTACTCCCGGCGGGTGATACAACGTCGTTAACCTTCCAAGGTCAACAAGGCTACTACTACTTACCGTTTCGGTCTGACGATTAGAATAACCCAATACTCCCTCCGTCCCTTCTTGACCGTCCTGTTTACTATTTGGACATGTCGTTTGACTTCAATATTTAACATATAAGATGATATAATTTTATAAATCTAAGTTTTGTAATAGATTCCTTAGGTGATAAACTATATATTACAAAAATTAATTTTATAAAATTAATTTATCTAATATGTTTAATATTGAAGTGAAAAAACGTGCCAAAAAGCAAACAAGACAGTCAAACTGGGACGGAGGTAGTACATAATACATGCTTTACAATACCAAATACTTGACTTACATTTGATTACCGAGTATACTGAATATATGAATTACATTCCATAACTACTTCCCAAAAATGAAGAGTTTGTACATCCTCTCCTTACTACCCAATAAAGAATTCAATATCCAAAAAGGAGTACCACATGGTACACCGGCTACTCAAAAAGGCCTTAGCCGTGTACAACCTCGGTACAACCATCCCAATCTACTAACTACCAAAAGAATTACATCGGTCCTCTCTACCTTCATGCCTCGCGGGTAACCTGTGGAGTAAAAACATTCCCCCGAGGGGTCAGCTTACGCTGAATTATGTAACCGCATACCCCGCGTACTAGCGAGGGTACGCCAACTAATTGGTCGAATACATGCGGTTCGTTTCATTCATACATACATACATGCTTTAAGCAATACAATTCAATACATTCATTTCACAAAGCATACATACATACAATACATACAAGGAAGACAATTCAGGTCAACCGTTCATGCTTACCCATACTCACCGCATTACGGAGATACAATTCTCCAATACATACAAAGGTCTTGTTAGCTCATTACACACCCGGGTTAATCGGGTGTTCAATATCCTTTTACTCCGGGTCAATGACTTACAATAGTCAAGACCAATACAAATACAATACTTACTTCTTACATACTTTACTTCCAGTTAAGTCGGTATGACCTCCGGGCAGGGATTACTACATCCCACCACCGGGCTTTAGGGTGGCCCACTAATCCAGGATGCTACCCATTCAAGGGAATTGGTCCATGGAAAAGATTACAGTCAGGATTCAGATCCAACCTCTTGTGTTTCCTTATCCTCACGCGTGGCCGAAACTATATCGGACTTCTACTCATTCCATTTTACTCATTACTCAAGTTAGGAGTTAGAATGTTAGGAATTAGTAGAAGTCAGTACTTAATTTCCATACATACATACAATACTCAAGTACACAATACTTACACATACTTCTCAATTCCATTCATTCATTTCATGAATTATACAAACTAATTGTTCAAAGAAATACAGCAAGAACAAAATAGTTCAAACACAGTTAAGTGCAATATAAGTCCGATTCGTGCATTTATCTTGTTGGTGATCACATAAGCACACAAATCGGGGTAACCAAGTTAGGATACAGGGCATGAAGAAATCATACCGTTAACCGTCGTATACGTACTACCGGGTTCCTTCGAGGATCAACTATTTGATTCCTATACATACATGAAGTAGTATGATCAATGATCTATTATTGATCTAACTTACTCCTTCATTAATACTTTTAATATTTAGTTACTACTTCATTACTTTCTTACTTGATTACAAAACCATTCTTTTCTTTACTACCTCTTAAACTTGCTTCCTTAATCATTTACTTACTTTCTCACCATTACTACTTCATTAATGGTGTATTACTACATACATAGGCATATATGTGTATAGGCATACATATATGTATATATGATTACTATAATCATACAATAAAACATTTTTTATTGTTTTGACCCGACCGAACTTGCAAGTCCGGTCGCAAGTTCGGTCCAAGTCAGTAAGCTACATCGTGTGAAAATTTCAAGGCCGACCGACCTACCAAGTCCGGTCCCAAGGTCGGTCCATTCCAGTAAGTTTCGTATGTGAAAATTTTAGCCCGACCGACCTTGCAAGTCCGGTCGCAAGGTCGGTCCATTCCAGTAGCTTGCATTACGCGAATTTTTCTGGCCGACCGAACTTGCAAGTCCGGTCGCAAGTTCAGTCCATTCCAGAAGGTTTCTGACGGGAGAACTTTCAGGTCCGACCGAACTTGCAAGTCCGGACGCAAGGTCGGTCGATTCTAGAAGGTTTCCCGTCTTGTAAATCTGGGCTCGACCGACCTTGCAAGTTCGGTCCTAAGGTCGGTCCGGCCCAGTACTTCAGTTTTAAAATCTGTTTTTGGGTGTTTTCTTTTCCCATTGTTTCCCCCATCTTTACCAATACTTCCCTACATGTTTACCACTCATTTAGATGTTCTAAATCACCTTAATTCATCCACCAAACTTGCTACTCAATTCCTACACAACTTACACCAATCTTCATCATCTCAATTCAACACTTACATTATTTTTCTTCACACTAATGCTACAGATTTTGGTTTTCCACATTATGCTACAGATTTTTCCCTTAACTCTTATACTCCAATACTCCCTCAACTAATGTCACTCTTGGCATCTTAAATACACTAGTTCACATCCTAACTCCATCCCACTTTCAAACTCATTTTCCAATCTGTTGCAAGACACTAAACTACTCCCATTATACTCTCCAAATACTTCCTCTTCTTAGGCACTTAAGTCCTCTCATTCCTACACAAAATTTGACATAGTCTCCCCTATAATTCTTACTTTGCTCACACACTATTTCAGCTCACAATTTCACATTCTCACAACCTGTTTACACAATACACTATACTCACATACTAACACTACTACAACAACAATAAAATTCCAGCACATACTCAATCAATACCCAATGTTTTCCTAAGCTTTTAAAACTCCTTTAAAAACTTCAAAACTGTTTCAATACCATTTCTCATTATACTTCAACATACCTACTACTCATTACTCAATACATCATTCATTTTACTACTTCAAAAACTGTTACAATACTACATACAAAACTAGCTCAAGGTAAAGGTGATTACCTTGTGTTTCTAGTTTTCTTTCTTCCTTTTTCCTTCTCTTTCTTCCTTCTCCTTTGTTCTCGGTCCCAATGAGGTTCACACACCCCAAGTGCTACAACCCATGACAATACACAATACCATTTAACATTCATTTTTGCACTAACCCTAGAATTAAAATGTTTTAGGGTTTAGACAAGGGTATTACCTTCCAATGGATGGATGAAGTTCTTGACTAGCAAGGGAACAATATTCCTAGCCCAACAAGAGAGCCAAAATCGGCTGGAACAAAGAGGGCCAAGAGTTCAAAAACTGAAAATCCTTATAATGCCAATGAGAGCTAGAACTGAAGGATTTTCGAAATTCTTTTTACCTCAAGATGATAAGGAGGTGAAGGTGCTTCTAATGGTGGGCTTGAATCTTCAAATGGAGAATACCCATAAAAACGAAAGTTGAGCTTTTGGATTTTTGAAAGGAGGGAAATGTTCTCCTTTGCAAGGGGATTCCAATGGTACTAATTTTGTAATTTTTGGAGCAAGATTAATGGGTTAACAAGAGGAGAGAAGGAGGGAGTTGTGTGAGTTCTTCTAATTCTCCATGGCTGTCGTAGGAGGAAGAAGGAGAAATAGAGAGAATAGGGAGGAGGGAAAAACGTGAGAGGAGGGTGAGGGGTAGGAGAGAGAGTCTCTTTTTTTTTCCTTTTTGTTTACTTATGGGTTTGTCTTCTAGCAAATAAGAGGGGAATTAAGAGGGTGTGAGAGAGTGAGCTGGCCGCCCCCCTTACTCACACACAATCAAATTTTACTTTTTATTTGCAAAAGTGGACACATTAATCTTCTTATTTGCATTCTCACCCCACAACTTCCCGGTTGTTACAGTTTTTACTAACCGGTACCTGTTTTCCGGAATTTTCTCGTTTAATTAATTTTATTGGTTCTAAAGCTTCACTAATATTTATTAATGATTATTTAGTTGCCCAAAACTGTTACGAGTCTATTTGACCCGCTTAAAGTCACGTTTTCCCGGTTTCCTCGAAAAACGCGCTTTAAGGTTCGTTTATGCTTTTAACCCATTTTAAAGGTCCGTTTTCTTCGGGATTTGTTCCCTCATATTTATTTAAGTGTAATTAAGCCTTTAAAATTATAATTAGCCTAATTAATCACTGTTTTTAATTACGGGGTATTTCAATCTATCCCCCTTAAGGAACTTTGCCCTCAAAGTTGCTCAAGGTTACGGTTTACCATTTCTACTCATTTGGCATGCCAATTGCCACAATACATTCTACTACCACCTTACAAGGTGTTCACAATTCTTACACTACCAGCATACACAAATCAGGTACCATACATCATACTCAGTTCAGTTGCCATACACAATACTCAATCCATACACAATACTCCAATCAATTCGCACATTCCACAATACATTCACAATACACTTCACAATGTCATTCGTGTCATATACCGTACAACACAAATGCGTTACTCATTACACACATACCATACACATACCATACTCATTGTACTACATACTGAATACTACTAGCACTACTTTGTGCCAATAAGATACAATTAACACTAGATGTGCCAACAAAATACAATTACAATACATACATACTACAAAATGCTAACCCGAAGCAATGCAAAAGCAAAAGGCTCTACCCCCCTTAAAAGGGGTACGCCCCGTACCCTCCGTACTATATGGATACTAGACATCTAGTCTACAAATAGATTTGGGTACTTCGCCTTCATGGCGTCCTCTAATTCCCAAGTCGCATCCTCGACATCATGGTTAGACCACAAGACCTTCACCATTCGTACGGATTTATGGTGAGTGTCTCTTGTCTTCGTATCAAGGATTCACAATGGAGTCTCGACATATCTCATCGTCGGCTCTAGGGATAAGTGTTCGGGTTCTAATACATGAGAGGGATCGGCTATGTATTTCTTGAGTTGTGATACATGAAAGACATCATGAACACGTCCCAATTCTTCAGGCAATGCTAGCCTATATGTAACGACCCCAAAACCGGCCTAGGAGTTAGGGCCGTTACACGCCGCGAGTCTACTACCTAACGTCGCAAGGCTCTAAGCAAACGAATCCCAAAACCGAATAAGAAACTTGTATAAATACCAAAAGAGTTTACAAGATCCAAAGGCTTACAAGTCAAATACAAAGCGAAAGGCCCAAAGGCTACACAAAGTACTAAAGCGTCCAAAGCGCAAGCAAACAAAGTCTAAAGACATATTAAAGTAAACAAGCTCCAGAAGGGGACGAGGAGAGAAGATCCCACGAGCTCAATCTGCAACAAAGTAAAGGGGTGAGCTAAACAGCCCAGCAAGCAGAAGACTTCCTCAAGGAAGTCCACTCAAAACAGAAGCAGAAGAATACTTATAAACAGAGAGGATAGCGGAGACATTATAAATAGACCGAAAGAAACCACAAAACAGAGGCAGAGCAGAACGGAATATCCCTTCAAAACACAGTCGGACCTTCAGATCAGAAACAGAGGAATGGGACACTAGAAACAAGCTAACACAACAGAAGGACACACATAAGGTCCTATGGATCCGAGGATCCCACAACAGAAGCCGTAGAGACAGCTAACAGACCCGTCGGTCAAATAACGTCCTAAGGGAGACCCTAAGGAGTATAAACAGAAGGAATTCCTGCGCAGCATGCTACGGGACAGCCCGACCCGACTATCCAAGGCTCAGAAGCAAAGTAACTAGGTCCCAAAACCAAAAGCTCACAAAACAGATCTTAAGCGCATAAAGATGCATATAAACAGCATAGGAAGCTTGTACACAGATAGGGGAATCCAACCCCGCAAACGGAACTCAAAACGGAGCTAAAACGAAGGAGTTACGCTCAGAACAGTGGCATGTCCGAACTTGCGTCCGACCTTGCAAGTTCGGACAGAGGCCGAGAAACAGAGGTCGCGGAGATACAAATGTCCGAACTTACGTCCGAACATCGAAGTTCGGACGTAAGTCGAGAGTTTGAAACCAAAATCACCCTTGTGTCCGAACTTGCGTCCGACCTTGCAAGTTCGGACACTAGTCAAAACCTGCACCGAAGATTCGTCCTCGCGTTCGGTCCGAACTTACATGTTCGGACCGAAGTTCGGACACTTCAAAAACTTGGAAGTTAAAACGCGGCCGATACACCGTCCGAACTTACATGTTCGGACCGATGTTCGGACAGAGCAAAAACTGCCGAATTCCAGAGCGAACAGACGAGCAGAATTCAGCCAAAACACCATAAACTCACACAAAACTCACGGAATGGTAAATCAGTACCCTCGGGGGTTTAGCCACGCGATTAACAACACAAAAACGAAGCAAAACACCCAATCAAAACACAATTGCAAGACAGAAAGGTTAGAACGAAACAGTCCCCGAGGGTGAGTAAACAACCCCGATTCCATCCCCCACTTACATCAATTCGCAGAGGAGAAGCTATCCGACGATGCCAGCAATCAGACGAGCAACGCAGCAGAGAAGACGGGCAATGCACCACTGAATTCAGCAACAATCAGATACCTCAAACTCAGAACGATCTTCCTCAAAAACTGAGACCGAACGAAATAATTCACAACCTAACCAACCTGATTATGCAGAGGAGAACAATCCTGACCACAGCAGCAAGAGAGCGAGCCAAATACCACCACACTAGCGCCAGCAATTCACACCAGAACTTCAAAAGCACTCAAGAGAAAAAGGAGAGGGAGAACGTAGAAACTGTCGAGAGAGAGAGCGCTCCTCAAAATAGATCGTGATTTGCAGAAAGAAATAAAATGACTTAACCTTCCTTAATTAAGCCTTACCAAAATAAAGAGAGGGAAAGACCTCCTTGTCCTCATCCTTTAATTAATTGCCTCCGACGTCCCAATTACTAAACACGGCACCACATAATTAATTAATATCACAAACCAGAATGTTATGCAACGAAATCTGAAAAACAAAAAATACGGAGTATTACATCACTCCCCCCTTAAAAGGAATTTCGTCCTCGAAATTCAACTTACCTCACTGCTCGAAAAGGGACGGAAACTTAGCACGCAACTCCTCCTCGAGTTCCCATGTTGCCTCACGCTCGGACTGATCAGACCACTGCACCTTAACCATAGGCAGTGTCTTGCTACGAAGCCGACGAACATCCCGTGCTAAAATACGAACCGGAGCTGCCTCATAAGTGAAATCATCTCTGAGTCGAAGCTGACCATAGTCAATCACATGCGAAGGATCATGTAGATACTTCCTGAGCATCGACACATGGAACACGTCATGCACTCCAGCTAGAGCTGGTGGCAACGCCAATCTGTAAGCCACCGGCCCAACCTTCCCAAGCACCTCAAAAGGCCCTACGAACCGAGGACTCAGCTTGCCCCGCTTCCCAAAACGAACCACACCCCGAACTGGAGAGATCTTTAGAAACACGTGGTCTCCCACCTGAAAATCAAGCGGACGGCGCCTCTGATCTGCATAACTCTTCTGCCGGCTCTGGGCAACCAACAAACGCTCCCTGATAGTCTTAACTTTGTCTACAGCTCCCTGCACCAACTCAGGACCTACTATCGCCCTCTCTCGCAGGTCATCCCAACAAATAGGAGATCTACAGCGCCTACCATACAACGCCTCATATGAGCCATCCCAATGCTCGATTGGAAACTATTATTGTAGGCGAACTCAATCAAAGTCACATGCTGATCCCAGCTGCCCCCGAAGTCGAGCACACAAGCCCTCAACATGTCCTCCAAAATCTGATTCGTCCTCTCCGTCTGCCCATCGGTCTGAGGATGATAAGCCGAACTGAAAGCCAAATTCGTCCCTAACGCCTTATGCAGGCTCCGCCAGAAGCGAGATACAAATCTCGGATCTCTGTCCGAAACGATCGTCGCCGGCACACCGTGCAACCTCACAATCTCATCAATATACAGCCGAGCCAGGCGCTCAAGGCTGAAGGTCTTCCTCACAGGCAAGAAATGAGCTGACTTCGTCAACCGGTCCACAATCACCCATAGCGCATCGTACCCAGAAGATGTCCTAGGCAACCCCACAATAAAATCCATGCCAACACTCTCCCATTTCCACTCAGGAACGGGAAGAGGTTGCAAAAGACCCGCAGGTCGCTGATGCTCAGCCTTCACCTGCTGACAGGTTTGGCAACGAGCCACAAAATCGGAAATCTCCCTCTTCATATTCGCCCACCAGAAGGACTCTCGGAGGTCCCGGTACATCTTCACCCCTCCTGGGTGCACAGAATAAGGAGCTCCATGAGCCTCCTGCATAATCTCCCGCCGAAGGTCGCCTCCACTAGGCACACAAACTCTGCCCCTGAAGCGAAGACAATCATCGCCGGACACAGAAAACTCTGACTCCTGCTCATCTGACAACTTCTCTCTGATCTTACCCAACTCAGCATCAGCCTTCTGACCCTCTCTGATCCGCTCAATCAAAGTAGACTGGACCTGAATCGAAGCAATCATCCCAGCACGGTCAGACCGAACAACCCAAATGCCCATACGCTGAAGCTCAAAAGCAGACCTCTGAACCCCTGACAACGAACAAGCAAGCCCAGGAGCACCTCTACGGCTCAAGGCATCCGCCACCACATTCGCTCTACCCGGATGATAGAGGATCTCCAGATCGTAGTCATGTAACAGCTCCAACCAGCGCCGCTGTCTCAAATTCAATTCCTTCTGCGTGAACAGATATTTGAGACTCTTGTGATCCGTGTAGACCTTACACGTCACCCCATACAAATAGTGCCGCCAGATCTTCAGAGCGAAGACCACAGCAGCTAGCTCCAAGTCATGGGTAGGATAATTCTTCTCATACGGCTTCAACTGTCGTGACCCATACGCTACCACCTTTCCCTGCTGCATCAGAACACACCCCAACCCTCTGTGGGAAGCGTCACAGAACACCTCGAAGCCCTCTGTCCCAGAAGGTAACGTCAAAATCGGAGCCGAAGTCAACCTCTTCTTCAACTCCTGGAAGCTCTCCTGGCACGCCTCACTCCAGTCAAACTTGACATCCTTCCTAAGAAGACGGGTCAAGGGAGATACGATCTTAGAAAAGCCCTCCACGAACTTCCTATAATACCCAGCCAATCCCAGAAAACTGCGCACCTCAGACACACTGGTGGGCTTCGCCCACTCCATAACTGCCTTAACCTTCTCTGGGTCCACTGATATGCCATCCTTCGAAACCACGTGCCCAAGAAACACCACTCTATCCAACCAGAACTCACACTTCTTCAATTTGGCATACAACTCCTTCTCCTTCAACGTCTGTAGAACCATCCTCAGATGCTCCTCATGCTCCTCAGCACTCTTGGAGTACACCAAGATGTCGTCAATAAACACAACTACAAAAGAATCCAAGAAAGGTTTGAAGACTCTGTTCATCATATCCATGAAGAACGACGGGGCATTAGTCAAACCAAAAGGCATGACCAAGAACTCGTAATGCCCATATCGGGTCCTAAATGCAGACTTAGGCACATCCTCGGCCTTAATCTTCAGCTGATGATATCCAGAACGCAAGTCGATCTTCGAGAAGACTGTCGCCCCTGCTAACTGGTCAAAGAGATCATCAATGCGGGGAAGAGGATACCGATTCTTGATGGTAACCTTATTCAATTCCCTGTAATCAATGCACAATCTGAAGGAGCCATCCTTCTTCTTCACGAACAACACAGGTGCTCCCCATGGAGACACGCTAGGGCGAATGAAGCCCTTATCCAGAAGATCCTGCAGCTGCACCTTCAGCTCCTTAAGCTCCGCCGGACTCATGCGATAGGGAGCCTTAGAGATAGGCTGAGTCCCTGGCGCTAACTCAATAGAAAACTCCACCTCACGATCAGGTGGTAGTCCTGGCACATCGTCCTGGAACACCTCAGGAACTCACACACAATGGGGATCTCCTCCAACCGGGATCCCTCCTTAACCTCAGGTACAAAGCAAGAAACCCCTGGCAGCCCTTCCTCAAGGAACGGACTGCCTGCATAGCAGACACCAACACAGGAGCACAAGGAATGGAATTCCCCACAAAAGCAAAACGGGTCTCACCCGGTCTATCGAACACAACTCTCCTAGCTGCACAATCTATCTGGGCATGGTGCTCTGCTAGCCAGTCCATGCCCAAAATCACATCGAAACAAGACATACGCATAGGGATCAAATCAGCAGACAAGTTCCTATCCATAATCACTACCGGAACTGACTTACACACAGAATCAAGTACACAAGCAGGTACGCCACTCAGCGGGCTAGAAATACACAAATCCACATCACAAGGCACAGCAGACAACCCGAGACTACCCACTAAATCAGCAGACACAAAAGAGTGGGTAGCTCCTGAATCAAACAAGCAGAAAACTGGCTGGGAAGAGATCTGAAGAATACCTGACACAACTCGGCCTGAGTCACGGTCTCGCTCACCAGCTAGAGCGTACACGCGAGCCTGGGTCTGGGGCTTCTTCTGCTCAGTCTTCTGCCCGGACCCTGAACCAGCTCCTCGGCCCTCAGAACCGCCACTGCTACCTCCACCTCTAGCCTGTGGACACTGGGCAATGCGGTGGTCTAGCGAACCACACTTGAAGCACGCCCCGGACTTCCTGTAGCACTCCCGCCCACATGGAAACGGTCACACTCCGCACACTTCTCCACAGCAGGAGATGCTGATGAAGAAGAACCCCGGTCTCCTCTATACTTCTTCTTCTGAGAAGAAGTCTGCTCACGCCTCTCGGGCTCCTCCACGCGACCCTTCCTCTTCTGGTCCTTGCCCTTATCGGGCCTCTGGTCCCTCTTCTCATACCGCTGCCTAGCCTGCAGCTCAGACTCCACCACCAACGCCACATCGGCCACATCCCGGAAAGTCTTGTGGCGAAAAGGTGCCACAGCAGCTCGAATGTCACCCCTCAAACCAGCCTCAAACTTCCTAGCCTTCCGGTTATCATCTGGCTCAGGCACAAACTTCGAAAGGGAAATAAACTTCCTCACATAGTCGTCCACTGACATCTCCTTCGTCTGGCGAAGCCTCCCATACTCTACAATCTTCTGATCCCTGAAGACATCGGGATAGAACTGCTGATTGAAGCAGCCCCTAAACTGCTCCCATGTCCATGGGTGGGGGTACTTCCCTTCGACCGTCTTCCACCACTCCTTCGCCTCCGACTGAAACATGAAGGTAGCAAATCCGACTTTCTGATCCTCCTCACATCCCATGACCCGCAGAAGGTCCTCAATGGCAGTGATCCAGTGGCTCGCCTCCTGTGGGTCGCCACTAGCATCAAAAGAAGGTGGCTTCAGCTTCAGAAACTCCTGAAGCGCCTTCACATTATTGCCCCCCGCGTTACCGGCTCCTGCCGCCTGACCAGCAGTGGCCCCTACAGTCTGCAGCACCTGGGTCACCACCTGCTGCACAATCTCTGCAATGTCCCCCTGGGGAGCATCGCCTGCAGCTGCACCACGTCCTGAACGTCGGGGAGGCATACTGAAGATACAACATCAAAATTTATCAGAAACCAACAAGCAGCAAACAGACCTTTCAGACACCCACACATGCAGACAAAACCCCACAGACACCAAAGAACGAGCAACCTGGCTCTGATACCACTAAATGTAACGACCCCAAAACCGGCCTAGGAGTTAGGGCCGTTACACGCCGCGAGTCTACTACCTAACGTCGCAAGGCTCTAAGCAAACGAATCCCAAAACCGAATAAAACTTGTATAAATACCAAAGAGTTTACAAGATCCAAAGCTTACAAGTCAAATACAAAGCGAAAGGCCCAAGGCTACACAAAGTACTAGTGCGTCCAAAGCGCAAGAAAACAAAGTCTAAAGGCACATAAAAGTAAACAAGCTCCAGAAGGGGACGAGGAGAGAAGATCCCACGAGCTCAATCTGCAACAAAGTAAAGGGGTGAGCTAAACAGCCCAGCAAGCAGAAGACTTCCTCAAGGAAGTCCACTCAAAACAGAAGCAGAAGAATACTTATAAACAGAGAGGATAGCGGAGACATTATAAATAGACCGAAAGAAACCACAAAACAGAGGCAGAGCAGAACGGAATATCCCTTCAAAACACAGTCGGACCTTCAGATCAGAAACAGAGGAATGGGACACTAGAAACAAGCTAACACAACAGAAGGACACACATAAGGTCCTATGGATCCGAGGATCCCACAACAGAAGCCGTAGAGACAGCTAACAGACCCGTCGGTCAAATAACGTCCTAAGGGAGACCCTAAGGAGTATAAACAGAAGGAATTCCTGCGCAGCATGCTACGGGACAGCCCGACCCGACTATCCAAGGCTCAGAAGCAAAGTAACTAGGTCCCAAAACCAAAAGCTCACAAAACAGATCTTAAGCGCATAAAGATGCATATAAACAGCATAGGAAGCTTGTACACAGATAGGGGAATCCAACCCCGCAAACGGAACTCAAAACGGAGCTAAAACGAAGGAGTTACGCTCAGAACAGTGGCATGTCCGAACTTGCGTCCGACCTTGCAAGTTCGGACAGAGGCCGAGAAACAGAGGTCGCGGAGATACAAATGTCCGAACTTACGTCCGAACATCGAAGTTCGGACGTAAGTCGAGAGTTTGAAACCAAAATCACCCTTGTGTCCGAACTTGCGTCCGACCTTGCAAGTTCGGACACTAGTCAAAACCTGCACCGAAGATTCGTCCTCGCGTTCGGTCCGAACTTACATGTTCGGACCGAAGTTCGGACACTTCAAAAACTTGGAAATTAAAACGCGCCCGATACACCGTCCGAACTTACATGTTCGGACCGATGTTCGGACAGAGCAAAAACTGCCGAATTCCAGAGCGAACAGACGAGCAGAATTCAGCCAAAACACCATAAACTCACACAAAACTCACGGAATGGTAAATCAGTACCCTCGGGGGTTTAGCCACGCGATTAACAACACAAAAACGAAGCAAAACACCAATCAAAACACAATTGCAAGACAGAAAGGTTAGAACGAAACAGTCCCCGAGGGTGAGTAAACAACCCCGATTCCATCCCCCACTTACATCAATTCGCAGAGGAGAAGCTATCCGACGATGCCAGCAATCAGACGAGCAACGCAGCAGAGAAGACGGGCAATGCACCACTGAATTCAGCAACAATCAGATACCTCAAACTCAGAACGATCTTCCTCAAAAACTGAGACCGAACGAAATAATTCACAACCTAACCAACCTGATTATGCAGAGGAGAACAATCCTGACCACAGCAGCAAGAGAGCGAGCCAAATACCACCACACTAGCGCCAGCAATTCACACCAGAACTTCAAAAGCACTCAAGAGAAAAAGGAGAGGGAGACGTAGAAACTGTCGAGAGAAGAGCGCTCCTCAAAATAGATCGTGATTTGCAGAAAGAAATAAAATGACTTAACCTTCCTTAATTAAGCCTTACCAAAATAAAGAGAGGGAAAGACCTCCTTGTCCTCATCCTTTAATTAATTGCCTCCGACGTCCCAATTACTAAACACGGCACCACATAATTAATTAATATCACAAACCAGAATGTTATGCAACGAAATCTGAAAAACGAAAAATACGGAGTATTACACTATAAGCTACGGTTCCAATCCTCTCGGTAATGGTATACGGGCCTACAAATTTTGGGCTCAGCTTGCCCTTCTGGCCACTAGATCCGTTCTGCTCGGTTGCTTATGGAGACCGAGACCCATTCTACTCGGTTGCTTATGGAGACCGAGATCCATCTAACTCAGTTGCTTATGGAGACTGAGATCCGTTCTGCTCGGTTGCTTATGGAGACCGAGACCCATTCTACTCGGTTGCTTATGGAGACCGAGACCCATTCTACTCGGTTGCTTATGGTGACCGAGACCCATCTAACTCAGTTGCTTATGGAGACTGAGATCCATTCTACTCGGTTGCTTATGGAGACCGAGATCCGTCAAACTCAGTTGCTTATGGAGACTGAGATTCATTCTACTCGGTTGCTTATGGAGACCGAGATCCGTCTAACTCAGTTGCTTATGGAGATTGAGATCCGTTCTACTCGGTTGCTTATGGAGACCGAGATCTGTTCTACTCTTAACTAGGCTAATTGAGGAATGCAGTATGTTTGATGATGCAAAGATGTGACGTATGTTTTATGCAAATGATTGTGGCAAAAAGCAAATTGTCAAAGTTCCAAACATGGAAATGAAGAGGTTTACGTGGGTATTGCAAAATGAAATTGAAGTGCTTGAAAAGACTGAAAATTGTCTAAAGTAAGAAATTGCTAGAAATATGCCAAACATGGCCATGATGAGATTTATGAAACCGAAGTGTTTGATGGAAAATTGTCCAGGACAAGAAGTTGCTGAAAGAGGTGCCAAACATGGCAATATTTAAAGAAAATTCTGTCTACTGAAAAGGAAAGTGAAATTATCGTTTCCTGACTAAAGATTTCAGATTCGTAATTTATCTCCTAGGAGATGAACATGCCACTGTGTGTGGTGTGATGTTTGACGTGGAGATGTCTTGAGTGGTGATCAAGGCTTATGAAGGGCCATGGAATTTATGTGGAGGTGAAGGCTTATGAGGTGCCCGTGGTGTGATGGTGTTGGTGGTGCTTAATGTTTGGGTTTCAATTGGTGTTGTCATAGCAATTGTTGGAACCAACAATTGCCCCCAGTATTTTCCTTTAAGACAATCTGAGCTAGAGTTCATGGCAATCTATCGGAACGATCGATTGCCCCCAGTATTTTCTTTGATTAAACATGCGAAAAAGTCTTATCCTCACATGGTCAAGGATTATTTCTTGATGTGGTGCTTTCTATCCTACACTCAAAGTGTTTGATGCTTGCACTCGTGCTCTCCTTTTGGTCAAAACATCCCAACCATTGAATTTGACATTTGTTAGATTTACGCGTTCAACCTGCTACTTTCACGTGATTGGATACACAACTACTAAGTCGGAAGTCTTTTAAGCTTATAACGTGGCTATGGGGTGTGATGAAAGACAATGGGACGATGGAGGATGTTTAGGATATATGGAGCTATAAGGGTGACCAAAGCTGCAACTGGCACCTTCTCTCGGACTTTCCTTCTTTGTGTTGAAGTCATTTGGCTACTTCGTGATGACTTCGCTTGTGAGCTTGGAACTTGGGACTTTTGAATTGTTCCTTGCACCTTCTCTCTTTCTTCTGATTTTGGATCACTTCGAGGCTTTCCAGATTTGCCTTTCTTTGAATCTCTTTTTCCTCGGGGTTCTTGTGTTTCCCGGTTTTAAACTTTGAGAGTTGTTTTATGATGTGAGCTCATGGGATCCTGTGTCGCTTTGGGACCATTTACGGATCATTTCATTGTCTTGGTAACGGTTGCTTCTTTGGACCTGTGAAGTTGCTGTTCGGAAGTCGGGCTCCTTGCTTCCTTTGGTCACCGGGTCGGTTGTTCATCATTGGTTGCCTTGTTTGTGGAGTTTGTAATGTATATACGAAAAGCTCAGCGGGGGTGCCTAGGGTTTAATGTCAGGGTTCACTAGCTTTTGGTTGTGTGGTGCTGTACCTAGGTGCTTCGTCATCCCTAATAGTTGTGTATCCGTTCTTTGTTACTTTTCAAAGGTCTAAGCGTAAATTTACAAAATATCTCCTTCGGTTGGAGTTATGCCGTTTACCTTACCTTTGAATGTGGTCTCACTAGAGTCATGTAAAAATGGCACGCTCGTTCACTCATGGTTTTTCCGCTCAAGACACTCTCTTGAATTTCACTCAGAGACTAGTTCACACGCTTAAACGAAAGATTAAAGGCGACGATCCCGAGCTCAGATTGCCCCCAGTATTGATTAGGGGTTTACGACAACACTTAAACAGATGTAGAGTTTGGACCGCTTTGTGGATTGTTTTGGATGTTTTGTGACGGTGTTTGGACGGACATGTTCACCCTTTTGGAAGCAAAAAGATGACTCGTCTTGTTCTATTGCCAGAAGATGATTGTTTCATGTGCCTTTATCAGAAGACATACTCAAACCATTTTTTTGTTTTGTTAGAGAACAAGCATTTTATTACGAAACATTTTGTACATGACTTTCTTAAAGATGTGAAGGATGTAGAAGCTTTATTAATGGCAAATAAATTGAACAATACTGAGTACATACATCGAAAAGCTACTCAAAGTATACTAAAAAGGAAAACAGAATGGAAACGAAATATTCTAAAGTCTAAACTAAGAACTATGAATTTAAAGTGATTTCTAACAAAAACATTCTCCTAAATACCGCCGCATTGAAATCCCTGGTCAAAGAAGTCCTGGATCGTGTGCCTCAAAGCCTTGCAATCATCGGTGTCGTGACCGGGTAATTGGTGGTACTGGCAAAACTGACTTAGATTCCTTCCTTTCTAAGGGACCCCAGGCCGGGGGGTGAGAGGTTGTAGTATGTTTCGCTCCTGGAGCTTTTTAAAAGCCTGGCTCAACGGTTGGCCAATGTCTGTGAACTCTCTTTCACGGAGTTTCTTTCTAGATGGCTCTGATGCTCCAATGGCCCAACCTGACTCTCTTAGCTGTCGAACGGTGTTTACCTCATGCTGCCTGGTTCTCTTTTGGATGCCTCTTTGGATGCAAGCTGCTGTCCTTGAACCATTCCCGGTGTTTTCTGAGTTCCCAAGCTTTAATTCTCCCTTATTGGTCAATTCCTCTAGGACACCAACTTGTCCCATCAGCAAGTCGAAATTAGGAAAGTATGTGAATTTCAGCTTGTCATTGTATTGCTTCTGCATATTCTCGATTACCATTCGGATTTGCTCCTGTTCGTCCATCTTTGTGAGAATAGCGGCTGCTTTTGTCCTCCAACGCTTGACGAAGTCGGTCATTGATTCACCTTCTGTTTGTCGTGTGCTTGCAAGATCAGTCCTGGTGACTCCAAAACTTCTGGCGTACTCGAAATGATGCAGAAAAGCTTCACAGAGCTCCTCGTAGGTCTTGGTATTCATCCTTTGAGTTATGTACCAATGCTGAGGAATTTCATCAAGATAGCGAGCGAATACCTTGGCCTTCTGCATGTCGCTTAGCGAAAGAATGGACATTTCTCTGTCGAACATTGCCAAATGAAGCTGTGGGTCGGAGGAACCTTTGTAGAGAGGAAGTGTTGGCAATTTCAACTTTGGAGGGAGATCAACCTTGGGATATAATCCAGTGGAGAAGTAGTCAAAACCGGCTGGCCTGGTGGCCCTCTCCATGCGCTCAATCTTTTTCAGCATCTCATTGAATTCTTCGGCTAACTGGGCATCCATGTTGATTAGATTTCCTCCCTCTGCCATACTTGAGATTTGGGCTTATCTATTGGAAAACAAAAGTGACCTGAGCTAAAATTCTCGGCCACAAAGAAGTTTTAGGCTAAAACTTGTTTGGGCTGCAAGAAAAGCATATGAGCTGGAATGTTTTGAAGATTGTGGGTAGGCACTAAGGCCCGAAATGAGTTGGAAGAGAGGCACATGGGTCGGAATGATTCATGAGCTGTGAAATGGAATTTGGGCCGAGTGATTTTGGTTGGG
The DNA here is from genome assembly GCA_023374045.1 of Limonium bicolor. Lineage (NCBI taxonomy): Eukaryota > Viridiplantae > Streptophyta > Magnoliopsida > Caryophyllales > Plumbaginaceae > Limonium > Limonium bicolor. The sequence continues at coordinate 10,946,645 of CM041780.1, forward strand.
CTTAAAAGATGACACCTAGATCTAGGGTTCTGGGTTAGGGTCATGATAAGAAGTCTACCTAGACTAGAATGAGCCCTTGGGCCGGAATGGGTTTGGGGCTGAAGTAAAGCACATGAGCTGGAATGGTCCCTAAATCATAAATGGGCCTAACTTTCTTCGGGCCAGAGAAGATGGTTGCTAAGCCGAAAAAGATTTTATTTCCAGGGCTTGTGAGTTATTTCAAGTTCAGGTGGATTTCTTTTTTATGGGCCTAAAGCAAATTGGATAATTCAAATTGGGCCAGAAGAGAAATCACCTAAGTCTAGGCTTTTGGGCCGAGACCCAAACGACTCACATGTTAAACCAAACAGGGCTTCTGGGCCGCAAACAAATAGAGCTGTCAATTCGTGTTGGGCTAGGTTGATGTAGGAGAAGTTCCTATCAATCTCTAGGCTGGGTAGTGGGCCGATCACACAAGCAAACAAGGCCCACACAAATTCAACATGTCCTCACTAGACGTTTAAATTGAACCGGGTATGGATCGATCCGGAGAGGTGCTTGGGGTGCGGGCCCAGATCACCACAAAGGAATAGGGCTTGCACGCTATTCTCTTTGGGCTTCCCCACTCCTTTCACATCACCTGAAGGTGTGCGTCTACGGTCGGGTCTTTGACTGACCAAACAAAGGGCTAGGTAAGGGCACTGCCAGGAAAACGCTTGGGCTAAGGCCCAGGTATTAAAGGGGTGTGGTTAGACGACACCCTCCTCTTTTCCCCCGCTTATTCACATCACCTAAAAGGTGTGAGTCCCTGACAGGGGACCCTCAAACGGGTCCCGGGGTGAAATCGGTTTGTGTGGACCCTCGCTCTCATATGATGCAAAGGTGCAGAAAATTAAAGTGCGCATGAAAGTAAACAAACAGAGTAATAAAGCCATAAATAAACATTTTCGAGTTAAGCCCTCTTTCTTAAAATTAAAACAAGTTAAAATTAAGAAGTTTGTCCCCAGCAGAGTCGCCAGTCTGTGAGCCTCGATTTTAAACCCTATCCTATGTGGATTAACTTGATTAGGATCTAATCGGGTTTTAGGTCCACTTATAACCTAAGATTAATAACTATGTCATATAACAAAATTATTAAAACCTAGGCTAGCTCACTGGAACCTATTATGAGTCGCCACCTAATTTTAACCTAGATCAAATTAGGAAAGGAGAGTACGGGTTCGGGGGCTTGATATTCGACTTAATTAGGGTTCAAATTACTTTCATTACCCTTCCTAGGTCATTTTTCCTCTACTTGGTTTATTTACGGCTTTCTACAAAGTTGTTTTTAACCTAGGTGCGTGCTTCTGTTTTTTTTTTTTTAACGTTTTTTGGCAGAAAATTAAAGTGGAAATTAAAATTACCTAAACTAGGGTTTCGGAGACAGAATTAGGTCATATTTTGTTTCCGTCCGTAGCTACGGACCTAATGTCCGAGACCACGGACCCCAGTTAACCTATATGAAAATAAAAGTCGAATTAAACTGAAAACAGAAAATTGTAAAGTCCGGGGCCACGGACAGGCCGTCCGTGGGCCCGGACATTATTAGAAAAACCTAAATTTTTAAAATTTAAAAATCCCGCCGCCGTCCGTGGGCGTCCGGGCTTACGGACAAGGAGTCCGGGACCCTGGACATGACGTCCGTGGGTGCGGACCGCCCTCGGACGGCGGCGTTAAGGCTGTTCCCGAAGGTCTTTTTGGCTCAAATTTTATGGGTGCGTAGCCTGAAAGATGTACAAGACGTTAGTGATTGAAAGTCTTCAATTTGAGTTCGAACTAAGCACGAAACTTAGTAAACAAGTTATTGGACAGAAGCTTAAACAAACAGCAATACAGAAGCGTACGAAGGTTAGTTTGAGCCCAAAATTTGACAGAGAGTTAATAAGGTCGTGGGGAATTAGAAAAGTAGAGTTGTAACCTGTTTTACCTTTGAATTCAAGGTGATTCTTCACACCAGGATTCGTTGAGTGCTTCGTTGATGGCAGACCCGAAAGGATTTCGAACCAAGCTTCTGGTTGTTGGTTGTTCTTGCTGTTCTTCACGTTTTGGTGGTGTTTTGTGGGGTTTTGATGACTATTGGTGCTTTGGGGATTGGAAAACGTGTTTAGATGGTGATTTCGGGGGATGTTCGGTATGATTTGGGTGGCCGGGTGTTGGAAAACGTGAGAGAGAGAGAGGAGGCTGTGTTTTCTGACTCTCTAGGGTTCTTGAGCATATGAAGTTCTCCCTTTATCCAAAAACCTATCCCCTTATATAGACTTTCTTAAAGATAAAGAAAATCTAGTAAAAGTAAGATTTTCTGGTATTTTAATTAAAAGACTTCCCAAAGGAATTTTGCTGTGAAATTTTGACCACATGTCAAGGATGAATATTATGAATTTTCTGAGGTGGAAACGAATTTTTTAAATGTTGGAATATTTTTAAATTGAATTTCTTGTCAGATTCAGTCAGAAATTGCTAGAAAATTATTGAAAACTCGAAAAATCAAAATTCCAACGCCATTATGCTTAGAATGTCATCCTCTATCATGGGTTAAAATATCAAAGCGTTTCAAGCTGATTTGGGCATCCTTTGGAGGAGAGAGAAAGCTTATAGGAGGTCTCAGGAGCCTTTAAAGATTACCAAAACGCCCCTGAAAATGACGAAGTTGTTCCCCATGCCATGGAGTGCGCCGATCGAGCCGGAATCCCTCACTACTTGATTAAAATGCCTCTCACAACACCAGCACCCCGTAGACCCTAACCTAGGGGGTCAAAATTTTGGGTATAACAGGTACACCGGCTATTCAAAAACTACAGCCATGTACTACTCAGTACACCAATCATCATTCAATGTTTACAATCCAAAAGAGAAGACAAAAGAACTAGAACTAAGTCTTCACATCTTCGTCCTTCGCGAGTACCAGCATGTAGTAAAAATGGTGCCCCAAGGGGCTCAGCAAACGCTGCGTATAAACTCCGCATATACCGCGTGCTAGCTAGGGCACGCCGACTATTTGACGTCCACTAAACATGCTGTTCATTAATCACATACATGCATGCTTTACATACATCATACAATCATGCTCAATACATTACACATTCCAAGGCGACAATACAATAACACGCATCTTACTTACCTTCACAAGGTTAGCCAAATTATGTATCCGGGTTAATCGGAATGCTTTTACTCTTTTACTCATTACTTACTTATTCTTACTTACACTTACTTTCATTTACTTTACTTGCTCATTCTTACTAACTTACTCATACTCAAGTTAAGTCGTCGGGACCTCCGGCCCTGGGGACTACGCCGTCCCACCTCCGGGATTTACTTGACTCACCAATCCGGGATGCTACCCACTTAAGGGATTTGGGCCGCGGACCAGTTTAAGAGTCAGGAATTGGAGCCAACCTCTCGTGACTCCACATCCTCACATGTGGCCGAAACTATATCGGACTTCTACTCATTCCAATTTAATTACCAATTTTAGTTAGATTGGTTAGCTTGTTAGGAATAAGTTAGAAGCCCAAACACATTCACAATCGGTCACTGTACATTGCAACATTCATACAAGCATTCAAATTCATCCATACATTTCATGAATTATACAAACTAAATTTAAAGACAATATACAACAATATACAACACTACATATTCACAAGTAAACATGATAACTCCGATTCGTGCATTTATCTTATTTGGTGATCAATTAGCACACAACACACAAATCAGAGTAACCAAGATAGCATACGGGGCATGAGGAATCCATACCGTTCACCGTCGTACGTGTTTCCAAACGTCCTTCCGGTGTCACAAATCAAATCCTATTACATACATACAATTGAATGATTAATATATCAACCATTAACTTCACTCATACTTACTATGTCCTTATACTTCTTACACCTACACATTACTCATTTTCATTACCTTAAGTTTTATTTTCTTACTTAATATTGGCATGCTTACATACATGTACATATATATATATATATATATAATTATTATTTAATTTAAAATAATATTTTTTTTTTACTGGACCGGACTTGCGACCGACCTTGCAAGTCCGGTCCATTCCAGTAGCTATCAGTACGAGAAATTCTTCTGGCCGACCGAACTTGCAAGTCCGGTCGCAAGTTTGGTCCATTCCAGAAGCTCACATTACGGAAATTTTTCTGGCTGACCGAACTTGCATGTCCGGTCGCAAGTTCGGTCCATTCCAGAAGGTTTCATCGGGGAATTTTTCTGGCTTGACCGAACTTGCAAGTCCGGTCGCAAGTCCGGTCGATTCCAGTAGGTTACAGACGGGAGAATTTTTCTGGTCCGACCGAACTTGCAAGTCCGGTCGCAAGTTCGGTCCATTCCAGAAGCTTTCCCGTCTTTGTAAATCTGGGCTCGACCGAACTTGCAAGTCCGGTCGCAAGTTCGGTCCGGCCCAGTATTTGCATTTTTATTTCTGTTTTCAGTCCTCTCTTTTACCCATTACTTCCCCATTGTTCCTACACTTATTCCCACATGTTATAACAAATTAAACCTCCTAATACACCTTAGTTCATTCATTAACTCCACATTTCTATACTCATTCACTCACATAATTTTCCAAGTTTCATACAACACTCACACTAGTTTCTTCTCTAGTTGCATTTTGCTACATATTTCTCTTCTAACTCTCCCCAACTATAACTCCCTCTTCTAATGTCATTTCTAACACTCCTAATGCATTACACACCTCTCATAACTTACCCACCAAACTAACTCAATTAAAATCTGTTACAACATAAGTTTTTCACCTAGTTTCTAACACACTAAGTGTTCTATTCCTAGGTGAATTTTGCCATAACCTCCCCTATATTTGTACACTCTCACCACATTGTTTATTCACCCATTATCATCATCTCACCTGTTTTCAACAACATTAATATACAAAGCTCCCATACACATTTACTAACACCAAAACACTCTTAAAATTCCTGCACTCAACATTCATTCCCAAACTAGTTTGTAACAGTTTTTAAAATTGTTACCAAGGTTTGAAACACTTGCGTTCTCTTACACATTACACTACTAATGCATTACCATTTTACAATACACATTTTCATTCCTAAAAATCTGTTACATACTCATTTACAAAGATACACAAAGGTGAGTGTAATTACCTTGTTTCCCTTCTAGATTTTCTTTGTTCTTCTTGCTTCTTCCTTCTTCCTTCTCTCTCTCCCTCTACCGGTTATAGTTTCTCAACAATCTAACATTACCACCCATTCATAAATACACCATTCAATACTAAAGATTAACCCTAACACTATTTAAGCTTTTAATGTAGGTTTTAGGGTTTAGAAAATTCATTACCTTGCAAAGGTGCAAATGAAGCTTGGAGTGGTTCAAGAACAGGATTTCCAACTCCTTCAACAAGCCAAAATCGGCTAGGGTAAAAGGAACAACAAGGGCTTAGTTAAATTTTCGTTTTGCCCACAAAGGCTAGAAAAAGGTGGAGTTTCAAGAAGATTTTTACCTTAAAAGAACAAGGAGAAGGAGGGCCTTCTAATGGTGGTCTTGAAGCTCCAAATGCTCCATACCCATGGAGATGAAAGTTGTTGTTTTCTATTTTTGAAAAGATAGGAATGTAGCTCTTGATGAGGGGATTCCAATGGTACAAGTTTTGTAATTTTTGGAGGAGATTTGAGGGAGTTCAAGAGGAGAGAAGTTGATATTTTTGTGGAGCTCTTCAATTCTCCATGAAAATCGCTGGAGGGGGAAGAAGAAGAGAAAAGAGAGAGTGAGGGTGGGGGATTTACGTGAGAGAAGAGAATGGTAGAGGAGAGAGAGAATAAAGGTGAGTGTAATAGGTTACTTTTTGGTTTTTAATTCTTTTTGTCTTTTACAAATAAAAGAGAGTTAAGGGTGTGTGTGTGTGGGGGATGAAAATCGGCTAGCTCTACAGCCCATATGGGTTTTACAATTTTATTTGCAATATTGGACACATAAGTTTGTGTTATTTATGTTTCTACCCCACAACTTCCCGTTTTTGACAGTTTTTACTAATTTCTCGTTTTCTTGATTTTATTGGTTCTAAAGCTTCACTAATATTTATTAATGATTATTTAGTTGACCAAAACTGTTATGAGTCTATTTGACCCTCTTAAAGACATGTTTTCCCGGTTACCTCGAAAAACGCGCTTTAAGGTTCATTAGTGGTTTTAATCCATTTTAAGGATCCGTTTTCTTCGGGATTTGTTCCCTCGTGATTATTTATACTTAATTAAGCCTCTAAATTATTCATTAGCCTAATTAATCACTATTTTTAATTACGGGGTATTTCAGTTCGGTAGATATACCAATGTATAAACCATATGTTATAATGAAATTATGGAATAAAGTGATATAATATATAGTTTGTATGAAATTATATAATATATGTGTCATGATTGTAAATATAAGGAAATATGTGTGCTGGAAATGAGATTTAAAAACAGACCTAAGGTCTATTTGTAATTTCCGAAATTAAAGAATAAAACTATATGATATAATTATAATATAGTTTAAATGATATAACATATGGTGTATATGACATGTTATAAAAGATGTGGTGGAATTGTAAATAAAGTGAAATACAAATTAAGAGCCTTTCCAGCAATAATATAGTTTATTAAAAACTATAGGTTATGAGATATTATAAAGTTTTAATGTTATAAAAATGTGACATTTATAACATGGTAGAATAATGTGTGGTAATATTGTAATAAATGGAAACTATGAGAAATGGTGAAATAATAAGTATATTATATGTGGTGCCTTTTCAGTAATTAAATATAGTTGCAAAAACTATATAATATAATGTTTAATGCAATATAAAATATCATGTTATATGATATAATGACATTAATGTAACATTGTATAAATTATGTGGTCAAAACATGATTGAAGAGAGTAATGTGCCTTGGCGCAAATAATAAGCCTTGGTAATTGAATTTTAAGCTATAGTTTAGAATGTTATAAAATACTATGGTTATTATATAGTATTAATGTGAGTGAATGAAACAATTATCATAAGATGATAACAATGTGACATATAATATAAGTGTATAATTCATGAAAAATAAATATATAAGTGTATATGATTTCCACAAGCATATAACGAAATTATATACATATTGGATTATATGGTATAGTTGAACTATATAATATAGTGCATGCATACATACAACTATATATTATATGATTAAATCAAATAAAAACAACATATATGAATATATATGTAAAAACCGGATATATATAAGAGAATACAATATGGTTTTAATGTCATGAAATAATAAATGACAAAGTGTTATGACATTAGTATAAATAAATACTACAAGTCATACAATTATAAATTAAAGTATAGTTTATTAAAATGAATAATGAGATCAACGATATATGGTACAATAATCATTGGTTAGAGAACAATGCCATATAACGTTAGTGCATGAACATTAAATGCTGTGCGAAGTAACGTTGCATGCGCACATGCAACTATATAATATAAATGTATATTCGTATACCTAACCGGAATGGTTAAATCAATACATAAGTATAAAACGTGAATATATATATATATATTCGTATACTCGAAAGGATAAGGAATAAATCCTAATGTTTGGATACACTATAACTAAAGCGTCTTTTTAACCGACTCATTTAAATAAACCTGAATGTTGATAATTAAAACGTACTACGAGTAATGTGTCTCGTATAACGATACCTTGACAAATGACTGTTGAAATCTGGGGTTGAAAGGTCGGGATTATTTGTGTTGTTTGGATTTACCGAGCTTAAATAAGTCATGTGGATTGACTTATGTTATGTTTGATATCTATACCGTATCACCGACGAAGGCGCTTGACGAGCTAGTGGTCTACTGCGCAACCTAGGTCATTGGTGAACGGTATGTAAAGGGGTCTGATCCGAGATGTCCTGAGGACTTCCTCGGGCTCGGGTATGTGTGTTGTATAATGAGTGTGATGCATGTACGTATGTGTGTATGGATGTATGTTATGGGATGTTAGTTGTTTATCTTTCCGCATTATTTAATTATGCGCGAACGTCCTACGGGACTAATATTACGTCGACTATATAGATCGACTTATATAAACACATATGCGTTTAATGTGATGTGATTGTTGTTAATGGATGTAACACACTTAATATTATGAATGTATATGTATACAAACCTATGTAAATTACTTAGGGATGAGATACGACATGGTCGATCTCTAGAGCTTTGACTCGAACATGAAACTACCTTGAATGATTCTAGGCATGCGTAAGACCCATAGGGCAGCCAACAAATAAGTGATATTCTCCATACCTAAAACTGTAACTGGGTAACTGACTGACTAAGTCGATCATTGGAGAGTGTATGAGTGGATGGTTTACCTTAATCCAGTTAGTCATGGGCTACTGGTCGCGCGTGGAGATCTCTTGAGTTTTCCCGGATCAGGCTAACTCTGGTTTACCCTGTTCGAGCCTAGATAGATCGACGGGTATGGTGGTAACATGGGCGCCTTTAAAAAGGCAAAGTATGGACAGGCATGATGGTATCATGGGCGCCTTTAAAAAGGCAAAATATGGACGCTTTTAAAAAGGCAAAGTGAATGGGCACCTTGTGTGCAAATGGGACTACCGTCCAAGTGAGGTTATTTCGGGATGTCCTAACTTGACTCCCAACAGTGCTAGCAAAAATGTGTAAGGGTATGTGGGGACCCGGGGGGTCGTGTGATTAACTGAATAACAGACTGTTACTAACGGCTACTCGTTTATTGATGTTGTAATTCATTGTGATGTGTGCTGATGAGTGTTGAATGTAGTGCCTGCCTTAACTGTTTATTTACCGCCATCCTTGAATTTACCGTTTTCATTTACCTGTACACCGGTAAAGCATGTAACGAACTTAATAATGGTGACCATGACTATTAAGTGACCCATAGGGTCTAGGCTCGGCATACTTAGCGTTTATCGCTGAGCCTTTATGGAATTGCTGCAGGTGACGATTATCACGGAAGCCGAAGAGCGGGACCCGGGTAGTTAGAATTTATTTACCGTATGAGATCTCACAATGCATTAGGATGATGATTAGTTTAAGGTGTTAATGGAGTTGTATACAGTTGGGATTACCTAGACGCTCACTTGTCGTTAAAGTTACATTTGGTTTAGATTGTTGTATAGGTTAGTATCTCGTTGTCACTGCGGTTGTGTATATATTGACAGTGTTGTTTTGTTATTTTTATTTCTGCTTCTTTACTCGCATGGGCGAGTAATGGCATGTGACACCCGAGTGAGATGTTTTTAATGTGAGACTTCCTTTGTGAGACGATATTAATTAACGCTGCGTGAGTGATTATTATGTGATTACGAGTGGGGTGTTACAGGTAAAACTTCTATACCAGAGCACTGGGGAGATAGGGAGACATGTCCGTAAGAATTAAATGCCCAAGATTATTCAGAGCGACACAAAGAAGAGGCACCTGTAGAAAGGCTCCCTGCTCTCAATTGAAGTAGATACACGGAAGAACGATGTCGTAGGGAGCACCTAACAAGAGAAAGAAGACCAGTTGAGGAGCAACATTTGACTAGGAATGAGGGGGGAAAAGACTGTGCCCTCAAAGGAAACTCCCCTAGAAAAGTGAGGAGTCCGACGAAGACTGAGGGTGGCGGCGGCCATAATACGGCGGAGGAGCGTCAAACTACTCGACTAGCCGTTAAGGCGGTGAACAAAAATAAAATATTCACTTAATTAGTTGAGTGGCTTGTGTGGTGGGAATACTTGATTACCAAGAGAATAAGAGTAATATTTTACCTACGGCCAGTTCCCTTGGGTCAAGTTCATCTCACTTACCTACAGGCCCTTTCTCGTAGGTAATTATTGGCTCTAGTTTACGTTATAATACTTTACCAACGGCCTAGTCCCTGTGTGTATAAATCATCTCACTTACCTATGAACCACTTCCTGTGGGTAATTGTTGGCTCCAGACTTTCTTACGGGGCATGTACAATGGGTAACTATTGGCTCTAGTTACCTACGGGCCAATCCCGTGGGTAGATAATTCCAGTTTACTTACAGGCACGCTCGTGGGTAAATTCTTTCTCCAGATTCCCCATGGCCACGACTGTGGGTAATATTTGCTTCCAATTTTACCTACGGGATAGACCCGTAGTCATTTTCTTAGCAAATTAGATCTGGATCTAGACTTAAAATACTTGGTTAAACATTCTAATTTTCTCTTCTTTTATTGTAATAGGATCAAGATAGGTTTTCGATCTCTATTAAACATAATTTAGTTATCTCAAATCCAAAACCGCTTGTGTATGCTGGTTTACCAATCAAACTATAGGTGGTTGATGCCTTTAATTTTCATGAACTATCCTCATCCTATGAACTCTTTTTCTTTTGTTTAAATCTAAACTAAAAAACAGACCGACATATATATATATATAGAAGTATAGAACACACATCCAGAGTTACATGTGACCCGAAAAATTCAATTGAGTGGCCCGTTTATATCTGAGCTTCTATCAAAGAATGACCGACTGTTCAATTTTGTTCGAGGCCCACAGTTTGTACAGGCCATTTAGCTCCGCTAGGGGTCACTCCTCAGTGGTACGTACGTGTGGCGAAGAATGGTGATGGAGACGGAAAACAAGCGGAGGAAACTCAACCCGCCCCCGCGAAGGTAAAGCTCTCCTTATCTGGGAAGCAATACCGTCCTAGTTGTAAGGTCGGGTGAGTCCGGCAAGTAGAATTTTTGCTCTGCTCACAACTTCTATGGGTTTTGTCTTCGCTTTTTTTCTTTTTGCTGAGAAGTTTGATACGACCCATGGTGGAAATTATTCTCAAGTTGATATTTTTAATCTTCCCAAATTATTGCAGCATTCCTGCTCTTGTCGGATTAATTCAAGGTTGCGTCTTTCTGATTGTGTAGAGTAAAATCGTTGATGAGTGGGTGGGTACTGGGTAGTAGTAACTAACGACCGTGCCGTCTTTGAAACAGAAAGTACCTTTGACAAGAATAACGATTAATAGTGCAAACTTGATTAACCCGAAGGACGGTAGTATCAGGTAAGATTAGAAGGTAACGAGGAATATTGCCTCAATATTTTTGTAAAAATAAAGATTCAAAAATGGTGCAGGGGATAACAATTGGTTGGGTTGTGTGATCATGAATCCTAACTTAAGCAAAAACCTTTTGTTTCTTAGTACCTCTGGAAACCCTAGCATTTCTTCAGACCAAATCACATACATGAAAGCTAAGACCAAAGAAAAATTTTCTTTGATTAACATTTTTACTTCTGGAGTTGGCATTTATTCTTGTTTTAGAGTCCCATGATACAGGATACCCTTGGATGCCAAAATTTCCTCTTAAAAGATACTAAAACTCCTGAACAAAATTTGTACTATAAAAGAGGTGAAAAGGCTTCATCCTCTACTTTGAAACAAGGACAAAGTGGACTATACAGAACGGGTTTACTAAATTGTTCATTAGTCATGAGTTTCTGGTGAAAAGCCTTCCAAGCAATGAAAGAGACTATAGGAACTTGGCCTTGAATCCACACAAGTTTGGACCATCAAAGTGAATAACCAAAATCATTAAATACGTTGTAGCATTTGCCAATGGTGAAGCCTTAGAAATACCATCAGCGGAACCAAGTTTCTCTCTAAATATTGTTTTGCTGCCGAGCTATCTTCCGAGCTTGATGTGGTTATGAAGGTAGAATTTATGGAATGGGTATTTGCTGCTACCTCTTTGATTTTCTGTCCAAACCTTTTGTTTTGAAAAACACTGGGCTTTTTTATATACAAAATTCAGTGAATAATTGACTCTTGTGGGGAGCTAATATATCTGATGTTCAATTGATTTAATATGATTTGCTAGGGAAGCAAATTTCCCCTACTTGAATTTGATTCTAAATCGAATGATTGATTTCCCTTCACCTAATATTTCAGGGCTGCCCCACCACCTACGAGAAAGAAAGACATACCTACGGTAGATAGTACCCCTAAGGTATGTACATCACTTCTGGTGTGTTATTGTTTTCAAGGGCGTTTAATCAATCTCTTTGATGAACTGAATATTATGCAGGTCACTTCAGCTAAATTTTCCAGTTCACCTCAAGAGATCCAAAAGAGGAAGAACTTTGCAGTGGCTCAAGCACAGCAACAGGGGTGCATGGCAAACTTCAGAATTATTGATTCACCATTCGGGAATTTCCTCATCCCTGCTATACCAACCCATACAGAATTCGGTGGTTGATCGAACTGCTTTGATTGATTTGGGGATTCTAGTTGACATCAGTGTCAGCTGATTTGCTAACGCTCACTCTCTTCTCGGAGTGTATTACTGAATAGTTTCTCAATGAAGGACTCACTCATAAGGACATAGAGGTGAGTATTTGTTTGTTAAGGTTGGTCTTTAGGATATTAGTTGAGACATCAGGCAAGTGGGCTTCATCTCATTCCTGGTAATTCAAAGAGATACAATAATGCGTGTTTTTAATGTGTGAATAGAACCACACCTCTGTTAGGTTGTCCCTTTTCTCCTGTCAACCTCGAGAGTTACGTATATCTGTCCATCCTTTCAATGAAGAATAGAGACCGTTGGGTATCGACCTAACTAAGGAATCTGACAAGCTCTTCTTGTACTCTACCTCCTTTTAGCGGGACCCGGAGAAGGGATTTACATCTAAAAATATGTTGGAAACTGGCGGCAATCATGGCCTGATTAAACTGAACGTTTGTAAGCAAGTCAGACACATGGAAGTCTCCTTTCTTCTTTTCTATTTATCATGCGGTTATATAGATTAGATACGTTGGTCGATGTTGTTCTTCCAGCTGCTATGGTTATATGCCTTGGAAGCAAAGTTCTAGTTGGTGAGAACAGAAAGCTGCTTTAGGTTTTGCTTATTTGGTTATCTATATATTTACATTAAAACTCCAAAAGAGGGCGCTTGTTTGAAGCTGCTAGGAATCCAAGATGGTAGTTTAGCTAAAAGATTGGGGAGGATATTGTGTCATATAAAAAAAGTATGTTATTAGATTAGCTTATAAGGATATTAATGGTTGATTTCAAAAATAGGGGTTGTGCTTATGAGAGAGAGTGAGTAAATGAGTGAAAGGTTGAGAAAAAGTGTGAAGATTTAGAAATTCAATTATCTTTTAGGCGGATTGCCTACTTTCTAAGACAATTTATGAAGAAATATCAATATAAGAACAAGATTTTACAAATAGTGTTCATTAACATAGAAAAGAAATATTAGAGTATCACGAAAAGTTCTCTGGTGAGCATTAACTATGAAATACATAGTTTAAACTATATCAACATTATCATGGATATGTATGACAAATGTACTACGAGTGTGTGTACTAGTATAAGGAAAATTTAAGAGTTCCCCATTAACATTGAAGTACACCAAGGGTTTCCTCTGGGCATTTCGTGTTTTCCATATTTATGGGTGGGATCATCAAGCAATTCCTGCGGAGATACCATGGTTCATGATGTTTGAAGATGATATTATGTTATTGATGAGACAAAATCAAGGGTTAAGGTAAGTTAGAATTGTTGAGGCAATAGTTTAGAGGGTAAAGGTTTCAAGTTGAGTTGAAATAAGACCACGTATATGAAGTACAAGTCTAGTGGGGACAAGAACATAGACGACATCAGGATAACCTTAATTGAAGAAAAATCTTGGTTAATGATGATATATGTTACCTGGGATATATAATCTAAAAAATATGAAGAATGGGATGAAGATGTATCACATACGCTCACAACGAGGTGGCAAAGATGGAGGAGCATGCTAGGATTTGTACGTGATCATCGTATGACGGTTAGACTAAAGGGTAAGCTCTGTCAAACATCTATTAAGCATGCAATTTTCTACTGCACTGTGTGTTTCAAAGATAAATTTGATATTGGTGTAAATGGTACATTGTATGTTTGGACATACTAGAAAAAATCATTGGAGGAATGAGAAAATTAGGCAATAGGGGTGAGCAATAACGATTGAATGGAAGATGTAAGAATTTTGATTGCGATTGTTGGGATATGTGACTAGGAAACCGAGGTAGACAATGGCCAGAAGTGTTGAGATTTGGGAAGTTGAGGGGAATATAAAAGAGAGGGGTACACTCTGATAGACATGGACTTGGTTGGTCAAGAAGGACATGTGGCTACTCGGGATAAAAGAGAGAATACCTATAGAGATGGCAGAATGAAGAAGAAATCTTTAAGTACTTGAAATGTGTGTGATATTGCATTAAAATTTTTTCGGTTTAAAAATATTATATTTTTTTATTTGTTCTTAATTTCTTAATATATTCACTTCTCAACTTTAAGTCTATTTTTCCTTGCCTGGTTTTAATAACCTGTTATCCTCCTTCACTCCTTCAATTTCTATCATATTTTCAGTATTTCTACTTTGTTGTGTTTTTTTTTCATTTATTGATAGTTTTTCTTAATCTTATATATTGATTCATGTTAGGTGGCCCCAATTATATTTGTAATAAGGTTTTGATGTTGATGTTGATTGATGCACTTGTATGACACTTTTGAGTATGCAAATGTGAGTGTTATGCCCTAGTTTTTTATTTTGTTCTAATTCGTAAAGGGAGCATATGTCGTTTTCTGTCTCATTTTATTGAGGGTTTCATCATTCGTAGTTAATTTTGTTAGATTTAAAGGAGGGGTAAAAAGGGAATTTTGGTTTGTTGTTTATTAAGTTAGGAAAACAGTTTCCTAACTTCCTCTTCATTTTTCTTAATCACAATATTTTCTTTTGATCCCTTTCTCCTTTCTCATCCTATTCTCGTTCAACTCTTCTCTGCGCTCTCTTTCTCTCTTCTTCTCCCTTACTCCAATGATGCCAATGTTCGTTCGTTTGGGGAGTTCCGCTTGTGAGAATTCTGTTCGGTCAGTCAATCGTCCTTCAGGTATGCAGATTGTCGAATTGTTAGTATTCAGTTTTTATCTATTTCCTCCTCGTTTCTGATTTTGGGTTTGACCTTTGATCAATTTGAGTCGAAAGTTCGTTCAATCTTGAGTGTAGATTCGAGGAGTGTGTTGTGTGGAGTCTGTAAAGTTCTATGTGCTTCGGATTGAGCTAGGGGGTAGATGGATTCGGTTTGTGTGTGTTCACCCATGGGGATTCTTGATAAGTGTGAAATATAGAGCATTTGAAGGGTTTAATTTTCTTATTTTTCGTAATGGTTTGGCTAATATTTCTCACTTATCATGTGTTTTTCCTATGATTTGTTGAAATACCCCAAACTTAGATATGGCGTTTAAAAGATAAACTAAGTTATAAGGAGGCTAAATAATGCCTTAGAAACATTAAGAAACATTTCTAATCAAAGAAAACATAAGGAAACACCGAAAGAGCAGTTTAAGCAAATATTGTTCTAAGACCTTAGTAATATCCTAATGGTCATTTTAAATCAATTACCAATGAAAACCAAGCTTGAAAACAAGTTAAAACACAAAATGTGCTTTAAGGAGTCTTAAAGCACATTTTTGAAAAATTGTCTTGTAAATGAGTTTTGAATGGCTAAATGTCCATCATTACTCTTTAATTAACATGTGTACTATATAGTATCACATTTGGAAGTCTATATCAATGGGAAATCAAAAATTTCACAATAATGTGCCTTGTTTTGTGAATAGTAATTTAATTAAGCTAGTTTATAACATAAGTCAATATAAGTGAGATATTTGGTCAACAAAGACTTAAGTACCCCTTGTTACTTAATGGGGGCCGGTTTTTACAAGGTGAGTCACCACCTTTATTAGTCATTAAGTAAATAAATAACTATAAAGCAAAAGTACTATTTACTTTATAAGATAAATATCTCATTTTACTCACCTCTCTCCTCACCTCTTCATTCTTTCTTGTTCCCACGGTTTTGAGCTGCTCTCTCCCTTCTCCATTAACATGAAGAACATCCCCATGCTAGCTCCACCTTCCTTTGTACACTACTTACTCATTTTAGCTCCAAAACCAAAACAAATTACATATTCCTCTTAGTTAGCTCAAGCTCTCTCTTCCTATCTTTTCAAAACTTCAAGAGCTTTGATTTGGTGCCAAGCCAAACCACCATTAGAGGAGGAAATTCAAGTTTGGAGACTCCATTAGCTTCTCCATTTTCTTAAGGTAAAGAAAGTGTAAGAAAATCTAGGTTTCCATCACTTTTCTTCTTGACCGAAAATATATGCTTATGAGGCTTCATTTTAATGCCTTGTTCTAGCTTGTTTTATACTCTTCAAAGGATTGAGGAGGTCCTTCTTGCTTCATATCCAAGCTTGTCTTGAGAAACCAAGGTAAAACAATCACCTTAATACCTTAAAGCACATTTTTAACCTAGGGTTTGTTCCTTAGGGTTAATGTATTATCTAGTACTCATTGGAGTCATTGGATATTGGTTAGAACATTGGCAAGGAGATATATATTGGTGACCGAGATTGAGCAAGGAAAAACCTAAGGAAGAAAGTTTTTAAAGCTTGTAAAAGAACAAGGTAAATTACTTACCTTAAGGTGTTTTATTGTTTAAGGGAATGGGATTTAGATGTGTGATGAGTTTAGTGTAGAGTTTACATTAGGAAAGGGCTATATATGACCTAGGAGAAACAATGATCATGATTGTGAACTTGTGACTAAGGAGCAAATGAGGAAAAAAAGATAGTTTAAGAATATCAAGGTGAATTACAAGAAGCATTTTATTTCAATGGGAGCCTTGTTGTGTGTATTCGCAGGTTGAAGGCAAATATATGTGGAAATTCAGTGGTTAAGATTATTGTCATTTAAGGGCCTAAGTGCCAAGCATTTAAGTTTATACACTATATGAAGATGTGGTGTAGTTTTGGTGTAGATTGTGTGTTAAGGTGTTGTGATGAGAATTTGAGTGATATTGGTTGGTTGATGGAGAAAAACCAAGTGTTAGGAGGTACTATATACTAGAGAACCCATGGAAAAATTTAAAGGAGAACTTAAGTGTTTAAGATGTTCTAAGGGGATTTAATGACTAAGGAAGTACTAGGAAGTTCTAGAGTTTGTCTTGATGAAAAAGGGTGAGATTAAGGTGTTTTAATGACTTATAATGACTTAGGTATCACCATGAAGGAATTAGGAATCAAAAGTATGTACTTGGGTATTTAGGACTTAGGTAAATGTTGATAAAAGAAGCTAGGAAACTTTAGTAAGTTTGATGTAAAAGAGCATAAAACTTTTAGGTGGTTTAGGTAGAAACTAGAGTTTAGAATTTAAGGAAAACCTTGGAAAGTGTAAGAAAAGATGCTTTGGAGATGATGTTTGTAGTGGTGAGGAAACATTATTGGCATAGTGGTTATCATAGGTATGAAACACCACTTAGAAAACCAAGGAGAAAATATCATAAGTGTAGGAATTTTGGTATGAAGTGAGTAAGTGTTAAGGAGATAGAAAATGAGTTTTATGGATGTTGTGAGGGTGTAAGTGTACCAAATGATGTTAGAAGACATTATGAGGCTTTAGGAGAAGTTTGGTGAAAATTGGTTAAGTGTTTAAAGGCTTAGAAAATGAGTGTTTTGGCTTGTCCGAACATCCGTCCGGACTTGGACGTTCGGACAGGCCCTGTTGCGTAAAAATTCTCAGAGTCTCGAACTGTGTCCGAACTTCGGAAGTCCGGACACAGGTTCGGACACATGAGATTTTGCTTTGAATTTTCCTCGACCCATGTCCGAACTTCCGAAGTCCGGACACATGTTCGGACATGCGTCTGTTTTCAGTTTTAAGTCACGGCTTGCATCCGAACTTGGGAAGTCCGGACACAAGTTCGGACATGCCACTGTTTTGGCCAAAACTTTGTTTAAGGTTAGGAAAGAATGTGGATAATTAGGTATTGATGTTATAAGGTTATTAAGGACATGTTTGGTGGGTGTAATGGTCATTAAGTGGGTGAGTAAGTGTAATATATAATGAGGAAATGATGCACTTAGGAGTTAAGTTAAAAACCATAAGGTTTGGTGAAAAACAATGGGTAAAAGTTAATGTCTAGGGAGGTTAAGTAATTCTATTGAGTTGGATTGAATAATAACCTAAAACTGAATGAATGTTTTAGGATTTGTGAATTGGGACTTGGAAGGAGATAAACCAAACAATCGTCGACGGTGAACGGTACAATCTTTCTTGTGACCTGCTTGCTAACGAGGTGTCCCTCGGCTTGTGTGCTATCTGTTTACTTGCTATGACTAAGACAAGATAAAGCATGCAACCGGTTATATTTGTTCTCGTTGTGTAGGTGTTTTCTTTACACTAACCCTCGAGACTTGAGATTGTTACTAACCAAGTTTAGTACTTACTAAGTTAAGAATAAGAGTTAAGTATTGGTGGTTGTTGGTTAATACCCGTTAAGGTTTAACTAACACATGATGATTAAGTTTTCTACTAACTGGAACTTGAGTGAGGAAACCCGGGACTGACTCCGGTCATGCATGCTAAGGAAAGGGGGACGGTATCTGAATTAGATCCGCCCTCCGCTTAAGGACTTGTCTTCGGACTTGTAGCCTAGGGCCGGTTGCCGGCTCAGCTACGCTGGACTCCCGTCCAGAGTAGGTGGCATTAAGATGGTGCGGTGGGATCACCTAAATCCCAGGTTTGAATTAAGCTACAACCATTCCCTTCCAGGAACGGTTTGTATACTGAGAATAAGTTGAGATTAAGATTAAGGTAAGGTAAGGAACTGAGATTAAGGAAATGAGGACTAAGGAGGGGGGTTACTAACCCACTTGATAAGGGAACGCTTGAGTCGTTCATTGTTTGTGAATTATGCATGTTCATCTGTGGATTATTGTTATTGCACTTCATATCATGCTTGTGTATGTAATCAATTTCCATGCTATCGACAATTAGTTGTCGTAGCCCCGTTAGCTTGGGGGCCATGAGAGGGAGTACCAGCATTCGTGCTGACCCCCTTTGGGGGCTGTTTTTACACTTGCAGGTAAGAGGCCCATTAGGATGCACCACGAGAGTAGGAGCGGTTAGACTTAGGATGGGATGTTTATTTTGAGTACGGGTTGCGCTTGTGCACCCGTCTGTTTATGTTTAAACTGTTGTAAGGTTGTGATTATGACTTAGTCACTTGTACTCGGTTGGTTGTTGGTATTATGGATGGTGATGTTTTGGGTTGGTTATGTATTTTGGATAAGTGTTTGTAATTGTTAAGGCCGTATACTCTAATGATCAGACCGTGGCAAGGTCCAGGTGTTGTTATTTCCGCTGCGACGAATTCAATTAAGTGTTCAGTTTTGCGATAACCACGATTGGCTTTGGATGGGGTGTTACAAAAGTGGTATCAGAGCGTAGTTACGCTCTGATCAAGAAATACCGGACATGAGTAACCACCGAGTTAGGATATAAGTTAAGGAATAAGTGATGGGTTAAGGGTGTGAGAAGTTAGAGTGAGTAGAGTCAGATGACCACTAATAAGTGTGGATCGTCTTTACCGTCTACGGACGTTATAAATTCGTTAACCGAAACAGTGGTGGATATGAATCTAATGTGAGTTATGCTTGTTCAGATGTCAGGAAGGAGAAGCCGAGGTCGTGGACGAGGCGACGAGGCTGAGATACCGGAGGGGCAGACGATCGTAGAGATCGTGGCTGCCGCATTAGGACACATGGGCTATCAGCCTGGTGTGGGTGCACCACCTCCACCGCCACAACCTCGGGAACCGAATTGGGTGAAGAGTCTTGCAGACCTTCGACCCACACACTTTAAGGGGGAGACCGATTCTGCCAAGCTCGAGGCGTACATCTCCGAGCTGGAGACCGCCTTTGAGACCCTTGACGTCCCTGCTGGGATCAAGGTGCGTCTGGCTGCTTTCTACCTGAAGGGGGCGGCAGGCGATTGGTGGAAGCTGGTGAGGGCCGAACATGTGGCCAATCCAGAGTTCGGCTGGGAGCAGTACACCGCCTTGCTACGAGCAAAGTACTACCCCGCCCATGTCCAGACGAAGAAGCGCTTGCAGTTGGATGCGCTTAAGCAGACCGACAAGATGACGGTGGACGAGTATTACTCAGAGTTCACCGCCTTGCTCCGTCTTCTGCCAGGTCTAGGGTATTCTGACCAAATCCTGGTAGACCGCTTCTATGGCGGGCTTAGCCATCGACTCCGCTACGGCATGGGGCCGACGAGATACACTACCTTGCAGGTAATAAGAATGATTGAGATTTGGGTAAGTAAATGAGTAAGATTTAGATTATGAGAAATAAAAGTGACTAATACTGTGGAAAGCAGGAGTGCTATCATGCCGCTGCTAAGGTTGAGATCACCGTCCAGCTGAGGGACGAGGAGAATGCTGGTAAGAGCACGGAGAGTCAAGGGCAAGGTGGGTACAAGAAACAAAAGTACCAGCCTCAGGCCCAGAAAAGTCAGAACCCAAAAGGGAAGGAGGAAAAAGAGAAGGCTCCGGAAGAGCCATTGAAGTGGACATATGCATATGCAGCTACACCCCTGCGCTCAAGGGCGCCAAAGGGTAAGGGGTTGATATTGAGTGAGTTAAAAAAAAGACAAGTAGTGACCGTTTGAGAAATGAATACTAATATTATGAATGATCAGGATCTGAGACTGAGAAGGGAGCCGGTGGTGGCTACCAGCGACACTACATCTGTAGGTGGTGTCACAGAGACCACCCCGGGCTCGATTGCAAGGGGAATAAAGTGGAGTGCAACTACTGTGGGGTATACGGACACTGGGCATATGAGTGCTACCGGAACCCTGCTAGAACAGCCTATAGGCCCGATACCAGGGGTAAGGGCAAGACCGATCAGGGAGCTGGATCTGACGGTCAGAAGAAGGTGCAGCAAGCTGCAGACAAGAACCCAAGGGTGACCCAGAAGTCGGGACCCACATTACACATGGTGGACCGGGACGATGAGCCTGAACCCTCATCGAGGCCAGGTACCGCTATAACCATTTAGTAATAAAACTACCTGCTTACCGCATTATCATGCATGTTTGGTGAATAAATGAGTTAAGTAAGAATAAGATGAGATTAGAACTTAAGTAAGATATAACCTACTACCACTTTAGGAAGCTTCAACATCTGCTATCCAATACCATTTACACCTAACCCGGAGCACACCGACATCGAAACCATAGACTTTCCAACCGAACAATGTCAGGTTATCCGCCCAGGTATGATCTTATTAAGGGGATACCTGACACCCGAAGCACAAATAGCCATCATCAGAAGATGCAATCAACTAGGAATGGGACCGGGAGGTTTTTACACACCGGAGTACCCAGGGGGAGCAAGGATGAAATTAAAAATGATGAGCTTGGGCAAGGATTGGAATCCGTATGCCAAAAGCTACCAAACCACGAGGATGCAAGATGGAGTCTCACCACCGGGGATACCCGAAGAGTTCCATCCAATTATTACACAAGTCGTGGAAATCGCTCAGCAGTTGGAAGCTGAACCGATTCCAGACATTCAGGCAGATATTTGCATTATAAACTTCTACGAGAAGGATGGGCGACTTGGACTACACCAGGATAAGGACGAGACAACGGAGTCTCTCGAAAGGGGGATACCCGTAGTGTCTTGGTCCATTGGGGATGATGCAGAGTTTTTATACGACGAGCAGAAGCGTGCGGACCGTACAAATAAGTTGGTACTTAAGTCAGGAGATGTGTTAATTATGGGAGGAGAATCAAGGATGTTATATCATGGGATTAATAGAATCAAGCTGAATACAGCACCGTCAGCAGTAATCAATGCGACACACATGAGACCAGGAAGATTAAACCTAACCTTTGGACAACATTAGCCATGTTGTAACACCCCAACCGTTAAGCTCGTCATTACCTCTTAAACTGTCACTAAATGCTCTTACTCACGCAGCGGAACTCTAATTACAACGAGGGGTGAAACAACGCCGTTAGCCACCCATATGGCTAACCAGGCCTTTCTTACATACCGTAACGGTCTGATGAACTGGAACAACCGAGTACACAATACAAATACAATACTCAAACTATTTCTCTACCATACCGAGTCTACAATTTATGGATGCCGACAATAAATTCGGTCTTACACCTCTTTCAATGCATAAGTAATTAATTCTAACTACCCATGCATACCACCGACCCCGTCCTACTCTCGAACGGTAACGTCTTCGGTGTACCTGAAAAATAAAAATGTTGCCCCTAGGGGCTCAGCTTAACGCTGCATATGAAATTCGCATACCCCGAGCGCTAACCGGGGTACGCCGACTACTTTTGTCGGATGTACATGGAGTTCATTAGTCAAACAACATGCATCATAGCAATACAATATATATCTGTAATACTCAAGGAATCTACATCCAATCACGGAACACAATTCCTAACTAACATAACAAGGTTGTTAGTTGTATCTGCTTACTCTTAGGCCTTGAGGGTTATACCTCACCATGCCTTGTTTACTTATTCAATATCTCACCCGCTCTCTCGGGTTACTTGTTCATATACACACCCATTCTCCTGGGCTACTCGTACTATACTCACCCATTCTCTCGGGTTCTTATACTTATTATCTCACCCACACTCTTGGGTTATTTATTCTCATTATCTCACCCACACTCTTGGGTTAATTATACTCAAGCTCTTGTAGATTCTCGAGACGCTACAGGTCTCCTACGTCACGCTTGTTACTCTTAATACATACTTAGGCCAAAACTCATGGCTCTCTAGCATAGTCTTACTTCCCCGGTTTTGACCCTACTCTGGGTCTAGCATGGTGGGAAGGTTCAACTAGCTCATGGAACTCTCTCTTAGTTCCTTTATCTTTTACTTAGGTCTGACTACTCTCGGACTACTCTCATTCCCTTACACTCCTCTCTCGGAGTTATAATAATATTATGTGTTTTAGTCTAGAAGCATCACTCTCGATGTTTCTAATGACTTTGTGAACATTACTCAAGTTCGGTTAATCTTAGGTTTTAAGAGTTACCCATACGTTTCCTTACTCATGCTTTCGGTTATTTGCTTATATCGGGTAAAATCCTCATATAGGAGGTCGACCATGTCTCAAGGGAGCTACTAATCCCTTGGGTCTCTTTTACCTTCTTTACTAGTTCACATCTTCGAACTATCTTTAATCCTCTTGAAGGAGGTTCACTTATCTTTCCACTCTCATTTGTTTTGTGGATTGTTTCAATATGGTTTTCTAACCGTTATCGGGTATTTACTCAACCCGTACTTCTCCTCACATTCTAGGGAGTTCATACGTTAGCGTTATCGTTATACTTTAACGGATAGTTTGTGTGTTTGCACGTTTTCGTTATCATAAGCATCGACCCGATCTATGGGTCTCTAGCCAAACGTTACTCACTACGAGTCGGTCCATACACTATGTTAGACCACACCGGCATACAAGTATGTTAGCTCATACAACATACAGCAAGGCACACATAATCAAATAATGGATTATTTTCATGCTTTAATCTTGATTAAGCCGGCACACAAACACACAAATCAGCGTAACTCGGTTAGCACGCGGAGTATGAGAAAATCATACCTTTCACCATGGATATACTTTACCGGGTCACCACTCGTTCCTCGGTTCACACTTGTTCCACTGATAACATTCAAATGTTTTTATTAACATCAAAGCATTACGGTATGTAAAACTATTACTCCCGTACTTAACCCCGTTATCCCGTTTAACTTAGTTTTACTCATGTGTTCTTAAACTCACAACTTTCTCATACACTTATCAAACTTGTTTACACTCTTTATGACCTTTAAACATCATTAATCAGGTCATAATTACCTTATACTGTCATTTCCCAACATTACCCATCTTTAATTAAGCTTTAAAATAGTTTCTGTACAATTTTTGGGGTGGTCCGGGTTACTGTCCGAGTTTGCAAACCCGGACCCCCACTTGGAAAAACTCTCGGGTAAGATTTGGGACTGGTCCGGGTTTGTGTCCTAGTTTGCAAACCCGGACCACATGGTTACAGAACTCTCGGGTATGATTTAGGGGTGGTCCGGGTTTAGGTCCTGGTTTGCAAACCCGGACCACTCCTTTGATAAACCTTTCTGCCGTGTTTTGATTCTGGTCCGGGTTTGTGTCCTAGTTTGCAAACCCGGACCAGTTGCAGTTTTGCAATTTATGTAAGTTTTTCAACTTGTTTCAACTCTAAACTTCCACCAATCTCTTCCCTAATATTCCTACATATATTATAACATGTTTAAGCACTTAATTACCCATCTAAATTACCTTAATCCAACCACCAAGTCCTCTCACTAGCTTTTGATTATTTCACTCAAATTCACTTATACTTCCATAACTAGGTTTCTAGTTCTCACCACTTCTTGTAACAGATTTAGCTCCCTCTTTTACCATTCAAGCAATGCCATTCCAGCACTTCAATTGACATTATTTCTACTCCTCATACACACTTCTCCTTGGTTTGGTTTCCAAATCATTAACCACTCACTTACCACCTCTTAAACACCTAGTTTCATCCTTATAATAAAACACCCAAATCTATCCATTCCTAGGCAAATTTTGACAGCACTTGCCTACTTCTCTAACATATTCACCACACCATATATGCTCACAAACACTTCTTCACACCTGTTTGGTTTAGACATCAACAATCACATTAAATTCCCACTTGTTCACATATAAACTAGCTTGGGTTCCTAGGTTCATTTTGCACACTTAAACCCATTGAGACATTCCCATTCAACAACCAACATTATAGTATCAAGACTACCACAATTCAAGGTCCTTAATTCAACCTCGCATATGATTCACAAGTCAAATAAAAACTAACTCAAGGTAAGCTTTTTACCTTGCTTGTTTTCGGTTTTCTTTCTCTTTCCCCTCTTTCTCTTGTTCCCTCTTTCTCTTCATGTTTCCACACCAAACAAAGGAGCATAGATTTCCAACTACAATCATATCCCCACACACACATATCAAGCTTATGAATTTAATTTTTTCCACACAAAAACTAGTATTTCAAGAACTAGTTTTTAGGCTCTAGCTTAGATGTTACCTTAGAGTATTCAAAAGGAGAGCTTGGCAATCAATTGAAGAAGTTTCCAACATCCCACAAGAGCAAGAAGCTGGCGGCAAAAATGGGAGAAAATTTTCAACGTGAGGAAAATTTTCCAAATTGCAAGAACAAGCTTGAAGTGGCCAAAGCTCTTACTTATTATTACCTTAGGACATTAAGGTGGTGAAGGAGAGTCAAAATCAGCTCCTTAAGCTTCAAAAGGCAAAACACCCATGGAAGTGAAGGTGGAGGAATCAAGATTTTGAGGGGTGGAAAACGTAGCCCTCGTCGATACGAATCTAACGGTACAATTTTTGTGTGATTTGGTGGAGAAATGAACAAGATAATGGAAGGAGAAGATGAAGGTGATGGTGCTGTTTGGAATCGCCCAGCGTACAGAGGAGGAAGAAGATAATAACAGGGGCTGGGCAAAAACGTGAAAATAAGAAAGAAGGAAGTGAGAGAGTGTATTTAAGTTGCTTTTACTATTCACTATTTGCTTTACTTACTTATTTCTTTGTCATCTCATTACTAATTAGCTAACAAGCTATTAATGAGTGTATACATATTAATTAAAACCGGCCCACATGAATTAATAGCCCGGGTCGTTTTTCGTCTTTTTGAATTAAACGCATCTCGTCTCCCGGTTTCGTCACTATTCACTTACCGGGTCCGTTTTCCAGAATTTTCTCGTATAATTAATTTTAATGGTCATTAAGCTTCCATTAATACTTATTTATAGTTATTTAATCAACTATAATTTTTTCGGGTCCGTTTGACCACTTAAAGTCACGTTTTCGGGTTTTCTCGAAAAACGTGCTTTAAAACTCCGTTAGCGTTTTAATCCATTATTTGGATCCGTTTTCTTCGGGAATCATTCCCGTACACTAATTAGGCCTAACAAAGCCTTAGGAATCCATCTCGGACCCTTACGAGATCATATATCTCTTATTTTCATTTAATGTGCATTTTAGCGTTTTTCGCTTTTCAAGCGTTTTCTCTTTACTTTTGGTTTTATTTTCTTTACCAATACTCTTTAGGCACCATTAGGCCTTTAATAATCATATTAGAGTAGTTTAATCACGATTTTTAGATCCGGGGTATTAAACATGTAATGTTAGAATGAGATGAGGAATGAGATGTAAGATTAAAGCACATGTTGTAAACAGATGGTTATGAATAAAATAACAGTGTTGTTCATATAAATTGTTTCGACTCTTGTTATACCATCAATACTCATGAAGCTTATGAATACAATTAGGTTATGGACTCGGTACGGAAGGTGCGCTAAGCATACTTACAGAGGCACAGGCCGACGCCAGCGGTACTATCCTCACCGGCACCTTTCCGATTAATGGGATTGAGGCATCAGTTCTCTTCGACTCAGGGGCCTCGCATACCTTTGTCTCGGCATCATTCGCGAGCAGGTTGGGGCTAGACGCTGATGAGCTACCCGACTTCACGGTTACGCTCCTGTCTAAGGAGAAGGTTCGTTGCACTCGTCACTACCGAGGAGCCATTGTCAGAATTAAGGGGGAAGACTTTCCAGTCAGTTTTATTGAGTTCAGTGAGCTAGGATTTGATGTCATCTTCGGGATGAACTGGTTGGAGCGGCACAAGGGTCGTATCCTCTGCGCCGAGCATAGATTGCTGCTCAGGAGTCCGTCTGGGGTAACAATATCATACCGCCAGAGGCCCAGAGAGCCTTCGACTAAGATCATCACCGCCATGGCAATGTATAAGGAATTGAGGAGAAAAGAAGAAGTGTACCTCTGCTATGTACAGGACATAGAGAGAGACCCCGAGTTCGACCCCAACTTACCGGTAGTGTCGGAGTTCCCTGACCTATTTCCACGGGAACTGCCCGGCATGCCACCCACTCGGGAGGTAGAGTTCACCATCGAGCTGCTACCTGGTACCGGACCGATAGCCAAGGCACCATACCGTATGGCTCCGGCAGAAATGACTGAGTTAAAGGAGCAATTGAAAGATTTGTTAGATAAGGGATTTATAAGACCAAGTGTGTCACCATGGGGAGCGCCAGTCCTCTTCGTGAAGAAGAAGGATGGTAGTCTCCGCCTCTGCAACGACTACAGAGAGCTGAATGCAGTGACAGTGAAGAATAAGTACCCATTACCCCGCATTGATGATCTGTTCGATCAGTTGAAGGGAGCATCTGTGTTCTCCAAGATTGATCTCAGATCGGGGTATCATCAGATAGCCATTAAGGAGGGAGACGTTGAGAAGATGGCATTCCGGACACGATACGGCCACTATGAGTTTACAGTGATGCCGTTCGGTTTGTCGAACGCACCGGCGAAGTTTATGGATCTGATGAACCGCTTGTTCCGGGAGCAGCTGGACAAGTCAGTTGTGGTGTTTATTGATGACATTTTGATATATTCGAAATCTAAGGTTGAACATGAGGAACATCTGAGGAGAGTATTGGAAATATTGAGGGAGAACCAGCTATATGCTAAGTTCTCCAAATGTGAGTTTTGGCTTGACCAGGTCTCTTTCCTTGGTCATGTCATCTCAGATGCTGGGATCTCAATGGATCCAGCAAAGATTGATGTCGTACGTACTTGGCCAAGACCGAAGACTGTTACCGACATCAGGAGCTTTCTCGGTCTGGCAGGTTACTATATGAGGTTTGTTAGGGATTTCAGCAAGGTCGCGAAACCGATGACCAGTCTGATGAAGAAGGATGCACCGTTCGTATGGACGGTTGACTGTGAGAGATCATTTCAGAGCTTGAAGGACTCACTGACCACTGCACCGGTTCTGACCATTCCAGACGGTACAGAGGGCTTTGAGGTTTATTGTGATGCATCCGACAGAGGGCTGGGTTGCGTGCTCATGCAACATGGCAAGGTGGTGGCATATGCCTCACGCCAGTTGAAGAAACATGAGGAGAACTACCCCACACATGATTTTGGAGCTGGGAGCTGTAGTCTTCGCTTTGAAGATATGGCGCCACTACTTATACGGGGTTAGTGTGACGATCTACACTGATCATAAGAGTTTGAGATACATATTCACTCAGAAGGAGTTGAATCTTCGACAGAGGAGATGGTTAGAGTTTCTGAAAGACTATGACATTGACCTCCAATACAAAGAGGGAAAGGCCAATGTTGTAGCAGACGCCCTGAGCCGTCGAGCACACTCACTCCATTCGCTAGTTTCTTTCTCCAGCTTGGTTGATGAGGTGCGAGAGGCTCAGAGGACAGATGAGTACATGAGAGAGGTCAGAAAGAAGCTGGCAGATGGTACCTTTGAGAACCAGAAATACGACTTCAGACTTCATGATGATGATCTGATCAGACTTAAGGGCCGGTTATGCATACCACGGGGCAACACGGATTTGAAAGACCGTATACTTAGGGAATCACACTATTCTTCAGTTTCCATCCATCCGGGAGCCTCTAAGATGTATAAAGACATGAAGAGGTACTTCTGGTGGTCGGGGATGAAGACAGATGTTACCGAGTTCGTCTTGAGGTGTCTCACATGCCAGAAGGTGAAATTCGAGCACCGAAGACCGGGCGGAATGGTACAGTCGATGCCAGTTCCGGAGTGGAAGTTCCATGATATCTCCATGGACTTTGTAGTTGGACTTCCACCTGCTAGGGGAGGTCTCAACATGATATGGTGGTGGTGGATCTCCTTACCAAAGTAGCCCGATTCATACCGATGAAGGATACTTGGAAGGTGACCAAATTAGCTGAGTTGTTTGAGAAAGAAATAATGAGACATCACGGGATACCAAAGACCATAGTGTCAGATAGAGATACCAGATTCCTTTCGAGGTACTGGAGAGCTACCAGAGAAGCGTTGGGTACAGAACTCAAGCTGAGTACCGAGTTCCATCCTCAGACAGATGGTCAGACAGAGCGTACTATTCAGACACTCGAGGACATGCTGAGAGCATGTGCCTTAGACTTCCAGGGCAGTTGGATTGACAGACTACATCTGATCGAGTTTTCATACAACAACAGCTATCACGCTTCGATCAAGATGGCACCTTTTCAAGCGTTGTACGGTAGACCATGTCGTACACCGCTCTGCTGGGATGAGTCGACTGAGACGGTCATTATAGGACCAAAGTACTTAGAGCAAGTTAAGGCTGAAGTTCAGCAAATCAGGGAGAACATGAAAGCTGCTCAAGATAGGCAGAAGTCGTATGCTGATGTTTGACGACGGGACCTGGAGTTCGCAGTGGGCGACCAGGTATTTCTACGAGTTTCACCGATGAAGGGTGTATTCAGGTTTGGGCAGAAGGGCAAATTAAGCCCGAAATTTGTTGGTCCTTATGAGATTACGGAGCGGGTGGGCCCGGTTGCTTACAGGTTGAATTTACCTGCTGAGCTAGGTAAAGTGCATGATGTTTTTCATGTTTCACAGCTAAAGAAATACATGCACCACCCCTCCCATGTGTTAGAACCTGAGAGGTTGACTTTAGAACCGAATATGAGATCCGTGGAGACTCCTCAGAGAATCTTGGACAGTAAGACTAGGGACACTCGCCACAAGTCAGTGCGACTGGTGAAGGTTCTCTGGTCTAACCAGGATGTCGAAGAGGCCACGTGGGAATTAGAGGATAAGATGAGGGCGAAGTACCCTTCTTTGTTTACTGACTAGATCGTCTGTTTAGGGTACGGGGCGTACCCCTTTTTAAGGGGGGTAGAGCTTCCTTGCTTTTGAGTTAGGAAACAAACTTGTTGTCGTTTGTCTGGTTATTTAAGATGTGAATTTGTGTAAGTTGCTACACTTTGGTGTAAGTTTGAGTTATGTATAATACTTATGTATTGTATTTGAGATTGACCTTTGAGTCTTGAGATGTGTGAATGTGAATATAAGATGTGGTGTTAAGATTAAGGGAATTGAGTACCGTGAATGGTTAAGCATATATGTGAACTTTGGGGACAAAGTTCTTTTAAGGGGGGTAGATTGAAATACCCCAAACTTAGATATGGTGTTTAAAAGATAAACTAAGTTATAAGGAGGCTAAATAATGCCTTAGAAACATTAAGAAACATTTCTAATCAAAGAAAACATAAGGAAACACCAAAAGAGCAGTTTAAGCAAAAACGTGCTCTAAGCTTGGAGAGACTTGGGCGAGTACCCAAATATTGTTCTAAGACCTTAGTAATATCCTAATGGTCATTTTAAATCAATTACCAAAGAAAACCAAGCTTGAAAATGAAATACCCCAAACCTTGGTATGTTGTGTAAATGTTAAACTATGGTATTTAAAGGCTAAAAAGGTGCCTTAGAAACATAAATGAAACATTTAAACCATGGTAAAACACAATAAACACTCAAGACACGTTTGAGCAAAAACATGCTCTAAGCTTGGAGTGAACTTGGTTAGGACCCAAAGCCTACCAAGACTTGATAATGTTTAATTATGACTTTATAAGGCTAATTAAGTCCTTAGGAAACTTTGGTAGACAATGAAACCAAACAAAACACAAATAAATACCTTAAGGTCAATATGGGCTAAAATGTGCTCTAAGCTTGGGATAAATGTGTATAAGGCCTAATGGTCATACCTATGCCTTATTTATATGTTAATGAACATATTAAATCAATTACCAAAGAAAACCAAGCTTGAAAACAAGTTAAAACAACGCAAATGTGCTTTAAGGAGTCTTAAAGCACGTTTTTGAAAAATTGTCTTGTAATGAGTTTTGAATGGCTAAATGTCCATCATTACTCTTTAATTAACATGTGTACTATATAGTATCACATTTGGGTGGCTATATCAATGGGAAATCAAAAATTTCACTTCTAAGTGCCTTGTTTAGGTGAATAGTGATTTTTATAAGCTAGTTTGTAACATATAATGTTATAAGTAATTAAATTGGTCAACAAAGACTATTATACCCTTCTATTAATAAGGGGGCCGGTTTTTGGTAGTAATGAGTCACCAAACATGTTAACTTTTAAGTAAATAAAGGTGACTCATAGGTTACTATTTGCTTTAAGTTATAAATATCCTTAAAAGCAAAACCAATCTCATTTCTCCCTTCCTCCTTCATTTCACACGGTTTCTAAGCCTTCTTCTACCTCTCTTCCCTTCTGTTCTCACGGTAATGCTACAGCAACAGCACCAAAGGCCATCTTCCATTGCCAATATTTCTTGGCTCACTTAACCAAATCAAAAACAAACACCACCATTCTCTTCCTCTCATCAAGCTCTTCATTTCTACCTTCTCAAAACTTCAAGAGCCCCATTTCGGTGCCATGGAGTTCCACCATTGAAGGAGCTTGAGCTTGTCTTTCCACATATTATTGATCTCCTTTGCTTCTAGGTAAGGAATCTCAAAGAAAATCAAGTTTCCTCCATGTTTTGTGTGTGACCGAAAATACTCATTGATGGAGCTCTTTGTGTGACTTTGTTCTAGCTTCATTCCAATCTCTTATGGACTAGGTGGAGTCCTCTCTTCATAGATATTCAAACTCCCCTCAAAGACCAAGGTAAAACAACTACATTAATGTTTTTGAAATAATGTAAACCTAGGGTTTACAATGAGATGAAGCATAAAGCTTATATACTCATTTCAATGTTGGTATATTGTTTAGTAGTTGACAAGGAATGAAATGCCTTATCGGTTTTATGAGGAAACAAGAAAGAAGTTTGGGTGGAAAAGAGGTAAATATGCTATCTTAATGTGGTTTAATGCCTTAGGAGAAATAAGCTTATAATGCTTGTTAAAACTACCTAAAGAGCAAATGGTGAATGACCTAGTAAAGTGTTCTCAAGGAGACTAGTAAAAGAACATATGTATTGGTGTATGTATTTGCAGGTCAAAGGCATTATTTATGTGGGAAATTCAGTGTTTAAGGTTATGCAATTTAAGGGCCTAAGAGCCATGCTATTTAAGGGCCTAAGTGCCAAGCAAGTTTAAATATGCACTATATTGTGATGTAGTGTAAATTTGGTGAAGTTTTGTGAGTGATAATGTTTTGATGGATCTAGGTGTTCTTGAATGTTTAGTGGTGAAAACTATGAGTTTTGGAATGATGATGTGCTAAGAGAACCCATGGCGAAATTTGTAAAATGAATAAGGAGTTCTAGGTGTTTAAATGAACTTGGGTGAACTAGGAATTGTTAGGAATGGACACATGCTTCACTAAGGGAGAACACATGCATTAAGGTGTTCTAAGGTGCTATAAGGATTTAGGCATTGTCTTGGAAGTTCTAGAAATCCAATGAGTGTTTTTAGGAGATATTAAAGTCTTGGAGAAGTTTGTTTAAGGTTTAGGTCATGTTGATGAATAAGGAGAGAATGATGTTAGGTAAGGTTTTGAGAAAGGAATTTAAGGAGTTGAAAGAGAAGATTTAGTTAGTAAGAGAAGATGCTTGGGAGATGATGTTAAGGTGTAGAGGAAACACCTTGGTGTAGTGGTCATTATTGGTGAATTACCACTTAGAAATCTTAAGGAGAAAACATCCCAAGTGCTAGGAATTTTGTAAGAAATTTGTGAATGATAAGATGGTTTTGGTGAGTGATTTAAAGAGTTTAGCACATGGCTAAAGGTGTGTTTGAAGTGCCCAAATGAGGTTAGGATATACTAGGATATATGGGGTGAAGTTTGGAGTTGAATGTGAAAAGGAAAACAAGGATTTGGGGCAGACCG
Source organism: Limonium bicolor (assembly GCA_023374045.1). NCBI lineage: Eukaryota > Viridiplantae > Streptophyta > Magnoliopsida > Caryophyllales > Plumbaginaceae > Limonium > Limonium bicolor. Next base: position 10,979,344 of record CM041780.1, read on the forward strand.
GACTTGCGACCGGACTTGCAAGTTCGGTCGGGCCCAGTTTACCCTGCGAGAATTAGTTTCTGGAATGGACCGGACATAGGACCGGACTTGGCAAGTCCGGTCGGGCTAAATTTTCAAAGGGAGAAACTCTCTGGAATGGACCGGACATAGGACCGGACTTACAAGTCCGGTCGGAGTAGAAAAATTTTGACGAAATGTGTTCTGGAATCGACCGGACATGGACAAGTCCGGTCGGCAAGTCCGGTCGGACCAAAAATATGGTTTAAGGTTATGAAATGATATGTAATGATGGGGATTGATAGGTAATGATGTTATAAGGTTGTTAAGGACATGTTAGGTGAGTTTAAATGGCAATTAAGTGGGTGAAAGTTGTATCAAAATGTAAAAGTAGAACAAGTTAAAATGTAAAGTTATGTAACTAAGTTAACGGGGAAAGTTAGCATTAGACATTAAATAATCAAGCAAACCCCGATGTTAATAAAAACACATGTGATGTTAACAGTTGTTCGAGAATCGCTCGAGGAACATAAGTGGACGTGGTAAAGTGGACTCCGGTGACAGGTTGGTTTCTTGCAACCTGTCCTACCGGATTACAACCGGCTTGTATGCCAATATGTTTTACTGAGTGTTTGCCACCTTGTAAGATAAAACATGTAATGAGTTTATAGTAATTCATTTATGTGGCGAATTTGGCCTCCGATACCATTTAACCTCAAATATGTGTTAAACCTTAGCTAACCAAATCTAGGAACACATGAGTGATCGGTATTCGGAGTTGGCGGCCCAAACCTTGGGAACGTGCTAACCACGGCTATGTGTGAGTTAGTTGGACATTGTTGTTGTATGCAAGTGTGTGAACCTCCCTTGTGTGCTTAACTCGGTTATGATACCGTATGGTGGGTGGATGTGGTAGGCTCCATAATGGATCTCTAACTACTTATTATTAAGTGTATGTGTACTAATGGGGGGTGAGGAGTCCGGTTGTTCCGGCCACGCGTGTGATGGACGGGAGTCGATATCATATCCAGTTCGGCTCTCTTGGTGTATGTATAGGTGGTATTCCAATTTGGTCTCTACCTTCCCTTAGCTTATCCAAAGCTAGTTACTGACTCACGTCGGGCCACAGGGGCATACGAATGTTATTTCGGTGTGCTTGGGATTACTATATCCGACACACCTTGGGTATAAGTTAACCGTTCTATATAACCGGACGGTAACGAGGTTGGTAACGAGCTTAACATGGGATTGGTAATAATCTCTAGGCTCACTATGAATACTAACTATGGTGGAAGGTTCCTTGTGAGAACCGATTTTATGGTGTTATGTGATGTTATGGTGCTATGCAAATTCCCTTGCTATGCTATGGTATATATATATACATATTGGATGTTTTAGATGAATGCGATATCATCATGTGTACGTCGAAACAAGAAAGGTGTTGTTATGTTTTGTTATGTGTGAAATGAGATATGTTGTATGATATGGAGTGTGTGGATCATGGAAATGAATCCCAGTTGTGACAAAGGGCGTTTAAGGATAACCCGATTAATGGGTACGTGTCGTTCATTAAGGAAGTAGCTCCGTTTTAGAGGAGAGCCACTCTAGGGTTTAAGGAATCATTGGATGGTTGGTTAGGTGTGGACGTGTTGGTTATAGGTTGAGCCCATTGAGGCGAAATTTTATGTGTTGAATGTTTATGGCTTGTATGCGCGATTTAAATATAATCAACTGCATGCTAAGACGACAATTAGTTGTGCGTGGCCGGTAGCATGTGGGCTGCGGGATTACCATACCAGCAAAGGTGCTGAGCCCCTTGGGGGCCACCCTTTCTCTCCTTTCTATTTCAGGTACAAGGAGCTGGAAGCCGTTCGAGAGTAGGACGGGGTAGATGTTTATACATGGGTAGCCATTTAAATGGCGTAAGCATTGTAGGCGTAGTAAGACCGAAATTGTTATCGGCATTAGTTTGTAAATACTCGGTACGGTTGGAATGTAATAAGTAAATGGGTTGTTGTTAAGGGAAGCAAATGTAACGTGTAGTTGCTCGGGAGTCTAGTCCATCAGACCGATACAAATGTATATGTATTAGCCTTGTTAGCCACGTGGGTGGTTAACGGCGTGTAACACCATTGAATTAAGTAATGTGATGAGTTGAGATTTCCGCTGCAGTTTGATGTTAAGTGTACGGTGGTGGTTGGGGTGTTACAGAAAACAAGTAAAAACACAAAATGTGCTTTAAGGAGTCTTAAAGCCCATTTTTGAAAAATTGTCTTGTAAATGAGTTTTGAATGGCTAAATGTCCATCATTACTCTTTAATTAACATGTGTACTATATAGTATCACATTTGGAAGTCTATATCAATGGGAAATCAAAAATTTCACAACAATGTGCCTTGTTTTGTGAATAGTAATTTAATTAAGCTAGTTTATAACATAAGTCAATATAAGTGAGATATTTGGTCAACAAAGACTTAAGTACCCCTTGTTACTTAATAGGGGCCGGTTTTTACAAGGTGAGTCACCACCTTTATTAGTCATTAAGTAAATAAATAACTATAAAGCAAAAGTACTATTTACTTTATAAGATAAATATCTCATTTTACTCACCTCTCTCCTCACCTCTTCATTCTTTCTTGTTCCCACGGTTTTGAGCTGCTCTCTCCCTTCTCCATTAACGTGAAGAACATCCCCATGCTAGCTCCACCTTCCTTTGTACTACTTACTCATTTAGCTCCAAAACCAAAACAAATTACATATTCCTCTTAGTTAGCTCAAGCTCTCTCTTCCTATCTTTTCAAAACTTCAAGAGCTTTGATTTGGTGCCAAGCCAAACCACCATTAGAGGAGGAAATTCAAGTTTGGAGACTCCATTGGCTTCTCCATTTCTTAAGGTAAAGAAAGTGTAAGAAAATCTAGGTTTCCATCACTTTCTTCTTGACCGAAAATATATGCTTATGAGGCTTCATTTTAATGCCTTGTTCTAGATTGTTTTCTACTCTTCAAGGATTGAGGAGGTCCTTCTTGCTTCATATCCAAGCTTGTCTTGAGAAACCAAGGTAAAACAATCACCTTAATACCTTAAAGCACATTTTAACCTAGGGTTTGTTCCTTAGGTTAATGTATTATCTAGTACTCATTGGAGTCCTTGGATATTGGTTAGAACATTGGCAAGGAGATATATATTGGTGACCGAGATTGAGCAAGGAAAAACCTAAGGAAGAAAGTTTTTAAAGCTTGTAAAAGAACAAGGTAAATTACTTACCTTAAGGTGTTTTATGTTTAAGGGAATGGGATTAGATGTGTGATGGGTTTAGTGTAGAGTTTACATTAGGAAAGGGCTATATATGACCTAGGAGAAACAATGATCATATTGTGAATTGTGACTAAGGAGCAAATGAGGAAAAAGAGATAGTTTAAGAATATCAAGGTGAATTACAAGAAGCATTTTATTTCAATGGGAGCCTTGTGTGTGTATTCGCAGGTTGAAGGCAAATATATGTGGAAATTCAGTGGTTAAGATTATTGTCATTTAAGGGCCTAAGTGCCAAGCATTTAAGTTATACACATATGATGATGTGGTGTAGTTTTGGTGTAGATTGTGAAATAAGGGTTGTGATGAGAATTTGAGTGATATAGGTTGGTTGATGGAAAAAAAAAAACCAAGTGTTTGGAGGTACTATATACTAGAGAACCCATGGCAAAATTTAAAGGAGAACTTAAGTGTTTAAGATGTTCTAAGGGGATTTAATGACTAAGGAAGTACTAGGAAGTTCTAGAGGTTGTCTTGATGAAAAAGGGTGAGATTAAGGTGTTTTAATGACTTATAATGACTTAGGTATCACCATGAAGGAATTAGGAATCAAAAGTATGTACTTGGGTATTTAGGACATAGGTAAATGTTGATAAAAGAAGCTAGGAAACTTTAGTAAGTTTGATGTAAAAGAGCATAAAACTTTTAGGTGGTTTAGGTAGAAACTAGAGTTTAGAATTTAAGGAAAACCTTGGAAAGTGTAAGAAAAGATGCTTTGGAGATGATGTTGTAGTGGTGAGGAAACATTATTGGCATAGTGGTTATCATAGGTATGAAACACCACTTAGAAAACCAAGGAGAAAATATCATAAGTGTAGGAATTTTGGTATGAAGTGAGTAAGTGTTTAAGGAGATAGAAAATGAGTTTTATGGATGTTGTATGAGGGTGTAAGTGTACCAAATGATGTTAGAAGACATTATGAGGCTTTAGGAGAAGTTTGGTGAAAATTGGTTAAGTGTTTAAAGGCTTAGAAAATGAGTGTTTTGGCTTGTCCGAACATCCGTCCGGACATGGACGTTCGGACAGGCCCTGTTGCGTAAAAATTCTCAGAGTCTTGAACTGTGTCCGAACTTCGGAAGTCCGGACACAGGTTTGGACACATGAGATTTTGCTTTGAATTTTCCTCGACCCATGTCCGAACTTCATGTTCGGACATGCGTCTGTTTTCAGTTTTAAGTCACGGCTTGCGTCCGAACTTGGGAAGTCCGGACACAAGTTCGGACATGCCACTGTTTTGGCCAAAAACTTTGTTTAAGGTTAGGAAAGAATGTGGATAATTAGGTATTGATGTTATAAGGTTATTAAGGACATGTTTGGTGGGTGTAATGGTCATTAAGTGGGTGAGTAAGTGTAATATATAATGAGGAAATGATGCACTTAGGAGTTAAGTTAAAACCATAAGGTTTGGTGAAACAATGGGTAAAGTTGATGTCTAAGGGAGTTAAGTAATTCAATTGATGGATTGAATAATAACCTAAATTAATGAATGTTTTAGGATTTGTGAATTGGGACTTGGAAGGAGATAAACCAAACAATCGTCGACGGTGAACGTACAATCTTTCTTGTGACCTGCTTGCTAACGAGGTGTCCCTCGCTTGTGTGCTATCTGTTTACTTGCTATGACTAAGACAAGATAAAGCATGCAACCGGTTATATTTGTTCTCGTTGTGTAGGTGTTTTCTTTACACTAACCCTCGAGACTTGAGATTGTTACTAACCAAGTTTAGTACTTACTGAGTTAAGAATAAGAGTTAAGTATTGGTGGTTGTTGGTTAATACCCGTTAAGGTTTAACTAACACATGATATTAAGTTTCTACTAACTGGAACTTGAGTGAGGAAACCCGGACTGACTCCGGTCATGCATGCTAAGGAAAGGGGACGGTATCTGAATCAGATCCGCCCTCCGCTAAGGACTTGTCTTCGGACTTGTAGCCTAGGGCCGGTTGCCGGCTCAGCTACGCTGGACTCCTGTCCAGAGTAGGTGGCATTAAGATGGTGCGGTGGATCACCTAAATCCCAGTTTTGAATTAAGCTACAACCATTCCCTTCCAGGAACGGTTTGTATACTGAGAATAAGTTGAGATTAAGATTAAGGTAAGGTAAGGAACTGAGATTAGGAAATGAGGACTAAGAGGGGGGTTACTAACCCACTTGATAAGGGATTGCTTGAGTCGTTCATTGTTTGTGAACTATGCATGTTCATCTGTGGATTATTGTTATTGCACTTCATATCATGCTTGTGTATGTAATCAATTTCCATGCTATCGACAATTAGTCGTCGTAGCCCCGTTAGCTTGGGGGCCATGAGAGGGAGTACCAGCATTCGTGCTGACCCCCTTTGGGGGCTGTTTTTACACTTGCAGGTAAGAGGCCCATGAGGACGCACCACGAGAGTAGGAGCGGTTAGACTTAGGATGGGATGTTTATTTTGAGTACGGTTGCGCTTGTGCACCCATCTGTTATGTTTAAACTGTTGTAAGGTTGTGATTATGACTTAGTCACTTGTACTCGGTTGGTTGTTGGTATTATGGATGGTGATGTTTTTGGTTGGTTATGTATTTTGGATAAGTGTTGTAATTGTTAAGGTCGGTATACTCAATGATCAGACCGTGGCAAGGTCCAGGTGTTGTTATTTCCGCTGCGACGAATTCAATTAAGTGTTCAGTTTTGCGATAACCACGATTGGCTTTGGATGTGGTGTTACATTGTGTTTAGATAATAATTGATGCACTTTATGTGTCAAAGCTGGTAAAAGTCATAAAATTGCATTCTTCACTTCATGAAATACCCCGGATTAAAAATAGTGATTAATTAGGCTAATGGAATATTTAAAAGCTTAATTAGTCCTAAATAAATATGTAGGAACGATTCCCGAAGAAAACGGATTTGTAAAACAAGTTCAAAACGTAAACGAGCTTTAAAACGCGTTTTTCGAGAAACCGGAAAAAACATGATTTTAAAACGGGTTTAATTAACTCGTAATAATTATAGTTAGTTAAATATCTATAATTAGACCATAGTGTGGGTCTAGAGCTATTAAAAATTAATTAAACGAGAAAATTCCGGAAAACGGACCCGGTAAATGAATAGTGTCGAAATCGGGAGACGAAACGCGTTTAATTTGAAAAGACAAAAATGACCCGGGCTATTAATTAATGGGGGCCGGTTTTAAATAATAGACATACACTCATTAATAGCTTGTTAGCTAATTAGTAATAACAAGACAAGTAAATAATAAAGCAAATAGTATAAAGCAAAAAGCAACTTAAGTACTCACCCTCTCACCTTCTCCTTTCTCCATTTCACGTATTGTTTTGCCCAGCTCTCTAAACTTCTTCTTCCTCCTTGCGATTCCAACAGCACAACCCAATCCCTCACCTTTCCTCACCTCTATCTTGTTCAATTCTCCACCAAATCACACAAAATATATACCGTTAGACTCCTCTCGGTGAGAGCTTCGATTTCCACCCAACAAAGTCTTGATTCCTCCATCTTCACTTCCATGGATGTTGGAGCTTTTGAAGCTTGAAGAGCTGATTCTAACCCTCCTTCACCTCCTTGATGCCTTAAGGTAATATTAAGTGGGAGTTTAGGCCATTTCAAGCTTGTTCTTACCATTTGTGAGATTTTTCCCTCACGATTGAAAACCCCTCTCATTTCAGTCGAACCCTCATGTTCTTGTGGGGTGTTGGAAACTCTTCCAATTGATTGACAAGCTATCCATTTGGTTATTATAAGGTAATATCTAAACTAAAACTTTGAAACTAGCTCTTTAAAAATATTAGGTTGTGTGGAGAAATATTGAATTGATTGTTGTATGTGTATGATGGGATGTGGTTGTAGCTAGCAATCCATAATCCTTGTGTGGTGTGGGAAACAAGAAGATAAGGAGGGAATAAGAGAAAGAGGAAGAAGAGGAGTGAAAACTGAAAGTAAACAAGGTGAAGAGCTTACCTTGTGTACACCCCCCTCTCCATAAACACGATATAGTCTCTCACGTAGCAATAAATAAAACGTCTCATAGCGGAAATAAATAACAATAATAATACTCACTCGGGTGTCACCGCCATTACTCGCCCATGCGAGCAACGAAGCCAAACTACATCCAACTTCCAACATAAACAACTGCTAACCGCCATGATAACGAGAAAACTCCTATACATCATACTAAGTCCATAAATCATAAACATCGACAAGTGAGCGTCTACCCAATCCTTAAAATACATACCCTTACCATAATACAATTCACCATCTTCATTGCCATATAGACAAGCTCCATGTGCAGTAATAATTAAAGTAGAACTCCAATTACCCTGTTCCTGCTCTTCGGCTTCGACAATAATCAACAACTTGTAATGGTGTAGTATCAGCGATAGACGCTGAGTATGCCGGGCCTAGACCCTAATGGTCACTTGTCATCTTAACCATCTTGTTATTAGATTGATTTCATGCTTTACCATCCATTTTACTGTTATAATCAGTACTGTAATATAAATGTATAATATACATAATCATCCATCCAAATATTCATAAATATTTAATCATCCATCCAATCCAAACATTCATTTAATACCACAAACAACATTTGTATATCGAACTTATCGAGTAATAACAACATAATGTACAATGTACATTCGCCGTAGCGTATACCATCATTTATTAATTTCAATTTAATTTGGCCTTCAAGGCCCCATCCATATGTACAATGTACATTCGCTGTAGCGTACAGTTTCCATAGTTAATTTTGTTGGCCTTTAAGGCCCCATCCATCCAAACCATGTTTAATTATTAATACCAGTTGGGCGTCATGTTAGGACAACCCTATAACCTCACCATGGACAGTAGTCCTCCCGTACACACAAAGGTGCTCATTTCGCCAGAGGTCCGGAGGCCCCTGACTCTCTTATGTCTCGTAAGACGTCCATATAAAGGCCGTAGCCACCTGACCCACGATCCAGTTCGGGCTCGTTGGGTATACCTGGAGCGGAATCCAATTGGGAAACCCCTCAGTGATCACAAATGCGCAACCAAGTAGTTCGTAAACTACCGGGATTCCTCACCTCAACTCATATCATCTCTCTCTCATAATGTTTAAGATATGCTCTTAGTCTTATGGAGAATAATTATTAGTTAGCTGCCCAATGGGTCTCACGCATACCTAGAAGTAATCTAGGTTATATTCATGTTCGAGATCCATGCTCTAGAGACCGACAATGTCGTGACTCGTACCTAGGTGTTTTACTTAGGTTCCCATATACTTAATATTAATACTATGGTATTATATCAAGTAACCGTCATGTCATCACAATAACGTGTATGTATGTTTATATAAGTCGATCTATAGTCGACGTAGTGTTAGTCCAGTAGGACGCTCGTGCATAAATAAATAATGCAGTAACACTTAATCACATACATGTATCCACACATACACACAAGTTATATCAACCAAATCCGAGCCCAAGGAGCTTCCTTAGGACAACTCGGATCAAACCCCTTTACATACCGTTCACCAAGACCTAGGATGCGCAGTGTAGTCCACTAGATCGTCAAGCGTCCTTGTCTGAGGTATGATCTAAACGGTAATAAACTATAAGTCAGTCTCCATGCCTAACTACATCCGGTATTTCCGAATAATAAGTAACCCCGACAGTTCACCCCTGTTTTCTACAGTTGTTTGTTACGGTTTCTCTAAACCGGTCGGCTTTGTTACTAAAACTCGTATGTCAAAACATTTCGACTGTTAAGTTTAATTCCTTATATTTCTTTTAATCTTATCCACCATCTAGTTTAGGTACATAACCTATAGTTGCACGTATGCATGCATTATTATATTATATTGTATTATTTTCCACCATCCATTATAATACATTGTAATCTATTATCTTAGCAAATTATATTTGCATTCAAAAACTCATAACATATAGTTTGTAACTATTTTTTTTAAATACCCACCACCATTATATTATATGGTTTCTAACCATAATATATATCCATCCTTATATACATTATTCTTGTGTATGTATGTATTTACCACGTAGGTAATTCCCATGAGTTTAATAAACTCTTATATTTTATACTTTTTATCATCTTTTATTAGATGATTATTCCCATTAGTTGTATTATATTATACAACTTATATTAAGATTATTATCCTAACATGAGTAACATTTTATGTTGTATAATTACAACTCCTAAGGTTTATTCCATAAACACCTTAGTTTATAAATCTCATTTATTTATAGTTTGTCACATTATTTAATGTGGATATTCTCACCTATATTAATCCCACCTAAACCATATAATTGTTATAACATTTATGACATTATAGACCATAGTCTAAAATTCATTTTCCAACCTTTAATAATTCGGTACAGCCCTTGAATTTATTTAAATTCTATTTTGGCCACAAAACATTATGTAATGTTATACCTTATACTAATATCATTTGATATGATATTCTTATTTCCTTTAATTTATAACCTATAGTTTTTATACAAACTATTTTATATTGCCGCTTAGGCACCCAAGAAAATCTTATTCTTTTCCATAATCCATAGTTTCCTTTATTTACAAAATCATCCCATAATTTATACCATGTTATATATTCCATTTAATATAACATTCTAACCTTAATATAAATATAACCTATAGTCAATATCTATAAAAATACCGAACAGACCCAAAACTGTTCAATAATTGCCATTTGGCCCTATTTATAACATATAGTTTTATAATCTCATTAAAACTATATATTATACACATATCTTAATAAATACTCTTATATAATTCTAAAACTCTCCAAATTTCACCAAAGGGTTATTATTACCTTATTAACCCATATATTTTCGGTATTTGTTATACCACCACCTATATTTCTCCAAAGTGTCATAATGACATAATAACTATATATTATACATATATAGTTTATTTTAATTCCAAAACCAACCAAATAAATTCCTAAAAATTCCTAATAGCCCATGGGTGTTTATAATACCATTTTACACCCTTTATTTTCGGTAATAACATATTCACCACATATGTTATAAAATTGTTACAATTAAATACATAACTTATTATAAAACCTTAAATAAGCTATTTAACTTATCTAATTTGGTCAAAACCTACCATATGGTCAAGGTTGACCTCCTTAATATTTCCTTGACCACCAATTCCTTATAATTACGGTTTATAACTCATACTTTTTAGAAATTACCATTTAACCCCCTAAAACTTTATAAAATCTTATAAACTTTATTTTAAATCCTTTTAACCTCTAATTTTCGGCCTTATTTTTATAAAGCCCCCAAATTTAATTTAATTACACTTTAACCCCTTATTCATTTCGGTAATATATAAATAACACCTAAAACCTACTTTAAACTAAATATAAATAAATGAAATGGCCTAAAGTACATGGCCTTATTACAAACATTTTCTCACAAAATAATTACACATAAATGTCCCAAAAATGCTTATAAATCTCGGCCTCACCATATATTTTTCATTAAATTACCAAACTTCCACCTAAAGTCTTTATTTTGACATTTATGCTTGTTTAATTAGTTATAAAATTTACTAAATCATTTCCTTAATCATTTTAAGGTCATACATGACCATACCACCTTGTTCTCTCACGGCAATTAAATGTTCACAAGTTTAAACTTGTATTAATGTATCAAGTTAAGGTTTAAATGATTTATACCTTGATTTAGCAAGGTTAAGACCTTGTTTGGTCTCGCCACCTTAAGGAGAATTTCTCCACAGCTTGATCTACTTGTCTTCATGTAGAAAACAAGACATGATTAAACTCCAAACATGAGCTAACCATGAGAAGTAATTTGAGTCATGAAAATCATGGATTTTTACCTTAGATCTTCAAGTTTGTTGGAGATCTACCTCGGCCCTATTTTTCCAGTAGAGAAAGAGTATCAAAACACTCTTAAAAACAAGGTATAAAACCGTGGGTAGCTAGCTTGGAAGATGGCTAAGATTTACCTTGTTTAAGATGCCAAAAATGGTGTTTTTGGCTTGGATCTAGCTACTCCTTGTAGATCTTGGTATACCAACTGAATCCACACAAAAGGAGAAGAAAATAAGGCTAGGGAACCAAGGTTTACAACCGAAATTCACAAGGAAGAAGAGATATGTGCTTAAAGCACATTTTTACCTTAAATGGTCAAGACTTCAACTTTACTCCTTAGATCTTGTTACAGCCGAAAATTATCCTTCCTTTAACCTCCAAAGCACTCTACATAAATGTATAGAAATGGTTGGATTCTAGATCAATGGAAAAAGGAAAGAAAGATGAAGAAAATGGGCATTTTTATGCCTTAGAAGCTTACCTAGAGCAAGAGCTCTCATCAATGGAGCTTGGAAGCTTACCTACGGTCAAGGAGGAGCCAAAGAGAGCATTTGGCAAGGAGTCTCACGGCTGGAATGGAGACTAATGAAAAAGTAACCCAAATTGTCTTAAAACATATTTTTTTTTCTTATTTTATGATTTTAATGACTTGATGACTCACCAAGGATTGATTGGTGTTGCTTAATCGGTGGAGACAAGGAGCATAGGCAGCCGGCCATTATTGGAGTAATGGGTGAATAGTTTGTACAACATAATTGATTCAATAGAAGTAATAATGTTACTTTAACCAATTATTGAAAGTGAGTCATCATCATTGCCTTTGTTGGCTTGGGACAACCTATAACAAGGAGAAATGAGGCTTCCCAAAAAGATTCCGGGCAGCTTCCCATGGTTAAGCAAGTGTAAGCTCACTTTTAATGTTTTAATAAGTTAAAGTAACTATTTTCCTTATTTTATGTTAAAGTAAAGTGGTATATTTAATTGGTCACTGGGAATTTCAACATGGTCTGTTAGGACGCTTACTCTCCCCCGATTTTATGTTCCAATTCGTGGTCAATGGTCAACATTGACCAACTTAGTCAATGTTGACTCAAAAAGGCCTCCTTTTAGGGTTTTATTAATATTTTAATATTAATTTGTAAAAATTTGTAAATTTCTGGAATTAAACTTCCTAACATGATATAATATGATTACCTCATATTTCCAGTAAATATACACCTTTTAGCCCATTTAAAGAAAGCCAATTTAGAAGGCAATTACAACAAAACGTGCTTTAATAACAAGGAGTTTTAGTGCCCATTTTTGTGTCGCAAGGTGTTTCTGGGCTTGGTTTTTTCTTTGACAACGGTTTTGTTGTGTGTTCCTTACATTTATTTGAACATGGAATCCAATTTTATATCATTTAGAGGTCGTTAGACCTTTAAGGTATTCTTAGAGCACATTTTTGCTCTTCTTGACCTTGAAGCATGAAATGCTTGTTCTTTGTGTTGGAATGTTGTCCAACGATCATAATCTGTTTAGTAATGTTTTACTAAGCTTAGGACAAATTTGTAGGTCCTAATAAGTTCATTTGGGTATTTATTTACCCTACACAGTCAAGGGTGCAATATGTTGCTTTGTGTTGACCACTGTTGTTCTCAGTTGACTTTTAAGGCATGTTTAGGCCTTAATTATGTGATAGATATTTAATCCATATTTTATTAGTTTGGGGTATTTCACCTTGTGTTGGTTTTATTCCTTGTGAAAACTAATATTGGTGTTGTATAAATAACTTTGAGCTTGTGTAGTCATGGTACTACAATATTGATAGTTGAAAAAAATGTTTTAAAGTGTGTGAGTGTGTAAATAAACCTAGAGGTTAAGTTAGTTTACATGTGTGAACAATGATTTTGATGTGTTGTTAATGCTTAAACCAAACAGGTGGTTGAAGAGTGTTGTGAGCTTTGGTAGTGTGGTGAAAAGACGCAGGAAGTAAGGAGGTGCTGTCAAAATTCACCTAGAATTGATAGTCTTGAGTGTTCTGTTTTAAAGGAAGAAACTAGGTTGTTTACTACTAGGTTTAGGTGGGTGGTTAATGGTTTGGAAATCTACCTAAGAAGAAGAGTGGTGGGGAGTGAAATAATGTCATTTGAGTGTAGGTATGGCATTAGTAAGTGAGGTTTGAAGAGTATATGAAGAACCCAAAATCTTGTACAAGACTTAGACAAAACAAGAGAAACAGTTATGAAAGTGTTAGAGAATTTAAAGTGAATTAACTAGAATGGTGAGTATGCTTAGTACTTAGTTTAAGTGGTTTAGGTGGCAATTAGGTGCTAAAACATGTGGATTATAGGTGGGGAAGATTGGGTAATCAATGGGCTAAGAGAGGACCTTGAACAGAGTTAGAAAATGTATAATTTGCAAATCTGTAGCAGAGAATTTTCAGATTTTTAGGTCCGGACTTAAGTCCTTGCCCAAGTCCCGGACCACCCTCTGTTTTTCACCCGAGACTCTGCCTGCATTATGGTCCGGGACCTGACTTCTGCATGAAGTCCCGGACCAAGTGAAAATAAGGCCGAGAGTTTTAAATCATGATAGGTCCGGGACTTAAGTCCTGTATGAAGTCCTGGACCAACCCGAAAACTTCAAAATAAGTTCTTTAAGTGGGGTTAAGCTAGGGAAGGGATTGGTAAATGATATTATAAGTCAAGTAGGACTTAGATAATGACATGCGAGGGTCATTAAGGGTATTAACGAGGTTAAGAGAAAATGAAAAGTAAGAACTTGTATGATTTAAGTTTGTACTACATTAACTAAGTAAGTAAATCATGAGAAAACGTTAGAGATGCATCGGGTCAAGATAGTTATGGATAATTAACCTCCGACCTAATGTATGCAATATTCAATTAATCGGACTCCGAGAGATAGTTGGCAAACAAACGGTGACGGTGAACGGTATGATTTTCTCATGCTCGCTCTATCCTAACTTAGTTACCCTGATTTGTGTGTTGTGTGTTTATGTGCAATCACCTAATCAAGATAAAGTGCATGAATATGTTAAAGGTATTTCCTTATATGTCGTGTGCTTGTCTTTGCACCTAATGAACTATGTCTTGAAAGGCTAGTTTGTATAATTCATGAAATGTTTGAATGGGAAGAATTCTTGTGTTTGAGATGTTCTCACTAACACACTAACCTTCTGACTTACCTAACTTGATAAATGGGTAACTGAAGTTGAGAGGAGACCGATATAGTTTCGGCCACGCGTGAGAATGAGGAAGCAGAGAGATTGCTTACCGAGTTCTGGCCTAACCTTCCCACCATGGTTCCGAACCTTAAGGTCGCAGCCTGGGGAAGTAAGCCAAATCTAAAGCCCGGTGGTGAGAAGTGGTGAGTATGTACATCTCTGCCCGGAGGTTATCCGACTTAACTGAGTAATTATTTCAAGAGTTAAATAATGGTTAAGTATGGGTCATGCCTTGTGCGAGACATATGATCAAGAGATAAGAGATATGAACATCCGTCTAACTCGGATGAGAATTGGCTAACACGAGAAGAGGCGTGAAACTTGAGGGAGAATCTCAAGGCCTTAGTGACCAACGTGTGAATAACTTGTAATGTTTCCATTGTGTTTTATGCTCTATGTGCGGGTATTGTTTTTACATGAATATATTGTTGTTATTAATAGCATGCTTGTTTGAACAACAATGAACCGCATGTTGGCGACCAAATAGTTAGCGTACCCTCGTTAGTACGCGGGGTATGCGATTATCATATTCAGCTTTAGCTGAGCCCCTTCGGGCACCATTTTTATTCTTCCAGGTACACGAGATGGTTGATTGACGTGAAGAACGGGATGTTATGCTTTTGGTGTTAGTATTAGATGGTGGTGTACCGAGTTGTACACGGGCTTGTGGCCTAGGATAGTCAGTGTACTATGTGGTACACCTGTTGTATTTTGAATGGGTAAACACGTTGGTGGAGTGACTGTTAAACTCGTATTCTTTTGACGGGCTGCGAGCCTTGATGTAAATATATACTTAGTACTCGGTAAACAGGTGTTGTAAATTATGTAGATTAAGTTGGTATTTCTTTTATCAGACCGGGACTGTAAGTTATAGTAGTTTAGATCCGGTAACCATATGGGTGGTTATCGGTATTGTATCACCCTCGGTAGTTAAGAGTTTTTCCGCTGCGAATAATTAAGTGTCCGTGACGTTAGACCGTGGTTAGAGGAATTATCGGATGGGGTGTTACAAAAATGGTATCAGAGCGAAGCCTCGCTCTGATAGAAAGAAATACCAAGTGTAGTGATTACCGAGTTAGGAACCTAACCCTGAATGACCGTTAATGATAACGGATACCCTTTAACGTCTGTAATGGCGATACAAATGCTTAAACTCCAGACCTTTTGGTCGTGTCACCTGATGTAAAATGTTAATGGTTCAGATGTCGGGAAGAGGACGAGGCCGAACCGTGGGGGGGGGGGGGGGGGGCTGTGGGGGGGGGGGGGCTGCAGACCAGAGCCGCAGACGATAGCTGAGATCGTCACGGCCACGGTGGCACAGAAGCTACCACAGGTTATCACGGCTATGCAGCAGACACAACAGACTCAGCAGACACAGACTAAGCCACCCCCACCCCCACCACCCAGAGAGACGAATTAGGTTAAAGCTGTAGCTGACCTACGACCCGCTTGCTTCAAGGGTGAGAGCGATCCAGCTAAGCTCGAGGCTTACATCTCCGAGATGGAGACGGCCTTCGAGACCCTCGAGGCTCCTGCTGGAGTGAGGGTGAGAATAGCTGCCTACTATCTGAAGGGTGCCGCTATGGACTGGTGGAAGCTAGTCAAGGCGAGCACGTCGCTGACCCTGCATTCGACTGGGATGCCTTCACTGCTCTCCTGCGATCCAAATATTACCCCGAGCATGTGAAGACGAAGAAGCGGCTCGAACTGGATGCTCTGAAGATGACGGATAAGATGACCGTCGACGAGTATTTACCACCTTCACATCTATCCTTCCGACTACTACTCGACTTCGGGTATACCGGTCAGGTCTTGGTCGACTGCTTCCATGGTGGCCTGAGCCATCGCCTCCGTATGGCATGGGATACACGCGGTTCACCTCACTACAGGTAAACGACGGTTTGAGATCTTAATGCCGTAGTCAATACAATAGTGTCTTTGTATGCCTGAATACCAACTAATTCCTAATATCAGGAGTGTTACCATGCCGCATCGAGAGTTGAGATTACCGTCCAGTTAAGGGACGAGGAGAATGCGCAGAAGCGCAAGATCAGCAACAAGGGTTCTGGCTCTGGTGAGCAGACCCAAGGAAAAGGATGGGGAAAGAAGAAAGGGAAGTACTCCCACCTGACCCAAACCCAAAAGACTACCTCTGAAGAGAGCGGTGCCTATGTTGAGAAGGGCAAGGCAGCTGAGCCATTACGGCTCGCCTATTTGATGAGTGTGAAATATGAATGGTTTTTAGTGATCTTTAATGCCTAATTTTTATACGAACATCGATAATATTCCACACTTATCTTCCGTTTTCCTTTGGTTTGTTGTTTGGTAAGGCTTGATACCTTTTTCTATGATTAAATGCAGAGAAAAGCCAGCGAAAACACTAGATTTACTCACGAGGGAGATATTGCAACAAACGGGGGTCGAATCGGAGTCGAGATGAAGAATTTAGAGGATTTTTGAAGGTCTGTCCGAGCTTGTGTCCGAACTTCCAGTTCGGACGCAAGTCGAGAGTTTGTATGCTGCGTCTGATGGGATGTCCGAACTTCGGTCCGAACATCGAAGTTCAGACATAGTTGAGAAAAGCCGGAGGTCGAAGTAAGAGAGCATGTCCGAACTTGTGTCCGAACATGAAAGTTCGGACACGGGTCGAAACTTTCTGATTGAAGCGCTCAAAGCATTGTGTCCGAACTTTGAAGTTCGGACCAATGTTCGGACGGCACGGAAATTACAGCATAAACTCGGCGTTTTGAAGGAAAAAAGAGAGAGAAAGGTCTATTTAAATGACCTAATCAGAGGGGGAAGGGATTCACTCATCATCGATCATTACCAACACACGCTCTCTCACTGATTAAACGAGGTTCTCTCCATTCATCCACTTTAATACCCCGGATCTAAAAATGGTGATTTAATTACTCTAATAAAATTATTAAGGGCCTAATGGTGCCTAAAGAGTATTGGTAAAAAAATAAAACCAAAAGAAAAGAGGAAACGCTTGAAAAGCGAAAAACGCTAAATGCGCGTTAAATAAGTATAAGAGATATATGATCTCGAGAGGGTCCGATGGATTCCTAAGGCTTAGTTAGGCCTAATTATTATACGGGAATGATTCCCGAAGAAAACAAATCCAAATAATGGATTAAAACGCCAACGGAGTTTTAAAGCACGTTTTTCGAGAAAACCCGAAAACGTGACTTTAAGTGGTCAAACGGACCCGTAAAAATTATAGTTGATATAACTATAATCAAGTATTAATGGAAGCTTAATAGCCATTAAAAATAAAGAAACGAGAAAATCCGAAAAACGGGCCCGGTTAGTGAATAGTGCCAAACCGGGTAAAATAACGAGCGTTTTCTGTAAGAAAACGAAAAACGCTCCAACTTACTAATATAGTGGGGCCGGTTTTATTAGTGAGTCATCCCCCTCACTCACACACAAATAGAAAGAAAGAAAGAAAAAGAGGAGAGAGTAAAGTAAAAAGCATAAAAACAAACCTTTACTCTCTTTCCTCCCATTTTCCCTCTTCTCTCTCCTTTCTTTTCCTTATTCCACCATGAGTTCCCTTCCTCCCCCCATCTCTCGCGATTTGAGCTGCACCAAAGAGCTTCCATGGCTGCTCCTCTTCCCTTGCTTCCTTAAGCCACATAAATGCTCCAAATCAAAAACAAAACACATATTTGTGTTCCTCTCATCAAGCTCCACACTTCCCTCTTTTTTCAAATTTGAAAAGGATGAATTTCATTTTGATGGTGTTGGCCATTTGAAGAGAAAGCACACCATTTAGAAGCTTGAAGCTTCCTCTTCCATCCGAGGTAAAAATATCCAAAGAAAATGGCATTTTCTTCATCTCCTTTTGTTGGCCGATTTTGGCATGTGTTAATGCCTTGCTTCTCTTTGTTTTGAGCTACTCTCCAAGTCTCCAATGGTGGGTTGGAGCTCCTCCTTTGATTTGTGGGCAAAACCAATTCTAGGGTTTCTTAAGGTAATGTCCAATTCTATGCCTTAAGCCTTTCTTTGAATTCATGAGTGGTTGCCACAACTAAAAGAGCTAACTAGTACTCCTCATGTCCAATGGTATGTTGGTCTAGAGAATGGGCCAAGTGAGTTGCCTAGACCGATTTTGGATGAAGAGAAGATGAGAAGAGGAGAAGTGTATTAACAAGGAATTTAAGAGAATGCAAGGTAAGAAACCAACCCTAAAGTATATTCTATATGTATTAGAATTTGGGAAGGGTACTTAAAATGAATGAACCCCACTTGAGTTGTGGTGATAAGGTGCTTGCTTAGAAATAATGCAAGTGAGAAAGCCTTTGTGAGTTAATGCTTGTTTTGGGAGCTATGTATATGATGAATTATGCTTTGTGGTGCTTAATGAGTTTTGCTTGATTAATGAGGAAAATATTGAGTGCTGATAGAACCCTTGTGGTTGGCTAGTTTTAGGATGATTTAAATGGTGGCATGAGTTTTGGGAAATGTTAGAGAAGTAGCCAAGTTATGGCAAAATTTGTGTAGAAACCTAAGTGGTTTAAGTGATGTTTTGTGTGGAGAATAACCTAGGGTTAGCTAGGTGTTGTTGGAGTTTGAATTGGGTAAATGATCACCCAAGAATATGAGAGGATGATTGTGGTGAGATGTGCAAAGATCTGTAGCAAAAGAGGTTGTGTAGTGCCTTAGGAGTTTTTAGAAAACAAAGGAGATTTAAGGCTTCAAGAGTGAGTTTTGGAACTTGGTATGAGGTGTGCATTATCTTGGAAGTTTGGGTTGATCAAATTAAGAGAGAACAAGATGCAAGTGCCAAGAGAGGTTTGAGAATGCACAAGTGTGCATTAGTGTAGAAATGAGAATGAAAGAAATTGTGACTTGGAGCAAGAATTGTGTAAGGGTTTAACCCATGATTTGAAGAGGTTTAGAGCATGTTTTAAGGTGATTAATCATGTAGGAATCTTGTGGAAAGATTAGGGAAAGATTGGGTGTGGATTAAGGATTGAATTGGGTTGAAAAATGATGTATGTTGCAGGTTTTAGCAGGGTCCGGGACCTAGTCCATGGACAAGGACCCGACCACCCCCCATTTATTTAGGCCGAGAGTGCAAATGCTTGTTTGGTCCGGGACTATACTCCAGGACAAGGTCTCGGACCAGTGTTGAAATTCCACCCGAGAGTAGTGACGAGTATTGGTCCGGGACTTAGGGTAAGGACCAAGTCCCGGACCACCCCCAGAATCATGCCGTGAGTGTTTTAAAGGTTGTAAATGATGGGGGTTTGAATGTTAATGATGTTATAAGATGTTAAGGCCTTGTTTGGTGACATGTAGAGGCCCTAGGAAGTGTGATAAAGTGTTAGAAGTGTTTGAGAAGTGAGAACTCAAATTAACAAGAGTGAAGCCGAGATAACGGGATAACGGGTAAGTACGGGAGTAGCATTTTATTATGTACCGTATGAGCTTAGTATTAATAATAATTTTTGAACATTATCAGAGAATCGTGCGTGACCCGAGCATGGTGAGATTGAGACGGTAAAAGTAAAAACCCCGGTGAAAGGTATGATTTTCTCATGCCCCGTATGCTAACCGAGTTACTCTGATTTGTGTGTTTTGTGCCGGCTTAATCAAGATTAAAGCATGAAAATAATCTCTTGTTTGATTATGCATGCATTGTTGTATGTTGAATGAGCTAACATACTTGTATGCCGGTGTGGTCTAACTTAGTGCATAGACCGACTCTTAGTGAGTACTGATTGACTAGAAACCCGTTGAACGGGTAGTCACCATAACCATGGTATTATGCAAACACACACAAGCTATCGATTAAAGTATACGATAACACAAACATATGAACTCCCTAAAATGCGAGGAGATGTACGGGATGAGTATATACCCGATAACGGTTAGAGAACCTCATTGAAACAATCCACGAAATAAATATGAGTGGGAGATAAATGACCTCCGTCGAGAGGATTGAAGTTAGTCCAATAATGTAAACATATAAGAAAGGTAAAAGAGACCTAAGGGACTATGTGACTCCCTTGAGATACGGTCGACCTCTTATATGAGGATTTTACCCGGTATAAGAAAATATCCGAATGTACAAGCATATGATTGTGAGGGTAACACTTAAACCTAAGATTACCCGAATTTAAGTAAAGTTCCCAAAGTCATTAGAAACATCGAGAATGATGCTTCTAGACTAATATACATGATATTATTATAACTCCGAGAGAGGAGTGTACGGGAACGAGAGTAGCCCGAGTAGTCGGACCTAAGTAAAGAGATAGGAACTAAGAGAGAGTTCCGTGAGCTAGTTGAACCTTCCCACCATGCTAGACCCAGAGTAGGGTCGAAAACGGGGAAGTAAGACTATGCTAGAGAGCCATGAGTTTTGGCTTAAGTATGTAAAGACTAAACAAGCGTGACGTAGGAGACCTGTAGTGTCTCGAGAATCTACAAGAGCTTGAGTATGAATAACCCAAGAGTGTGGGTGAGATAATGAGTATAAATAACCCGAGAGAAAGGGGTGAGAATATGTATGAGTAACCCGAGAGAATGGGTAAGTATAAGAATGAGTAGCCCAAGAGAATGGGTGTGTATACGAATAAGTAACCCGAGAGAGCGGGTGAGGTATTGAATAAGTAAACAAGGCATAGTGAGGAATAACCCTCAATGCCTAAGAGTAACCAGTTACCACTAACAACATTGTTATGTTAGTTAGGAATCGTGTTCCGTGACTGGATGTAGATTCCTTGTGTGATATACATATATTGTATTGCCATGATGCATGTTGTTTGATTAAAATGAACTCCATGTATATCCGACCCAAGTAGTCGGCGTACCGCGGTTAGCACGCGGTATATGCGAATTTCATGCACAGCGTAAGCTGACCCCCTAGGGGGAACGTTTTTAGTGTGCAGGTACTTGAAGCTGACCACCGTTCGAGAGAGTAGGACGGGGACTGCTATGACGCATGGGTAGTTAGAAAGTAATTACGAATGCATTTGAAAGAGGTGTAAGTCCGAGTATGTTATCGGCATCCGTATATTGTAGACTCGGTATAGTAAAGTAAGGAATTGAGTATTGTGCTGTATGAAGTACTCGGTTATTCCAGTCCATCAGACCGTTACTGTATGTGAGTCAGGCCTGGTTAGCCACGAGGGTGGCTAACGGCGTTGTATCACCCCTCTGTTGTATTAGAATTCCGCTGCGAGCTTAATGGTAAATTGTAACAGTTTAAGAGGTAATGATGAGATTAGCAGTTGGGGTGTTACAAAAATGGTATCAGAGCGAAGTATCGCTCTGATGACTGGAAATACCGAGCTTAGGAAATACCGAGTTAGGATATAGAGACTTAGGGCTATGGGTTGAGTGGTAGCGTGAGAGATGCGCTAGTTAGGAACTTCCAGTGTGATCTGGATACCTACAATACCAGACCGCCTCCACATCCCCGCATTAAAAAGCTTGGGAAAGAACGCCAGAGAGACGGGAAACCTAATCTGGCAGTTACCAATATTTCAACATGAACTAGAACTTGTCATGCGGTAAGTCCCGAGAACCGGAAAGCCCGGAGACGGATCCCGCTGGAATGACAATAACCGCACATAATGGCGAGAGATCGAGAAATCCTAATCCAAGGAGACCGAAATCTGTGGCAACTTGGGGCGACATGCTTAGCAGTCGCGAGAACCTAGCTAGCCGAGCAACAGCAAAAAGAAAGCACCAACCGTGCAACAAGGCGGACTCAATGATAATAACAAAAACCGGGACACATGTCTACGGACCGCCATAGTTAACTAATACCATCCATGGTATACATATTGACTGAGAATCTAGTCAAAGGTAGATGCACCCACCCTGCCACACCCCAGAGGTTGCAATACTTAACTGATACAGCTTAGACAGCTACGAGCATAACTACGGGATATACCCGAATAGGACTACAAAAGTAGTACCTAAATAAGCTAAACCTCGGTAACCACAGTAAAGATGTGGGAACGAGCAACGAGGTAAAGCATAGAATTAAAGTAATTAAGGAACTCCGAGAGTGGAGGAGCACCTAAATGAATGACAGTCATGTCAAGAGGAATGAGAAGCAGCTCCAAGGAGCAGTTATCCAACTAGGGGATCAAGGAAGAGCCAACGAGGCTACCAAATATAATGTGAACAATACCGTGACCGGTATGAGTTAACCCAAAAACCGCCAGTACCGCGCACTTGCCACGGCAAGTGCAGTAATAGCGGGACCAATGAGAAGAGCTTTGACAACTATCAGTACTTAGCAAAGTACCAGGATGGCGAATGAAGCCAATATAGCAACTCGAACCTTAAGAATTCTGAAATGAAACCTTGAAAAGGCCTAACAGCCTAGTCACTGTATAAAGAACATAGCGGCCAGCAAGAAGCTGGACTGGATAAGAATCAGCCGGCATTGAAATGCCATGAAGAGCTTACTTTTAAGACTCAAACTTTCTTCGAAACATGAAATTTTCCAAAAACCCCCAAAGTTTTAAAACCAAACCAGTGAACCACGATAAGTTATTATAGGACCATATAAGAGGAGTTGGCAACAGAATACTTCACTTAGGCGTGACCGACACTACAAGTGTACACAAACGAGACATGGAACAACCGCACTCCAAAGGAGCTTGCGGGCCTGGCAGACCAGTTATGAGTTAGTCGGTAAGTGGTAACGTATCAATAAGATACTCCATGTATGTATACAAGTAGAGTACGGTACACGGGAAGTAGCCCACTCCATACTACTACGGACGAAAGAGCCAATCCAAACCAAGACAGTTGGACACCTCGAATGATCGAAGAACACAAGGAAGCTTACCGAGTTAAGGGAGTCTAGAATCCAGTAAGGTCACGGACCTAAGGATAAGGCGTTAAGAAGTGCGAGAAGCACAGAGTATTAAGTACAGACATTGGAAGTGTCTCAGGAAATACCTAATAACTGGGTGAATACCAGTGTAAATAATACGGCGAATGCCTAAATGAACTTATTAATGTACGATAAACGGGATAGAATTCCCACTTTATACCTCACTGAAGAGAATAATGACCTAACCCAGAAGGTATTAGAAGGTACCAAGGATCTACCCAATAATGGGAGACATTACAACCCTAAACGGGATAGTCAAGGACATAGCCGCAAGGCGAAGTCACAACTGAACATAACCATGAGTACAAGCCAGATGTAATGGCATTACTCAGTAACACCTAGGAGCAATCCGAGAAGGGTGCCGGAGTCAACAGTACTTGAACGAAACATCGTGTTGAGAAACATGGTTTTAAGCAAACACTCGGGTAAAACCCGAAGGGATCCCTTGTAACACGGGATACCCTAAATTGCTAGAGGGCATGAATTAATACCTAGTAAAAAAAAGGGGCCTTCCAAGTACGGAAGAGTGGTGAGACAACCACATCAAAGAGCCCATAATACCTCCTAACCATCTAATGGCATACGGAAAGAAGAAAACCTATATAAACACCGCATGGAGCATAGACTCGAGGCAAGTGGCTTGTAAGCCGATAAAACCAACTACAATACGTAGATCCAAACGTTGTAAAAACATATGCATAAAGGCATAAGGAACAGTGGAGAGCGAACCACTACCTTAAGTGGGGGATACCACTTGTTATTATCGGGCCTATGGAGCGGCATTGCGTGAATCCTCCAGAAAAGGCTACCACCTAAGTATGTAATGTGAAACCGCTAGAGCGGTGTAGTAAAACTTGAGCATGTGTATATTGCCAAGGAGTATATGAACTATAGTAGTGTGTAAAGAGGAACCTTGATGGCAGTACAAAGGGAACCGATAGAGTAATCGGATGAGTAGTGAACACTGTATGTGTACCATATGAACTGCAGAGTAAGCAGTGCGCAAGTGCGCAGAGAGATTTAAAGAGTAGTGTATGTTGTTGAGCCACAAGTGTAAATGGCGTGAACACCTAGGCGGAAGCTAAAGTAGTAGCGGATGCCATGAGAATGAGAAAGACAAGGTACGCAGTGAGCGACCATTGTGAGAGTATATCCAGCTAGTATCAGAAGTTGATGAAAAGTTGGTAATGAGACATGATCATTCCTATCCCATGAGAGATTTACTGCCAAGGGTTACGCTTCTGCACTCTGTATGACTGAGTGTTTTGGTATTGCACTTGTGCGGTGATGATCGAGTGGGAGAGCCAGGAATTGAGAAATGTCAACAAAGCCTGTTGAGTGAGAATCTAGAGAGATAACCGTGCGGCCATTGGCTAAAGACAAAGAACGTGGGCAGTACCCACAGGGCCAGGATCGATATGTGGAAAAATGCAGAGTAGTACGAATGAAGAACTCTGGCACAAAACCAAGAAACAAACATAATCCATGAGCCACTATTAAACGAGGAAGCACTACATGCTAAGTAGTAGCTTGACCTCAACCGACAATAAGTCGGGAAAAATATGTGAATAATCACAAGGTATACAGTGTTATACGAAGTAGATCCCAGAGAACTGGAGAGGCAATCTATAAATCATCGAATTCGCATACGGTAAGAGATACCAAGCGATGATTGATATACATTGAGAATACCAAAGAGTAATTAAGCTCTAGTTATCAGGTCACGCAGCAGAAGCTTGTGGACCGTGATTCAGGGTTAAGTATACCTATGTCATAAACCCCTTGAAGCCTTAGAGGCTAGAACCGAACCCGGTGATGAGTTAATTAACCGTACTGAAGTTAAAACACTTCATAATACTCGAATTAATGAACCAATGTTCAGTGATAACATATGGTTGGTTACGCGGGCGTAACCCCTTTTAAGGGGGGTAGGGCGAGAAACCGCTTTAGAGTATGTTTTACGTATTGGTGCGTAAACTACTATGTGCATAGCACGAAAGAATATTTTGATGATTGGAACTCATGTTACGTAAACATGTCTACCCATTCATCGTGTAAGTATGAGTATGTGCATGAGAGAGCAAGTAATGAGAATGTAATATATATGAAAAGAGGAGTAGAGAAACTCCTGGGGATGAGAATCCCTATAGTATATGTCTAGTGAGATTAGACATGAGTTATGATGAGTATGAATCGGCATGAAACCGATGTGTAACCTAAGAGGGAGTGAGTTCCCTAGGTGATTTTATTTGAGAATGATAGATGGAGTGAGTTCCATCCTTTGGAGTTGTATGTTATGTGTTTTAAATTGAGCAACAATTTGAGTAAATGAAGCCATAAGTATGGAATGCCTAGGCAAGGTAAATAGAGAATAATGGATGACTTAAGTTCCATGATAAAGATAAATTGAAACAGAGTGTTTTATGAATACGACTAGAAAGAGTAAAAGATAGAAAACGAAAATGTTTGACTATCTGATTGTTTGAAATTGACGTGGGAGGTGGAACTTGATCTGCTAGCGATCAAGGGAAACCGAACACAAATTGGGGTGGAAGGATAGTTCAACACTGATGCTGATCACATCAGGGTTGGATGATTCTTGAAGCTCCCTATAGTGGTCACAAGTAATCACGCTAAGAAAAGATACAACTACCATAACCGGATTTGGAGTTGTGTGATGTTTTAAAAAGATTTTTTTTAAACAGATTTTGAAAAAGAATTTCCTTCAAGTATGAAGATGGAAATGAAACTGGTTTTGAACCGCTATCACCCGCCGATGGCTGAGCCTTAAGTCTTGATGACCGGTAGAACGGTGGGCGTGTATTAGTTTTGAAACCATTGCACCGTACGTGCGGCGGTCCTAAGTGACCGGTCGGGGCGTGTCAGTGCGTGATTTTTCCAAAGGCAGCGGGACGGGGAGAGTACCCTGAGATGTTCCTGTGTTGAGTGAGTCAACCAGAGTGCCTGAGGATATGTATATGTGTAACGTTTTGATCAGAACCGAAGGGACCGTGGGCCAGAGAGAGTAAGTGCCCATTTGTCATGAAACGGCCGTGAACCAGAAAGAGTAAGTGTTCAACGTGACCGGTACCTGAGGGATCAGTAGTATATCACTCAACATGGATTCGAGGACTGTAGTGCCTTCTTGTCTTCGGACCGATTCCATGGAGAGAGAACAAAAAGTATTTTTGATTGCTATACATGCTGTGATATGTGTGTGGTATGTGTAGTATAAAATGAGACTGACTTGTGGAGTCAGTAAGGTTATACATGTATTATAACCTTGGCATAGTACGCCCTGAGAGTAACCATCTAGATTCACCAACTTTGAGGACAAAGTTCCTAAGGGGGGTAGATTTTAATACCCCGGATCTAAAAATGGTGATTTAATTACTCTAATAAAATTATTAAGGCCTAATGGTGCCTAAGAGTATTGGTAAAAGAATAAAACCAAAAGAAAAGAGGAAACGCTTGAAAAGCGAAAAACGCTAAATGCGCGTTAAATAAGTATAAGAGATATATGATCTCGAGAGGGTCCGAGATGGATTCCTGAGGCTTAGTTAGGCCTAATTATTATACGGGAATGATTCCCGAAGAAAACAGATCCAAATAATGGATTAAAACGCCAACGGAGTTTTAAAAGCACGTTTTTCGAGAAAACCCGAAAACGTGACTTTAAGTGGTCAAACGGACCCGTAAAAATTATAGTTGAGTATATAACTATAATCAAGTATTAATGGAAGCTTAATAGCCATTAAAAATAAAGAAACGAGAAAAATCCGAAAAAGGGGCCCGGTTAGTGAATAGTGCCAAACCGGGTAAAATAACGAGCGTTTTCTGTAAGAAAACGAAAAACGCTCCAACTTACTAATATAGTGGGGCCGGTTTTATTAGTGAGTCATCCCCCTCACTCACACACAAATAAAGAAAGAAAGAAAGAAAAAGAGGAGAGAGTAAAGTAAAAGCATAAAAACACTTTTACTCTCTTTCCTCCCATTTTCCCTCTTCTCTCTCCTTTCTTTCCTTATTCCACCGTGAGTTCCCTTCCTCCTCCCCATCTCTCGCGATTTGAGCTGCACCAAAGAGCTTCCATGGCTGCTCCTCTTCCCTTGCTTCCTTAAGCCACATAAATGCTCCAAATCAAAAACAAAACACATATTTTGTGTTCCTCTCATCAAGCTCCACACTTCCCTCTTTTCAAAATTTGAAAAGGATGAATTTCATTTTGATGGGTGTTGGCCATTTGAAGAGAAAAGCACACCATTTAGAAGCTTGAAGCTTCCTCTTCTTCATCCGAGGTAAAAATATCCAAAGAAAATGGCATTTTTCTTCATCTCCTTTTGTTGGCCGATTTTGGCATGTGTTAATGCCTTGCTTCTCTTTGTTTTGAGCTACTCTCCAAGTCTCCAATGGTGGGTTGGAGCTCCTCCTTTGATTTGTGGCAAAACCAATTCTAGGGTTTCTTAAGGTAATGTCCAATTCTATGCCTTAAGCCTTTCTTTGAATTCATGAGTGGTTGCCACAACTAAAAGAGCTAACTAGTACTCCTCATGTCCAATGGTATGTTGGTCTAGAGAATGGGCCAAGTGAGTTGCCTAGACCGATTTTGGATGAAGAGAAGAGGAGAAGTGTATTAACAAGGATTTAAGAGAATGCAAGGTAAGAAACCAACCCTAAAGTATATTCTATATGTATTAGATTTGGGAAGGGTACTTAAAATGAATGAACCCCACTTGAGTTGTGGTGATAAGGTGCTTGCTTAGAAATAATGCAAGTGAGAAAGCCTTTGTGAGTTAATGCTTGTTTTGGGAGCTATGTATATGATGAATTATGCTTTGTGGTGCTTAATGAGTTTTGCTTGATTAATGAGGAAAATATTGAGTGCTGATAGAACCCTTGTGGTTTGGCTAGTTTTAGGATGATTTAAATGGTGGCATGAGTTTTGGGAAATGTTAGAGAAGTAGCCAAGTTATGGCAAAATTTGTGTAGAAACCTAAGTGGTTTAAGTGATGTTTTGTGTGGAGAATAACCTAGGGTTAGCTAGGTGTTGTTGGAGTTTGAATTGGGTAAATGATCACCCAAGAATATGAGAGGATGATTGTGGTGAGATGTGCAAAGATCTGTAGCAAAAGAGGTTGTGTAGTGCCTTAGGAGTTTTTAGAAAACAAAGGAGATTTAAGGCTTCAAGAGTGAGTTTTGGAACTTGGTATGAGGTGTGCATTATCTTGGAAGTTTGGGTTGATCAAATTAAGAGAGAACAAGATGCAAGTGCCAAGAGAGGTTTGAGAATGCACAAGTGTGCATTAGTGTAGAAATGAGAATGAAAGAAATTGTGACTTGGAGCAAGAATTTGTGTAAGGGTTTAACCCATGATTTGAAGAGGTTTAGAGCATGTTTAAAGGTGATTAATCATGTAGGAATCTTGTGGAAAGATTAGGGAAAGATTGGGTGTGGATTAAGGATTGAATTGGGGTTGAAAAATGATGTATGTTGCAGGTTTTAGCAGGGTCCGGGACCTAGTCCATGGACAAGGACCCGGACCACCCCATTTATTTAGGCCGAGAGTGCAAATGCTTGTTTGGTCCGGGACTATACTCCAGGACAAGGTCCCGGACCAGTGTGAAATTCCACCCGAGAGTAGTGACGAGTATTGGTCCGGGACTTAGGGTAAGGACCAAGTCCCGGACCACCCCCAGAATCATGCCGTGAGTGTTTTAAAGGTTGTAAATGATGGGGGTTTGAATGTTAATGATGTTATAAGATGTTAAGGCCTTGTTTGGTGACATGTAGAGGCCCTAGGAAGTGTGATAAGTGTTAGAAGTGTTTGAGAAGTGAGAACTCAAATTAACAAGAGTGAAGCCGAGATAACGGGATAACGGGGTAAGTACGGGAGTAGCATTTTATTATGTACCGTATGAGCTTAGTATTAATAATAATGTTTGAAACATTATCAGAGAATCGTGCGTGACCCGAGCATGGTGAGATTGAGACGGTAAAAGTAAAAACCCCGGTGAAAGGTATGATTTTCTCATGCCCCGTATGCTAACCGAGTTACTCTGATTTGTGTGTTTGTGTGCCGGCTTAATCAAGATTAAAGCATGAAAATAATCTCTTGTTTGATTATGCATGCATTGTTGTATGTTGAATGAGCTAACATACTTGTATGCCGGTGTGGTCTAACTTAGTGCATAGACCGACTCTTAGTGAGTACTGATTGACTAGAAACCCGTTGAACGGGTAGTCACATAACCAATGGTATTATGCAAACACACACAAGCTATCGATTAAAGTATACGATAACACAAACATATGAACTCCCTAAAATGCGAGGAGATGTACGGGATGAGTATATACCCGATAACGGTTAGAGAACCTCATTGAAACAATCCACGAAATAATATGAGTGGGGAGATAAATGACCTCCGTCGAGAGGATTGAAGTTAGTCCAATAATGTAAACATATAAGAAAGGTAAAAGAGACCTAAGGGACTATGTGACTCCCTTGAGATACGGTCGACCTCTTATATGAGGATTTTACCCGGTATAAGAAAATATCCGAATGTACAAGCATATGATTGTGAGGGTAACACTTAAACCTAAGATTACCCGAATTTAAGTAAAGTTCCCAAAGTCATTAGAAACATCGAGAATGATGCTTCTAGACTAATATACATGATATTATTATAACTCCGAGAGAGGAGTGTACGGGAACGAGAGTAGCCCGAGAGTAGTCGGACCTAAGTAAAAGAGATAGGAACTAAGAGAGAGTTCCGTGAGCTAGTTGAACCTTCCCACCATGCTAGACCCAGAGTAGGGTCGAAACCGGGGAAGTAAGACTATGCTAGAGAGCCATGAGTTTTGGCTTAAGTATGTAAAGAGAGTAACAAGCGTGACGTAGGAGACCTGTAGTGTCTCGAGAATCTACAAGAGCTTGAGTATGAATAACCCAAGAGTGTGGGTGAGATAATGAGTATAAATAACCCGAGAGAAAGGGTGAGAATATGTATGAGTAACCCGAGAGAATGGGTAAGTATAAGAATGAGTAGCCCAGAGAATGGGTGTGTATACGAATAAGTAACCCGAGAGAGCGGGTGAGGTATTGAATAAGTAAACAAGGCATAGTGAGGAATAACCCTCAATGCCTAAGAGTAACCAGTTACCACTAACAACATTGTTATGTTAGTTAGGAATCGTGTTCCGTGACTGGATGTAGATTCCTTGTGTGATATACATATATATTGTATTGCCATGATGCATGTTGTTTGATTAAAATGAACTCCATGTATATCCGACCCAAGTAGTCGGCGTACCGCGGTTAGCACGCGGTATATGCGAATTTCATGCACAGCGTAAGCTGACCCCCTAGGGGGAACGTTTTTAGTGTGCAGGTACTTGAAGCTGACCACCGTTCGAGAGAGTAGGACGGGGACTGCTATGACGCATGGGTAGTTAGAAAGTAATTACGAATGCATTTGAAAGAGGTGTAAGTCCGAGTATGTTATCGGCATCCGTATATTGTAGACTCGGTATAGTAAAGTAAGGAATTGAGTATTGTGCTGTATGAAGTACTCGGTTATTCCAGTCCATCAGACCGTTACTGTATGTGAGTCAGGCCTGGTTAGCCACGAGGGTGGCTAACGGCGTTGTATCACCCTCTGTTGTATTAGAATTCCGCTGCGAGCTTAATGGTAAATTGTAACAGTTTAAGAGGTAATGATGAGATTAGCAGTTGGGGTGTTACATCCACGCCAATTGCATCAGTTCACCTCCATTCACATTCACCAAGCATATCACCACCATTCTAGAGGAGCATCGACAGAGGGAGTGTGGCCATCATCTTCAACCTTACACCTGCAGCCATCGACACTGGATAGTTGTTCAACAAAAGGGTTTTCTTCCCTTAGATGATTTCTATGTTGACTGTATTTATCTGTTTCTTGGCAATGTCTGGCTAGTAGGGATTTAACTCTGGGGTAGGGTTTGTTCAAGATGGATTCAATGTAGTTAAAGATTCTGCAGTTTGATTATGAGATTGTGACGGATTGTTTTCAGGTTAATGATTATCAATTTTCTTCTCTATTAATTTCGCGAGTTATAGAGTTGTTTTGCGAAACCTATTAAGATCAGACAAGGTGATTAATAGGGAGTTCGAATTAACCTGGGAATTTGGGGAAGGATTAGTCGGATAGATAATCTTTCCTACAAACGCTAACAATTCTTTGTGCTTATTCCACCTATATGTGTTTTGCCAACTGCTAGATTAGAGTTGACACGTTCTGATAGGTGAGCTCTTCAATGAACTAGGATTTAGCATTGTAAGAGATAGAAAGAATTGGCCTTTCCGTTTATCATAATTAAATTGTAGGAGCTACTAGATTCAATCAGAAAAGAACAACCCGAGCCCGGAGTTCCACTCATATTATCAACTTCATCATTCATTTTTACCGATTGCTTAATTTAACTCTGATTCATTTATTTGATTTAGTTTAAAAAAACAATTCACAACCCCCCTGAGTTTCCAGTTTTCTTAGGATTTAGGATAGGACTTAGGCTTATTTATTCAAGTCCCACGGTTCGATACTTGGTTGCTCAACTTTCTATACTATAGTGACCGGGATTTTTGCAACCCGACAGACTTATTGATTTATTATTTTCTAGATTAATTTGTTTAGTTTTAGTAGATCAATTATCCTGTTTGCAAAATGGCGCCGTAGCCGGGGACTTGACTTTGTCAAGTCCTTTGCCTTGGTTGTCAATTGTTTTTGTTTTATTTAATTTGTTTTGTTTAACTGTGCAGGTGTTGGTGAATGCACAGTACTCGATCTCGAGGTCCACCAAGATTCAACTTAGACTTAGAGATCAACCGTACAGCTCGAAGAGCGAGAAGAGCACTCACCTTCGCCATGGCTGCTAACGGACCAGCCAATCCCAATGCCAATGCTGAGCAGTCCACTTTGGGAAGAATAAATCGCCCTCCAGCTGCTCCCAGAAGAGGACCTGTGACTCTACCTAACCTCACAGCGGAATTAACAGCAGAATGGCAGAAGTTGAAACCAAGCCATCAGACAAACGCTGTCAGGAATCATCCAGCAGGGACCTTCTCAGGCGCAGACCCGGCTGATGCCCGACCATGTCCATCGGTTTTTAGTCCATCTGGATTCGTTGGGGATGTCCCAGGGGCTTGAGGAGTATGCTCGGCTGTGCTTATTTCAGCACAGTCTATCAGGGGAAGCCTCGAAGTGGTTCACCGTCTACCACCAGGTATCATCACCACCTGGGAGCTGTTGACGGAGAGGTTCTATGAGAAGTATATCCCCATCTCCCGGACCAGACAGATGATCGCTGATCTGACCGCTTTCAGACAGTCCGGCAACGAGACAATCTGTGAAGCTTGGGATAGGTTCAAGGAGCTGCTCCGCCAGTGCCCGCATCACGGTCAGAACATGACATCCTTGGCCCAGGGGTTCTTTCAAGGGCTGAGAGATGAGCACAGAGCCGAGGTCAGATCCGCACTGGGTGGGAATGCTGGCTAAAAGCGGAGAGGAATTTATGTCAGCCATGGAGTCCTATGCGAGGAGCTCGCCAGTGGAGCAACAGGTGGCAGGGTCTTCACAGTTGGGCAGACCTCTTCTCGGGCTCCAGATCCTATGATGGAGCAGATTGCTGCTGAGCAGGCCCATCTGAGTACCACAGTGGGCAATATGGCGAAGATGCTCGAGAGGCTCACTATGGGACAGACATCTGTGCAAGCCGTCAAGCAGGTGTCTACTGGTCCAAATGAGGTATGCTGTTCTCAGTGTGGAGACAGCCATGACTACGAAGACTGCCCGATGGTTGCTGAGATGAGGCAGACTGAGGAAGCAAATGTAATTGGTCAGTACAACAGGCAGCCTTGGATGCAGAACCAGCATCCAAACCTGAGGTACGGTAATCCAAATAATGCCCTCAACTCACAGCAGATGCAGCCTCAGAGGGCAAGTCAGGGAGCACCACCCGGTTTTGTTAGGCCCCCATTCAATCAGTTTAGGCCACAACAGTCTCCAGCTCAGCCATCGTCACTGAGCTCGAATAATGCTAATTTAAGGGAGATGATGGATAAACTGATGGCCTCTCAAGAGCAACAAACAGTCATAAATCAGAATCTGGCAGCTGGCCAGTAGAAGCTTGAGAACGCCATGGTGGAGATGCAAGGAACGATGAGTCAGTTGACTCAGTTCCTCCTGCAGCAGAGACCGTCTGGCTCACTGCCTTCCCAAACAGACCCCAACCCTAAAGCTCAGTTGAAGGCAGTGACGGTCTCAGAAACCGTGGTAGTAGAGGATTGCTCAGACTCTGAGGAGGTGGCAGCAGTTACATTACGAAGTGGGAAGCAACTGATAAATAGAAATCAAGTGGCTGAGGACCAAGCTGACGAGGAGACCGGTCGCCCTTCTTCTAGCACTGGTGCACCGTCAGGGCCCCCAGCCCCTCCTGAGGTAGTTGTTGAGGAGACCCAGGCTCCTATCTTCCCCTTCTCATTCTTTAAATGCTAAAAACTCCAAGGGTAAGGTGGTTCCTAAGGAACTTCCTTTCCCTAATAGATTAAAAGAAAAAGAACTTGATGATCAATTTGGGAAATTTTTGAGTGTATTTTCAAAGCTTACCATTAATATTCCCTTGATTGATGCTATCAAGCAAATGCCTAATTATGCTCGCTTTGTGAAGGATTTAATTTCTAACAAGCGAAGGTTCAAAGAAAAGGAGATTGTTCAGCTGACAGAGACGTGCTCTGCAGCCATCCAGCAGAAGCTCCCTCCGAAGTGTGGAGATCCAGGGCAGCCCATCATCCCTTGCACCATTGGAGACATGGACTGTGGGTACGGACTCTGCGACCTTGGAGCAAGCATAAATTTGATGCCATATTCGATGTTTAGGAAGCTTCATGCTGGTGAGCTTATCCCTATTAATTTTAATTTACAATTGGCTGATCGTTCCTCAATCAAACCTCGTGGTATGGTTGAGAACGTTGTGGTAGGTGTTGGTAACTTCTTCTTCCCTGCTGATTTTGTTATTTTGGATATGGATGAGGATGTTGAAGTACCATTAATTTTGGGTAGACCATTCCTGCGAACTGCTAAAACTGTCATTGATGTTGACAAAGGAAAAATCACCCTGAAATTTAATAATGAGGAGCTTAGTTTTGATATCACCAAAATGATGAGAACGAATGCTTCTTCTCATGCTGTACTTTCTATTGATGTCGACTACACTGATGATTATGATGCAT
Source organism: Limonium bicolor (assembly GCA_023374045.1). Lineage (NCBI taxonomy): Eukaryota > Viridiplantae > Streptophyta > Magnoliopsida > Caryophyllales > Plumbaginaceae > Limonium > Limonium bicolor. Next base: position 11,013,878 of record CM041780.1, read on the forward strand.
TTGTCGCTGAAAGTACTAATGACTCTTCCTTCCTGTTTGAGAATTCTGATCTGTTAGAACAGGTGTTATGCCATTCGATTGAGGATGATAAGGAGAGCACTGAGGTAGCTACTGTTGTCCAGCAGCTTAACCAGGGACGAACCTATTTTCGCCCTCATGCTCCTCCTGTGGAGCCACTGGACAGGCCTACTCAGAGGCTCATTCCTTCAGTAGAGAAGCCCCCCACTCTTGAATTAAAAACTCTTCCTTCAAATCTTAAATATGCTTTCTTGGCAGAGGGTGCGCCCTGCCAGTTATTATTTCTTCTTCTTTGTCTGTTTCGCAGGAAAGCAGACTTCTGGAGGTATTAGGAAGACACAAGGGAGCATTGGGGTGGTCAGTGGCAGATATTAAAGGGATCAGTCCAGGGTTCTGCACTCACCGAATCTACATGGAAGACAGTATCAAGCCAGTGAGGCAACCCCAAAGGCGATTAAACCCAAACTTGAAGGAAGTAGTGAAGGCTGAGGTTTTAAAGCTGCTGGATGCGGGCATCATCTACCCCATCTCTGACAGCCGCTGGGTCTCTCCTGTGCAAGTCGTTCCCAAGAAGGGAGATTGTCGGTGCCAAATGTAAGGAGAACTGGTGCCACAAAGACGACCACTGCTGAGGATGTGCATAGACTACGACGTTTGAACGAGGCCAAAGAAAGGATCATTTCCCGCTGCCGTTCATCGATCAGATGCTGGAGCGACTGGGGGCAGGAGTACTACTGTTTCCTCGATGGATACAGTGGTTACTTCCAGATTCCCATCGCGCCAGAGGATCAGGAGAAGACCACCTTCACCTGCCCTTATGGCACGTTTGCCTATAGGAGGATGCCATTTGGTCTCTGTAACGCACCAGCCACCTTCCAGCGGTGTATGATGGCCATTTTCAACGAATTCATTGAGAAAGCATAGAAGTCTTCATGGACGACTTCTCGGTGTATGGCAAGAATTTGATGTGTGTCTGGATCAGCTGGATCAGATACTGAGCAGATGTGAGGAGACCCACCTGGTTTTAAATTGGGAGAAGTGCCATTTTATGGTACATGAGGGTATAGTGCTTGGGCACAGGGTCTCCAAAGACGGCATTCAGGTGGACAAGGCAAAAGTGGAAGTCATTGAGGGGTTACCCCCTCCCACTTCAGTCAGAGGAGTCAGATCTTTTCTGGGTCACGCGGGGTTCTATCGAAGGTTCATCCAGGACTTTTCAAAAATCGCGAAGCCCTTGTCTGATCTCCTGCAGAAGGATGTAAAATTTCATTTTTCAGAAGAATGCTTGAAGGCTTTTCAGACCATCAAGGATAAACTCATCTCTGCCCCCATTGTGGTTCCCCCTGACTGGACCCTTCCTTTTGAGATAATGACAGATGCTAGTGACTTCGCTGTTGGTGCTGCACTCTGTCAAAGGAAGGATAAGATTTTGAGGGTCATCACATATGCAAGTAAGACTCTGACGGAGCCTCAAAAGAACTACACCACCACTAAGAAGGAGCTACTTGCTGTGGTGTTCGCTCTAGACAAGTTCAGACCTTATCTGCTGGGGAGTAAGGTAATTGCTCACACAGACCACTCCGCCTTAAAGTACTTGTTCCAAAAGAATGATTCCAAGCCCAGACTATTGAGATGGATCCTGCTTCTCCAAGAGTTTGACTTGGAAGTGGTTGATAAGCAAGGGAAGCAGAATGGGGTAGCAGATCATTTATCAAGGCTTGAGACTCCAGATGACGGGGTTCCCATAAATGAATTCTTTCCTGACGAAACGGTCTTTGTAATTGGGAAAGTCAAAGAGCCATGGTACGCTGACTTGGCTAACTATCTTGCCTCTGGGTTGGTCCCCCATGATCTAAGCTACAACCAGAGGAAGAAGTTTCTGTCTGAGACCCGTCATTACGTTTGGGAGGACCCCTACCTCTTCAGAGTATGTGCTGATGGATTGATCAGAAGATGTCTCCCGGATGAAGAGGTAAACAGTGTAATAGAGTTCTGCCATTCCCGAGAGGCGGGTGGTCACCACGGTCCCACTAGGACAGCTGCTAAAGTGTTAGAGTGTGGTTTTTACTGGCCCACTCTACACAAAGATGTCCACCGCTTCTGTGCTCACTGTGATAACTGCCAGAGGATGGGGAACACTTCAAGAAGGCATGAGATGCCGCAGAAGGGAATCCTTGAAGTGGAATTATTTGATGTCTGGGGTATTGACTTCACCGGCCCATTTCCTTCTTCTCACGGAAACCACTACATCCTTGTTGCTGTAGATTATGTTTCCAAATGGGTTGAAGCAATCCCCTGCCCTTCTGCTGATGCTAGAACCGTGATTAAATTCTTGAAGAAGAACATCTTTACCAGATTCGGTGTGCCAAGAGCTATCATCAGTGACGGAGGGTCTCATTTCTGCAACAAAGCTTTTGATACTCTGATGACTAAGTACGGGGTGACTCATAAGGTAGCTTTGCCTTATCACCCCCAAACTAATGGGCAGGCAGAAGTGAGCAACCGAGAGCTCAAATGGATTCTTCAGAAGACAGTCAATTCCTCCAGGAAGGATTGGTCTGTCAAGCTTGATGATGCTCAATGGGCCTATAGAACTGCATTTAAGACTCCCATTGGGATGTCCCCCTTCAAGCTGGTATACGGGAAGGCTTGTCATCTCCCAGTTGAGCTAGAGCACAGAGCCTATTGGGCTTTAAAGGCTCTTAACTTTGATTTACATGACGCTGGAGAGAAGAGGCGATTTCAGCTTTCTGAGTTGGAGGAACTGAGGGACCAGGCGTACGAAAGCTCAAGAATCTATAAAGAGCGCACCAAAAAGATCCACGACCGGATGATACAAAGGCGAGACTTCAAAGTGGGGGATCTAGTGCTACTCTTTAACTCTAGGCTACGCCTCTTCCCTGGGAAGCTAAAGTCACATTGGGCAGGCCCCTTCAGAGTTGTAGGAGTGACATCTTATGGAGCGTACGAGCTGGAAAATAAGGCTGGTGAAACCTTTAAGGTAAATGGTGCTCGTTTAAAAGGTTATCTTGGTACTGATCATAACCTTTTTCCATTGCAGGCAATATTCTTTTTGGAGAGTGAATCCAATCCTACAGCGAAGAAGAATTCTCAAGAGACGAGTTCGAATTTGAAAAAGAAATTCTCTTGGCGAATGCAAAAAGAATTGCGAAAGCTGAAGGAATTCACTGTGGGCTGTTGTAGAGCTGCTCATCGCACCTCTTCTGATTAATCAAGCAGAAATTGTCTAGCTAAAGACATTAAAGAAGAGCAGCTGACTGGGAGGCAACCCAGTGTTTTCGGTACTTTTATTCTGTTTTTTTTTTATGTTGTTTTAAGTTTTGTTTTAGAGTAATGTTGTTGTTGCAGTGGTTGGAGCTCAAAAAGGAACAAAGTGATGCATTTTTGATGATGTCCGAACTTCAGTCCGAAGATTGAAGTTCGGACCGAGTTCGAAAGTTGAAGACCTGCGCAAAAACAATATGTCCGAACTTCAGTCCGAAGATTGAAGTTCGGACACAGTTCGAGAGTCTGAGGGTTGTGCAAAGCGGGATGTCCGAACTTCAGTCCGAAGGTTGAAGTTCGGACCCGATTCGAGAGTGCGCTGAAGCAAGAAAACGAGATGTCCGAACTTCAGTCCGAACATCGAAGTTCGGACACGACGCGAAGCTCTGCCGAGGTATGTATGTCCGAACTTCGGTCCGAACATCGAAGTTCGGACACCCCGAAAATTTTGAACTAAAAGAACGTTCGGGCTTGAAAAAAACGGAAAAAAAATCTCTAAAACCTCTTCTTCCTCCTCGCGACAGCCGCACAGAGCCCCCTTTCTCCCCTCTTCTCCAATCTTCCATAACTCCCTCAAAACTCCACCAAATCTTCCATTCTTGGTATCAATCTGTTCGTCTTTCGATTCTCTACCACCCTAGGCCTAAAAATCGATCAGAAACCCCCACAATATTTCCGATTTTGAGCCTGTTCGATTCGAAACCCTACCTGTCGCTTTGGGTCGAGTTTGAGTTTAATCTTGCCGGTTTTGCTGTTATATCTCCTTCTACACATTCATTCAACTTCAGCAAGGTAATTTCTCTACTTTTCTACCTATTTTGATGTGTTTTTGACAACATTTGGAATCTGAGGTATGAAAAGTCGAGAGTGGGCTGTTATTTTTGAGCTTTCTGAGATTCAGTTGCATATATGGAGTTTATTATCTGCTATGCTGCAAGTTGATGGATAGATATGATTAGAAAATTGCACTACTGTGAGTTCAATGTGGATGTGTGAGTATTATTTTGCATCGCTGAACTGCAAAACAAAGGAATGGGTCTGAATCTGAAGATGTTAATTTCGTTTTCTGGTGTGCTGGGGTTGAACTGTTAGAAGATGTGGTTGAACCACATTATTGGGATGTTATTTTGAATCTGTGGATTTTTGCATGGCTGAGATTTTGTTTGACTGAAATGCTATTACACCCGATTGAAATTTACGAATTTTTGTGAGTTAGATCTCTGCTGGTCATGGGTAGTAGTCTCTGTTGCGAATGACAAAAATTTATTGACTTCTGTTGTGGAGAATAGTGAGTTTTTAGGGGACACTCTGTCAGATTTTGGGTAAATTCAGTGCATGTTTAGAACTATATCCTTGCTTTCCTTCACTTGACTTGCTTACCCTTGTATGAGCAGATGTTGAGCAGAATTACCGGTCGGGGTAAAAGGGCTGCAGGAGCAAGCTCCAGCCGAAGAGCTCTCGAACCTGAATTTAGAAATGATGCAGCCAAAGAATGGTTCGAAAAAGGTATGGACATAATTGCTGAGCGCTGTGTGGTGCGGGAGCTGGAGCAGCAGCTAGGACTGCGGGCTTATTTGGACCCATTGGGCTGGGGCAAGATTCTAGATATGGGAGGTCCGTACTCTGAACAAGCCGTGCGCATGTTCTATGCAAATGCGATCTACCAAGATGGGCAGATCAAATCCATAGTAGACGGGGATAGAGTGACGGTCTCCACGATGGAGATTGCTCACTATATGGACATTCCTTATCCCGCGCCGATAGCAGCGAAGCCGCTGAGGTCTCACCCACCTAAGGGTAAGATTCTCGCTAGCCGACACTTGTGTGTTCCTAAGCTTAGAATACCGAATTTTGCTAACTCTCAATGCTTCAGGTTCTGGATCTAGCTCAGGCAAGGGCAGCTCTGATGGACGGGCCTACAGTTGCAAGTACTGGAAGAATGACCACCCCGACACTGATTGTCAGGGAAGAGAGGTCAGGTGTTACAGCTACCGCAAGATGGGGCACCGTGCCTATGAGTGCCCTGCCAAGAAGGGCAACAGCCAGGAGTTCAAGCAGAGAGAGGGCAAAGAGGTAGCAGCTGGTGATACTCAGACCCAGTATGGCCAGCAGGGGCAGGGACCTAGAGGTGCTCAGAAAGGTGCACCGTAGAGGCAGTCCGCCCTCCACATCATAGATCGCTCAGAGGGAGCTGGTTAGAAGACCAGTTCAGGTACTTCGACACACCTTTAATCCTTGAGAGCATGTCTACAGTTTTAATTACCTGTATCAATGAATGACATAGAACTAACATATAGTTAGAGCATGAATTGACTAGCAAGACTAGAACTTATAAGCTGAACTCACCACTTAGGGATCTTTCACATCCGCTATCCTATACCGACTGAACCAACCCTTGAAGAGTCCGACATCACCACACACAACTACCCCATCGACCAGTGTCAGGTTATCCACCCAGGTATGTTATTATTAAGGGGGTACCTGACACCTGAAGCGCAAGTCGCCATCATCCGACGATGCAATGAGCTTGGAGCAAGGCCAGGAGGATTTTACACACCAGAATACCCCGGTGGAGCAAGGATGAAACTAAAAATGATGTGCATGGGGAAGGAATGGAATCCTTACACCCGCACCTACCACAAACAACGAGCAGAAGACGAAACAACACCACCTAAGATACCCGAAGAATTCCAAACGGTTGTTACACAAGCCGTAGAGGTTGCACAGCAGCTTGAAGCTGATCCCGTACCTGCGCTTGAAGCAGATATTTGTATTGTCAACTTCTACCAAGAAGGGGGACGACTTGGTTTACACCAAGATAAGGACGAGACAGCGGAATCTCTTGAGAAAGGAGTTCCCGTAGTGTCTTGGTCCATTGGAGACGACGCCGAATTCCTGTATGGCGAGCAAAAACGTGCAGACCGCACGGAGAAGATTATCCTTAGGTCAGGAGATGTCATGGTCATGGGTGGCGAGTCGAGAATGTTGTATCACGGTATCAAGAGGATCAAGTTGAATACGGCACCATCGACTGTGATTAATGCCACACACATGAAACCAGGGCGTCTGAACCTCACTTTTAGGAAATATTAGATATGTAATCCCATGTAATAACCTAGTAATGTTGTAATGAAACACCATGTGTACCTTGAATGGTTTTATAATAAACAGTGTTTTTATCAATCTTTCCATTTACTTAATACCATCAAACTCATAAAGCTTATAAATAAATAGGACGTGGACTCGGTACGGAAGGTAACCTAAGTATACTTACTGAGGCACAGGCCGGTGAAAGCGGCACGATCCTCACGGGTACCTTTCCGGTGAATGGCATTCATACCTCCGTGCTATTCGACTCTGGCGCCTCTCACACCTTTGTCTCGCCGTCAATTGCGAGAAGGTTGGGGCTAGATGCGGTTGAGTTACCTGATGTTATGGTTACACTCCCATCGAAGGAGCGACTGCGTTGCACGAAGTATTACCGAGATGCCACCATCCGAATCAGGGGCGAGCAGTTCCCTATTTCCTTCATCGAATTCAGCAGCCTCGGCTTCGACTTGATAGTTGGGATGAACTGGTTGGAGCGGCATAAGGGGAGAATCCTTTGTGCCGAGCATAGATTGCTGCTCAAGAGTCCGTTTGGGGTTGTAGTTTCTTACCGCCAGAGGCCCAGAGAGCCTTCGACTAGAGTCATCACCGCCATGGCCATGTACCGAGAGCTTAGAAAGGGGCACGAGGTATTCCTCTGTTATGTGCAAGACCTTAAGAGAGACCCTGATTTCAGCACCGATATTCCAGTAGTGTCGGAGTTCCCAGATGTGTTTCCGAAGGAACTTCCCGGCATGCTACCACAGAGGGAGGTTGAGTTTGAGATCGAACTTCTGCCTGGTACCGGACTTATAGCCAGAGCACCGTACCGTTTGGCACCGGCAGAGATGGCCGAGTTGAGAGTGCAGCTTCGAGACCTGCTCGATAAGGGGTTTATACGCCCGAGCGTATCACCTTGGGGAGCACCGGTCCTCTTCGTGAAGAAGAAGGATGGTAGCCTCCGCCTCTGCATCGACTACCGCGAGCTCAATGCAGTCACCATCAAGAATAAGTACCCTTTACCACGTATAGATGATCTGTTTGATCAATTGAAGGGAGCCTCTATATTCTCTAAGATTGATCTCAGATCCGGATACCATCAGATAGCCATCCGAGAGCAGGACATTGAGAAGACAGCATTCCGTACGAGATATGGCCACTATGAGTTTACAGTGATGCCATTCGGACTATCGAATGTGCCTGCGAAGTTCATGGATTTGATGTACCGACTGTTCAGCGATCAGCTAGACACATCGGTTGTGGTATTCATTGATGATATTCTAGTATATTCGAAATCCAGAGAGGAGCATGAGAGCCATCTGAGGCAAGTACTCGAGACACTCCGCATGAATCGACTCTACGCGAAATTCTCCAAGTGTGAATTCTGGCTTGATCAAGTTTCATTCCTTGGTCATGTGATTTCAAGCGCGGGTATCTCGGTCGACCCGGTTAAGATTGAAGCAGTTCGCTCATGGCCTAGACCCACGAACATTTCCGACATCTGGAGCTTCCTTGGGCTAGCCGGTTATTATAGAAGGTTTGTGAAAGATTTCTCAAAAGTCGCTAAGCCTATGACAGCTTTGATGAAGAAGGACGCACAGTTTGTGTGGACCGATGACTACGAGATTTCCTTTCAGAGCCTGAAGGACTCGTTGACCTCTGCGCCCATCCTTACCATTCCTGAGGGTTCAGAGGGATTCGAGGTCTATTGTGATGCATCAGGCAGAGGCCTTGGATGCGTACTCATGCAGCACGGCAAGGTAGTTGCTTACGCCTCCCGCCAGCTGAAGAAGCATAAGGAGAACTACCCTACCCATGACCTCGAGCTGGGAGCCATCATCTTCGCATTGAATATATGGCGGCATTACCTTTATGGGGTTAGTGTTACCATCTACTCCGACCACAAAAGCCTGCAGTATGTCTTCACGCAGAAAGAGTTGAACCTGAGGCAGAGGAGATGGATGGAATTACTATCAGACTATGACATCGACCTTCAGTACAAAGAAGGGAAGGCGAATGTCGTGGCAGATGCACTGAGTCGTCGAGCACACTCGCTCCATTCGCTACTTGCCTCTTCTAGCTTGGTTGATGAGGTGCGAGACGCTCAGATGAAGGACCCATATATGAATGAGATCAGACAGAGTATCATTGACGGCACATTTGAGCACAGGAAGTATGACTTCAAGCTCCACGACGATGGTTTGATCCGACTGAACGGCAGATTATGCGTTCCCCGAAGCAATGCTGAGCTGAGGGATCGCATTCTACAAGAAGCCCACTGTTCCTCATTATCTGTCCATCCAGGAGCCTCTAAGATGTACAAAGGTATGAAGAGGTATTTCTGTGGTCAGGAATGAAATCTGATGTGAATGAGTTTGTCCTGAGGTGCCTCACTTGCCAGAGAGTGAAGTTTGAGCACCGTCGACCTGGAGGAATGGTACAACCTATGCCGATTCCTAAATGGAAGTTCCATGATATATCGATGGATTTTGTTGTTGGACTCCCATCTGCTAGGGGAGGACTCAACATGATCTGGGTGATAGTCGATCGCCTTACCAAGGTGGCCCGCTTCATACCAATGAGGGACACCTGGAAGGTAGCAAAGCTTGCTGAGATATTTGATCGAGAGATTGTTCGACATCATGAAGTTCCAAAGACGATTGTGTCTGACCGTGACACCAGGTTTCTTTCGAGATACTGGAGAGCCACACGTGAAGCGCTTGGTACCGAGTTGAAGCTAAGTACAGCCTTCCATCCACAGACTGACGGTCAGACAGAGCGGACCATCTAGACACTAGAAGACATGCTGAGAGCATGCGCCTGAGATTTTCAGGGGAGTTGGGTTGATAAGTTACATCTGATCGAGTTCTCTTATAACAACAGCTACCACACTTCGATCAAGATGTCACCCTTCCAAGCCTTGTATGGCAGACCGTGTCGCACTCCACTGTGTTGGGATGAGTCCAGTGAAGCGGTCATTGTTGGACCAGAATACCTTGAGCAGATGCAATATGAAGTGCAACAAATTCGAGCGAATCTGAAAGAAGCCCAGGATAGACAAAAGTCTTATGCCGATGTGCGATGACGTGACCTGGAGTTCGCTGTGGGCGATCAGGTGTTTCTACGCGTCTCACCGATGAAGGGCGTGTTCCGATTCGGCCAGAAAGGCAAGTTGAGCCCGAAGTACGTTGGGCCTTATACGATCACGGAAAGGATTGGAGTTGTAGCTTACAAGTTAGCGTTACCTGCAGACTTGGGTCGTGTTCATGATGTCTTTCATGTTTCACAGCTCAAGAAGTATATAGCCGATCCGTCTCATGTCTTAGAGCCTGATCACATATCCCTTGAGCCGACGATGAGGTACGTCGAGACTCCCTCGCGCATCCTTGACACCAAGACGAGAGACACCCGCAACAAGTCTGTGTGGATGGTCAATGTCTTGTGGTCGAACCACGATGCCGAGGAGGCTACTTGGGAATTAGAGGACGCCATGAGGGCGAAGTACCCGACACTGTTTGTAGACTAGATTGTCTAGTGTCGTGAGGGTACGGGGCGTACCCCTTTTAAGGGGGATAGGACCGTTTTGTTTTAGCATTGCTTCAGGATAGCTTTGCTTGTATGTGTATGTTTACATTTTGTTTGACACAGTGTAGCAACCAGTGTATTGGTTGTAGTGTTGATAGTGCTTGTAGTGTATTGCTTGCATGGTTGGTGCTTGTATGCACAGTGTGTGTATGTGCATGTTGCTATGAATTTATGTGTGAGATTTGCTATGCGAACTTGTTTGACAGATATGATATCTATAAGTGTACTAATTGTGTATTGTGTTAAACGTGTTTTTGACAATTGACTTGTCAAATGATTGAAGCTATTAATCCACCGACTTTGACCAACTTTGAGGGCAAAGTTCCTTAAGGGGGGTAGATTGAAATACCCCGGGATTAAAAATAGTGATTAATTAGGCAAATGGAATATTTAAAAGCTTAATTAGTCCTAAATAAATATGTAGGAAAGATTCCCAAAGAAAATGGATTTGTAAAACGAGTTCAAAACGTAAACGAGCTTTAAAACGCGTTTTTCGAGAAACCGGGAAAAACGTGATTTTAAACGGGTTTAATTAACTCGTAATAATTATAGTTAGTTAAATATCTATAATTAGACCATAGTGTGGGTCTAGAGCTATTAAAAATTAATTAAACGAGAAAATTCTGGAAAACGGACCCGGTAAATGAATAGTGTCGAAACCGGGAGACGAAACGCGTTTAATTTGAAAAGATGAAAAACGACCCGGGCTATTAATTAATAGGGGCCGGTTTTAAATAATAGACATACACTCATTAATATCTTGTTAGCTAATTAGTAATAACAAGACAAGTAAATAAATAAAGCAAATAGTATAAAGCAAAAAGCAACTTAAGTACTCACCCTCTCACCTTCTCCTTTCTCCATTTCACATATTGTTTTGCCCAGCTCTCTAAACTTCTTCTTCCTCCTTGCAATTCCAAACAGCACAAATCCCTCACCTTGCCTCACCTCTATCTTGTTCAATTCTCCACCAAATCACACAAAATATATACCGTTAGACTCCTCTCGGTGAGAGCTTCGATTTCCACCCAACAAAGTCTTGATTCCTTCATCTTCACTTCCATGGATGTTAGAGATTTTGAAGCTTGAAGAGCTGATTCTAACCCTCCTTCACCTCCTTGATGCCTTAAGGTAATATTAAGTGGGAGTTTAGGCCATTTCAAGCTTGTTCTTACCATTTGTGAGATTTTTCCCTCACGATTGAAAACCCCTCTCATTTCAGTCGAACCCTCATGTTCTTGTAGGGTGTTGGAAACTCTTCCAATTGATTGCCAAGCTATCCATTTGGTTATTCTAAGGTAATATCTAAACTAAAACTTTGAAACTAGATCTTTAAAATATATTAGGTTGTGTGGAGAAATATTGAATTGATTGTTGTATGTGTGCGATGGGATGTGGTTGTAGCTAGCAATCCATAATCCTTGTGTGGTGTGGGAAACAAGAAGATAAGGAGGGAACAAGAGAAAGAGGAAGAAGAGGAGTGAAAACTGAAAGTAAACAAGGTGAAGAGCTTACCTTGTGTTGGTTTTATTCCTTGTGAAACTAATATTGGTGTTGTATAAATAACTTTGAGCTTGTGTAGTCATGGTACTACAATATTGATAGTTTAAAAAGAATATTTTAATGTGTGTGAGTGTGTAAATAAACCTAGAGGTTAAGTTAGTTTACGTGTGTGAACAAATGGGATTTTGATGTGTTGTTAATGCTTAAACCAAAAAGGTGGGTGAAGAGTGTTGTGAGCTTTGGTAGTGTGGTGAAAAGACGCAGGGAAGTAAGAAGGTGCTGTCAAAATTCACCTAGGAATTGATAGTCTTGAGTGTTCTGTTTTAAAGGAAGAAACTAGGTTGTTTAATAGGTTTAAGGTGGGCGGTTAATGGTTTGGAAATCTACCTAAGAAGAAGAGTGTGTTAGGAGTGAAATAATGTCATTTGAGTGTTAGGTATGGCATTAGTAAGTGAGGTTTGAAGAGTATATGAAGAAAACAAAATCTGTTACAAGACTTAGACAAAACAAGAGAAACTAGTTATAAAAGTGTAAGAGAATTTAAAGTGAAATTAACTAAAATGGTGAGTGTGCTTAGTACTTAGTTTAAGGAGGTTTAGGTGGGCAATTAGGTGCTAAAACATGTGGATTATAGGTGGGGAAGATTGGGTAATCAATGGGCTAAGAGAGGACCTTGAACAGAGTTAGAAAATGTCTAGTTTGCAAAATCTGTAGCAGGGTCCGGAACTTAGTCCAGGACCAAGTTCCGGACCACCCCCTAAAACACCCCCGAGAATTTTCAGATTTTTAGGTTCGGGACTTAAGTCCTTGCCCAAGTCCCAGACCACCCTCTGTTTTTCACCCGAGACTCTGCCTGCATTATGGTCCGGGACCTGACTTCTACATGAAGTCCCGGACCAAGTGAAAATAAAGGCCGAGAGTTTAAATCATGATAGGTCCGGGACTTAAGTCCTGTATGAAGTCCCAGACCAACCCGAAAACTTCAAAATAAGTTCTTTAAGTGGGGTTTAAGCTAGGGAATGGATTGGTAATGATATTATAAGTCAAGTAGGACTTAGATAATGACATGCTAGGGTCATTAAGGGTATTAACGAGGTTAAGAAAAAATGAAAAGTAAGAACTTGTATGATTTAAGTTTGTACTACATTAACTAAGTAAGTAAATCATGAGAAAACGTTAGAGATGCATCGGCTCAAGATAGTTATGGATAATTAACCTTCCGACCTAATGTATGCAATAGGATTCGATTAATCGGACTCCGAGAGATATTTGGCAAACGAACGGCGACGGTGAACGGTATGATTTTCTCATGCTCTGTATCCTAACTTAGTTACCCTGATTTGTGTGTTGTGTGTTTATGTGCAATCACCTAATCAAGATAAAGTGCATGAATATGTTTAAAGGTATTTCCTTATATGTCGTGTGCTTGTCTTTGCACCTAATGAACTATGTCTTGAAAGGCTAGTTTGTATAATTCATGAAATGTTTGAATGGGAAGAATTCTTGTGTTTGAGATGTTCTCACTAACACACTAACCTTCTGACTTACCTAACTTGATAAATGGGTAACTGAAGTTGAGAGGAGACCGATATAGTTTCGGCCACGCGTGAGAATGAGGAAGCCAGAGAGATTGCTTACCGAGTTCTGGCCTAACCTTCCCACCATGGTTCCGAACCTTAAGGTCGCAGCCCGGGGAAATAAGCCAAATCTAAAGCCCGGTGGTGAGAAGTGGTGAGTATGTCACATCTCTGCCCGGAGGTCACCCGACTTAACTAAGTAATTATTTCAAGAGTTAAATAATGGTTAAGTATGGGTCATGACTTGTGCGAGACATATGATCAAGAGATAAGAGATATGAACATCCGTCTAACTCGGATGAGAATTTGGCTAACACGAGAAGAGGTGTGAAACTTGAGGGAGAATCTCAAGGCCTCAGTGACCAATATGTGAATAACTTGTAATGTTTCCATTGTGTCTTATGCTCTATGTGCGGGTATTGTTTTTATATGAATATATTGTTATTATTAATAGCATGCTTGTTTGAACAATAATGAACCGCATGTTGGCGACCAAATAGTTAGCGTACCCTCGCTAGTACGCGGGGTATGCGATTATCATATTCAGCTTTAGCTGAGCCCCTTCGGGCACCATTTTTATTCTTCCAGGTACACGAGACGGTTGATTGACGTGAAGACCGGGATGTTATGCTTTTGGTTGTTAGTATTAGATGGTGGTGTACCGAGTTGTACACGGGCTTGTGGCCTAGGATAGTCAGTGTACTATGTGGTACACCTGTTGTATTTTGAATGGGTAAACACGTTGGTGGAGTGACTGTTAAACTCGTATTCTTTTGACGGGCTGCGAGCCTTGATGTAAATATATACTTAGTACTCGGTAGTCAGGTGTTGTAAATTATGTAGTTTAAGTTGGTATTTCTTTTATCAGACCGGGACTGTAAGTTGTAGTAGTTTAGACCCGGTAACCATATGGGTGGTTATCGGTATTGTATCACCCTCGGTAGTTAAGAGTTTTTCCGCTGCGAATAATTAAGTGTCCGTGAGTTAGACCGTGGTTAGAGGAATTATCGGATGGGGTGTTACACTTCACAAGCTTCGCGACGCAACAAATGAGGAGCAAAACGGAATCCAAATGAAGAATCTAGGTCTGAAACAAGTTTTGCTCGCCAGGATACTGACATGTCTGAACATACGTCCGAACTTTCATGTTCGGACAGAGGCCGAAAGTGCCTGGAAATTTGTCCTAACATGCGTCCGAACATCCAAGTTCGGACGCCGCGTACATAATTTAAAAATATAGGTTTTTAAGAGTTAAACATGGCTATTTTTGATATAAAAAGACACATAGGGTTGGGGGAACATCACCATTCACGCCGGATGCCTCAGACGAGGCTCTCACGCCATGCCTCACCTCCCTCCATCACCATCACCATCGATCAACACCATCACCACCACCATCTTCAACCTCTAGCCCGACAAACTCCAGATCTGGACAGCGGAGCGAATTTAGAAGTTTTCTATTCCAGATGATTTCTCATTCCCTTTTCTCTGTCTATTTTATGATTATGTCTCGCTAGATAGGATTTCCTCTAGAGGAGAGTTGTTTGTAATGGATACAAACTAGCTAGTGTTTCTGCAATTTGAATATGAGATCTTTTCGGATTATTTCTAGATTAATGTTAATCATTCATCTGCTCTATTGATATGCAAGTTTATAGAGTTGTTTTGTGAATCTTGTTATGATCTGATCAGGTGATTAACAAGAAATTCGAATTAATTTGAAGATTTGTGAAAAAATTAGTCGGATAGATAATTTTCCCTGCAAATGCTAATAATTCTTCGCACATAATCCACCTATATGTATTTTGTTTGTTTCTAGATTTGAACCGGCATATTCTGATAGGTGGATTCAGTGTGAAGAATTATTAACATTTGCAGGGAAAATTATCTTTCACACTAATTTTTCTACAAATCTTCGGATTAATTTGAACTTCTTGTTAATCACCTGATCTAATCATAACAAGATTCACAAAACAACTCTATAAACTCGCGAAATCAATTGACAAGCCTCTTCCCTGGTGACAATTTAGAATTGTGAAGGGTAAAGTCTACTACTTAGATAGTATTTTGATTTATTTAGTTGTGATTGGTAGTTTCTGATTGCAGGTCATTCTGAATTTAGACCCTAACTACAACGGCGGGTGCTACCAGTGATTCAGTCGGATTGTTCCCCTGAGGTTGTGTGATTAATTAGGTAAATCCCTATGCTCATGATTGTCTGATTTCGTGATTTGCGAATTTTTGGAAAGTGTTTTGGAACCCCGATTTTGTAATTGTGGAAAAATGATTTCGCCCCCGGTTAGGGATCTGTGAATTAGGGTTTTTCCCCATATATTGTGAATTGATTAGAATTTATCAGTGGTGATTTGGTTAAAGGATTTTGGGAGCTTTTCACAGGAATAATTACGTTGTCGATGGACCCCATACGTGTTCCATATCCATTGTTGATACTTGGTATCTAATCTGTTTATATATATTTGCGCTGCGGACAGTGAAACCCAGTTAAGCTCTATGATCTACTCTATGGACAGATGTTTCATAAGGGGTGTGCACACTTAAGGACTTAGGGTGTAGTGGTGTTTGACGGTCCCATAGGTGACTATCCATGATGATGTGTGTAACACCCCATCTCATAATTTGATAACAACTCATAAACCTCCAGTTACTTACATTAACATTGCAGCGGAATTTCCTACAACAGTTGGTGTTACCGTCGTTAGTCACCCACGTGGCTAACTAGGCATACTAAATTCTCCAAGATCTAGCTACGGTCTGATGGACCCGAATATACCGAACATTAGTACTTACAAGTCTTAACCAAATATATACACAATCTCAAGTACCTTTCATCCTATACAACTTACTAACATAGACTGCCATACGTGAAATACCCCAAACCTAAATATGTTAATTAAATGTTAAATATGGTAATATAAGGCTAATAAGTGCCTTAGAAATGTTAGTAAACAATTTAAACCATAGTAAACACAATAAAGTACCATTAAGACAATCTGAGCAAAAACATGCTCTAAGCTTGGGATAACCTTGGTTAGGACTAAAAGAGCTTACGAAGAATTTATTAACATGCTAATGGACATGTTAAACCAATTACTAAAGAAAACCAACCTCAAAAACAAGTTTAAACACAAATTGTGCTTTAAGAAGTCTTAAAGCACGTTTTTGAAAAATTGTGTTAGAAATGGGTTTTGAGTGGCTAAATGCCCAGCATTACACCTTAACCAATATGTGTACTACTTAGTATCACATTAGGAAGTCTAAATCAATAGGAAATTGAAAATTTCACAAATATGTGCACTAATTATGAATATTGCCCAAATAGTGCTCAATTAAGGCTTTAATCAACTTTAATTAGTTAAATGGTCAAACAAGGCCATATATTTCGTATCTAAAGTAGGGGGGGCAGTTTTTAGAGGTGGTGACTCATCACCCATGCCAGCCAACTAAAGAAAAGAAGAAGAAATAAAGTAAAAGGACTATTTACTTTTTATAAGTAAATATCTTACCATTTCACTCTCTCACCTCACTTTCTTCATTTCCCTTCCTCCTCCACCATATTCTTCTTCTTCCTTATGCTCCAAACTGTTCAAGCTACAACAAGCACTCTTCTTCAACTTCAAACTCTTGCCAAATCCAACTCCATCCTCCAAATCAAAATCTAAGACCATATTTGTGTTAGTTGGAGCAAGCTCTTCCTGTCTATCTTTTCAAAATTTCAAAAGCTCAAGTTTGATGCCATGGAGAAACTCCATTGAAGGGGGAAAATTCAGTTTGAAGAGCTCCTTTGCTTCTTCTCTCATTCAAGGTAAGAAAAGTGAAAGAAAAATTAAGTTTCTTTCACTTTTGTGCATTACCGAAAATTTGCTTCTCATGGAGGCTTGTTTTATCCCTTGAACTAGCTTGTTTTAATTCTTAAAGGACTAATGGAGGTCCTCCTTGATTCTTACCCAAGTCTATCTTAAGACTTCAAAGGTAATTATCCATTTTAATACCTTAAAGCACTCTTTTTAACCTAGGAATGATTCCTTATGTTTTGGTGCATCCCTTAGTACTCATTGTTGTAATTGTGTATTGGTTAGAACATTGGCAAGGGAATTAAAGTTGGTTGCCAAAAATCAAACAAGAAAATCCAAGGAGAGGAGTGTGAGAAAAATCTTGGAAAAACAAGGTAAATGACTTACCTTAAGGTGGTTTATTGCTTTAAGGGATGGGTTTAGCTAGGCACTAAATGTGGCTTAGATATCACATCATGTAATGGGCTATAAAACCTAGGAGATACAACATGATCATATTTGTGAACTTGTGACTAAGGAGCAAACGACAAATTGAGCTAGTAAAACAATCACAAGGTGAATTACAAGAACACTTATGTTGCAATGGGAGCATTGTTGTGTGTAATTGTAGGTTGAAGGCAATATATGTGGGAAATTCAGTGTTTAAGGTTTATGTTATTTAAGGGCCTAAGAGCCATGTCATTTAAGGGCCTAAGTGCCAAGCAATTTAAGTTTAATGCACAATATTGTGATGTGGTGGAGTTTAAGTGTAGTTTGTGTGTAAAGAACTTCCCTTGTGGAGTTGAATGTCTTTTGTCGTTTGATAGTGAAAAACAAAGTGTTTAGGAGTGAGAATGTACTAGGGAACCTATAGCAAAATTTGGTGGGGAAAAGAAGAGTTTTAAGTGCTTTGGTGAAGTATTGTGACCTAGGTTGTACTAGGAATTGTTAAGGATTAGGTTGGTGAAAGAAAGTGAATTAAGGTGTCCTTGAGTGTTAAAATGATTTAGGAATTGTCTTGGAGGATTTAGAGTTCAAAGGAGTGATTTTAGATAGATACACCAAAGTTATGGTAAGAGTGTTGGTAAGACTTGTGCAAAATGTGTTAAACGAAAGAAGTATAATGCCTGGTGAAGGATTGAGTGTGAACTTGTGGAGAAATATAAGGAGTCTTGTGTAAGGAAGGTGTTGGTGAGAAATAATGCTTTTGGAGTGGTTGCAATGGTGGTGAAGGGACACTTCGGTTAGTCCAAGTTGTATGTATAAACTACCATTTAGAAATCCTAAGGAACAATGTTACAAGTGTAAGGAATTAAGTTCTAAGTGTTAAGGACTTGGTAAGAAATTGAGTAAATGTTTAAGGAGTTTGTTAGATGATTTAAGTAGGTTTTAAGAGTGTTTAAGGTGCTTAAACATGTTTAGAAAACATGTAAAAAGGTTAGGCAAGAAACGGGAAGAAGAACGGAGTTGAAATGAGCCCAAATGAGTGTTTTATGACTTCGACCTACCCAGGGCGTTGGGTCGGTCGGTGGGTCGGTCGGGTTGTCGAGTGTTTTCTGACTTCGACCTACCCAGGGGTCTGGGTCGGTCAGTGGGTCAGTCTGACCAAAAAAAAAATTAAAATTTGTGCCATTAGCAGTACATCATTAAGAGATAATGAGGAGTAAGTGATTCAGATGATTAAGATTAAACTACAAGGACTTTGTGGTTATTAATCGAAAATCATAATGTGAAGTTAAGAACTAAAAGTCTAAGGTTAATGGCAACATTAGAAACTTTTAGATCACAAGTGTTAATTAATAAGAAACCTTGAAATAAGGTGAATAATAAGTGTGAGGTTAATGGAATGTAAGAAACGACAAGAGGAGCCGTATCTCATGACAAGTAGTCGAAGTTAATACGGAAATTGACCATGCCGATTGAATTAATTATTGGAACGAAAACTAGTCGAGATGGCAGCCGGGACTAAGAGGCCGCCATGTAAGGCTAGCCATCCTCAAGGTGACAGGTATGGTTTTCTTGTAACCTGAGTCCTACCGGATTACACTGGCTTGTGTGTTGTTTATTTTTCTGGATGTTTATGACTTTGTAAGACGTAAATCATGAAATGAGTTTACAGTCATTGTTTTCATTGTGCAGGGTGTGTTTCCGATACCTTCTAACCTTGAACACGTGCTAATCCGCTAGTTAACGAAGGTTAGGATTTCGTACGAGAGCGGTATTCGGTTTTAACGTTTCAACCTAAGGAACGTTCTAACTACGGCTATTCGTGTGTTGGGTGTGTGTTGTTGTTATGTGCAAAGGTGTTTACCTCCCTTGTGTGGTTAACCAAGTTGTAAGACCATATGGTGTATGTATGTGATAGGTTCCATAAATGGAACTCTTAAATATATATATATTAATGGGGGGTGAGGAATCCGGGAGTCTCGGTCGCGTACGTATGTACGGGAGTTGATATCCATAATGGATTCAACTCTCTCCCATGTATGGTTGTTTTCCTTCTTGGAATTCAATCTCCCACAAGCCTAATAAAAGGCTTTCCTACCTGACTATTGTTCGGGCTAGGGGGATTATGGTAAAGTTTGTTTGGGAGTTGATGTCAATATTCGCTTTGACTCCCACTCTGTTATTGATTGTTTTTCCTCCTTGGATTACAATCACCTACAAGCCTAAGATAAATGGCTTTCTTACCTGACTATTGTTCGGGCTAGGGGGAGTATGTATAAGGTGTGATTGGGTCTCTATATCCGACACATATAAATAAAATTATGCTGTGACGGTGTGGCCGGTTCTATACTAAGACTGACACACCCAAATAAGTTATTGTGTAACAAGCTTAACATGAGACTGAAGTCACTCTCTAGGCTTACCAAGTTGGACTAACTGGTGTTTGGTTCGTTTCCCTCAAGAGATTCGATCCTATTATGTTATGTATTTTGTTGATGCTATGCAACTAGTATTGGTATGCTTAGGAGTGTTGTATGTTTGTGAATGTGTGTTTATTGTTCTACATGCATGATTTAAATATAATCAACCACATGCTTAGACGACAATTAGTTGTGCGTGGCCCGGTAGTATGCGGGCTGCACGATTACCATACCAGCAAAGGTGCCGAGCCCCTTGGGGGCCACCCTATTTCCATTCAGGTACAATGGAGCTGGAAGCCGTTCGAGAGTAGGACGGGGTAGCTGTTTGTACATGGGTAGTTATTTAGTTACTTATGTATTGTAAGTGTAGTAAGACTGAAACTGTTTGAAATACTCCAAACCTAAGTGTGCTAAGTAAACATCAAGTTATGATGTAATAAGGCTAAAACATGCCTTAGAAACATTGGTAGACAATTTAAACCAAGGGAAACACAAGAAAACGCCATAAGGGCAATTTAAGCAAAAATGTGCTCTAAGCTTGGAGTAACTTTGATTAGCACCCAAATATCGTTCTAAGACCTTATTAACATGATAATGGACATATTAGATCAATGTAACACCCCTACCGCTAAAACCGTCATTACTGTACAATACTTACCTTCGCAGCGGATACTCCATACACAACGGCGGGTGTACAATGCCGTTTGTCACCCACGTGACTAACAAGGCGAGTTACAATACTATATACTATCGGTCTGATGAATTGAACATACCGAGTACTCTACACAATACATTGCTTTCCCTTGCATACTCAACCATAATTCAAATACCACTCCAATACAATACTATACCGAGTCTACTACTATCCTTAAATTACCGATACAGTTTGGAACTTCCCATTTCACAATACATTAAAAATACAAACCCTATTATACGACTACCCATGCTTACTTAGCAGTCCCCGTCCTACTCTCTCGAACGGTGGTCAGCTTTGAGTACCTGCACACTAAAAACGTTCCCCCTAGGGGGTCAGCTTACGCTGAATATGAATTTCGCATATACCGTGTGCTAACCGCGGTACGCCGACTACTTTGGGTCGGATATACATGGAGTTCATTTTACATGCATACATACATACTCATGCTACAACAATACAATAAACAATGCCTACATACACATACAAGGTTCAATACTTACCGAGGGAGACAATTCGATAGTCAACCGTTCGTATTAGTTATTTATTCATTACTCTTTCGTTGCGTTACTCACTACTCTGTTCGTACTGTGTTCAATATTCGCTACTCTACTCATACTCACTCCTTACTCTTGCAAACTCATCACTTCATGTTCAATACCTTACTCGCAAACGATCCTTACTCTATACTCGTTACTATACTTGTGCATACTCACTACTCAATACTCCATACTTACTCATACGTACTCAATACTCAATACTTACTCATACATACTCAATACTCGGTACTCATTACATACTCATACTCACTTCTTACTCAGTACTCATTACTTTACTCATACATACGCAATACTCATTACTTTGGCCTCTGGGCGGAGTCATACACAAGACTCGCCACGGGACCTACAATACGAGGGCTATACGCTTAGTGTTATACCCAAAATTTTGACCCCCTGGTTAGGGTCTATGAGGTACTGGTGTTTGAGAGGCATTTTAATCAAACGGTGAGGGATCCCGGCCCGATCGGCACGTTCCATGGCATGGGGAGCAGCTTCGTCACTTTCAGGGGCGTTTTGGTAATCTTTAAAGGCTTCTAAGACCTCTTGTAAGCTTTCTCTCTCCAAAGGATGCCCAAATCAGCTTGAAACGCTTTGATATTTTAACCCATGATAGAGGATGACATTTTAAGCATAATGGCGTTGGAATTTTGATTTTTCGAGTTTCCAATAATTTTCTAGCAATTTCTGACTGAATCTGATGAGAAATTCAATTTAAAAATATTCCAACATTTAAAAAATCCGATTCCACTTCAGAAAATTCATAATTTCCATCCTTGACACGTGGTTAAAATTTCACAGCAAGATTCCTTTGGGAAGTCACTTAATTAAAATATCAAAAAATCTTACTTTTACTAGATTTTCTTTATCTTTAAGAAAGTCTATATAAGGGGATAGGTTTTTGGATAAAATCAGGACCTCATATGCTCAAGAACCCTAGAGAGTCAGAAAACACAGCCTCCTCACTCTCTCTCACGTTTTCCAACACCCGGCCACCCAAATCATACCGAAAATCCCCCGAAATCACCATCTAAACACGTTTTCCAATCCCCAAAGCATCAATAGTCATCAAAACCCCACAAAAACACCACCAAAACGTGAAGAACAGCAAGAACAACCAACAACCAGAAGCTTGGTTCGAAATCCTTTCGGGTCTGCCATCAACGAAGCACTCGACGAATCCCGGTGTGAAGAATCACCTTGAATTCGAAGGTAAAACAGGTTGCAACTCTACTTCTCTAATTCCCCACGACCTTATTAACTCTCTGTCAAATTTTGGGCTCAAACTAACCTTCGTACGCTTCTGTATTGTTGTTTGTTTAAGCTTCTGTCTAATAACTTGTTTACTAAGTTTCGTGCTTAATTCGAACTCAAATTGAAAACTTTAAATCACTAACGTCTTGTACATCTTTCAGGCTACACACCCATAAAATTTGAGTCAAAAACACCTTCAGGAACAGCCTTAACGCCGCCGTCCGAGGGCGGTCCGCACCCACGGACGTCATGTCCGGGGTCCCGGACTCCTTGTCCGTAAGCCCGGACGCCCACGGACGGCGGCGAGATTTTTAAATTTTAAAAATTTAGGTTTTTCTAATAATGTCCGGGCCCACGGACGGCCTGTCCGTGGCCCCGGACATTACAATTTTCTATTTTCTATTTAATTCGACTTTTATTTTCATATAGGTTAACTAGGGTCCGTGGTCTCGGACATTAGGTCCGTGGCCACGGACGGAAACAAAATTTGACCTAATTCTGCCTCCGAAACCCTAGTTTAGGTAATTTTAATTTCCACTTTAGTTTTCTGTCAAAAAATGCTAAAAAACAAAAAAACAGAAGCTCGCGCACTTAGGTTAAAACGACTCGTAATAAGCCGTAAATAAACCAAGTAGAGGAAAAACGACCTAGGAAGGGTAATGAAAGTAATTGAACCCTAATTAAGTCGAATATCAAGCCCCCGAACCCGAACTCTCCTTTCCTAATTTAATCTAGGTCAAAATTAGGTGGCGACTCATAATAGGTTCCAGTGAGCTAGCCTAGGTTTTAATAATTATTGTTATATGACATAGTTATTAATCTTAGGTTATAAGTGGACCTAAAACCCGATTAGATCCTAATCAACTTTAATCAACATAGGATAGGGTTTAAAATCAAGGCTCACTGACTGGCGACTCTGCTGGGGACCACTTCTTAATATTAACCTGTTTAATTTTAAGAAAGAGGGCTTAACTGGAAAAATTGTTTATTTATGGCTTTTGTTATGTTGTTTGTTTACTTTAGTGCGCACTTTAATTTATGAAATTTAGCATCATATGAGAGCGAGGGTCCACGCAAACCGGTTCTACCCCGGGACCCGTTTGAGGGTCCCCTGTCAGGGACTCACACCTCTTAGGTGATGTGAATAAGTGGGGGAAAAGAGGAGGGTGTCGTCTAACCACACCCCCTTAATACCCGGGCTTTAGCCCCAAGCATTTTCCTGGCAGTACCCTTACCTAGCCCATTGTTTGGTCAGTCAAAGTCCCGACCGTAGACGCACACCTTTAGGTGATGTGGAAAAAGTGGGGGAAGCCCGAAGAGAATAGCGTGCAAACCCTATTCCTTTGTGGTGACCTGGGCTAGCGCCCCAAGCACCTCTCCGGATCGATCCATACCCAGGTTGGTCAGAACGTCAAGTGAGGACATGTTGAACCTGTATGATCTGTGAGGCCATTGTCAAACCTAGAACATTGCTGGACACCGACCCTTGCGCAAACCTTTGCTAACCAGGGGAAAGTTAAAACAGGTAATCAGGGGCAAACCTGGGCACTTTGATATGTCTAATCCGGTAAGTCTCAGTAGTGACCTCACGAGGCTTGAGGAGGGACATGCTTTCGCGATAGAAGGTTCGGAGGCCCAGGTCAATTCGCCAGAAGCCCCTCCAGTGGTTAACCCTCTTGAGGAGTTCAACCATGCCAATAGTGAATCTCCGGAAGTTCCCATAGAGCTCGATGACGAGGGAATTTTAAGCGAGCTGGAAACAAAGGTCCCTAAGGCACAGCCAATAGAAGACACCACTGAAGTTAATTTGGGGACATCTGATAGCCCCAGGATGGTTAAGCTGGGCGTGTCTTTGAGCAAAGATGAAAAAGATGAGCTGACAGGTCTGCTTAGAGAATTTGAAGATGTCTTTGCTTGGAGTTATGCTGATATGCCAGGGATAGACCCAGAAATAGCAGAACACCATATCCCGACATATCCAGATGTGGCACCTAAGATTCAAAAGTTGCGACGTTTGAAGCCCGAACTGCAGGTTAAGGTGAAGGAGGAGATAGAAAAGCTGCTTCGGGTCGGTTTCATTAAAGTTGTTAAGTATCCCCTCTGGCTCGCCAATATTGTTGTGGTAATGAAGAAAAATGGGAAAATTAGGGTCTGCATTGACTATAGAGACCTCAATAGGCCAGCCCAAAAGACAGCTTCCCGTTACCACACATTGACGTCATGGTCGACGGGGCTTCGGGGCATGAGCTTTTCTCATTCATGGATGGATTCTCCGGGTACAATCAGGTAAGAATGGCAAGGAAAGATCAGGACAAAACATCTTTCACCACACAGTGGGGAACTTATTGTTGGAATGTAATGCCTTTTGGCTTGAAGAATGCGGGCGCCACTTATCAGAGAGCTGCAACCACAATCCTTCATGACATGATGCATAAAGAAGTTGAGGTCTATGTGGACGACATGATTGTGAAAGCTAAACGGAGGACCGATCATTTAGTTAACCTCAGAAAGTTCTTTGAGCGCATCCGACAATATAAGATGCGCCTGAACGGAAAAGTGTAGCTTCGGGGTAACCGGTGGGAAGTTGCTTGGTTTCATGATAACGCCAAAGGGCATTGAGGTTGACCCGGACAAAGTTGCAGCAATCAGGGACATGCGTCCACCAAAAACTGAAAAAGAGGTTAGAAGCTTTCTAGGACGGGTGCAATACATCAGTCGGTTCATCCGAAATCTGACTGAAATTTGTGAGCCAATCTTCAAACTCTTGAAGAAGGATGCCCCGAGAGGATGGAACGAGCAAAGCCAACAGGCATTTGAGAGGGTTAAAGAATATTTACAGGAGCCACCTGTTTTGGTGCCGCCGATCGAAGGGAAGCCTCTAATCCTTTATTTGGCAGCTCATGAGTTCTCCATGGGGCTTATGTTGGCTCAGAATCAGGGTGACCCGCCTCGTGAGTATGCCATCTATTACCTTAGCAAGAAATGGGTGGATGCAGAGACTCGGTACTCCTCCATCGACAAAACCTGCGCAGCACTCGTGTGGGCAGTAAAGAAACTTCGACATTACTTGCTAGGGGTTGAAATTCACTTGATCTCTCGGATGGATCCAATCAAGTACATGATAGAAAAACCAGTTCTAACCGGCCGGCTGTCACGGTGGTCCCTCTTGCTGTCAGAGTTCGACATCAAGTTTTGTGTGCAAAAAGCTATTAGGGGGTCGGTAATAGCGGAGCATTTGGCTGACAATCCAATTGTTGGAGAGTCGTGTTGCAACGATGATTTTCCTGATGAACACGTGATGACAATAAAAAAGGGGACGTGGAAATTATATTTTGATGGGTCTGCCAACAAGAATGGTTATGGAGTGGGTATTCTGCTCATCTCGCCAGAAGGTTTGCGATTGCCAACCTCTATCAAGTTAGGCTACAAAGTAACTAACAATATGGCTGAGTATGAAGCCTGTATCCTGGGCCTCGAGACGGCACTGGGTTTGGGGGTAGTGGATATTGAAGTCTTTGGCGATTCTTTCTTGGTTGTGTGTCACATCAACAACGAGTGGGAAGTTAGAGATGAGAAGCTAGTGCCGTATCACCGCCATCTAGTGCAGCTCGAAAAAGCCTTCAGAAACATCAGCTTCGCCCATGTTCCCAGATCACATAATGCCTTTGCAGATTCCCTGGCGTCCCTCGCCTCTTCTCTTGAAATGCCAGAAGATGCGCAGCATATCCTTTTCCAAGTAACCCTTCGGCATGAACCTTCTTTCCAAATAAACGCGATATTGGTGGACGAAGAACCATGGTTTCAGGACATCAAGAAGTTCGTGGAAAAGGGAGTATACCCAGAGGACGCCAGTAAGCAAGATCGTTTGGCAATTCGAAAGCTGGCTCTCGGCTACACGATAGTGGCAGGACGGTTGTTCAAAAGGATGCCGTCCGGGGCCCTTCACAGGTGCCTTTCGCAAGTTGAGGCAAGAGTGGTAATGGACGAAGTCCATGCCGGAGTATGTGGGACTCATATGAGTGGGCACACCTTGGCCCGCAAGATTCTGAGACACGGATATTATTGGACAACCATGGAAAACGACTGTCAACAGTACGTCAAAAGATGCCAGAAGTGTCAAATCCATGCAGATTTAAAGCACCTCCCAGCTCTCCCCTTACATCATATGGCATCGCCTTGGCCCTTCGCTTCATGGGGAATTGATATCATCGGGGAGATACACCCCAAGGCATCGAATGGCCATCGTTACATCCTGGTGGCGATTGACTATTTCAGCAAGTGGGTAGAGGCAAAATCTTTTGCTCAATTGGGAGCCAAACGGACAGCACGGTTTATTGAAAGTGAGATTATCTGCAGATATGGTGTGCCTTTCGAAATTGTTACAGACAATGGCGTTCAGTTCAAGGCTGAAACTGAGCAACTCATGAGGAAATACGGAATTCGACATCACCATTCCTCACCCTATCGCCCACAGGCAAACGGGGCCGTTGAGGCGGCGAATAAGACCATCAAGAGGATTCTGGCCAAGATGGTCGACACCTACCGGGATTGGTCATGCAAGCTACCGATGGCTCTTTGGGGTTACAGGACATTAGTAAAGACAGCCACTGGGGTTACCCCCTATTCCCTGGTTTACGGGACTGAGGCGGTACTGCCCATTGAGATGAAGATAAAGGCCCTACGAGTCATGAGCGAGCTGCAAATACCCGAGTCTGAGTTGGAAGAGAAAAGGTCGACAGTTTGGCTTTCTTGGACGAGAAAAGGTTGCGAGCCCTCGAATGTATCCAGGTCTACCAGAAGCAGATGGCCCGAGTTTTCAACAAACGAGTCAAACAACGAGGAATTCAAGAGGGGGATCTTGTGCTAAAGCAACTTAGGGTTGATCTACCAGATCCGAGGGGGAAATTCAGACCCAAATGGTCGGGGCCATACTTGGTGAGACAGCTGTTCCCATATGGTGCCGCAAGTTTAGTTCTAGCTAGTACCGGAGAGGAGCTCCCGGGTTTGGTCAATTTGGATAAGCTCAAGAAGTTCTATGCATAAGCATATTTTCATTGCTAGGCTTGTCCTCATGTCAATTGTTGTTTCATTTTGTAACACTCTAGGAAACATTAATAAAAGGAGTTTCTGTTCCTTACAGTTATGCTTTCTTCTTTAGGCTGAGTGAATTAAACCGTCGTCCGGATACCTAGCGTGGAATTTCTTTGTGTACCTTAGGCATTAGAAACAGAGCTTTTGCTCTCATGTGCCTTGTACGAAACCATTTCCCGTCCAAACATTCACCACCTCCGTTGCAGCCACCACATCACTTTATTTTTGCTATTCCACCTGACACATAAAAAAACAGAACTGCCGCCACCAGAGGGACAAAAAAGGATAAATCACCCAGCAATCACTCACCACCATTCACCATCACGCATGCAATCACCCTCCACAAATAACTTGGGCATTCTAAGGTTTGTCAAGAAAACCCCACAACAATACTGGGGGCAATCTGAGTTATGGAATAATAACGTTTATTTCTTTTTGTTTAAATGTGCAAATAAGTCTCTGAGTGAACGTTTCGCGAGAGTACCTTGAGCGGTAAAACCAAGAGCGAAAGAGCGTGTCATTTTTACACGACTCCAGAGAGGCCACATTCAAAGGTAAGGTAAACGGCATGACTCCGACTGAAGGAGATAATTTGTAAATTTACGCTTAAACCTGTAAAAAGTAGCAAAGAACAGATACACAACTACCAGGGATGACGAAGCACCTAGGTACAGCACCACACAGCCAAAAGCCTGTGAACCCAGACATTAAACCCTAGGCACCCCCGCTGAGCTTTTCATATATGACCTCTTTCACAATATTACAAGCTCCACAAACAAGCCAATGATGGATAACCGACCCGGTGACCAAAGGAAGCAAGGAGCCCGACTTTTGGAGCAACTTCACAAGTCCAAGAAGCAAAACCGCTTCCAGCATGACGAAACGATCCGCAAATGGTCCCAAAGTGACACAGGATCCAAAATGAGCTAACATCAAAAAAACAGCTCTCAAAGTTCAAAACCGGGAAACACAAGAACCCCGAAGGAAAGGAGATTCAAAGAAAGGCAAACCTGAAAAGCCTCGAAGAAATCCAAAATTGGAAGAAAGAGGAAAGGTGCAAGAAACAACCCAAAAGTTCCAAGTCCCAAGTTCATAAGCTAAGTCATCATGAAATAGCCAAACGACTTCAAGGCAAAGAAGACAAGTCCAAGGGACGGTGCAAGTTGCAGCTTTGGTCATCTTTAAAGCTCCACATATCCTAAACATTCCTCCATTATCCTGTTGTCATTTCACACCCCATAGCCACGTTATAAGCTCAAAAGACTTCCGACTTAGTAGTTGTGTATCTAATCACGTGAAAGTAACAGGTTGAACGCGTAAATCTAGCAAATGTCAAATTCAATGGTTGAGAAGTTGTGACCGTAAGTGAGAAACGAGTGCAAACACCAAACACGTCGAGCGTAGGATAGAGAGCACCACAACAAGATAAACCTTGACCTTATGAGAATGAGACTTGTTTTGCACAATTAATCAAGAAAATACTGGGGGCAATCGATCGTTCCGATCGATTGCCAAAGATTCCAAAGAACTCAGATTGCCTTAAGGAAAAATACTGGGGGCAATTGTTGGTCCCAACAATTGCAACAATGACACCGATTGAGGCCCAAAAGCCAGAAACCCAAAGGATTCAAACCCTTCTCATACCACTCAGGCCCGACCTAAGCCCTATCTCCACATTCAAACACCTTCAGGCCCGTCCTAAGCCCTACCTCCACATCGAAATTCCTCAGGCCCGTCCTAAGCCCTTCTCAAACATTCATAGGCCCATCATGAGCCCCACCATCTCCAGATTTGACATAAACCCTAATCCTTCTACATCCATTTAGACCCATCATACATTTTACTCACTTTCACTTAGAACAACCTTTAGGCTCGTCATAAGACCTAGATCCATCCTGTAGGCTCGTCATAAGACCTAATCCATTTAGGCTCGTCATAAGACCTAGAACCATTTTTAGGCTCGCCATAAGACCTAGAACCATTTTTAGGCTCGTCATAAGACCTAGTCACATTCCCTTAGGCTCGTCATAAGACCTAGAACCATTTTTAGGCTCGCCATAAGACTAGAACCATTTTTAGGCTCGCCATAAGACCTAGTCACATTCCCTTAGGCTCGTAGTAAGACCTAGTTGCATCCCTTTAGGCTCGTCATAAGACCTAGAACCATTTTTAGGCTCGCCATAAGACCTAGAACCATTTTTAGGCTCGCCATAAGACCTAGTTGCATTCCCTTAGGCTCATCATAAGACCTAGATCCATCCTTAGGCTCGTCATAAGACCTAGTTGCATTATCCAGGCGCGTCACAAGACCTGGCGACAGAAAAGTTGGCGAGGTGATGGCAATAAATCCTCATTTTGCGATGTCAACTTATTTTCGGGATCAACGAATGGTGGGCAAAGGCAATAAGTCCCCAAGGTTTTTACCAGGAGTTATCCCTGCACACCGGCTTGGGGGGCGATGGCAATAAGTCCACATTGGGTCCAGCCAGGAGCATTGGCACGGGTTTCGGTCCCCAGAAGCATCCGAGCATCATCAGCGTCATCATCAGCATCATCAGCATTATCATCAGCATTATCATCAGCATCATCAACATCATCAGCATCATTAGCATCATTACCATTCCAGCATTTTTTGCATTTGCATGCCACCTAGCTATCATCATTATAGGTAGTCAACGCCTTAGAATCGCTTGACACCATCTCATTCATTATAGGTAGTCAACGCCTTAGAATCGCTTGACATCATCTCATTCATCATAGGTAGTCAACGCCTTAGAATCGCTTGACATCATCTCATTCATTGTAGGTAGTCAGCGCCTTAGAACCGCTTGACATCATCTCATTCATTGTAGGTAGTCAGCGCCTTAGAATAGCTCGACACAACTTATCAGTTTTCTGGTAACATGCAGGGTCTTGGAAACATTTGAAATTTTGGGGTATCACTCAGGCATTCAACTAGCCTTCTCACTTTCATTACAAAGTCTAGTTGACGGGGGGCAATCTGTTATACCCAAAATTTTGACCCCCTGGTTAGGGTCTATGAGGTACTGGTGTTGTGAGAGGCATTTTAATCAAGCGGTGAGGGATCCCGGCCCGATCGGCACGTTCCATGGCATGGGGAGCAGCTTCGTCACTTTCAGGGCGTTTTGGTAATCTTTAAAGGCTCATAAGACCTCTTGTAAGCTTTCTCTCTCCTCCAAAGGATGCCCAAATCAGCTTGAAACGCTTTGATATTTTAACCCATGATAGAGGATGACATTTTAAGCATAATGGCGTTGGAATTTTGATTTTTCGAATTTCCAATAATTTTCTAGCAATTTCTGACTGAATCTGATGAGAAATTCAATTTAAAAATATTCCAACATTTAAAAAATCCGATTCCACTTCAGAAAATTCAATTTTCCATCCTTGACACGTGGTTAAAATTTCACAGCAGATTCCTTTGGGAAGTCACTTAATTAAAATATCAAAAAATCTTACTTTTACTAGATTTTCTTTATCTTTAAGAAGTCTATATAAGGGGATAGGTTTTTGGATAAAATCAGGACCTCATATGCTCAAGAACCCTAGAGAGTCAGAAAACACAGCCTCCTCACTCTCTCTCACGTTTTCCAACACCCGGCCACCCAAATCATACCGAAAATCCCCCGAATCACCATCTAAACACGTTTTCCAATCCCCAAAGCATCAATAGTCATCAAAACCCACAAAAACACCACCAAAACGTGAAGAACAGCAAGAACAACCAACAACCAGAAGCTTGGTTCGAAATCCTTTCGGGTCTGCCATCAACGAAGCACTCGACGAATCCCGGTGTGAAGAATCACCTTGAATTCGAAGGTAAAACAGGTTGCAACTCTACTTCTCTAATTCCCCACGACCTTATTAACTCTCTGTCAAATTTTGGGCTCAAACTAACCTTCGTACGCTTCTGTATTGCTGTTTGTTTAAGCTTCTGTCCAATAACTTGTTTACTAAGTTTCGTGCTTAATTCGAACTCAAATTGAAAACTTTAAATCACTAACGTCTTGTACATCTTTCAGGCTTCACACCCATAAAATTTGAGTCAAAAACACCTTCGGGAACAGCCTTAACGCCGCTGTCCGAGGGCGGTCCGCACCCACGGACGTCATGTCCGGGGTCCCGGACTCCTTGTCCGTAAGCCCGGACGCCCACGGACGGCGGCGAGATTTTTAAATTTTAAAAATTTAGGTTTTTCTAATAATGTCCGGGCCCACGGACGGCCTGTCCGTGGCCCCGGACTTTACAATTTTCTGTTTTCTATTTAATTCGACTTTTATTTTCATATAGGTTAACTAGGGTCCGTGGTCTCGGACATTAGGTCCGTGGCCACGGACGGAAACAAAATTTGACCTAATTCTGCCTCCGAAACCCTAGTTTAGGTAATTTTAATTTCCACTTTAGTTTTCTGTCAAAAAATGCTAAAAAACATAAAAAAACAGAAGCTCGCGCACTTAGGTTAAAACGACTCGTAATAAGCCGTAAATAAACCAAGTAGAGGAAAAACGACCTAGGAAGGGTAATGAAAGTAATTGAACCCTAATTAAGTCGAATATCAAGCCCCCGAACCCGAACTCTCCTTTCCTAATTTAATCTAGGTCAAAATTAGGTGGCGACTCATAATAGGTTCCAGTGAGCTAGCCTAGGTTTTAATAATTATTGTTATATGACATAGTTATTAATCTTAGGTTATAAGTGGACCTAAAACCCGATTAGATCCTAATCAACTTTAATCAACATAGGATAGGGTTTAAAATCGAGGCTCACACTTAGCTCCTCAAATACTCAAATATCCGCTTTTACCAGACTACTCAAATTCCCAACACTCTTCTCTCAGAGTATATTACAATCTCATAGATCAGCCGAGAAGTATCTCTCTTGATAACCTCCACTAGCTTAGGGAATTACCACTGTCTAGTATCCTCAGATTTAAGGGGTTCCCCAACGTATCGAATACTCTCATGTTCGGGACATTACTTACATCAGTCGGCTCCTCTCATAATGGGTCGACTAATTGCTAAGGGGTTTGGAGATCCCTCATCATTCTTTACTACTCTCATGGTTCATGTCTTGCACCAAGTTTAGTTCCTCTAATAGAGGTTACTTATATACTTCCACTACTTATTATTTGTGGATTGTTCATTTCGATTCTCCTACCGTTATCGGAAGGTTATTACTCCCGTACACTCTTTCACATTCTAGTGAGTTCATTGGTTTGCGTTGTCGTTTATTGATTCGTTAGTTTAGTGTGTTGGTACTGTTCCATTAGTTTACAACATGACTCTTACTACGAGTCGCTACACAACAAGACTCATCTATGAGTCGGTCTACGCACTAAGTGAAGCCACACAATCAGTCAAGAAGGGTTAGCTCATACAACATCCAGCAAGACATACAATGAAAGGCAATAAACCGTTTTCATGCTTTAGTCTTGATTAGCCGGCATACAGCACACAAATCAATGTAACTCGGTTAGCATA
The DNA here is from genome assembly GCA_023374045.1 of Limonium bicolor. Taxonomy (NCBI): domain Eukaryota; kingdom Viridiplantae; phylum Streptophyta; class Magnoliopsida; order Caryophyllales; family Plumbaginaceae; genus Limonium; species Limonium bicolor. The sequence goes on from CM041780.1 coordinate 11,046,688, forward strand.
CGGGGCATGAGAAAATCATACCTTTCACCGGAGTTAGCTTTACCATGTGTTCCGTTGTTCCTTGGTTCACACTTGTTCCACTGGTAATGTTTCAAACATTTTTATTAATGCTATGCTCATATGGTACATCAATAGTTACTACTCCCGTACTTACCCCGTTGTCCCGGTATACTTAGTTTAACCCATGTCGGATTATGTCCTTACTTATCTCTCACTTCCTACACCTCTTTACACTTCTTAGGGCCATTAAATATCACCAAACAAGGCCTTAACAACTCCTAAAACCATTACCAATCAATCTCCCATGTTTAGAACCCTTAAAAACACTCTCTGCTGAATTCTGGGGGTGGTCTGGGACTTGGTCCGGACCCTATGTCCCGGACCAATGCTTCTGTGTACTTTCGGCTGATTTTTAGACCTGGTCCTGGACTTGGTCCTGGACTTAAGTCCCAGACCAATTCCTGCATTCACTCTCGGGCCTTTTTTTGAAGCGGTCCGGGACTGGGTACATATCCCAAGTCCCGGACCCTGCTAAAAACTACTATTAAGGTCATTTTTCAACCCCAAATCAACCCATAATCCACCCCTAATCATTCCATAAACTTTCCACAAGTTTCCTACATAATTTTACACCTCAAAATACTTCTTAAACCACCTCAAATCCATGGTCCAATCCATACTCAACTTCTTGCCCAATTTCTACCAATTTCCATTCTCATTTCTACAACTTGCACACTTGTGCATTTCTACACTTCTCTTTGCATTTTGCATCTTGTCCTAACTTCATTTTACCATTCCAATTCATTTCCAATCGACTACACTACCTATACCCAAGTCCAACTCTCTTTTTACCAAGTCTTGCACACTAATTTTTCCTAGTTTCTACAATGCATTTTTCTACACTTCTTGCTACAGATTTTACACTCTTTTATTCACATACCACTACTACTATTCCATGGTTACTAAACATCTCTAATAAACCCAATACACATCTTGGTTCTCCCATTCACCAAGTCATTCTTAATTCACAATTCCTACTAAAATTTCGCCATAGTTCACCTACTTTCCTTACTTATCCACACATGTCCTTTCTCATCAAATTCATCCCTATCCTAGCCAAACCAGAAGGGTTCTACCAGCACACATACAAAATCCCAATACACCAATACTTCTCAATTACAATACCAACACATTATTACTTCCTCAAATAGCTATACTAATACACATACACCATTCATTAGGCTCTAAGGCCTACAAATCCACATTTTTGCTCACAAATTCTCAAACATCCACAACTACAATACTAGTACAATAGTTTGGGTTCTTTTATTTGTTTACCCATTCCCATTACACTAATGCATTAAATTAAGCATTAAGAAGGAGCTCTTACCTTGAGCTTTTGATTCCTTCATTTCTTTTCCATTTCCCCTCTTCCTCTCTTTCTTGTCCAAATCGGTTTGTGGGGAATGGAGTTGCCAAACTCCATTCCCATCACCCAAGCACACAAAGACAAGTATAATTAATGCACTAACTCTTAGATTTATACTAACTCATTGAGGTGCTCAAAACAAGATTTCTAGGGTTTACTTTTGGAGTGTTTTAGGAGGGGTTTTAGCCCTTGGTTCAAGAAGGAGAATCCACCACCATTGCTAGGTGAAATTGAAGCTCAAAAGAGAGAGAAAAATAAGGCATTACAAAGGGCCAAAAATCGACTACCAAAGGAAGGTGGAGAAAACTTAAATCTTTAATGGAGATTTTTACCTTGTTGGAAAGAGGAGACTCCAAGCTCCATAATGGTGTTCTTTTCTCTTCAAATGGGGAAAACCCATGGAGATGAAGTTGCTCATTTTCGGATTTTGAAAAGATAGAAATGTAGAGCTTGAAGAGAGGAGCAAGAATATGTACTTTTTTTCTCATTTGGAACTTTAATATGGCTTGAGTATGAGGTAGAAGGTAGAGTTGCCATGGGAGCTGGTTGGAGAGCTCAAAAATTGGTAGCCACCAGAGGAGGAAGAAGAGAGGGTTCAGGAGGGGGAGTTCTCACGTAGGAAAGAAAGGAATGGGAGGAGAGAGAGAAGAAAAGGTAGTATAAGTTGCTTTTTGCTTTATTACTTTATTGCTTTTTGATATATTTATTAGTTAACTAGTGTGTGTGTGTGAGGGGCTGAATTAATTGTTAAAACTGGCCCCCTATTGTACTACTAGTTGGAGCGTTTCTCGTCTTTTACAGAAAACGCTCGTTATTTTACCCGGTTTCGGTACTGTTCACTAACCGGGCCTGTTTTCCGGAATTTTCTCGTTTCTTTATTTTTATTGGTTATTAAGCTTCCGTTAATGCTTAATTATAGTTATTTAATGAACTATAATTTTTACGGGTTCGTTTGACCACTTAAAATCACATTTTCGAGTTTTCTTGAAAAACGTGCGCTAAAGCTCTATTAGCGTTTTAATACATTATTTGGATCCACTTTCTTCGGGAATCATTCCAGTATACTAATTAGGCATGAATAAGCCTTATGAATCCTTATAATACTCTAACCGGGGTCTCGTACCTCCTATGGTTATTTAACGCTAATTTTAGCGTTTTCCGCTTTCTAAGCGTTTTCTCATTTCTTTTGGATTTATTTTCCTTACCAAAATTACTTAGGCACTATTAGGCCCTTAAATACCATATTAAAATAATCTATTCACCATATTTAAGTTCGGGTATTTCAATCAATTACCAAAGAAAACCAAGCTCAAAAACAAGCTTAAACACAAATTGTGCTTTAAGGACTCTTAAAGCAAATTTTTGAAAAATTGTCTTACAAATGGGTTTTTAGTGGCTAATGCCCATGATTACACATTAATAAACATGTTTACTAGTTAGTATCACATTAGGAAGCCCAAATCAATTGGAAACCAAAAATTTCACAAATATGTGCACTAACTGTGAATAGTAACCAAATAGTGCCCAAATTAAGCTTTAGTCAACTTAGCTCAATTAACTGGTCAACAAAGACCATAAATATCTTGTCTATAAGGGGGGGGATGGTTTTAAGGCTGGTGACTCACCATATGTGCCAGCAACTTAAGGAAAAGAGGAGGAAATGAGAGAATAGTACTATTTACCTTTTAAGACAAAATATCTTCACTTAAGCCTACCTTTTCCTTCTCTCTCTTCATTTCTTCTCCCTCCACCGGTTTTCCTTTCCCTTCCCTGCTCCAAAACCGTGAGAGCTTCATCCATGGCACCTCCACCTTCAATTGTTCACTAAATACTCATTTTAGCTCCAAATCAAAAAGTGAGCATAGATTATTCTTAGTTGGAGCAAGACCTTCCTTTCTATCTTTTCAAATCCTTCAAAGCTCAAGTTTGGTGCCATGAGAAAACTCCATTGATGGAGGAAAATCAAGTTTGAAGAGCTCTTTTGGTTCTCCATTCATCCAAGGTAATGAAAGTGAAAGAAAAATTAAGTTTCCTTCATTTTTCTTCATAACCGAAAATTTCTTTCTCATGGGGGTTTTGTTTTACACCTTGAACTATCTTGTTTTGATCACCAAGGACTAGTGGAGGTCCTCTTTGATTCATACCCAAATCTATCTTGAGACTTCAAAGGTAAACATCCACTTTTAAGCTTTAAAACACACATTTTAACCTAAGAATGAGTTCTATGAGTTTAGGCATATTACTTAGTGCTTATTGGATTATTTGAATGTGAATTAGAACATTGACAAGGGAATTAAAGTTCATTGCCGAAAGTCAAGCAAGAAAATCCAAGGAGAAAAGTGTGAAAAGCTTGGAAAAATAAGGTAAATGCTTACCTATGGTGGTTAAGGTTTTAAGGGATGAGGTTTAGATAAGTACTAATGTAGCTTAAAGCTTACATTATGTAATGGGTTATATAACCTAGGAAAAGGAATTTAAACAAGCTTGTGAACTTGTGACTAAGGAGCCAATGGGAATGAGTTAGTAAGATAAGTATAAGGTGAATTATGAGAACAATTATATTGCTATGGGAGCATTGTTGTGTGTATTTACAGGTTGAAAGCTTTTATATGTGGGAAATTCAGTGTTTTAAGTTTAAGTCATTTAAGGGCCTAAGAGCCATGTCATTTAAGAGCCTTAGTGCTATGCAATTTAAGATTATTGCACTATATTGAGTTTGTTGTGAATGAGTAGACTTGGGTGAGAACTACCTGCAGATCGAGTTTGACGCATATATAGAAATTAAATTTAGTTTGATGAAAAATGGAGAATAACTAAAGAAAACAAAATCAATAATTACAAAGTAAAGATAAATTAAAGAAAATATAATAACATAAATAAAAACAAAACAAATTAAAGAGTAGCAAAAGCTAAACAGAAATCTCAGTAAAATTAAAAACTATCGATTAACCATGCCAGAGGTCCCCGGCAACGGCGCCAAAAACTTGTTGGAGAAATATGTGACTACTTCTACAACCTAGGCAGTGTACCTATCGTTTTGCGGAATAGTGTATTGGTGGGGTTTTCGAACTCTTGGGGACCTTGCTGTAGTTTAACTGATAGTGTAGTAAATTGACTGAGAACTCTAATTAAACTATTGACAAGAACTTATCACTTTTTTTTTTGGGAAATTGTGGTTACAACTTAACTTAAACAAAACAGTAATAAGAACAATTAATCAAAACAGAGATAATAACGGTTGTAAAACTCTTTGTTTTTAAGGAAGCACCCTAGGTTGTTCTGCTTACCTATTTCATCCAATTATATTAATATAAACTTCCACCACTTTAGCAATAAACTCAGGAATCTTAATTAGTTCATTGACCGGTCCTTGTACAATAAACTCTGATTAACTTAAACAACAAGCCGCAATCCTTGCCCAAGTTATTATAAATTAATCACATTATTATCAATTCCTATTGAAGACAGATTAACCTATAGGCGAGACACGCTTCTAGTCGTTAACCCGTTTTGACTTCCTATGTCTAGAACCTTGTTTAGCACCGCATTTTAACAAGAGAACTACAAATATCACTTCAATAATTGGCTTGAAAATTAAAACGCATTAAGAACAAGAATCAAAATATTGCTTAAATAGATTATAGTGGGAAGTCTATATAACACAATTATATAAAATAGGCTTGCTTCCGAACATGGGAGGCTAAGTTTATTACTCACACATAATTATAAAAACAAACATCATAGATAAGATAGACATTAAAACAGAGTAAAGTTAAAGGAAAGAAAGAACTCTATCTGGGGAGAGTTGTTTCGCTTCCGGGCTTGTCTCCGTGATTATGCCGACCTCAAAACGATGATAAACAGGTAAAACGAAAAATAACGAACAAACTGGCAAAAGTTGGTCCTGTCCGTGTGGGGCCACGTGGACACAAACGCGGACAACTCCTGTCCGTGTGGGGTCTGTGCGGACACAAACGTGGACACAAATCCGGACACAATCTGGAATTGTGCAGAACGTCGTTCTTCGTTGGTTTTCTGGAAAAATAACAGCGTATGGCTAATATGGTGATGGGGATGGATGGAAATGTGAAATACCCCAAACCTAGATATAGTGTTTAGATGATAAACTAAGGTATAAGAAGGCTAAATAATGCCTTAGAAACTTTGGGGAACAATTTAAACCAAAGAAAACACTAGGAAACACCATAAGAGCAATTTAAGCAAAAATGTGCTCTAAGCTTGGAGTAACTTGGGTTAGCACCCAAATATTATTTTTAGACCTTAGTAACATCCTAATGGTCATATTAAATCAATCACCAAAGAAAACCAAGCTCAAAAACAAGTTAAAACACAAATTGTGCTTTAAGGACTCTTAAAGCACATTTTTGAAAAATTGTCTTGGAAAGGGGTTTTGAGTGGCTAAATGCCCATGATTACTCCTTAATAAACTTGTGTACTACTTAGTATCACATTAGGAAGTCTAAATCAATGGGAAATCAAAGATTTCACAAATAAGTGCACTAGTTTATGAATAGTAACCAAATAGTGCCTAGTTCAGTCTTTAGTGAACTAAGTCGAATTAAATGGTCAAACAAGACCATGACTAGCCTCATTAGTGAAGGGGGCCAGTTTTTGTTAGTGGTGAGTCACCACACAAGATAGTAATATTAGATAAAGAGGAGGGAAATAAGGAAAACATTATTTGCTTATTAACTTAAATATCTTACTTTTGCTTACCTCTCTCCTCACCTCTTCATTCTCTTCTCTCACCACCAATTTCTCTTGATTTCTTCCTTCTCCATTGACGTGAAGAGCAGCCCCCATGTAAGCTCCACCTTCCTTTGATCACTACTTACTCATTTTAGCTCCTAAACCAAAACAAAGTACATATTCTTCTTAGTTAGCTCAAGCTCTTTCTTTCTATCTTTCCAAAACTTCAAGAGCTTCATTTTGGTGCCAAGCCAAACCGCCATTAGAGGAGGAAACTCAAGCTTGGAGAGTTCATTGGCTTCTTCATTCTCTTAAGGTAAAGCATATGTAAGAAAATCTAGGTTTCCATCATCTTTCTCCATAACCGAAAATCTATACTCATGGGGATTCATTTGTATGCTTGTTTTCTATTCTCCAAAGGATGGAGGAGGTCCTTCTTGATTCATATCCAAGCTAGTCTTGAGAATCCATGGTAAAACATTCAATTTAATACCTTAAAACACATTTTTAACCTAGGTTTTATTCCTTAAGGTTAGTGTATTGTTTAGTACTCATTGGAGTCATTGAATATTGGTTAGAACATTGGCAAGGAGAGTTTGATTGGTGATCGAGATTGTTCAAGAAAAACCTAAGGAGAAAAGTTTGTGGAGCTTATGAAAGAACAAGGTAAATTGCTTACCTTAAGGTGTTTTGATGCATTAAGGGATGGGATATGGGTAGGTAACAAGTTTAGCTTAGAGTTTACAATGGAAAAAAGGATATAAAACTTAGGAGAAAGAATACTATTATATTGAGAACTTGTGACTAAAGAGCTAAAGAGAAATGAGATAGTTAAACAATGTTGAGGTGAATTACAAGAAGCATTTTATTTCAATGGGAGCCTTGTTGTATGTATTTGCAGGTTAAAGGCAGATATATGTGGAAATTCAGTGTTTAAGATTTATGCATTTAAGGGCCTAAGTGCCAAGCAAATTAAGTTTATGCATTATATTGAGATGTGGTGTAGTTTGGGTGTATATTGTGTGTTAGGATGGTGTAATGAGAATTAGAGTGTTCATGGTGTTTGATGGGAAAAACTAAGTGTTTTGGTGCAACGATATACTAGGGAACCTATGTCGAAATTTGGTGAAGAAACTAGGTGTTTAAGAAGAGCTAAGGGAATTTTATGACTAAGGAAGTGCTAGGAAAACTTTAGAAGATGTTTTGATGAAAAAGAGTGAGATTAAGGTGTTCTTGAGAATTAGAATGACTTGGGCATTATCATAAAGGAATTTTAGTTGGTGAAAGATGCTTGGGAGATGATGTTATGGTGGTGAGGAAGTATTTTGGCATGGTTGTCGTGATAGGTATGAACCACCACTTAGAAGCCTAGTGAAAAATATTACAAGGGTTGGCATTATTACAAGGAAAATGCATAATGGCTTAGGTGGATTTTGTTGAGTGATTTAAGGGGTTTAGTGGATGGCTAAAGGGGTGTTTGAAGTGCCCAAATGAGGATAGAACATACTAGGATATATGAGGTGAAGTTTGGAGTCAATTGGGCAATTAAAAACAAGGGTCTAGAGCAGACCAACCTTGGGGACTGGACCTGCAAGGTCGGTCGAGCCCAGTTTACACTACCAAGGAAACCTTCTGGAATGGACCGACCTTGGGGACCGGACTTACAAGGTCGGTCGGGCTTGAATTTTGTGAACGGATTGAGTTTCTGGAATAGACCGACCTTGGGACCGGACTTGCAAGGTCGGTCATGTCTAAAGTTTTGTACGGGGATAGGTCTCTGGAAGCGACCGAACTTGGGACCGACCTTCATAAGGTCGGTCGGGCCTAAATTTTCAAAGGAGAAAACTCTCGGGAATGGACCGACCTTGGGGACCGGACTTACAAGGTCGGTTGGGGTAAAATTTTCAAACGATAATATGTACTGGAATGGACCGACCTTGGGTAAGGTCGGTCGGTAAGATTGGTCGGCCCTAAACTTATAAAAAAAAATTCAAATTATTTAGGATGATTAAATGGTATTAATGGTACACCATTAAGAGGACAATGATGATTAGAAACCTAAAGACTTAGGGGCTTAAGTTAAGTATAAGCTTACATGTTTAAAGTTAAGTTGTAAGATTAAGAATAAAACTTAAGAGGTGTTAGGTGGGGATCTTTAAGGGTTAAGTAAGTTAAATAAGTTAAGTAATGTGTAAATGATTAATAATCTAAGTTGGATGAATTTTAGGATTTGAAAGTTTGGAACCCGAGGAGAATTAAACAACGGGGACAATCGACGGTGAACGGTACAGTCTTTCTTGTGACCTGCTTGCTAACGAGGTGTCCCTCGGCTTGTGTGCTATATGTTTATGTGTGCCGACTAAACAAGATAAAGCATGCAACCGGTTTTATTGTACTTCTTGTGTGTGTGTTGATTTACACTAACACATGGGACTTGAGGTAGTTACTAACAAGGTTTAGTACGAATTGGATTAAGGTGAGGTGTTATATTGTTTAACAGTTGGTTAATACCCGAGAAGGTTTAACTAACACTTGGTTTGTAAGATTTTCACTAACTGCAACTTAAGGGGGGAGTGAGGAATCCGGGACTGACTCCGGTCATGCATGTTAAGGAAAAAGGGAGATCGGTATCTGTATCAGGTCCGACTTCCCCTTAAGGACTTGTCTTCGGACTTTTAGCCTAGGGTCGATAGTCGGCTCAGCTACGTTGGATTTTTAGTCCAAGGTAGGAGGCATTAAGATGGTGCGGTAGGATTACCTAAATCCTAAGATTAAGTTAAGTTGTTTATTCAACCAATGGAGTTTATAGCTCATTGGCTAGGGCCGCTTTTGACCCGACAAAATAAACATTGAAATAAGTTACAACCACTTCTAACTAAAGAACGGTTGTATTCTGAGGTTAAGATAAGGACTAAGGTTGAGGCAAATTAAGTTGGGCTGAGGTTAAGTGGTGTTGAGTTTTGAGGAGTTGATTGATTAACTCTCTTACTAAGGGAGCACATTTAAGCCGTTCATTGTGTGTGAACTATTTTGTTCATTGTGGATTGTTGTTTATTGCACTTCATATTTTGATTGTGTGTCTAATCAATTTCCATGCTATCGACAATTGGTCGTTGTAGCCCCGTTAGCTTGGGGGCCATGAGAGGGCGTACCAGCATTCGTGCTGACCCTCTTTGGGGGCTGTTTTTATTTTGCAGGTAAGCGTCCGTTGAGGAGTCACCCTGAGAGTGGGGGTGGTTAGACTTAGGACGGGTTGTTTATTTTGAGCACGGGTTGCACCAGTGTGCCCGTCTGTTTATATTTAAACTAATGCAAGTTTAAGATTATGTTTTAGATACTTGAAACTCGGTTGGTTGGCGTTTATGGACGGTTTGTATATAGTTGTTAAGTATTGTAAATCGGTAAGGTTCGATATATTCTAATGATCAGACCATGGCAAGGTCCTGGTGTTTGTTATTTCCGCTGCGACGTTTGTGATTAAGTTATTAAGTTTGCGTTAACCACGACCGACTTTGGACGGGGTGTTACAAAATGAAGTGGAGATGTGGATGTATGGAGGGAAAATGGAATTTGGGTGGAGGAAGTGTGATATGGAGGGTGTGTGTTTTCTCTGTATTCTCTTCAATCTCTAGTGTGTTTTTTTATCGTAGAAGAAGCTAGGTTTTTATAGAAGCAGAGGAAGCGAAGAAGACAAGGGTGGATGGGATATAAGGTAGGCGGTGGTAGTAGATGGATAATTGTAGGCACCGTAGATAAGAGAAGAAGAAAGCGGCACCGAAAGTTATAACGCGTAAAATCTGGAAATCGGCGCCGTACTTTACACGTGTCCAGATTTCTGTCCGTGTGGGCGTCCGTAGTAAGGACGTGAGATGTCCGAATTTGAGTCCGCAAAGCGGACACATTCTTTTGTTGCGTTCGAGTTGGAGTCCGTGGTACAGACGTGATACGGACGTGTGTGTGTTGAGTCCATGTTTGCGTCCGTGTTGCGGACAAGCTTCTATGTTTGTCCGTGATTGAGTCCGTAATTCAGACACCCCTGTCCGGGTTTGAGTCCGAGTGGTGGCTACGTGGACACATTCTTCTTTAGAGCTGTCCGGATAAGCGTCCGAGTGGGGCTACGCGGACATGTGTATTTTTTCCTCATTTTTCTGCAATCTTCAACTGGGCTTAGATTCTTTGTTTTAGCTCCGTTTCACTCGCCGTTTGTTGCGTTGGAAAGCTTGTGAAGTAAACTATGTGATTCCTAGACTATTTACTGCATTTGATACATAAAATGTATCAGTTCATATCAAAACATAAATCTTAGGAAAAACATGCGATAAGTGAGTAATATTATCCTGAAAGTAAGCGAATATAAGGTAAATTAAACCCTTAAATGTCTATGTATTTCTCACTTATCAACTCCCCATACTTATCTTTTTCTTGTCCTCAAGTAAATCTTTTTGACATAATGTTTAAACAAGTTAAATAGACAATAATCAAGTAGGGAGAGCACAAAAGAGATTATTGCCAAACTTTTCAGATTTTAAAGGGTACTAAAAACAGCAAGCTTCTTAAATATATTTCTCCGTTTCTGAGAATAACCCTGAAGTCCTACAAAAGAAAGAGAAGCAGAACCATGAGAGTTCTGCTTTTAACCTTGAGCCAATCCACCATTTCCTTTCACATTTCCTTGAATGACAAGGGGCATGAAGTAAAATCTTATTCCATTATACCTTTCAATGCCACATACTCATGATCCATAATAAAGAAGTTTTTATCAATTTGGTACAGAATGCAAAGATTCCTTAATTTTGAAGTTCATTTTTCTTTTACCTAAGACTTTTCTCTCCACCCTTGTAGCGGTTTTGGGTCTACTATCCCAGATACCGAGTACCTTAGGTAGCCTGGTGATGAAGCACCCCTAAGAACTTAATAACCGAGTGGACGAGGCCTGTTTAGGATCAGAATATGTCTGTCTGGATCAGAGGAGTACCTTGTCTTGTTCTTTTTCCACCGTTTCATTCCAATTCAAATCCAGGCTCAAAGTTAAAAACAAAATTCAAATGATAATTTTCTCAAAATTTTTAGCATTTAGTAAGGAGCAGAGTAATAAGAACAGTTAATTTTTTTTGTGTACCCTTTAAACCTGTTGATACTGGCATTACTCCCTCTATGGCTCCTTTTTTGATTATTAATTACTTAACAAATTTAAACACAATGTCATAATTATCTCTCCCCCACGCTTGAACCAAAGCAATGCCCTCATTGCATAGAAAAAATTAAAATAAAAGGGCATGCAAACTACTAGGGTAAAGATCACAAAGCAAAAGCAATAGGAAATATTGAAAATTTAAAGAGCAAGGTATAGATAGTGTACTCCCTAGAGTTTTCCAGAGTATGTAGTGTAGCTCCCCCACACTTGAGGTCAGCTGTAGGAATGTGCAAGATGTTCCTGTAATGAATATTCTAGACAGCCAGAAGAACTCAAGTTAATTCTCCTCGTTCTCTCTCCTCTCTCTTTTCGTTTTATTTTACCATATTGTTTTTTTAACATAAAATAATATACAAAATATAAGCACAATATAGAATAAAAAGATAGATAGTAGGGTGCCACCTACCAAGCTGCCCGCCCATCTTTATGGTCTTTGGCTAGACCATACCTGAGTGTTTTAAGGTGTGGCTGGGTCTTTGAGAAGAAGCATTGAAGCCTCTTCGTTGTCTAATGTGTTTCCTAGAAAGAATTTGATTCGAGCTCCATTTACTTTAAACGATCCTCCTTTCTTATTGTTCAATTCCACAGGTCCATGTGGAGAGGTGGATATTATTGTAAATGGTCCAGACCAGAAGGATTTTAACTTACCTGGAAAGAACTTAAGTCTGGAATTATAAAGAAGGACCTGATCTCCTGCTTTAAATTCTCGCTTGGCAATCATCTTATCGTGGCAACGCTTGGTCTTTTCTTTATAGATCACTGCATTCTCATATGAGTCGTTCCTAAGTTCTTCTAGCTCAGTCAATTGGAACTTCCTTTTTTCACCGGCTTGTTGTAGATCAAAGTTTAACACCTTTAGAGCCCAATAAGATTTATGCTCTAATTCCACAGGCAAGTGGCATGCCAACCCAAAAACTAGTTTGTAGGGAGACACGCCAATGGTGTTTTGAAGGCGGTGTGGTATACCCAGAGCGCATCATCCAATTTAAGGGACCAATCTTTTCGAGAAGCGTTCACCATCTTCTGCAGAATCCATTTCAGTTCTTTGTTTGTTATCTCAGCCTGACCATTTGTTTAAGGATGGTATGATAGAGCAACCTTATGTCAGACTCCATATTTTTTTAGGAGAGCATCAAACTGGCGATTGCAGAAGTGAGATCCACCATCACTGATTATTGCTCTAGGAACACCGAATCGAGTGAAAATATTTTTCTTTATAAACTTCATCACAACTTTACCATCGTTAGTTAAGCAAGCAAGGGCTTCCACCCATTTAGAGACATAATCGACTGCTACTAAGATGTATAAATAGCCAAAAGAATTTGGGAAGGGTCCCATAAAATCAATCCCCCAAACATCAAATAATTCAACTTCTAGCATATTGTTCAAGGGTAGTTCATGGCGGCGAGAAATGTTACCTTGCCGTCGACACCGATCACAAGTAGACACAAAAGCATGACAGTCTTTGTGAAGGGTGTTCCAATAGAAACCGGATTCAAGTACCTTAGCAACTGTACGGGTTGCACCGTGATGTTCGCCGGTTTCTCTAGAGTGGCAATGGAGAAGAATATTTCAGATTTCCGTATGTAGGACACATCTTCTTATAATTCCATCTGCACAGATTTTGAAGAGATATAGATCATCCCACAAATAATATTTGACAATTGAAAAGAACTTTTTTCGCTGCTGATAAGTCATATCAGCTGGGATGATCTTCCTAGCCAGATAGTTAGCAATATCGGCAAACCAAGGGCCTCCAGCCGTTTGGATTGCGAATACTGCCTCATCAGGGAAAGAATCATTAATGGGTCTTTAATCTTCTGGTGCCTCCATCCTTGACAAGTGATCAGCCACGACATGTTGTATACCTTTCTTATCTCTTATTTCTATGTCGAATTCTTGCAAGAGAAGTATCCATCTTATCAACCTGGGTTTAGCATCTGCTTTGGCAAATAAATACTTGAGGGCAGAATGAACAGTATGAATAATAACCTTACTACCCAATAAATATGGATAGAACTTATCTAAAGCAAAGACGACTGCCAGTAATCCTTTTTCTGTGGTGGTGTAATTTTTCTGAGCGTCATTTAAAGTACGACTAGCATAATAAATGACTCTTAGAACTTTATCCAATTTTTGGCACAAAACAACACCCACCGCATAATCCCTAGCATCACACATGATTTCAAAAGGTTGGGACTAGTCGGGTGATACAACGATAGGAGTAGAAACAAGTTTCTCTTTTAACAAATTAAAAGTTGCTAGACATTCATCAGAAAAATGAAATTTAACATCTTTTGTTAGTAAATTACATAGAGGTTTAGAAATCTTGGAAAAGTTTTTAATGAATATTCTATAAAAACTAGCATGTCCAAGAAAACTTCGGATACCTCTGACAGTAGTAGGAGGTGGGAGTTTTTCTATTACCTCAATTTTAGCGCAATCCACCTCAATACCTTTTGAAGACACGTTATGTCCGAGCACAATTCCTTCTCGAACCATGAAGTGACATTTCTCCCTGAAATACCCCAAACCTAAGTATGCTAAGTAAATATCAAATTATGATGTAGTAAGGCTAGAATATGCCTTAGAAAGATTGGTAGACAAGTTAAACCAAGGAAAACACAAGAAAGTGCCTTAAGGGCAATTTGGGCAAAAACGTGCTCTAAGCTTGGAGTGACTTTGATTAGCACCCAAATACCATTATAAGACTTTAGTAATGTGCTAATGGACATTTTAAATCAATTAGCAAAGAAAACCAAGCTCAGAAACAAGCTTAAACACAAATGTGCTTTAAGACTCCTTAAAGGACCTTTTTGAGAAATTGTCTTAGAATTGAGTTTTGAGTGGCTAAATGTCCATCATTACTCTTTAATCAACATGTGTACTAATTAGTATCACATTAGGAAGCCTAAATCAATGGAAATCAAAAATTTTAGAAATATGTGCACTAATTTGTGAATAGTGCCAAATAGTGACTAGTTTAAGTTTTAATCAACTTAAGTCAATTAGTTGGTCAACCAAGACCATAAATATCTTGGTTATAATGAGGGAGCCGGTTTTCTAAGGGTGAGTCACCATAGACTTCATCAAATAAGGAAGAAAAGAAGAGATAAGTAAAAGGAGTACTATTTGCTTTATTAAAGTAAAATACCTTATATTAACCTACCTCTCTCCTCTCTTCTTCATTTCTCTTCTTCTTCCACGATTTTCTTCCTCTTCTCTCTGTTCTACACCGTCTCCAAGCAGCACCCATGGCACCACCACCTTGCTTTGTCAACAACTTACTCATTTTAGCTCCAAATCAAAAACTAAGCACATATATCTCTTAGTTAGACCAAGACCTTGCTTCCTATCTTTTCAAAATCTGAAAAGCCTCATTTTGGAGCCATGGGAAATCACCATTGGAGGAGGAAAAGCTAGCTTGAGGTGTTCATTATCTTCTCCATTCATTCTAGGTAAGGAAAATGAAAGAAAAATCAACTTTCCATCCTTTTTCTTAGATGGCCGAAAATCATCACTCATGGAGCCTTGTTTTATCCATTGTTCTAGCTTGATTCTATTCTCCAAGGGCTAGAGGAGGTCCTACTTGATTCATATCCAAGCTTGTTTTGAGAATCCAAGGTAAAGCATTCAATTTAATACCTTAAAACACATTTTCAACCTAGGGTTTACTCCTTAAAGTTAGTGGATTATTTAGCACTCATGAGAGTCATTGAATATTGATTAGAACATTGGCAAGGGAAATTTAAGTGGTGGCCGATATTCATTCAAGAAGAAGGTCTAAGGAGGAAGATAAGATAAGCTTGAGGAAACAAGGTAAATTACTTACCTAATGGTGGTTTAAGGTTTAAGGAATGAGTTTTAGAGGAGTACCAATGTAGCCTAGGGCTTACATTAGGTAATGGGTTATGTAACCTAAGAGAAAAAAAAAGAACTTAAACAAGCTTGTGAACTTGTGACTAAGGAGCCAATGGGAATGAGTTGATAGTATAAGTTTAAGATGAGTTTTAAGAGCATTATAACTACTATGAGATTGATGGGTGTATTTGCAGGTTGAAAGCGTATATATGTGGGAAATTCAGTGTTTAAGTTTAAGTTATTTAAGGGCCTAAGAGCCATGCCATTTAAGAGCCTTAGTGCTATGCAATTTAAGATTATTGCAATATATTGAGTTTGTTGTGAATGAGTTGGTTTGGGTGATGAGATGTGATGAGAAAGAACTTGGTGTGTGTGAGATGGTTGAATGAGGAAAATAATGTGTTTGGTCATGATAAGATACTAGAGAAGCTATGGTGAAATTTGAGTAAGAAACAAAGTGTTTAAGTGGTAGTGGTGAGTTAATATGCCCTAGGGTTCACTAGGGATCATTAAGAGGAATTTGAGTGGAAATGAGTTAACTAAGAAGTTCTTGAGGATGAGAATGACCTAGAATGGCTATGAGGAAATTAGAGGATTGGTGAGTGTATTAAACACACCAAGATCATGGTATGAGGAATGTAAGACTTGTGCAAGAATCTGGAGGAAATGATGTATAATGCTTTGAGATGATTTAGGTATGAACTAAGAGTAGAACAATGAGAGTTCGGCAAGTTTGTGTAAGAGGTGGTGATGTTAGTGGTGGACTAGTAAGGTTTAGTTTAGATGGTAATGTGTGGACTTGGGTGATGGAAGTGAAAATTGTAGGAGAATGTCGTAAGTCGTCAAGGAAAATGACTAGAAACGTATAAGGGTTTATGATCATGAGAATGGTGAGTAAGTTGCATAAAAGAGGTGGAAATGTCTAAGGAGGGTGTTACATGGTCAAGATAAATGAAGAACATGTCAAGGTGTTAAGGTAATGGAAAGCAACCTATAAGTAAGCTCAAGAGTTTAGGAGTGATGAGTAACAAATGAAAAGAAGAGAAATTGTGCATGGACATGCAAGATGACCTTGGAAGGTTTAACAAGCAAGATGGAGTGCAATGATGTTAAGGAGGAGTTATATGGGTTGAAAATAAACACTTTGGTTAGTTGAAGTTTTAGACAAAATGTACATGTTGGAAAGATAAGGAATTAACTAACAAGTGTTAGGAGTTTTTGCAAGAATTTAGTAAATGTTTAAGAAGATCTTTGGAGGGTATTTTAATGAGTTTGGAGGATGATTAAAGGTGGATTTAAGGGTCTAAATGATGTTAGAATACATTAGGAGGTTTGGGGGAAAATTTTGGAATTGAAAGAACAACTTAAGAGTAAGGTCTGTGGTGGTCCGACCCAGGGTCCGACCCAGTTCTGGGTCGGACGGACCTCTGTTAAGCCGCCATAAGAGTTTCTATAATGGTCCGACCCAGTTGGTGGGTCGGACGGTGGGTCGGACGGAGGGGTTTTAAAAGACGGGAGGATTTCTGGAATGGTCCGACCCAGTTGGGTGGGTCGGACATGGGTCAGACAAGTGGAATTTCTCAAAAACCGAGAGTCTCTGGAATGGTCCGATCCAGTTGGTGGGTCGGACGGTGGGTCGGACGACCCTTAAGACTTAAAAAAAAAAGAAACCCTAAGAGAGTTTAGTGGTATTAAGGGTACCCCATTAAGGAGGCAATGATTACTAGAGGTATAAAGACCTAAGGGATTAAGTTTAGTGTAAGCTTAAAAGTTTAAGGTTAAGTTTGTAAGATTAAGTTGTAAAACTTAAGGGGTATTAGGTGGGGATCATTAAGGGTTAAGTAAGTTAAGTAAGTTGAATTAAGTTAAGTGATTAACAACCTAAAACTGAATGAATGTTTTAGGACTTGGGAATTTGGACTCCGGAAGAGAGTAAGCAACCGAACGACCAACGGTGAACGGTACAGTTCTTCTTGTGACCTGCTTGCTAACGAGGTGTCCCTCGGCTTGTGTGCTATTTGTTTTTGTGTGCTCACTAAACAAGATAAAGCATGCAACCGGAATATTATGTTTATTGTATTGTTGTGTGATGTTTGAAAACTAACACAACATACCGTGAGAACTTACTAACCAACGTTTAGTAAGGAATTGAGTGAGACTAAGGAACACTCCCTAATATGAGTTTGATATAAACCGAAAGAGGTTAACCAACAAACATGGTCTTGAGACTACTACTAACTGGAACTTGAGTGAGGAAACCCGGGACTGACTCCGGTCATGCATGCTAAGGAAAGGGGGTCGGTATCTATAGCAGATTCGACTTCCGCTTAAGGACTTGTCTTCGGACTTGTAGCCTAGGGCCGGTTGCCGGCTCAGCTACGCTGGACTCCCGTCCAGGGTAGGTGGCATTAAGATGGTGCGGTGGGATCACCTAAATCCCAGGTTTGAAATTAAGCTACAACCATTCCCCTCCAGGAACGGTTTGTATACTGAGAATAAGTTAAGGTTAAGATTAAGGTAAGGTTAAGATAAGTTGCAACCATTCCTCTTTAAAGGATGCTTTGTATTATTAAGACTAAGATAAGCTACATCCACACCTTATTAAAGGATGGTTGTTTCTAAGATTAAGATAAGACTAAGATTGAGGTAAGATAAGGATGGACTAAGATTAAGAGGAAATATAACTTAATGAGTTAGATATTTAACTCTCTAATTAAGGGAACACATTTAAGTCGTTCGTTATGTTTGAACTTTGATTGTTCATATTTGGTTTGTTGTTTACTGCACCTTCTATTATGTTGTGCATCTAATCAACCTCCATGCTATCGACAATTAGTCGTCGTAGCCACGTTAGCTTGGGGGCCATGAGAGGATCGTACCAGCATTCGTGCTGACCCCCTTTGGGGGCTGTTTTTACTACACAGGTGAACATTAGGAGGCGGCCGTCACGAGAGTAAGAAGGGGATACAAGTGTTACGGGTTAAGTGTGGCCTACGAGTTGTGCATGTACACTCGTATGGCAATTGAGTTAGTAAGATGTATATGATGTGAGGGGATTGTAAGAAGGAAATGTATTTGGTTAAGGTTGTTATGTACTAATGTTCGGTATATTCTGTAGTCAGACCGTGGCAAGGTCCTGGAGTGTAATGAATTCCGCTGTGACATGTATATATATATGCTGTTAAGTTGCGAGACCACATTTGGGTTGAGTTGGGGTGTTACACTCCCAGTTCAGTACTAGATTTGTGTCTTCGCACCTGGACAAAATAAGATCGAGATTCTCCAAGCAAGTTTCAATTGTTGATCCAAAGATAGAGAAGTCATCCATAAAGACCTCTATACATTTTTCAATGTAGTCAGAAAAAATAGCCATCATACACTGTTGAAAAGTAGCTGGGGCATTACATAATCCGAACGACATTTGTTTATAAGCATATGTTCCATAAGGACAGGTAAAAATAGTTTTATCCTGATCTTCTGGAGCAATTGGGGTCTGGAAATATCCTGAATAGCCATCTAGAAAACAATAATAATCCTGACCTACTAACCTTTCCAGCATTTAATCAATAAAGGGCAGGGGAAAATGATCCTTACGTGTGGCAGTATTCAATTTCCTAGACAATGCAAACTCGCCAACCAGTAGTAGTGCGTTGAGGAATCAACTCACCTTTTTCGTTAGGAACCACAATTATTCCTCCTTTTTTTGGTACCACCTGTACTGGGCTCACCCACTTGCTATCTGAAATGGGATAAATAATTCCAGCGTCAAGTAGTTTTATTACCTCCTTTTTGACCACCTCTTTTAGAGCGGGGTTGAGACACCTCTGTGGTTGTGCCAATGCCCTGAAATCATCATCCATCTAAATTCGGTAAGAGCACAAATATGGGCTTATTCCTTTGATATCTACTATCGACCAACCGATAGCGGTCGTATGATTGCGTAGCACCTCCAAAAGTTGTCTCTCCTACACATCTGTCAATTTAGATGATATAATAACTGGTAAATCAGATGGCTTTTTTAGAAAAGCGTATTTCAAATGAGGGGGAAGAGGTTTCATTTCTACTGTAGGTGCTTTTTTGATGGAAGGCTTTGGTCTGTCTGCATTCCTTTCCACTGGTTCAAATCTTTGCTGGTAGGTACGGAAATATGGTTGTCTCTTGTGCAACTCTTCAGCCATGAGGGCAATATCAGGATTTTCGTCATCAGTTTCGCAAGATGCCATGAGACATCTTTCCAAAATCGTTTCTTCATCTTTGTTGAGAAACGTCTCCTGTACTAAAGTGTCAACAGTATCTATGGAAAACAGATTTGTGTATCAGAAGGACGTTTCATGTTCCGGGTCATGTCAAAAACTACCTGTTCATCATGAAGTCTCAAAATTATTTTACCTCATTCAACATCAATTAAAGTATGGACAGTTCTCATAAAAGGTCTACCTAAAATTAGTGGAACATCTTTATCTTCCTCAATGTCAATAACAATGAAATCAGTAGGGAAAATAAATTGCCAACAGAAACCACTAAATTTTCAACTTTTCCTCTAGGGTAGATTATGGAACGATCAGCTAGTTGTAGCTGCACAGAAGTAGGAGAGCATTGACCTATACCTAATTTTTGAAAGATAGATAAAGGCATCAAGTTAATACTGGCTCCTAAATCGCACAACCCGTTACCGCAATTTAAATCTTCTATCGCGCAGGGAATGATGGGAAGACCTGGATCTCCCAATTTCGGTGGTAGCTTCTTTAAGAGTACTACAGACACTCTTTCGGTTAATTTGACCGTATCATTTTCTTGTAAAGATCGCCTGTTAGACAAAATATCTTTCATAAATATTGCATAGATAGGCATTTGTGTTAAGGCATCAGAAAAAAGAATATTTATAGTTAATTTCTTAAAAATGTTAAGAAATTTTTCAAATTGGTCATCCAAATTCTTTTTCTTTAATCTATCAGGAAATGGAATTGGAATATCATATGAAACTGGGATGGTTTAATAGTATGGGATGCAGGAGACTCCTTCTCCTTGGGAATTGTTACTTCTTCTCTTTCAGTTTGAGGATCTCTTTGTTCGTCAGATTCCTTCTCAACTTCAGGGGCATTAGATGGCAGCTCTTTTCCGCTCCTTAGGGTTACTGCTTTTGCATGCTCCCTTGGATTCGGATCAGTCTGGCTAGGGAGTGACCTGTTGGTCTTTGAGCCAGTTTGTTGTGAAATCTGACTTATCCGTCTTTCTAAATTCATGGTTATGGTAGCCTGATCAGCAACTTTGGCTTCTATCTCAGCGAATTTTGAATTTTTTGCCTGACCTTGTTTTAGAAGCTGGTTCATCATGCTTTTCAGTTCGTCCATATCTCCTTGTGAGTTGGTTGGCTGCTCCTGTTGTCGGTTGTATTGAGGTTACCGATTTTAGTTGAATCCTTGGTTGCTCGTCTGTGGCTCATAATTATTCCATGGTTGTTGATTGCTCCTCCAATTGTTTTGGTTCTATGAGTTTGGATAAGGATTCCCTGGTCTGTTGTTAATTAAACTTACCTCCTCAAGGTCATGTTGAAACCTGAACCATCGCAGTCTGGGGTTTCATGAGCTCCTTCACAGTTTTCGCAACAGGGAGTCAGATATGGGGAAGTGGCCACCGCCTTCACAACTTTTTGTTGTGGTTGATTTAGCGTCAGTTTCTCCACAATTTTTGTGAGTGCAACTAGTTGAGCAGATACATGATCCTGTGGGGGAATATTGTACATTCTGGTTTCTTTCTTTGCTTCACCTCTTCCATTGTTTTTACACCATTGTCTGGTGCTGGCAGTCATGGTATCCAGTAGTTCAACTGTTTCTTCTCCGGTCAATTTCATAAAATTTCCTCTAGACGAGGAACTTAGAAACAATTTATTAGAATCATTTAAACCTCTAAATAATGATAGCACAAGTTCCTGGCCACTCATACCGTGGTGTGGGCATAATATCTGTAATTCTTTGAATCTATCCCATGAATCATAAAGAGACTCACCTGGTTCTTGACAGAAGTTTGTGATCTCAGCAATTTTTTCTCTTGTCTTGGACGGGGGATAATATTTTGCCAGAAATTTGTTTGCTAATTTAGCCCAGCTGTGGATGCTGCTGGGTTGTAAACTTCTCCTCCACCTAGAGGAGCCATCTCTTAAGGAATGGGGGAACAATTGCAGACGGATGCGCTCGTTCGGATTTCCTGTTTTATTAAAAGTGTTACAGAAATCAAGAAATGCAGATATATGGTGTGGAGCATCATCTGAATCCAGCCCACTATACTGTCCCTGGTGGTAGAGTGTGGTGATGAAACTCGTTTTGAATTGCCAGGCATCCAGTTCAGCTTGTGTAACTTGAGGAAGGACAATAGCGGAGGGCCTCCCTTCGATCGACGGTTGCTGGTACTCGCAGAGAGTTTGTCGAGTTGTCATCTCAATTCGTTGTTGTCTTCTTTCTCTATGGAGAAATCTCTCAATCTCAGGTTCAAGACTGTTATGAGGACTACCTGCAGATCGAGTTCGACGCATATATAGAAATTAAATTTAGTTTGATAAAAAATGAAGAATAACTAAAGAAAATAAAAGCAATAATTACAAAGTAAAGATAAATTAAAGAAATTATAATAACATAAATAAAAACAAAACAAATTAAAGAGTAGCAAAAGCTAAACAGAAATCTCAATAAAATTAAAAACTAAAGATTAACCGTGCCAGAGGTCCCCGATAACGGCGCCAAAAACTTGTTGGAGAAATATGTGACTACTTCTACAACCTAGGCAGTGTACCTATCGTTTTACGGAATAGTGGATTTGTGGGGTTGTCGAACTCTTGGAGACCTTGCTGTAGTTTAACTGATAGTGTAGTAAATTGACTGAGAACTCTAATTAAACTACTGACATGAACTTATCACTTGTTTTTTGGGAAATTGTGGTTACAGCTTAACGTAAACAAAACAGTAATAAGAACAATTAATCAAAACAGAGATAATAACGGTTGTAAAACTCTTTGTTTTTAAGGAAGCACCCTATGTTGTTCTGCTTACCTATTTCATCCAATTATATTAATATAAACTTCCACCACTTTAGCAATAAACTCAGGAATCTTAATTAGTTCATTAACCGGTCCTTGTACAATAAACCCTGATCAACTTAAACAACAAGCCACAATCCTTGCCCAAGTTATTATAAATTAATCGCTATATTATCAATTCCTATTGGAGACAGATTAACCTATAGGCGAGACACGCTTCTAGTCGTTAACCCGTTTTGACTTCCTATGTCTAGAACCTTGTTTAGCACCGCATTTTAACAAGAGAACTACAAATATCACTTCAATAATTGGCCTGAAGATTAAAGCGCATTAAAGACAAGAATCAAAATATTGCTTAAATAGATTATAGTGGGAAGTCTATATAACACAATTATATAAAATAGGCTTGCTTCCCAACCTGGGAGGCTAAGTTTATTACTCACACATAATTATAAAAACAGACATCATAGAATAGATAGACATTAAAACAGAGTAAAGTTAAAAGAAAGAATGAACTCTATTTGGGGAGAGTTGTTTCACTTCCGGGCTTGTCTTTGTGACTATGCCGACCTCAAAACGATGATAAACAGGTAAAACGAAGAATAACAAACAAACTCGCAAAAGTTGGTCCTGTCCGTGTGGGGCCACGCGGACACAAACGCGGACAACTCCTGTCCGTGTGGGGTCTGTGCGGACACAAACGCGGACACAAATTCGGACACAATCTGGAATTGTGCAGAATGTCGTTCTTCGTTGGTTTTCTGGAAAAATAACAGCGTAAGGCTAATATGATGATGGGGATGGATGGAAATGAAGTAGAGATGTGGATGTATGGAGGGAAAATGGAATTTGGGTGGAGGAAGTGTGATATGGATGGTGCGTGTTTTCTCTGTATTCTCTTCAATCTCCAGTGTGTGTTTTATCGTAGAAAAACCTGGGTTTTTAAAGAAGCAGAGGAAGGGAAGAAGACATGGGTGGATGGGATATAAGGTAGGCGGTGGTAGTAGATGGATAATTGTAGGCACCGTACATAAGAGAAGAAAGCGGCACCGAAAGTTACAACGCGTAAAATCTGGAAATCGGCGCCGCACTTTACACGTGTCCAGATTTCTGTTCATGTGGGCGTCCGTAGTAAGGAGGTGAGACGTCCGAATTTGAGTCCACAAAGCAGACACACTCTTTTGTTGCGTCCGAGTTGGAGTCCGTGGTACGGACGTGATACAGACGTGTGTGTGTTGAGTCCATGTTTACGTCCGCGTTGCGGACAAGCTATGTTTGCCCGTGATTGAGTCCGTAAATCAGACACCCCTTGTAACACCCCTACTCTAAAATCCGGTTTAACTAGCACACCTAACATAATAATCAGTCGATTTGCAACGGTAATTAAAAGACGTACACAAAATAAACCGGGTGTTACCCGCCGTTACCCGCCCATGCGAGTAACGAAGTGTTTACCAACTATCCAATCTACACTACCGCTGTGATGACAAAGATTTAATACAACTAAAATTACAAACTGAATAAATTCTGAAAGAACAGTGAGCCATCTATCTATCCAAATACCATAATGTTTGAAAAAACAGCAAACATGAGTAACCGTGTCGCATGTAGACAGACTGTCGACTACCCCAAACTCCCGCACTCGCGTTCAAACTTAATCCGCTCCAATCTTGAAAGTGGGGGCCGTATAGGCTCAGCCAACGCTGAGCACGAACTATATAACCTTAATGAACCCTAAGACTACTAAAGTTATTTAGCCCAATTGTTAACATGCTGTTCCAATTTCATGCTGTACCATTTTCATTTACAGTAACAGTATGACAATAATCATCACACATATAAGTTCATACAATAAATCCATACAATCACCATACCAATCCAAAACAAGTAATAAGCAAGTATATAAACAACATCAATTAACGGTGCGAGAGTTACACTCTCTTGAACAATCCTGTTATGCGCCCTTGAGGCATTCTTGTTTCGTTATTCAGGGCTAAGAATATTTCCTTAAATCATTTCATAACTTTTACTTAATTTGTTCAATTAAGGTGGGCGTCATGTTAGGACAACCCGTATAAACTTCCTCTTCAGGAGCAGTCGCTCTGATGCACTTTAATAGTGCGGTTTGTAGGAGTCCGCAGAGGCCTGACGGCCGGAGCCATTGCAACAGCAGCAGTGCCCTCTGACCAACGATCGTATCCGGCTCGCTGGAGTTTCCATAGCGAGAGAACCCTATCCGGTCGTTCCCTCTCTTCGGTGATCACCCATGCGCAACCATGTAGTCTGTGACTACCCTGGATTTATCCTCATCTTAATCATTTACTTAATTCCACCATGTGATTTGGTCCGTGACCTTTACCTGAGATTTATGCTTAGGTTATGCGGAGTATATTCTCCATGTGAGGACCTTTAAGGTTGTTAACTTTCGCCTAGACGTCGCCTAGGCTACGTTCATCTTTAGGTAGGTATAATAATATTACAGTCAATTCCTTTTTACCATTTCCACGTTGGCAACCATGATCTGATCCGAGTTTACGTATATGATTTCCAAACTGTAACCATCGGCACAATAAAGATCGTGAAAACAATAAACATTTAATTCCACAATCACAACATATAGTAAGCATATCACTCTTGTCATACAATCACACAAACCAGAACCCAAGGAAGCCCTCAGGAACACTCGGACCACATAGAACGTACCGTACACCGATGTAATGCTAGCATGCGGGACCACGCTCACCCTCTAATCCTTTGTAATTTGACACTCGCAACCCGGTCTACTGGAAATGTAGTATCTCATTAGTATTTACATCCGGAACCTACCTCACCATATCAAGATAAGTTCTAACCTCTATCCCGTAATAAATTCTCAGTCGGTTATTCATTCGACTTGATTTTCCGTTACTCTTGGGATTTAGATATTATTGTACGTTACAGTTTGCGAGTACACATTATTCGGTAATTCGACAATGTTTTTCCATTGAGAATTAAATCCTTTAATAACTTACATATTACCGGGTCGTTTACGTGTATGTATACATTTTTCGTATACGTGTTTACATGGAGTTTAATTCTCTGATTACGTTTATCGTTTTCGCTCCCGTTCTCACGTGGGTGCATAGTTGTTAATTACGTATGTATGCACTTAATATTTAGTTGCTGCTATATATATTTATTTTAATCGCATTGCGTTTTTATTTCTAACCATATAACATCGTACATGACGTGCCGGTCTTATTACATGTTCCCTTTTTCTTAAAAGTCATTTATACGAATTGTAACGTTTCTCGTAATGAATCTATTCGTCATTTCACGTAAACGTTTACGAGTATGTTTATGCTATAATAATTTTCTTATGACATACCTCTTTATATAATGTTATTTATATCATTATAACTTTGTTTTACCTTTTCGTTTTTATTTTCGAATTCCACAACCAGCCCACATAACTTTTCAGAATTTACATTCCTGTTCTCATTCCTTCTTAATTATTTGTAAAACCAACCCAATTATAATCCTTGCCACTCTTCCTCTCTTATTTAATTATAACCTATGTTTTCAACCTTATAATATATACACAACACTTATATATATATACGCTCCAGCCCATCTATATATGCATATATATATATTTTCCTAAATCACATACTAGCCCCTATAATTTCCTTCTATTCGCAATTCATCCCTCTTTGTTTTATAAACTTACAATTGTAATACTTAACCTTATATTATACACAATAATTATTTAAATCTCAATTTCAATCTAGATTTTCTTCCAAATTTCATACAATTTACTAACTTAATTTAATTCTGATTTACACCTTAACTTTCGGTATTTTACCTCTTAACTCCACAATTTTATGAATGTGACATGTTACTATTTAGACCACATATTATATCATTAATTCAATAAATCGTTAGAATCAACCCAAAATGTTTATCTAATTTACGAATAAGCCCTACTGTTTTCATTTGTTTTATTTCAGCCCTACATTTTCCGAAAATTACACCTACACCCTAGTAGTTTTATAATTGTTATATTTTAACATAAAAACCATATAATATACACTTGATTTATTATATTACTGAAAATATCCCAGAACTTTCCACTATTCCAAACTGACCCTTAGGAACTTAGAAATCACATTATAACCCTCATCCTCTTGGAAATTTACAATATAACCCTCATAGTTTTAAAATTCCATTTTTTCCCGTTTTGCTTAATATCTATTAAATCTTTAATTTAGTAGATTTATATTCCTAATTTAGTCAAACCTCCATTATAGTCAAGGTTGACCATAACTGTCCCTCTTTACCCACATTTCTTTTTATTTACGAAATGCCCCTTTTTATTTCCTATCTTTGCATTTAATACTTTTTCTTTTATAAAATTTGTATTTATGTTTTTAAATTCTCAAATAAATACGTACGGATTTTAGTTGAATTCTATACCTCATATTTTATAAATTTGCGGTTTTTACCCTATATAATTCCCTTGTTCTTTTAAATATTTATAGGTTTTATAACTTACTTAAATCTTGGTATGACTTAATAATTCTCACTAGTATTTTCCCTAAGATTTTCATAGGCGATAATCTACATAACTCATTTTCTCACCCATCAAATTCAATAATTACAATTTTAAAATTCAAATAGTTAATGTGCCATGGCCCTAAAAAAAATCGGCCTTGAATAGAATATATTTATAACTTCATAATTAACATCAAAATAGAAGAGAAATTCTGTTACACTCTCGGTCATTCCAAGCCCTTCCTTGCTGTTGTTTTTTTTTTCTAAGTTTGACTATGGTTCTATAATTGCCTAGCTAATATCACCCTCAATTCCAGCCATGTTTTACGTTCAACATAACAAACAAAATCACACCAGTATATATTGTCTACGGTAATAATCTCCACCTACTTCAGCAAATTTCAAGGATTAAGGTATGGTTTAGGCATTGTGTTTTGTTTGTTTTTTTTTTCATAGCACTAATTAAATACACTTCCCTGTTTCTCGGTAAGGAAAAGTTTTTCAACAAAATATTCCTAAACTTCCTAATCTCTCACAGCTCCTCTTCTGTTTTGATGTTTTTTTCCTAACTTAACTAGCATTACACAACAATGGTTATACACGTTAACAGTTTAACATTATGCACCAGCTCTCGGTAAAGTAACTCTTTACATCTATAACAGCAAGTATTTCCTAACAAATGAAGGTAAGTTTTAGGTAGTTACTCACCTTGTTTTGATCAGCACAATTTCTCCACCCCCACAGCACTCTCTCGACACTACAGGTATACATGGTAAGTTAGCATCGTTTAGTTTTTTTTTCTTTCCAAGACTTACATGCAACCTTAGCGTAATGGAGGTATTTTACCTCACTAATTCTGATTCTTCCTTCGCTGTAGAATCCCATTACTGTGGCAGTTTGACGTGTGGAAACAGCATGGGTTGGTCACCATTCATGCAGAAAAAAACAACTTCCATTAGTCCACCTCTACCAGCAATTATGTGGGGTTGGCATGAATTTTTGAAGCTTAAAAGAAGGGCCTTACCTTGCAAAATCTGAGGAGACTCAGCTAGTATTCTCAGCTACCTAGAGGAGGAAGAAGGTGGTTCAGTTCCAAGGCAAAACAGTGAAGAAAAGGAGCTGAAAAGGAGGGTGTTTCAACCTGCATTTCCTTACCGTTTTCCTTGATGTTCTTCCTCAGAGTTACAGGTTGTTAACATGGGATTTTTGTGTATTCACGGAAGCTGGAAAAACCCCCTTTCAGTTGGTGCAAGTAGAAGTGTTAAAGCAAGCTTGGAAGCAGCATTTTCTTTTTTAAAAAAAAACAGAGGAAAAGAACGTAACATTTACCCGCACCTTCTCACTTTGTTGTTTGTTGTTCTCTCACTGATTATTGCAGGTGATAAATGATGATTGCTTCTGCTCAAGGAAAAGCTGGAAGTCACCCATGACTGGCGCAAGGAGAAGGGAAGATAGGTGTTGAAGGTGGCATGTTTTCGGACAAAACAGAGGAAGAAAAATAGTCCATGTTCAGAGCTTCACGGTTGAATATGCAGGAGAATCATGGGGAGTTTTCTGGTGTAGAAGAATGGAGTTTAAACATGAACAGCAAGGATAAAGAAAGGGTAGAAGATGGACTTGTTGTTGCTGGGTATAGTTGTGGTTCTCGGTTGGGAAAAGAAAAAAATGAAGAGGTGTTGTTGTTCTCGGTTAAGAAAAGAAAAGAATGAAGGAGTGTTGTGGTGCTGTTGTTTCTGGTGGAAGAGAAAGAATAAGGATCTGGTGCTACTGTGAACCGACAGAGGAACAGAGGAGAAGAAATGAGGGTCTGAACGTGAGTATGGGCAGAGATTGCCTAACTTGGCCAGTATAAGAGAGATTAGATTTAGCTAGTCTTGTTCCTTTATCCCTAGGTAGTTTTTTTGTTTTTCTTCTTCTTGCTCCAGCATGGTTCATCGGTAATGATGGGGAATTTTGGGGCTTTGTCAGCCGAGACAGCAAGAAGGAAAAAGAAGTTTAAAAGCAAGGTACTAAGGGCATCCACAACAACCCCTAGTTTCTTAACACTTCCCTATGTGCCATGTCATCAAAATAATGTATTTTATTTGTTAGGAAACTTCTTCCACTACAATAACAAAAAATCTTAACTTCTCTCCTCTCATCACTTTTACTAATATAGTATTACTTTTTCTACTCATTCACACGTTTTGCAGAGGGGGAGAAGAGAAAGAGTGGCACTTTTTGACAAGGGAGGGAGGAGATGTCAGACCAATGACCAATAAAAACAAAAGAAAGGACAGTTCTTAGTTAAGGAACTAGGGGAGAGAATTTGAGTTGATTCAACTCTACTGTAGAGGTTTTTTTGTTTTCCTTACTGACATTTAGAGTTGAATCAACTCTATTGTGGATGCTCTAATGGTCATTGTCCTAAGGTATAGTAGGTGTACTTGTTTATCTCTTTATGTCTAATTTAATTGCCTTGTTCCCTTTCCCCATGTACTTGCTGCTGAATTCTTCTTCTTTTTTCTTGTTTGTAGCCTGGCGAATTGATGGGGGGCTGGAGTTGTTTGCGGCCGATAGCAAGAGAAGGAAAGAAAGTGATGATGCCATCTCCTAGTTACATCATAGTTGTACTTGTTAGTTTAGTCTAGTCTAGTTTAATCTCTTCTCTTTTTTTTATTTTTTATTCCTTCTTCTCTTGGCTGTACCCAAAAATATGCTTGTGGGATTGGAATATAATCAGCCGAAATTGAAGGAAAAGGGGGGAGAAAATAAGATGACTAGCCATTTCTTTGTTAGGTAGGTGTACTTATGTGTTATTTTTGTAACTTTTGTTTTTTTTCTTTTCAACATTTCCTTCTTCTTCCTTACCATGTCGGGCTGTACACATATGGGGAGGGGAAATTCCTTGACTTTAGTATTTTAATATCTCACATTAATGGTGTTTATGAGTTATTAATGTGTTGGGTGATAGTATGTATTATCCCTTGTCTTAGTGTATATAAATGAGTGGTTTTTGTCTTGAAATCTTGGTTTGACTATGTAAGTCATTCCATGTAATTTTTATCACTTTATTTGTGACCTTGATATATGTATTAAAAATATTCCATCTAGTATTAGTTTTAGGAGTTACTTCCTCCTTAATGTTGTTCCTTCTTTGATTAGAGGTTAAACGTATAACTTGGTGTTCGTTTTGAACGATGTATTTATATACTATTATTCATGACGAGTAGTGATCATTTAGCTACATTTGATTTAATTCCTTATTAAGTAAGGTAATTAATGTTTGGGGTATTTCACCCCTGTCCGAGTTTGAGTCCGAGTGGTGGCTACGCGGACACATTCTTTTTTAGAGCTGTCCGGATAAGCGTTCGAGTGGGGCTACGCGGACATGTGTATTTTTTCCTCATTTTTCTACAATCTTCAACTGGGCTTAGATTCTTCATTTTAGCTCCGTTTCACTCGTCGTTTGTTGCGTTGGAAAGATTGTGAAGTAAACTATGTGATTCCAAGACTATTTACTGCATTTGATACATAAAATGTATCAGTTCATATCAAAACATAAATCTTAGGAAAAACATACGATAAGTGAGTAATATTATCTTGAAAGTAAGCGAATATAAGGTAAATTAAACCGTTAAATGTCTATGTATTTCTCACTTATCAACGGTGTGGTTGGTTTTATACTAAGACCGACACACCCAAATAAGTTATTGTATAACGAGCTTACCATGAGACTGAAGTCACTCTCTAGGCTTACCAAGTTGGACTAACTAGTGTTTGGTTCGTTTCCTTCAAGGGATTCGATCCTATTATGTTATGTATTTTGTTGATGCTATGCAATTAGTATTTCTATGCTTAGGAGTGTTGTATGTTTGTGAATGTGTTATGTGTTTATGGTTCTACATGCATGATTTAAATATAATCAACCACATGCTTAGACGACAATTAGTTGTGCGTGGCCCGGTAGTATGCGGGCTGCACGCTTACCATACCAGCAAAGGTGCTGAGCCCCTTGTGGGCCACCCTTTTTCCATTCAGGTACAATGGAGCTGGAAGCCGTTCGATAGTAGGACAGGGTAGCTGTTTGTACATGGGTAGTTATTTAGTTATTTAGTTACTTATGTATTGTAGGCGTAGTAAGACCGAAATTGTTTGAAATACCCCAAACCTAAGTGTGCTAAGTAAACATCAATTTATGATGTAATAAGGCTAAAACATGCCTTAGAAACATTGGTAGACAATTTAAACCAAGGGAAACACAAGAAAACACCATAAGGGCAATTTAAGCAAAAATGTGCTCTAAGCTTGGAGTAACTTTGATTAGCACCCAAATATCATTCTAAGACCTTATTAACATGCTAATGAACATATTAGATCAATTACCAAAGAAAACCAAGCTCAAAAACAAGCTTGAACACAAATTATGCTTTAAGGACTCTTAAAGCAAATTTTTGAAAAATTGTCTTAGAAATGGGTTTGGAGTGGCTAAATGCCCATGATTACAACTTAATCAACATCTGTACTAATTAGTATCGCATTAGGAAGCCCAAATCAATGGGAAACCAAAAATTTCACAAATATGTGCAGTAATTGTGAATAGTAATCAAATAGTGCCCAAATTAAGCTTTAGTAGACTTAGCTCAATTAATTGGTCAACAAAGACCATAAATATCTTGTCTATAAAGGGGGGGACGGTTTTAAGGCTGGTGACTCACCATATGTGCCAGCAACTTAAGGAAAAGAGGAGGAAATGGAGAATAGTACTATTTACCTTTTAAGACAAAATATCTTCACTTAAGCCTACCTTTTTCTTCTCTCTCCTCATTTCTTCTTCCTCCACCGGGTTTCCTTTCCCTTCCCTGCTCCAAAACCGTGAGAGCTTCATCCATGGCACCTCCACCTTCAATTGTTCACTAAATACTCATTTTAGCTCCAAATAAAAAAGTGAGCATAGATTCTTCTTAGTTGGAGCAAGACCTTTGAAATACCCCTAACCTTTAAATAATTAAATAATGGTAAATAAATATTATTTGGGGGATTATTAAACCCTGATAAAAGTATATGAACAGTTAGGCGTTAAAAACGCACCTAAACTCCTTAAGGTCATAAACGAGCGTTAAGTCGGACCTTAAGCAAATCAAGTTATATAAGCTATGAACATCTGATGAAGTTAATCAAGGATCATTATATGACCCTTAGAACAAAGGACCTCATCTAAAACTGAGTAAAAGTACAAAATGCCCGGGAGTTCCCTTAAAGGCCCTTAAGGCCCGAAAGTCCCGGAAATACGTTTTAGGATGAAGTAAAGCTTTACACTTCATTCCAAATGCACCATAACATCTTATTCAATATGTAAGATGAATATCTCATAATAAATTCCCAGTTAAAGACAAAGTGCTCGGAGTTCCCGATGAGGGCCCCATAAACCCCCGGGAATGCCCCGGAGAGGTACCAAAGTGGCACAAACTCCAATATAAATCATTCTTAGAGTTCCTATCATTAATATTCATCATTCTAAAGAGAGTTCTCGAGCTACTTTTTCAAAAATACACAAAGTGCTCGGGGGAAATTCTTAACGCTCCTTTTTGCCCAGGGAGTGTCCCGGTAGCCCGGAAATTGTGTCTTGAGTTGATATAACCCCTTATAACTCAATGTAACACTTTAATATATTATTATTGACTATAAATAATATTTATAAACACTTGGAACTCATAGCGACTACTTAATTTCCAGAAAATTCTTAAAGCACAAACGGGTGTCACAAAAATGCGTTCTACGCAATTACCTTGAACTTTTTGAGGAGCCACGAGTTGATAATATTAAAAGAGGATAAATTGACCATCTAAATCAATTAAATCCAGTGCTAAACACATAGCAAAACCAGGGCCGATTTTATCATCAAAAAGGTACCTAAAATCAGCATTTTTACCTTAGAACTTTCATCTTTTACCATGATATAAATGTACCAAATAAATGCTGGAACATATTACATGTTATAGTATGGTCTTAATACAATATAGTGTGAGAGGAATAAAATTAAAAATCAGTCCCATCTACTCTCTATTGTATACGCCATTTAGGGTATATATTGGACTAGTCTAGCTTAAAAATCATGTCTTATGGATGATGACTCATCCTATCACGTATTATATGATAATTTATCAAACAATTGCAGTCCGATGAAGCTCCATTACCGTATACCTACAAGAAGACAGCAAGTACAATTAGTATAGGAAAATAATGGAATTAAAAATACAAGCTAGAGCTACCTTTTTACAAGACTATAAACAAAGAAGTCAAGTTGCTCCCATAGCACATGGAGCTGCCGATATTGATCAGGAATGAGGGGGAATGATTGCTGATTAACTAGTCAAAAGAATACACTACCTAATTAAGCATAATTCATGGTCAAATATAGACAAAAATCTAGTATATACAAACAACACATGGTCAACGCTTTTACACAAGAAAAGAAGACATTAATTGCCTTATTATTTAGTCAAATAATACACTCACCTAGCTAGCATGTTCTCTTGTCTTAAAATAAACAAAAATCAATTGACATCTATAGCCTATGCAGCCGAGAATCATAAGGAAAAGAAGGAAAGATTAGTATGGTAATTAGCTTAGAAAAATCAAAAGAAGACATGTACCTACCTTGTCTTGTCTTCTTCTTTCAATTGTCAAACAAAGCCTTCATTATCTTCCTTGTCTCAGCGGAAAACAAGCACAATGATGAGAGCATTTCTTGAGCCAAACACCAAATTAATAAACAAAGAAAAGACTAAACAATTTGACAATTATTGTGTCAAATAATTCCAATTTGATTCCTTTCTTTCCTTACCTTATTCCTATGTGAGGTTAGCTCATTCTTTCCTGGCCTTCATCCACCGATTTTGTACGTCTCCCTTTGCTCTCTCTTTTCTTCTTCATTTGTTAGTTCATCCCTTAGAGCTTCAAAGCTCCATTAATGGTATTCTAAGTTCTAATACCATTTCTATGTAATTTCCTAGTTAAATCTACTAAGTCTTGAAGCAAGAATCATCCTAGGAAGTCTTACAATTTCGCCAAGGTTAGATGCTCCAAGGAGGTTCCTAGATTCAACAACAACACAAGGAACAACAAGAGCAAGTTAAGGTATATTTTCATGTTGAAAATCCTAAGTAAATTCCTTAACCTATAACCGAAAATTATAAGCTTCTCAATCTATATTCTCTTCATTATTTCATGAAGGAAACTTGGATCTACCATCATCCCAAGGTGTACCAAAAATACCTTGTTAAAATCCTAAGGTAAACTCTTGTAAAACTACTCCAAATCTTATTTATAAATCCTTGTTAGAAGTCTAACAAATGGATCTCCTAAATATATATAAGGAGGCCCAAAGTTCTTCATCAAGATAGCATTTGGAGAGCTTGGAATTCAAGGAGAAATCAAGTACAAGAATTATCTTGATTTAAGGAGTAAGTTTCTATAATTAAGGTTTATTAAGTTTAAGCTTGAATTAAGCTTCAAACTTTGGTATAAAAATTATGTATAAGCCTTATTAATATTAAGGGTAAAAATATTGAGTTAAAATGTCAAGAAAAATAATTTATAGCATATAAGGTAAGATTATTACCTTAAGGTATAAAATTGTGTCACAAAAATTAATTAGGATACATATATACTTGGGCCGAATTATTTAAGGACTAAATGTTATATTTTGAGTTTGTAATCATTTTAACTCATTAGCATAATTTTTAGAAGTGTTATATGGCTTATATACATTTATAAGTATTTATTATAAGGTATAAATCAAGTTTTAAAACTATATGGTAAAGATCTGTGAAAGCCAAAAATAAAAGGGATTATTTGGTGATTTTCGAAACATATAAGTATATTATCTGATATTATAAATTTTGGGAGTATTAAAAATAGCTACAAGTATTTAAATGACTAGTTTAATAAGTTATGGGGTTAAAATGTAAATTTTGAAAGGTTTGGTGCATTAAAAATAATTGCCGAGGATTAAAGGGGTGATTTGGTATATTTATGTTATAATATAAGGTAGGAATTAATATTATGAATTTTGGTGAATTTAAATAGGTGTTTAAGTGTTAAAACAACATTTAATAAAGTTTCGGGGCTATTTTGTAATTATTGGAAAGTTTAGAGGTGAAACTGAATTATATATGATTTTATCGGTATATTAAAGTATTAACTATGAAATTAAGTCATGGTCAAAGTGTTGACCAAAAACTTTGGGTTAAAATGATTTATGACATAAAATATAGTTTATAAAAGTTTTGGGGTGAATATGAAATTTATAAGAATTTATATGTAGAACCGAATTAAACAAGGGGCGGGAATGTAATTTATAAAAGTATAAGGGTTGTTTCGGTAATTAAGGAAATTAAATAGTAAAACTATAGTTTATAAGTTAATATGAAAGTTATATAAAGTTTTTGGGGTTGAAATACCCCAAACTTAAATATAGTGATTAAGATTATTCTAATCCTGATTTAAGAGCCTAATAGTGCTTAAGTAATATTGGTAAGGAAAAATAAATCCAAAAGAAATAAATAAACACTTAAAAAGCGAAAAACGCTAAATAAGCGTTAGACAACTATAGGAGGTATGAGACCTCGGTTAGCGTATTATATGGATTCTAAAGGCTTAATAAGGCCTAAATAATATATGGGAACAACTCCTGAAGAAAACGGATCCAAACAACGCATTAAAACGCTAATAGAGCTTTAGCGCACGTTTTTCGAGGAAAACCGAAAACATGATTTTAAGTGGTCAAACGAACCCGTAAAAAAATTATAAATCATTAAATAACAATTATTAAGCATTTACGGAAGCTTAATAGTCAATAAAAATAATTAAACGAGAAAATTCTGGAAAACGGGCCCGGATAGTGAACAGCACCAAAACCGGGTAAAATTAACGAGCGTTTTCTGTAAAAGACGAAAAACGCTCCAAATAGTACAACATTAGGGGGGCCAGTTTTTAATCATTCAAACAACCCCTTTCACACACATGTAACTAGCTAACAAATAAAGGGAGTCAAAAACCAGAAAGAGATAAAGTAAAAAGTTTTACCTTTTTCTCTCACCTCACCTTATTCTATTCTCTCACTCCCTTCTCCTCTTCCACCGATTGCTCTCCCTCTCTCTGCTGGGTGGCGATTTTGAAGCCCCAAAGGAAGCAACAATGGCTTCCCTTCTTCTTCTTCATGCTCTACCACCATGTGAGCTCCAAATGTAAAAATAACTACATATTCTTACTCTCCTCATCATCCTCCACATTCCTCTCTTTCCAAAATCCAAAAATGAGGAAGTTCATTTTCGTGGGTATACCCCATTCAAAGAGAAAGTAGCACCAATGGGTAGCTTGGAGTCTCCTCTTTCCATTAAGGTAAAAATCTACATGAAAAACTCATGTTTTCTCCATCTTGGTTCATAACCGATTTTTGCCCATAGTAATGCCTTGTTTTATCTCTCTCTTTTGAGCATAAATTTCACCTTGCAATGGTGGTGGATTCTCCTTCTTGAACCAAGGGCTAAAACCCCTCCTAAAACACTCTAAAGGTAAACCCTAGAATTTGTATTTATAACACCTCAATGATTTAGTGTTAGTTTAAGGGTTAGTAGTTTAATTTCACTTATTTTGTGTACATTGGGTGATAGGAATGGAGTTTGGCAACTCCATTCCCCATGTGGCCGATTTGGGCAAGAAAGAGAGAAGAAGGAGAAATGGAAAAGAAATGAAGGAATTAAAAGCTCAAGGTAAGAGCTCCTTCTTAATGCTTGATTTAATACATTAGTGTAATGGGAATGGGTAAACAAATAAAAGAACATAAACTATTGTACTTGTATGGTAGTTGTGGAAGTTTGAGTATTTGTGAATTAGTATGTGGATTGTAGGCCTTGGAGCCAAATAATTGTGTATGAGTATTAGTAATGTGGATTGAGGAAGTATTGATGAATTGGTATTGTATTGATTGCTGGTAGGACCCTTGTATGGGTGTGGCTAGAATAGGCATGAATTTGGTGAGAATGTGTATGTGTGGCTAAGTAAGAAAAGTAGGTAAACTATGGCAAAATTTTGGTAGGAATTATGTATTTAAGGATGACTTGGTGAATGGGAGAACCAAGGTGTGTATTGGAGTTAGTAGAGATATTTAGTAACCATGGAATGGTAGTTGTAGTATGAGGATATAAGGATGCAAAATCTGTAGCAAAGAATGCTAGGAATGCATTGGAGAAACTAGGAGGAATTAAGTGTATTTGGAGAACTTGAGGTGGGTGTTTAATACCTCGGAAACAAATTAAAAAGGATTTAGGTAATGGGAAGAACTAGGATGAAAAGGATAATGTAATAAGGATGCTAGTAATGGTATTGGTAGTAGGAGTATTGAATGGTAAAAGTTGGAACAAAAATCTGTAGCATCGGTGGGAGCAAAAAACTGGTATAAGTGTTGGATTGGAATGAGGAGGAAAGTGTAAGTGAATGTAGGGGTTGAGTAGTAAGTTTGGTGGATGAACTAGGGAGATTTAGAGGGCTTGATTAGTGCTAGATCATGTGGGGAAGTATTGGTAAAGATTGGGGAAGCAATGGGTAAAGAAACCAACTGAAACCAGATTTTAAAACTGAAGTACTGGGTCGGACCGGACTTGCGACTGGACTTGCAAGGTCGGTCGAGCCCAGAATCACAAAGATGGGAACCTTCTGGAATGGACCGGACTTGCGACCGGACTTGCAAGTTCGGTCGGACTAGAAAATTCTCCCGTCTGAAACCTTCTGGAATAGACCGGACTTGCGACCGGACATGCAAGTTCGGTCGGACCAGAAAATTCTCTCGTAATGAGAGCTACTGGAATGGACTGGACTTTCGACCGGATTTGCAAGTTCGGTCGAGACAAAAAAAGGAAAAAAATGTTTTATTATATGATTATAGTAATCATAGGTATGTATATATATATGCCTATACACATATATGCATATGTAAGTTGTAATACACCATTAATGAAGTAGTAATGGTAAGAAAATAAGTAGACGAGTAAGGAAACAAATTAAGGGAATTGTAAGTATAACAACATTAAGCTAAACCGAAACAACGGGACAACGAGGTAAGTACGGGCGTAGTAATTATGTATGTATTGTAAAGCTTAGTATTAATAGAATCATTTGGCATGTAGTCATTGATTCGAGAGTAAGATTCGAGAAACAAATGTGAACTAGAGGAACAAGGGAACGCCCGCTAGAGTAAATCAACGGTGAAAGGTATGATTTCTTCAACCTCTGTATCCTAACCTGGTTACCCCGATTTGGGTGCTTATGTGATCACCAATAAGATAAATACACGAATCGGAATTTTATTGCACTTAATTGTGTTTGAGCTATATTGTTCTTGTTGTGTCTTCTTGAACAACTAGTTTGTATAATTCATGAAATGCATGCATGAGAATGATGTGTATGAGTAAGTATGTGTACTTGAGTAGTGTATCGACGTATGGTATGGGAGTAATGACTTCTACTAATTCCTAACCATCTAACTCCTAACATGAGTAATGAATAAAATGGAATGAGTAGAAGTCCGATATAGTTTCGGCCACGCGTGAGGATAAGGAAACACAAGAGGTTGGATCCGAATCCTGGCTGTAATCTTTTCCATGGACCAAACCCCTTGAATGGGTAGCATCCTGGATTAGTGGGCCACCTTAAAGCCCGGTGGTGGGATGTAGTAATCCCTGCCCGGAGGTCATACCGACTTAACATGAGTAAAGTAAGTAAGAAGTAAGTATTGTATGAGTATCGGTCTTGACTATTGTAAGTCATTGACCTTGAGTAAATGAGTATTGAACACCCGATTAACCCGGGTGTGTAAAGAAGCTAACAAGCGTTACGTGTGAATTGGAAGTGTATCTCCGTATTGCGTATTGAGTATGTATTGTGTATGTGTATTCTGGAAGATGGTAAGTAAGTGTTGGTTGACTTGTATTGTCTTCAGAGCATGTATTGTACTGTGCGCGTGTATGTATACCTTGTGTAGTATTGTAGTATCTTGAATGAAAGCATGTATGTATGTATTGTAAAATGAATTGCATGTATTCGACCAATTGGTCGGCGTACCCTCGCTAGTACGTGGGGTATGCGGTTATCATATTCAGCGTAAGCTGACCCCCTAGGGGGAACGTTTTTAGTGCGCAGGTACCGGAAGCAGACATGATCATGGTAAGAGACCGGCGACTACTGAAATACCCCGTAATTAAAAATAGCGATTAATTAGGCTAATAAATAATTTAGAGGCTTAATTACGTATAAATAATCATAAGGGAACAAATCCCGAAGAAAACGGAACCTTAAAATGGATTAAAACCACTAACGAACCTTAAAGCGCGTTTTTCGAGGTAACCGGGAAAACGTGTCTTTAAGCGGGTCAAATAGACTCGTAACAATTTTGGTCAACTAAATAATCATTAATAAATATTAGTGAGGCTTTAGGACCAATAAAATCAATAAAACGAGAGATTAGTAAAAACTGTCAAAAACGGGAAGTTGTGGGGTAGAAACATAAATAACCAAGAGTTATGTGTCCACTTTGAAAATAAAAAGTAAAAGTGCTATGTGTGTGTGTGTGTGTCCGATCGGACCCTCCCCTCACACTCCCCTCTATTTACAAAAGACAAAGATAATTAAGTAAACACTCACCTCACCTTTATTCTCTCTCTCCTCCATTTCACTCCCTCTCTCACGTGAACACACCCCTCCTCACTCTCTCTTTTCTTCTTCTTCTACCTCCAACCGATTTCCATGGTGAATAAGAAAAACAACACAAAACTCTACTTCTCTCCTTTGTAACTCCCTCAAAACTCTTCCAAAAATTACAAAATTTACACCATTGTCTTCCTCTCATCAAGAGCAACAATTCTCTCTTTTCAAAATCCAGAAAAGAGCATTTTCGTTTTCATGGGTATACCCCATTTGGAGCTTCAAGACTACCATTAGAAGGCCCCCCTTCTCCTTGTTCTTGTAAGGTAAAAACATTCTCAAAAACCCCATCTTTTTCTAGCCTCAAAGGCAAAACGAAATCTGAGCTAAAACTCTTGTTTACTCCTTGTGTTCTAGCCGATTTTTGTCTCATTGGTGGAGTTGGAACCTTGTTGTTGAGCCACTCCAAGTTTTATTTACACCCTTGGAAGGTAAAGGAAATTCTAAACCCTAAATCTTACATTAAAACTTAAATAATGTTAGGGTTAGTTTTCGTATTGAATGTGTTTGTATGTATGGGTTATGATATTAGATTTGTGAAGTACTATAACCGGTGGAGAAAGAGAGGAAGGAAGAAGAAAGAAGGAGAAAGAAAAACTAGAAGAAAAACAAGGTAAGAAAGCTCTCTTGTGTAGCTTGTATATATATATGTGTAACAGATTTTGAAAGTGTAGAAATTGCATTATAAAAAAAATTGTAATGAACAATAATGTAAAGTGGAAGAAGAATGGGATTGTATTGAAGCCTTAAAAGACACTTGAAAACTGTTGCAAACTAGTTTGGGAGGGGATATAGAGTGCAGGAATTATTAGGAGTGTTTTAGTGTTGTTGATTGTGTATGGGAGCTTGAGTATTGATGTCTATTGAAACAGGTGAAAAGAGTGTTGAAATGTGAACTAGAATATGTGGTGAGAGTGTAAAAATATAGGGGAGGTTATGTCAAAATTTATATAGGATTAGAACACTTAGTGAATTTTAAACTAGGTGACAATGTGAGTGTGTAACAGATTTTGTTGAGATAGATAGGGGGTGAGTTGAGAGAGATAGTTAAGGTAGTTATAGTGCATTGTAAGTTTTAGAAATGACATTATAAGAGGGAGCTAAAGAGATAGAGGATGAGAGTTAAAATCTGTAATAATTGCAACAGAGAAAACAATGTGAGTGTTGAATGAGAACTTAGAAATTGGGTGTGTAAGTTAGTATAGGAGTGTGGAATGAGTTAGGAAATGAATTAGCATGATTTCAACAAAAAAAAAAGCAAAAAAACATGTGGATGTAGGATATGTAGGAAGATTGGTGAAACAATGGGTGAAATTGGGAAAGAAAAATAAAATCTGTAGCAAGGTTCTGACTCCGTCCGACCCAGACGGTGAGTCGGACGTGGGTCGGACGGGGCTTGAGAAACGAAAACCAAACATTCTGGAATGGTCTGACCCAGAGCCGTGAGTCGGACGTGGGTCGGACATGGCTTAAACAACGGACCATGAACTTTCTGGAATGGTCCGACCCAGGTCCGTGGGTTGGACATGGTCGGACATGCAAATTTTTACAATGTCGAAGTTTCTGACTTCGTCCGACCCAGACGGTGAGTCGGACGTGGGTCGGACGGAGCTTGGACGACAGGACCAAAACCGTCTGGAATGGTCCGACCCAGAGAGTATGGGTCGGACGGAATAGTGCTGGGTCGGACAGGGTAATTTTCTGGGAACGAACCTTACTGGAATGGTCCGACCCAGGGCTTGGGTCGGACGGTGGGTCGGACGGCCCTATACTTACAAAAAAAAACAGTAAGCTTATAACTAGTATATATACATATACATATATATATATATATATATAATATTATATATATATAATATATACCCACCTATACATATGTATATATATGTGTATGTAAATTATGGACAAGTAATGGAAGTAAATAAAATGAAATATAAGTGTAAGGAATGTAAAGGCTTAGTGAATATGGATTAGTAAACACAAAAGTAGTTGAGTTAAGATTAATAATGGTAGATTAATCATTCAATTGTATGCATATCATAGGATTTGATTTGTGACACCGAAGGACGTTTGGAAACACGTACACGGTGAACGGTATGGATTCCTCATGCCCCGTATGCTATCTTGGTTACTCTGATTTGTGTGTTGTGTGCTAATTGATCACCAAACAAGATAAATGCACGAATCGGAGTTATTATGCATACTTGTGAAAATGTAGTGTTGTATGTTGTGAATATTCTTCTTAAATCTTAGTTTGTATAATTCATGAAATGTTTGGATGAATATGAATGTGTGTATATATGATGTATTGTACTGTGACCGATTGTGATGAGTTGGACTTCTAACTTATTCCTAACAAGCTAACCATCCTAACTTAAATTGGTAATTAAATTGGAATGAGTAGAAGTCCGATATAGTTTTGGCCACGCGTGAGGATGCGGAGTCACGAGAGGTTGGCTCCAATTCCTGACTCTTAAACTGGTCCGCGGCCCAAATCCCTTAAGTGGGTAGCATCCCGGATTGGTGAGTCAAGTAAATCC
Source organism: Limonium bicolor (assembly GCA_023374045.1). Classification (NCBI taxonomy): domain Eukaryota; kingdom Viridiplantae; phylum Streptophyta; class Magnoliopsida; order Caryophyllales; family Plumbaginaceae; genus Limonium; species Limonium bicolor. The sequence goes on from CM041780.1 coordinate 11,088,726, forward strand.
CGGAGGTGGGACGGAGTAGTCCCCAGGGCCGGAGGTCCCGACGACTTAACTTGAGTATAAGTAAGTAAGTAAGAATGAGTAAGTAAAGTAAATGAAAGTAAGTAATTGTAAGTAAGAAAAAGTAAGTAATGAGTAAAAGAGTAAAAGCATTCCGATTAACCCGGATGCATAATTTGGCTAACCTTGTGAAGGTAAGTAAGTTGTGTGCTATCGTATTGTTGCCTTGAATTATGTAATGAATTGTATAAGCATGTATGTTGTATGAAAAGCATGTATGTATGAAATAAATGAACAGCATGTTTAGTGGACGTCAAATAGTCGGCGTGCCCTAGCTAGCACGCGGTATATGCGGAGTTTATACGCAGCGTTTGCTGAGCCCCTTGGGGCACCATTTTTACTACACGCAGGTACCCGTGAAGGATGAAGACTAGGAGAGTTGAAGTTTAATTTTCCTGTCTTTCTTTTGGTTTGAAAACAATGAATTTATGATGGGTGTACTAAGTAGTACATGGCTACAGTTTTTGAATAGCCGGTGTACCATGGGGTATACCTTTTTGGATTTTGGATAGAATGGGAATTGATATAGATGAGTAGTTGGTAACTCATTCTTTTGGAACTTAGATCTGATGTAACTGAATATACTTTAATACTCGGTGATCCATTGATGTAAGTATTTGGTATATGGTATTTTGGTAAGTAATTTAGTAGCTCGGTACGTTATGTTCATCAGACCGTGACTGTAAGTAAGGTAAGCCTAGCTAGCCGTATGGGCGGTTAGCGGCGTTGTACCACCCGTAGTAAGTATGTAATATTTCCGCTGCGAACTCGTAATTAATAGGACGATTAGACGGTAAGCATAGGATTAGCGGTTGGGGTGTTACAAAAAGTGGTATCAGAGCGTAGTTACGCTCTGATGTCCTTAGTACCGAGCATAGGGGATTACCGAGTTAGGATTTCAACCGTCTTAAGACGGGTACTTAGAAACCTAACTAGGAACTACCGTTGTTAACACGGATACCCTTACGTTCTTAGGAACGATACTTTGCTTAAATTCCAAGACCTTTGAGTCATATCTTGCAAGCCTAATGTAACTGTTAAATATTCAGATGTCAGGCAGAGGTCCAGGTCGCCCCAGAGGAGGGGGCAATGACGGACCCGGCGCGCAGACGATAGCTGAGATCGTCGCCGCCACGGTAGCGCAGATGCTACCACAAGTAATCCAAGCTGTACAACAATCTCAGCAAAACCAACAAACTCAAGCGGGGCCAATCCCTCCCCCGCCACCCAGAGAAGCAAACTGGGTAAAAGCTGTAGCGGAACTCCGCCCTCCCTGCTTTAGGGGCGAGAGTGACCCGGCTAAGCTCGAGGCCTACATCTCCGAGATGGAGACGGCTTTCGAAACCCTCGAAGCTCCTGCTGGAGTTCGAGTCAGAGTAGCAGCCTACTACCTCAAGGATGCTGCAATGGATTGGTGGAAGCTGGTCAAGCATGAGCACGTCAGCGACCCCACTTTCGACTGGGATTCCTTTGCATCTCTCCTCCGTTCAAAATACTACCCGAGCATGTAAAACAAGAAAAGGCTAGAGCTAGCCTTGAAAATGACAGAGAAGATGACTGTCGACGAGTACTACCGCACCTTCACTTCTATTCTTCGTCTCCTCCCTGATCTAGGATACACCGGCCAGGTGTTGGTCGATCGCTTCTATGGCAGTCTGAGCCATCGCCTTCGGTACGGTATGGGCTACACGAGATTTACCTCCCTTCAGGTAAATATCAGTTAACCCTTAGTATCAATTCAAACTCCTTGAATTCCTTAAATTCCTTGAATTCTTTGAATCTTTCTTTATTCCTCCTTAAATGAGAATCCCGGCTAATACCTGAGATTTCAGGAGTGTTATCACGCGGCTTCTCGCGTTGAGATCACTTGCCAGTTAAGGGATGAAGAGACCGCGCTGAAGCGCAAAGCCAACAACAAAAACACCAGCACTGAGGAGCAGAACCAGGGGAAGAGCTGGAAAAAGAAGAAAGGGAATTTCTTTCAGCATCCCAAAAGAAATCCCAGGGTGAGAGCAGTGCCCATGCTGAGCAGGGCAAACCAGCTGAGCTTCTTCAGCTTGGTTATTCTGCACCGGTGGCAGCAAAGCCACTGAGATCACACCCACCTAAGGGTAAATTCCTAATCCAATTTGTATTCGTATAAGTAATGTATCTAGTATATCCACGCACACATGTGCTAACCCTCTAACCTCAGGTTCTAGCTCCGGTGCCGCCAAAACCTTCGCCGATGGCCGCACCTATGTGTGCAGAAAGTGCAACCAGGACCATCCTGGTAAAGACTGTTATGGGAGAGACATCAAATGCTACAACTGTCAGAAGCTGGGACACACAGCTAATAGATGCCCAGAGAATGCTAAGCCAAAGGGAAACTTTCAGAACTACAAGCAGAGAGAGGGCAAGGAGGTGGCATCTGGCGATGCACCGGCCCAGCAGGCACCTCAGGGACAGGGATCCCGGGGTCCTCAGAGGGGCGCACCTCAGAGGCAGCCTGTTCTTCATGTTATTGACCGTGATGGGTCCGGTTCGAAATCCGGCCCAGGTAATAATCTAACCTTTAATCCTTGAAGTAGCATGTCTAAGTATTAGAGTAACTGTATGAGTGAATGCATGAGTAAATAAAATGAAGTGTGTATTAAGTGTGAAATGAAGTAGTTGAAACTAGTACTTACCGTATTTGAATTTATAACCCTAGGAAGCTTTAGCATCTGTTACCCGATACCGGTAAACTTGAATCAAGAAGAGATCGACATCACCAACCACGACTACACCAACAACAGTGTCAGGTCATCCGACCAGGTATGATCTTATTAAGGGATACCTGACACCCGAAGCGCAAATTCAATCATCGACGATGCACGAGCTAGGAACGGGTCAAGGTGGATTTTACACACCCGAATTCCCCGGTGGGCGAAGATGAAGCTGAAGATGATGTGCTTGGGAAAGGACTGGAATCCTTATACCAAGACATACCAGGAGACACGAACACAAGATGGAGCGACGCCACCGACAATACCACCAGAGTTTCAGACACTCGTCACACAAGCAGTAGAACTTGCACAACAATGTGAACCTGAACCGATCCCCGCACTTGAAGCGGATCTCTGTATCGTCAACTTCTATGAGAAAGAAGGACGACTTGGGTTACACCAAGACAAGGACGAGACAGCGGAATCTCTCGAACAGGGAGTGCCCGTAGTGTCTTGGTCCATTGGTGATGACGCCGTATTCCTGTATAGCGAGCAGAAGCGTGTGGACCTCGCACAGAAACTGGTATTGAGATCAGGAGATGTCCTCATCATGGGTGGAAACTCTAGGATGCTGTATCACGGGATCAACAAGATCAAGTTGAATACGGCACCGCCGGCAATAATCAATGCCACACACATGAAACCAGGACGCCTGAACCTTACCTTTAGAAAGTATTAAATTCCTAGTATCATGTAATCTATTAGTAACGTGTATTAGACACGGTATGTATGATGGTTGGTTTATCAATAAAGAGCAGTGTTGATTTAATTCCACTTGTGTCCACCATCAATACTTATCCAATTGTGAATCCAATAGGTTGTGGACTCGGTACCGAAGGTAACCTGAGCATCCTCACCGAAGCACAAGCCGGCAGAAGCGGCACCATCCTAACGGGAACCTTCCCAGTAAATGGCATTGATGCCAATGTGTTATTCGACTCCGGCGCCTCTCACACTTTCGTATCACCATCCTTTGTGAAGAGGTTGAAGCTAGATGCGGATGAGCTACCGAACTTCATGGTTACTCTCCCATCGAAGGAGCGAGTAAAGTGCACCAAATACTATCAATCAGCCACAATCCAAATTAAAGGCGAATCGTTTCCCATTTCCTTCATCGAATTCAAGGGATTGGGATTCGACGTAATCATTGGAATGAATTGGTTGGAGCGGCACAAGGGTAGAATCCTCTGCGCCGAGCATCGTTTGCTGCTCAAGAGTCCTTCTGGGGTTACAGTATCTTACCGCCAGAGACCGAGAGAGCCTTCGACCACACTCATATCTGCCATGGCTATGTACCGGGAGCTCAGAAAGGGCCAAGAAGTGTATCTGTGTTATGTGCAAGACCTGAAGAGAGATCCAGAGTTCAGTGACGATGTACCCATAGTATCCGAATTCCCAGATGTATTCCCTAAGGAGCTACCCGGCATACCACCACCGAGAGCAGTGGAATTCGAGATTGATCTATTGCCAGGTACCGGTCCCATTGCTAGGGCACCATACCGTATGGCACCTGCAGAAATGACCGAGTTAAAAGAACAGTTAAGAGACCTTCTAGACAAAGGGTTTATACGCCCGAGCGTATCACCCTGGGGAGCACCGGTTCTCTTCGTGAAGAAGAAGGACGGTAGCCTCCGACTCTGCATTGACTACCGCGAGCTGAATGCGGTCACAGTCAAAAACAAATACCCACTACCACGTATCGATGACCTATTCGACCAGTTGAAAGGAGCCTCAGTCTTCTCCAAGATCGACCTCCGTTCAGGGTATCATCAGATTGCAATTAAAGAACAGGACATCGAGAAAACGGCATTCCGTACCAGATATGGCCACTATGAATTCACAGTGATGCCATTCGGTTTGTCAAACGCACCGGCAAAATTCATGGACCTCATGAATCGTTTATTCAGTGAGCAGTTGGACACTTCGGTTGTGGTCTTCATCGACGACATCCTTGTATATTCCAAATCACTAGAGGAACATGAAACCCACTTGAGGAAAGTGCTAGAGACACTGCGCGAGAACCAGCTATATGCGAAGTTCTCCAAATGCGAGTTTTGGCTTGATCAGGTATCATTCCTTGGACATGTCATCTCGAGCGCAGGTATCTCGGTTGACCCTTCTAAGGTAGAAGCTGTACGATCATGGCCTAGACCCAAGACTGTTACCGACATTAGGAGCTTTCTTGGTCTAGCTGGTTACTACCAGAGATTTGTAAGGGACTTCTCGAAAGTCGCTAAGCCCATGACTACACTGATGAAGAAAGATGCACCGTTTGTATGGACACACGAGTGCGAGCTATCATTTCAGAAACTGAAAGACTCATTGACCTCAGCGCCCGTCCTTACTCTTCCAGAGGGCACAGAGGGATTTGAGGTGTACTGTGATGCATCAGGCAAAGGAATGGGATGCGTACTCATGCAGCATGGCAAGGTTGTTGCTTATGCCTCCGCCAGCTGAAAAAGCATGAGGAGAATTACCCGACTCACGACTTAGAGTAGGAGCCATTGTCTTCTTGAAGATATGGCGACACTATCTCTATGGGGTAAGCATCACCATCTACTCCGACCATAAGAGCTTACAGTATGTATTCACTCAGAAAGAACTCAACTTGAGACAGAGAAGGTGGATGGAGTTTCTCTCAGACTACGACATCAACCTGCAGTATAAGGAAGGGAAGGCAAACGTTGTAGCCGACACCCTGAGCCGTCGAGCACACTCGCTCCATTCGCTACTCGCTTCTTCTAGCTTGGTTGACGAGGTGCGAGATGCTCAGTTGAGCGACCCTTACCTAACCGAAATCAGACACAAGATCGAGAATGGCACATTTGAGAAGAAGAAGTACGACTTCAAGCTACATGAAGATGGTTTGATTCGGTTGAATGGCAGGCTATGCGTCCCCTGAAGCAATGCTGAGCTAAGGGATCGCATCCTGCGAGAGTCACACTGTTCCACATTGTCAGTCCATCCGGGAGCCTCAAAGATGTACAAAGACATGAAGAGGTACTTCTGGTGGTCTGGAATGAAGTCAGATGTGACGGAATTTGTATTGAGATGCTTGACATGCCAGAAGGTAAAATTTGAACACCGTAGACCGGGGGGAATGGTACAATCTATGCCAGTTCCGGAGTGGAAATTTCATGATATCTCCATGGATTTTGTTGTAGGACTCCCACCTGCCAGGGGAGGACTCAACATGATCTGGGTTGTAGTCGATCGCCTTACCAAGGTTGCCAGATTCATACCGATGAAGGACACCTGGAAGGTAGTAAAGCTAGCTGAGCTTTTCGATAAGGAGATTATCAAACACCACGGAGTCCCTAAGACTATAGTATCTGACCGCGACACCAAATTTCTTTCGAGATACTGGAGAGCTACAAGGGAAGCGTTGGGTACAGAATTGAAGTTGAGTACCGCCTTCCATCCTCAGACCGACGGTCAGACAAGAGGACCATCCAGACACTGGAGGACATGCTTCGGGCATGTGCCTTGGACTTTCAGGGGAGTTGGTTAGATAAGCTTCATCTTATCGAGTTCTCGTATAATAATAGTTATCACGCCTCGATTAAGATGTCGCCTTTCCAAGCTCTATACGGTAGACCTTGCCGTACACACTTGTGTTGGGATGAGTCAAGTGAAGCGGTCATAATAGGACCGGAGTATCTTGAGCAAGTGCAAGTTGAAGTGCAGCAGATTAGAGCTAACATGAAGGCAGCCCAAGATAGACAGAAATCCTATGCGGATGTGAGACGACGCGACCTTGAGTTCGCCGTGGGCGACCAAGTGTTCTTGCGAGTTTCACCTATGAAGGGTGTCTTCAGATTTGGTCAGAAGGGCAAGCTAAGCCCAAAGTTTGTAGGGCCGTACACTATCACCGAAAGAGTTGAATCCGTAGCCTACAGGTTAGCACTACTTGAGGACTTGGGGCGTGTCCATGATGTATTTCACGTGTCACAACTCAAGAAGTATATTGCTGATCCTTCTCATGTGTTAGAGCCCGAGCATTTATCCATAGAGCCGACTATGCGATATGTTGAAACCCCAGTGAGAATCCTGGATAGGAAGACCAGAGACACTCGCCATAAGTCTATACGAATGGTGAAGGTCCTATGGTCAAACCATGATGTCGAAGAAGCGACATGGGAGTTGGAAGATGCCATGAAGGCTAAGTACCCACAGCTGTTCATAGACTAGAGAGTCTAGTATTTAGAAATACGGGTACGGGTCGTACCCCTTTTAAGGGGGGTAGAGCCCTTTTGCTTTTGCATTGCTTCGGGGTAAGCATTGCTTAGTGTGTAGGTATTGTAACTGATTTTGTATGGCACATGTAGTGTAAGTGAATTGGTATGTGTATGTATGTGTAATGTGTAGTGTATGAATGTATTTGTATTTAGGATGATGTTTGTGTAATGTGTATCGTGAATGGTGATGTGGTATTGTGGAATGGTATGAATGGAAAGGATGAATTGTGTATGTGAATTGTGAATTGTGAACGATGCTTGTATTGTGTATGCTTGTAATGTGGAATGAAGTAAACACCCCATAGGTGTAGTAAGACACATTAGGGCAATTGGTTTGCCTAATGAGTAGAATAATTAAACTATAAGCCTTGAGCAACTTTGAGGGCAAAGTTTCTTAAGGGGGGTAGATTGAAATACCCCGTAATTAAAAATAGTGATTAATTAGGCTAATAAATAATTTAGAGGCTTAATTAAGTATAAATAATCATAAGGGAACAAATCCCGAAGAAAACGGATCCTTAAAATGGATTAAAACCACTAACGAACCTTAAAGCGCGTTTTTCGAGGTAACCGGGAAAACATGTCTTTAAGCGGGTCAAATAGACTCGTAACAATTTTGGTCAACTAAATAATCATTATTAAATATTAGTGAGGCTTTAGGACCAATAAAATCAATAAAACGAGAGATTAGTAAAAACTGTCAAAAACGGGAAGTTGTGGGGTAGAAACATAAATAACCAAGAGTTATGTGTCCACTTTGAAAATAAAAAGTAAAAGTGCTATGTGTGTGTGTGTGTGTCCGATCGGACCCTCCCCTCACACTCCCCTCTATTTACAAAAGACAAAAATAATTAAGTAAACACTCACCTCACCTTTATTCTCTCTCTCCTCCATTTCACTCCCTCTCTCACGTGAACACACCCCTCCTCACTCTCTCTTTTCTTCTTCTTTTACCTCCAACCGATTTCCATGGTGAATAAGAAAAACAACACAAAACTCTACTTCTCTCCTTTGTAACTCCCTCAAAACTCTTCCAAAAATTACAAAAATTACACCATTGTCTTCCTCTCATCAAGGCAACAATTCTCTCTTTTCAAAATCCAGAAAAGAGCATTTTCGTTTTCATGGGTATACCCCATTTGGAGCTTCAAGACTACCATTAGAAGGCCCTCCTTCTCCTTGTTCTTGTAAGGTAAAAACATTCTCAAAAACCCCATCTTTTTCTAGCCTCAAAGGCAAAACGAAATCTGAGCTAAAACTCTTGTTTACTCCTTGTGTTCTAGCCGATTTTTGTCTCATTGGTGGAGTTGGAACCTTGTTCTTGAGCCACTCCAAGTTTTATTTACACCCTTGGAAGGTAAAGGAAATTCTAAACCCTAAATCTTACATTAAAACTTAAATAATGTTAGGGTTAGTTTTGGTATTGAATGTGTGTGTATGTATGAGTTATGATATTAGATTTGTGAAGTACTATAACCGGTGGAGAAAGAGAGGAAGGAAGAAGAAATAAGGAGAAAGAAAAACTAGAAGAAAAACAAGGTAAGGAAGCTCTCTTGTGTAGCTTGTATATATATATGTGTAACAGATTTTGAAAGTGTAGAAATTGCATTATAAAAAAAAATTGTAATGAACAATAATGTAAAGTGGAAGAAGAATGGGATTATATTGAAGCCTTAAAAGACACTTGAAAACTGTTGCAAACTAGTTTGGGGAGGGGATATAGAGTGCAGGAATTATTAGGAGTGTTTTAGTGTTGTTGATTGTGTATGGGAGCTTGAGTATTGATGTCTATTGAAACAGGTGAAAAGAGTGTTGAAATGTGAACTAGAATATGTGGTGAGAGTGTAAAAATATAGGGGAGGTTATGTCAAAATTTATATAGGATTAGAACACTTAGTGAATTTTAAACTAGGTGACAATGTGAGTGTGTAACAGATTTTGTTGAGATAGATAGGGGGTGAGTTGAGAGAGATAGTTAAGGTAGTTATAGTGCATTGTAAGTTTTAGAAATGACATTATAAGAGGGAGCTAAAGAGATAGAGGATGAGAGTTAAAATCTGTAACAATTGCAACTAGAGAAGAAAACAATGTGAGTGTTGAATGAGAACTTAGAAATTGGGTGTGTAAGTTAGTATAGGAGTGTGGAATGAGTTAGGAAATGAATTAGCATGATTTAGGGTGTTTAAATTGCACAAAAACATGTTAGGATGTATGTAGGAAGATTGGGGAAACAATGGGTGAAATTGGGAAAGAAAAATAAAATCTGTAGCAAGGTTCTGACTCCGTCCGACCCAGACGGTGAGTCGGACGTGGGTCGGACGGGGCTTGAGAAACGAAAACCAAACTTTCTGGAATGGTCCGACCTAGAGCCGTGAGTCGGACGTGGGTCGGACATGGCTTAAACAACGGACCATGAACTTTTTGGAATGGTCCGACCCAGGTCCGTGGGTCGGACATGGGTCGGACATGCAAATTTTTACAATGTCGAAGTTTCTGACTTCGTCCGACCCAGACGGTGAGTCGGACGTGGGTCGGACGGAGCGTGGACGACAGGACCAAAACCTTCTGGAATGGTCCGACCCAGAGAGTATGGGTCGGACGGAATAGTGCTGGGTCAGACAGGGTAATTTTCTGGGAACGAACCTTACTAGAATGGTCCGACCCAGGGCTTGGGTCGGACGGTGGGTCGGACGGCCCTATACTTACAAAAAAAAAACAGTAAGCTTATAACTAGTATATATACATATATATATATATCTATACCCACCTATACATATGTATATATATATGTGTATGTAAATTATGGACAAGTAATGGAAGTAAGTAAAATGAAATATAAGTGTAAGGAATGTAAAGGCTTAGTGAATATGGATTAGTAAACACAAAAGTAGTTGAGTTAAGATTAATAATGGTAGATTAATCATTCAATTGTATGCATATCATAGGATTTGATTTGTGACACCGGAAGGACGTTTAGAAACACTTACAACGGTGAACGGTATGGATTCCTCATGCCCCGTATGCTATCTTGGTTACTCTGATTTGTGTGTTGTGTGCTAATTGATCACCAAACAAGATAAATGCACGAATCGGAGTTATTATGCATACTTGTGAAAATGTAGTGTTGTATGTTGTGAATATTCTTCTTAAATCTTAGTTTGTATAATTCATGAAATGTTTGGATGAATATGAATGTGTGTATATATGATGTATTGTACTGTGACCGATTGTGATGAGTTGGACTTCTAACTTATTCCTGACAAGCTAACCATCCTAACTTAAATTGGTAATTAAATTGGAATGAGTAGAAGTCCGATATAGTTTTGGCCACGTGTGAGGATGCGGAGTCACGAGAGGTTGGCTCCAATTCCTGACTCTTAAACTGGTCCGCGGCCCAAATCCCTTAAGTGGGTAGCATCCCGGATTGGTGAGTCAAGTAAATCCCGGAGGTGGGACGGAGTAGTCCCTAGGGCCGGAGGTCCAGACGACTTAACTTGAGTATAAGTAAGTAAGTAAGAATGAGTAAGTAAAGTAAATGAAAGTAAGTAATTGTAAGTAAGAAAAAGTAAGTAATGAGTAAAAGAGTAAAAGCATTCCGATTAACCCGGATGCATAATTTGGCTAACCTTGTGAAGGTAAGTAAGTTGTGTGCTACCGTATTGTTGCCTTGAATTATGTAATGAATTGTATAAGCATGTATGTTGTATGAAAAGCATGTATGTATGAAATAAACGAACAGCATGTTTAGTGGACGTCAAATAGTCGGCGTGCCCTAGCTAGCACGCGGTATATGCGGAGTTTATACGCAGCGTTTGCTGAGCCCCTTGGGGCACCATTTTTACTACACGCAGGTACCCGTGAAGGATGAAGACTAGGAAAGTTGAAGTTTAATTTTCCTGTCTTTCTTTTGGTTTGTAAACAATGAATTTATGATGGGTGTACTAAGTAGTACATGGCTACAGTTTTTGAATAGCCGGTGTACCATGGGGTACACCTTTTTGGATTTTGGATAGAATGGGAATTGGTATAGATGAGTAGTTGGTAACTCATTCTTTTGGAACTTAGATCTGATGTAACTGAATATACTTTAATACTCGGTGATCCATTGATGTAAGTATTCGGTATATGGTATTTTGGTAAGTAATTTAGTAGCTCGGTATGTTATGTTCATCAGACCGTGACTGTAAGTAAGGTAAGCCTAGCTAGCCGTATGGGCGGTTAGCGGCATTGTACCACCCGCCGTAGTAAGTATGTAATATTTCCGCTGCGAACTCGCAAGATTAATAGGACGATTAGACGGTAAGCATAGGATTAGCGGTTGGGGTGTTACAACTACACTTGGATAGCTAGGGTGAACTGTAGTAAGTAGAGAATCGTAAAAGGCTTGGAGCCTTGTATGTAGTTGTGAGGAATGGGTAGTTGTAGACTCTTGATGAGTATATATGAACTTGGAAGGAGTATTGTGTTTGTGTTTGGGACTTAGTAAACTCGGTTATGTACATTGTATCGTATGGTATTGTAATGGAGTAATGTGTTGAATGGAGCATAGTAGTATGTGATTGGTAAATGGAGTATGTATTGTATATGTGTAGTACTCGGGATTCCGGTCCATCAGACCGATGCTGTATGTAATAGTAGTAGTAGCTTTGTTAGTCACGTGGGTGACTAACGACATTGTATCACCCACCGTGTGTAAGTATGTACCGCTGCGTGAATCTGGAAGCACGAGGACATTAGACGGTAATGACAGTATTAACGGTAGGGGTGTTACAGGGGTTAAATTGTAAATAAAGGAAAGATGTATATTAAAACCGAAAGTACATGTGGTTATTAGGTGATTTATAAAAAAATTAGAATATTCACTTCGTAATTATTGAAAGCTAATATGGATATTTGGTAAATTAAAAAGGTAATGTGGTTAATTAATAATTTACAAAAGTTAATGTGTATATTATGTAATTACCGAATTTATAAGGTTATTTGGTAATTTATAAAAGTTATTGTGACCAAATTATAATTACAGAAATTAATAAGGTTAGTTTGGTAATTTAATAAAGAAAGGAATTTAGATTAAGTAATAAGATATATAATGGAATATAATATAAAGTTTATAAAATAAGTGTGGTTATAATAAAAATAACCAAAGGATATTGATATATGGAATAAATGAAAATAATTATGGATATGTAATTAATGAGATAAAGATATATCTTGAATTGGAAAATTCATTATCACATGTGGATATCACATAAAATAACGAACTGATGAACTACCTAGAACCACTGTTAAATAACAGGGGGAAATAAAGAACGTACAGAGTTAGTATATTACAAGTGTTAGTTCTACAGTGACAGTACTGTAATATTTAGTGAATAACTATATTGATATTGAAATACCCCTAACGTTTAAATAATTAAATATAAGTAAATAAATATTATTTGGGGGTTTATTAAACCCTAAGAAAGCATATAAACACCTGGGCGTTAAAAACGCACCTAAACTCCTCAAGGTTAAAAACGTGCGTTAAAGCCCGACCTTAAGATAAACAAGTTATATAAGCTATAAACTTCACATGAAGTTAACCAAGCATCATTATATGATCTTTATAATGCAGGACCTCATTTAAAACTGAGTAAAAATACAAAATGTTCGGGAGTTCCCTTAAAGGCCCCTTAAGGCCCGAAAGTCCCGGAAATACCTTATAAAATAAATAAAGCATTACAAGTCATTCTAAATGCACAATAACACTTTAATAAACATTTAAGATGAAGTTCTCAAGATAAATTCTCAGTTAAAGACAAAGTGCTCGGAGGTTTCCGATGAAGGCCCCATAAACCCTCGGGAGTGCCCAAGAGGAGTGCCGAGGTGGCACGAACTCCTATATAAATTATTCTTAGAGTTTCTAAAATCATTATTCAATATTCTAAAGAGAATTCTCAAGCTACTTCCTCAAAAATAAGCAAAGAGCTCGGGGGAATTTCTTAACGCTCCTTTTTACCCCTGGAGTGTCCCGTTAGCCCGAAAATTGAGTTACAAGTTTATATAACCCCATATAACTCAATGTAACACCTTAACATATTATTATTGACTATAAACAATGTCAATAAACACTTGGAACTCATAGCGACTAATTATTTTTCAGAAAATCCTTAAAGCACAAAACGCACCTTCGGGTGTCACGAAAATGCGTTTTACGCAATTGCCTTGAAGTTTTTGAGGAGCCACGAGTTGATAATATTAAAAGGGGATAAATTGACCATATAAATCAATTAATGCCAGTACTAAATTCATACTACAAATGGGGGCGATCTTATCATCAAAAAGGTACCTAAAATCAGCATTTTTACCTTAAAACTTTCATCTTTTATCATGGTATAAATGTACCAATTAAATGCTGGAACCTATTACATGTTATAATATGGTCTTAATACAATATAGTGTGACAAAAATTAAATCAAAAATCAGACCCATTTACTCCCTATTCTATGCGCCATTTAAGGGGTAAAAGACTAGGATTTTTGCAAAATTATATCTTATGCTAAGATGACTCATCCTAGCAAGTAGTATATGTTAATATAGCACCTGATTGCATTCAAATAAACTCCTCCACCGTATTACCTGCAGGAGAACTGTAACACCCCTACTACGCACATAACACTAAATGAAATCGCAGCGGAAATAAATAACTAAACAGTAACTAACGCTTCGGTGCTACAACGCCGTCAACCACCCACGCGGTTGACAAGGCAGAATAAATACAAGTGTACCGGTCTGATGATCAGACTCCCGAGCATAGAACTAAACCATAAATACATCATATACAATACCGAGTATTACATACATCCTTCACTGTTAAACATCACTGTAACCCGATCATAACCAATATATACCGCCACGGGAGCACAGGCGCATCCCGGGCCAACATCCAAAAGTAATCAAAAGTAAACCTGCATCCTAGGATCTAAAGCCACTCCGCTTCTTCGATCCTCATCCTGCAGTATAAGAAATATGGATCCCCCGAGGGGGTCAGCAACCCTTGGCTGGTATGGTTAACGCGCAGCCCATCGGCTACCGGGATACGCGCAACTAATTGTCAAGATAACATGGCATTCATTTATATACATAACATAACATAACATACATGTGGCATAGCATCAATAGTGCACAGCACAACATCACATACACAGTGGATCTTCGTTCCACAATAACAAACCACAAGGGTCAAATAACACAAGAGCCTAGAGAATGATTCACCCTCATGTTAAGCTCGTTACACACACTCATTACCGTTCTGTTAGTCGAACGAGTAACTTAAGTCACAGATGGTTCGGATTTAGTGACCCGAACACACCACATAAACACATGTTCCCACTAAACCGATCATAAGTCAGAATAGGTAAGCTTTGGAGGAAGCTAGCGGGAGATCGAACGCCAAATTAAGGAGGAGAACAATCTTAACAACATAAGAGTCGAATCTGATTCAGATATCTACTCTTAACTTACATGCATGACCGGACAACCGGATTCCTCACTTCCCAGTTAACACTTGTTAGAAGTTCATGGTGGAACTTAACAACCAATACACAATAAGTGGTAAGTCATGTTAGACACACACAAGGGAAATGAGTCACATCATAACATCACAATAATATGAACAACTGTAAACTCATTACATGTTTAGATCTTATAACGTCATAAACACACAGAAAAACATACAACACACAAGCCGGTGTAAACCGGTAGACAACAGACTGCAAGAAAACCATACCTTGGTCCTTGCCTTGATTTGTTTCCACCGTAGGTCACTCCTATACATGATTCAAGAATGTCGGTTAATTAACTTACTTAACCTCCAAATTTACTAAGTGTTTAACATGATTATTTGACATGTTTAAATGTCTAACTTACCCTAGATTACCTTCATTATACCCCCTAGGGTTAACTACATATGTCACATTCTTTTCTGTTTTTTTTTTAAGTTTTTGGGTATGTCCGACCCACCGTCCGACCCACAACTGGGTCGGACACTTCCAGTGATTTTCGGGTCTGGAGAAACTTACCTTGTCCGACCCATGTCCGACCCATCCTTCTGGGTCGGACCATTCCAGAGAATTTTATCGACCTCAGAACATACATGTCCGACCCATGTCCGACCCACCCTTCTGGGTCGGACCATTACAGAACATTTTCCGCCTTACCAAACATGCCCGTCCGACCCACGTCCGACTCACTCGACTGGGTCGGACCATTCCAGAACATTTTACCTCCTTTGAAACATGACCGTCCGACCCATGTCCGACCCACCCTTCTGGGTCGGACCATTACAGAACATTTTCCTGACGTCTAACAGAGGCTGTCCGACCCAAACTTGGGTCGGACCCCTGGGTCGGACGTCCTCTAAACTTACCCAAACTTTGCCAAATCTTCACCAAACTTCTCCTAAAGCCTCTTAATGTTTTCTAACAACATTTGGTACACTTATATCCACATACAACATCCATGAAACTCATTTCTATCACCTTAAACATTTACTCATTTCATACCGAAATTCCTAACACTTATGTTATTTCCTCCTTAGTTTTCCCAATGGTGTTTCATACCTATGATAACTACTATCCCAAAATGCTTTCTCCTCATTTTAACATCATCTCCCAAGCATCATTTCTCACAACTAATTCCTTATGTCATTCTTGAAGTCCTTTTTCAAGTTTACACTTTCTCCTTATTTTACCAAAGTTTGCCTAAGTCTTTACCTAAGTCCAAAATGACTTTGGTACATACTAAAACCTCAAGATCATGCCTAAGTCCTTCTCACATCTTAAATCACCTTAATGCATGTTTCTTTCACAAGGAAAACACTTAACCATTCTAAATACTCCTTAACTTATCAAACTCATTTTAAACTCTTAGAACTTCTCGTTTATTACCTAAATTTCGACATAGGTTCTCCTAGAACATTACTAAACCAAAACATATTGTTTTCACCAACAAACAACCAAGAACACTAAAAATCCATCAAGCACTTTCTTATATACAAACTTCACTCATATAGCACCACATCACAATATAGTGCATAATTTAGATTGCATGGCACTTAGGCCCTTAAGATGCATAAATCATAAACACTGAATTTCCACAATATATTTGCCTTTGACCTGCAAATACACTCAACAACACATATGCCTTTTACTAAGCTCTTGAGAAACCTTTACTAAGTCATTCACCATTTGCTCTTTAGGTAGTTTTAACAAGCATTATAAGCTCATTTCTCCTAAGGCATTAAACAACATTAGGTTAGTAGATTTACCTCTTTTCCAAACAACTTCTTTCTTGTTTCCTTTAAAAACCGGTAAGGTATTTGATTCTTTGTCAAGTTCTAAACAATATACAAACATTATAATGAGTATTCAAGCTATAAGCTTCATCTCATTGTAAACCCTAATTTTACATTGTTTCAAAAACATTAATGTAGTTGTTTTACCTTGATCTTTGAAGAGAGTTTGAATATATAACAAGAGAGGACTCCACCTAGTCCATGAAGAGTTGGAATGAAGCTAGAACAAAGTCACACAAAGAGCTCCATCAATGGGTATTTTCGGTCACAACAAAAACATGGAGGAAATGTAGTTTTTATTTGAGATTCCTTACCTAGAAGCAAAGGAGAGTAACAATATGTAAAAATACAAGCTCAAGCTCCTTCAATGGTGGAACTCCTTGGCACCGAAATGGTGGTCTTGGAATTTTAAGAAGGTAGAAGTGAAGAGCTTGATGAGAGGAAGAGATTGGTGGTGTTTGTTTTTGATTTGGACAAGTGAGCTAGATTTTACAAGAGATCAAAGATGGAGATGGTGGTGTGTACTATTGCAAACCGTGAGAGAATGAAGAAGAGAGGTTGAAGATGGTGTTTGGAACCGTGGGAAATGAAGGAAAGAAATGAGAGGATGAGATAAACTTGCTTTTAGAAGATATTTATGCTTTATAAAGTAAAAAGGTAACTTAAGTAGTCTTCTTTATTTTCTTAACATGCTAACAAGGGTGGTGTGTCACCAACCTTAAAAACCGGCCCCCAATAGTAGTATGAGGGTATTTTAGTCTTTGTTGAACATTTAATTACTTATACAAACATATGTTACAAAATAGCTTATTAAAATCACTATTCATGAAAACAAGGCACATAGAAGTGAAATTTTTGATTTCCCATTGATATAGACTTCCAAATGTGATACTATATAGTACACATATATATTTAAGAGTAATGATGGACATTTAGCCATTCAAAACTCATTTACAAGACAATTTTTCAAAAATGTGCTTTAAGACTCCTTAAAGCACATTTTGTGTTTAAACTTGTTTTCAAGCTTGGTTTTCTTTGGTAGTTGGTTTAATATGTTCATTAGCATATAATTAAGATCTTGGTAAGTTCATTAGGTATTAACCAAGCTTACCCCAAGCTTAGAGCACATTTTGGCCTTTATTGACCTTAAAGCAGATTTTGTGTTTTCTTTTGTTTAAATTTGTTTACTAATGTTTCTAAGACTCTTTTTAGTCTTAATATACCATATTTAGGTGTTTAAACAATATATTAAGGTTTGGGGTATTTCAATCTACCCCCCTTAAAAGAACTTTGCCCTCAAAGTTCATACTTCCACATATCCTAAATATTAGAACACGAGAATGCTTATAAACAATACTTCCATACATCATTAACAACACACTTACATAACATTGGACACAAGGTCCATACAACATAACATCGGGTACATAACATTGGACACAAGGTCCATACAACATGATGTGGACATCATTCAGACACAACGGTCTGTAACATAACAACATAACATAGACGATGTATTCAAATACACGTCGTACACACATAACCGAAACGGCTCTACCCCCCTTAAAAGGGGTACGCCCCGCACCCTATACACATAAGCACTAAGAAGTAAACAATGACGGGTACTTCACCTTCATCTTATCTTCCAGCTCCCAAGTGGCCTCCTCAACGTCCTGGTTAGACCAAAGAACTTTCACCAGTCTCACAGACTTATGGCGAGTGTCTCGAGTCTTAGTATCCAGAATCCGTACCGGAGTCTCCACTGATCGCATGGTCGGCTCTAAGGTTAGCCTTTCAGGCTGAAGCACATGAGACGGATGAGACATATATTTCTTCAACTGGGACACATGAAATACATCATGTACCTTGCCCAGCTCGGCGGGTAGATCTAGTCTATAGGCTACCGGGCCGATCCGCTCTGTCACAACATAAGGCCCCACATATTTTGGGCTCAACTTGCCCTTCTGGCCAAAACGAAATACTCCCTTCATGGGGGATACTCTCAAAAATACCTGATCGCCCACGGCAAACTCCAGGTCACGTCTGCGCACATCTGCGTACGACTTCTGTCTATCCTGAGCTGCCTTCATGTTAGCCCGGATCTGGCGAACTTCTGCCTGAACTTGTTCAAGATACTCTGGTCCTATAATGACCGTCTCACTCGACTCATCCCAGCATAATGGCGTGCGGCATGGTCTACCGTACAAGGCCTGGAAGGGAGACATCTTGATCGAAGCATGGTAACTGTTGTTGTAACTAAACTCGATTAGATGTAACTTATCAATCCAGCTGGTCTGAAAGTCAAGTGCACAAGCACGTAGCATATCCTCAAGTGTCTGAATGGTGCGCTCACTTTGACCATCGGTCTGTGGGTGAAACGCTGTACTCAATTTCAGTTCAGTACCCAATGCCTCTCGTGTAGACTTCCAATATCTGGATAAGAATCTGGTATCTCTGTCAGATACAATCGTTTTCGGTACACCATGGTGTCTTACAATTTCTTTATCATAGAGTTCTACCAGTCTTGCCACTTTCCAGGTGTCCTTCATCGGAATGAATCGGGCCACCTTGGTCAGTCGGTCAACTACAACCCATATCATATTCAGACCTCCCCTTGTAGGCGGGAGCCCTACTACGAAGTCCATGGAGATATCATGGAACTTCCACTCAGGCACTGGCATTGGCTGTACCATACCACCAGGCCGTCGGTGCTCAAACTTGACCTTCTGGCAAGTGAGACACCTCAACACATAATCACTTACATCTTTTTTCATTCCAGCCCACCAAAAATATCTTTTCATACCCTTATACATCTTTGAAGCTCCGGGGTGAATCGAAGTAGTAGAACAATGGGATTCACTCAATATGCGCTCCTTCAACTCAGCGCTACTCCTAGGTATACACAATCGGCCATTCAGCCTAATCAGGTCATCATCGTGGAGTCTGAAGTCGTACTTCTGACCCTCGAATGTGCCATCAATAAGCTTCTGCCGGATCTCCAGCATATACTGATCCGTCATCTGAGCACTCCGCACCTCTTCAACCAAGCCAGTATGAGAGACTAGCGAATGGAGAGAGTGTGCTCGGCGACTCAATACGTCAGCTACCACATTTGCCTTACCCTCTTTATATTGCAGATTAATATCGTAGTCATTCAGAAATTCAACCCACCTTCTTTGCCTCATGTTCAGCTCCTTCTGAGTGAACAAGTACTTTAAGCTTTTGTGGTCAGAATAGATTGTCACACTTACCCCATACAAATAATGTCGCCATATCTTCAATGCGAAGACAATGGCACCCAATTCTAAGTCGTGGGTAGGGTAGTTCTCCTCATGCTTCTTCAGCTGTCGGGAGGCGTATGCTACGACCTTCCCGTGTTGCATCAATACACAACCCATACCTCTATCTGATGCGTCGCAGTAGACCTCAAAACCATCTGGACCGTCTGGTATGGTCAGGACTGGTGCAGATGTCAGAGCATCCTTGAGACTCGTGAAAGAACTCTCACAGTCGACTGTCCACTCGAATGGTGCATCCTTCTTCATTAAGGAAGTCATCGGCTTCGAGACGCTGGAGAAGTCCTTCACAAACCTCCTATAATAACCTGCCAGACCGAGGAAGCTCCTGATATCGGTAACGGTCTTCGGCCTAGGCCAGGTGCGCACTGCATCTATCTTTGCTGGATCAACAGCGATCCTGGCCTCAAAAATCACATGTCCAAGAAAGGATACTTGGGTCAACCAAAATTCACATTTCGAAAACTTTGCATACAACTGATTCCTCCTCAATGTTTGTAATACATTTCTCAGGTGGCTTTTGTGCTCACCTTTTGATTTCGAATACACAAGAATATCATCAATGAAGACTACCACAGACTTGTCCAATTGATCTTGGAACAAGCGGTTCATTAAGTCCATGAACTTAGCTGGTGCATTTGATAAGCCAAACGGCATAACTGTGAACTCATAATGCCCATACCTAGTTCTGAATGCTGTCTTTTCGATATCACTATCACGGATGGCATGCTGATGGTATCCGGAACGTAGATCTATCTTGGAGAATACTGATGCTCCCCTCAACTGATCAAATAGGTCGTCGATGCATGGTAACGGGTAACGGTTCTTCACCGTAACAGCATTCAGCTCTCGATAGTCAATACACAGGCGGAGGCTACCGTCCTTCTTCTTCACGAAGAGGACCGGCGCTCCCCACTGGTGAAACACTAGGGCGGATAAAGCCCTTGTCAAGTAGGTCTCTCAGCTTCTCCTTGAGCTCTGTCATCTCTGCTGGAGCCATACGATAAGGTGCTTTCGCAATGGGTCCAGTGCCCGGAACTAAGTCAATCTCAAACTCAACCTCTCGTGCTGGCGGCATGCCCGACAGTTCCTTAGGAAATACATCAGGAAACTCTGACACTATCGGCACATCAGAACTAAACTCTGGGTCTCTCTCTATGTCCTGGACATAGCAGAGGTATACATCACTCCCTCGTCGTAACTCATGATACATGGCCATGGCGGTGATGATCTATGTCGAAGGCTCCCTGGGCCTCTGGCGGTATGATATGGTAACCCCAGATGGACTCCGAAGAAGCAGTCGATGCTCGGCACATAGGATTCTGCCCTTGTACCGCTCCAACCAGTTCATCCCGACAATCAGATCATATTCAAGTCCGTCGAACTCTATCAAGTCGATCGGAAACTCTTCACCTCTGATTCTTACAACAGCATCTCGGTGGTAGCGGGAACACCTGATCCGCTCTTTCGATGGGAGAGTGACCAAGAAGTCTCGCATCTCATCACCATCTAACCCCAGCCTCTTCGCAAAAGATAGCGAAATAAATGTGTGTGAGGCTCCAGAGTCGAACAAAATCGATGCATCCACGCCATTCACTGGAAAGGTACCGGTGAGGATTGTGCCGCTCTTGCCGGATTCTGCCTCATTGCAGACACTCAGTGTACCTCCCGTTCCGAGTGCACAACCTAATTCATTGGCAAACTAATAAGTACTGGGTAACAACACGGTTGATATACTTTAATAACTCCACTTTATTCATTAACACATTCCCTTTACAACATTGTTAGTTTACACGGTTGACATAACTTAGCACATACGTAACTTCCTTAACATGTACTGGCTTAACACATTACACAATTATACAAGGCTTTAGAATTGTCTGAAGGTCAAATTCAAACGTCCAGGTTTCATGTGTGTGGCATTGATCACTGCCGACTTTGCGGTATTCAGTTTGATCTTCCTGATGCCATGGTATAGCATCCTTGACTGCCCACCCATGATTAATACATCTCCTGACTTTAGTATTAACTTCCTTGCGAGATCAGCACGCTTCTGCTCGCCATACACAAACACTGCGGTATCACCAATGGACCAAGACACCACGGGTACTCCCTTACTTAGAGACTCGGGTGACTCGTCCTTGTCTTGGTGTAAGCCTAATCGTCCACCTTTCTGGTAGAAGTTCACAATACACAAATCTGTTTTCACATCTGGAATTGAATCCGTTTCAACTTGTTGAGCAATTCCCACGGCGTGATTAACGACCGCATGGAACTCCTCAGGTATACTTGATACTGTTGCTCCATCTTCAGCTCGCACTTCTTGATATGACTTGGTGTAAGGGTTCCAGTCCTTACCCATGCACATCATCTTCAATTGCACTCTTGATCCGTTCGGGTATTCGGGTGTGTAGAAACCTCCAGGTTTAGCTCCAAGTTCGTCGCATCGTCTGATGACATGGATTTGTGCTTCCGGTGTCAGGTATCCATTTAAGAGTATCATACCTGGCTGGATAACCTGACATTGCTCCATTGGAAAGTCGGTGATGTTGATGGTGGTTTCTTCAGGGTTTGGTGTGGGTGGGATTGGATAACATATATTGAAGGTTCCTTTAAGTTTAGAATTATCTAATTAGGTGTCTTTCACACTATACTTTAACTTTTCACTCACATGCTGTCACATTGGACTCACTAGTACAAACATGCATGAAATGCGGTATGCAATCACTTATTACATTCAACAGTTTAGGCGGTACTGGTCTAGAAGAGGGCCCTGGCGCCTCAGACCGGTCCACCACATTCAGGGCGGCCTTGCTAGGTCCCGACCCCTTCCCCTTCTGGGAATCAGTGTGCCTCTGATCTGTGGGTGGCTGGTTAGCCGTCTTCGGGCCATCAATAGCTGTTGTGGCCTTACCCTTCCACTGCCCCCTGGGCTTGTTGACTCTGCTGTTGGGGTTCCGGTAACACTCGTGGTCACGGTGACCCCACTTCTCGCAGTAACGACACTGCACCTCATTTCCCTTGCAGTCCTTGCCGGGGTGGTCTCCATTGCACCACTTACAGTAATAGTGGCGCTCCGGCCCAGAGCCCGTGCTAGCTGCTATCACAATACACATTCAATACTTGTTTCACAACTTATCAACATACACTTCAACTTATCACACAAGATTAAATAATTACCCTTAGGTGGGTAAGAGCGTAGGGGTTTCGCCGCATAAGCATACGTGAGCTTCAGTGGCTCCTCAGCTGTGGTGGTTTGGGCTTGGCCCTTGTCACCCTGGTGCTGACTCTTCTGGGGCTGGGAATAAGGTTTCTTCTTCTTCTTTCCTCCCCCGTACCCCTGCGGACTCTGGCCCTCGCCCGTGGCCTTGCGCTTGTGCGCATTCTCCTCGTCCCTCAGACGGACGGTGATTTCCACCTTAGCAGCGGCATGATAGCACTCCTGAATTTAGGATGTTAGTCATGCCCCGCAATACATACTCACAAACTCACATTAATACTCAATTGTAGACTACACATATTCACATCACTCTTTAATTAAATTACCTGCAAGGTAGCATACTCAGCTGGCCCCATCCCATAGCGAAGACGGTGGCTGAGACCGTTGTAGAAACGGTTTACCAGCACCCGGTTCGAGTATCCCAGGTCCGGTAACAGGTGGACAAGGCCGGTGAATGCAGTGTAATACTCATCAACCGACACCTTGTCCCCCTGCCTCAGACTATCCAGCTCCAGGCGCTTGGCCTCTTGAACATGCACAGGGTAGTATTTGGCTCGCAGTAGAGCCGTGTACTCCCTCCATCCAAACTGAGGATCCGCCATCCGGTCCTCTCTCACAAGCTTCCACCAGTTCTGTGCTGAACCCTTCAGGTAGTAAGCGGCAAGACGGACCTTAGCCTCTGCAGGTACAGCCAAGGTCTCGCAGGCGGTCTCCAACTCGGAGATGTACGCCTCCAGCTTACGTGGGTCGGTCTCCCCATGAAATGAAGGGGGTCTCAAGTCTGCCAATGCCTTGACTCAGTTTGTCTCTCGTGGCGGTGGAGGTGGTGGTTGAACTCCAGGCATCTGCCCCTGCTGAATCGCAGCTACAAGCTGGGGTACCATTTGGGCTACAGCGGCTGCTACAGCCTCAGCCATAACCTGAGCCGTAGTGTTCTCGCCCTAGTCACCCGTATCACCAGTACCGCTTCCGCGGCCTCTACCTCGCGGTCTACCTGCCATCTAAATTCACATGAATATTCATTAGCAATATGCTTGCACACTTATCGGTCCAACGGTTGTAACGCTTCCGACAATAAGGTATCTCCACACTTAGTTAGTGGTTAACCTTTCCATAATGTTCACTGGAATAACTGTAGTTAGGTTTCCTAACTCGGTATATCCCTAAGCTCGGTATTCTAGTCATCAGAGCGATACTTCGCTCTGATACCACTTTTTGTAACACCCCTACTACGCACATAACACTAAATGAAATCGCAGCGGAAATAATAACTAAACAGTAACTAACGCTTCGGTGCTACAACGCCGTCAACCACCCACGCGGTTGACAAGGCAGAATAAATACAAGTGTACCGGTCTGATGATCAGACTCCCGAGCATAGAACTAAACCATAAATACATCATATACAATACCGAGTATTACATACATCCTTCACTGTTAAACATCACTGTAACCCGATCATAACCAATATATACCGCCACGGGAGCACAGGCGCATCCCGGGCCAACATCCAAAAGTAATCAAAAGTAAACCTGCATCCTAGGATCTAAAGCCACTCCACTTCTTCGATCCTCATCCTGCAGTATAAGAAATATGGATCCCCCGAGGGGGTCAGCAACCCTTGGCTGGTATGGTTAACGCGCAGCCCATCGGCTACCGGGATACGCGCAACTAATTGTCAAGATAACATGGCATTCATTTATATACATAACATAACATAACATGTGGCATAGCATCAATAGTGCACAGCACAACATCACATACACAGTGGATCTTCGTTCCACAATAACAAACCACAAGGGTCAAATAACACAAGAGCCTAGAGAATGATTCACCCTCATGTTAAGCTCGTTACACACACTCATTACCGTTCTGTTAGTCGAACGAGTAACTTAAGTCACAGATGGTTCGGATTTAGTGACCCAAACACACCACACAAACACATGTTCCCACTAAACCGATCATAAGTCAGAATAGGTAAGCTTTGGAGGAAGCTAGCGGGAGATCGAACGCCAAATTAAGGAGAACAATCTTAACAACATAAGAATCGAATCTGATTCAGATATCTACTCTTAACTTACATGCATGACCGGACAACCGGATTCCTCACTTCCCAGTTAACACTTGTTAGAAGTTCATGGTGGAACTTAACAACCAATACACAATAAGTGGTAAGTCATGTTAGACACACACAAGGGAAATGAGTCACATCATAACATCACAATAATATGAACAACTGTAAACTCATTACATGTTTAGATCTTATAACATCATAAACACACAGAAAAACATACAACACACAAGCCGGTGTAAACCGGTAGACAACAGACTGCAAGAAAACCATACCTTGGTCCTTGCCTTGATTTGTTTCCACCGTAGGTCACTCCTATACATGATTCAAGAATGTCGGTTAATTAACTTACTTAACCTCCAAATTTACTAAGTGTTTAACATGATTATTTGACATGTTTAAATGTCTAACTTACCCTAGGTTACCTTCATTATACCCCCTAGGGTTAACTACTATAGTCACTTCTTTTCTGATGTTTTTTTTTTTTTTGTTTTTGGGTATGTCCGACCCACCGTCCGACCCACAACTGGGTCGGACACTTCCAGTGATTTTCGGGTCTGGAGAAACTTACCTTGTCCGACCCATGTCCGACCCATCCTTCTGGGTCGGACCATTCCAGAGAATTTTATCGACCTCAGAACATACATGTCCGACCCATGTCCGAGCCACCCTTCTGGGTCGGACCATTACAGAACATTTTCCTGACGTCAACAGAGGCTGTCCGACCCAAACTTGGGTCGGACCCCTGGGTCGGACGTCCTCTAAACTTACCCAAACTTTGCCAATCTTCACCAAACTTCTCCTAAAGCCTCTTAATGTTTTCTAAACATTTGGTACACTTATATCCACATACAACATCCATGAAACTCATTATCTATCACCTTAAACATTTACTATTTCATACCGAAATTCTAACACTTATGTTATTTCTCCTTAGTTTTCCCAATGGTGTTTCATACCTATGATAACTACTATCCCAAAATGCTTTCTCCTCATTTTAACATCATCTCCCAAGCATCATTTCTCACAACTAATTCCCTTATGTCATTCTTGACGTCCTTTTTCAAGTTTACACTTTCTCCTTATTTTACCAAAGTTTGCCTAAGTCTTTACCTAAGTCCAAAATGACTTTGTACATACTAAACCTAAGATCATGCCTAAGTCCTTCTCACATCTTAAATCACCTTAATGCATGTTTCTTTCACAAGGAAAAACACTTAACCATTCTAAATACTCCTTAACTTATCAAACTCATTTTAACTCTTAGAACTTCTCGTTTATTACCTAATTTCGACATAGGTCTCCTAGAACATTACTAACCAAAGCATATTGTTTTCACCAACAAACAACCAAGAACACTAAAAATCATCAAGCACTTTCTTATATACAAACTTCATCATATAGCACCACATCACAATATAGTGCATAATTTAGATTGCATGGCACTTAGGCCCTTAAGATGCATAAATCATAACACTGAATTTCCACAATATATTTGCCTTTGACCTGCAAATACACTCAACACACATATGCCTTTTACTAAGCTCTTGAGAAACCTTTACTAAGTCATTCACCATTTGCTCTTTAGGTAGTTTTAACAAGCTTATAAGCTCATTTCTCCTAAGGCATTAAACAACATTAGGTTAGTAGATTTACCTCTTTGCAAAAACTTCTTCTTGTTTCCTTTAAAAACCGGTAAGGTATTTGATTCTTTGTCAAGTTCTAAACAATATACAAACATTATAATGAGTATTCAAGCTATAAGCTTCATCTCATTGTAAACCCTAATTTTACATTGTTTCAAAAACATTAATGTAGTTGTTTACCTTGATCTTTGAAGAGAGTTTGAATATATAACAAGAGAGGACTCCACCTAGTCCATGAAGAGTTGGAATGAAGCTAGAACAAAGTCACAACAAAGAGCTCCATCAAGGGTATTTTCGGTCACAACAAAAACATGGAGGAAATGTAGTTTTTATTTGAGATTCCTTACTAGAAGCAAGGAGAGTAACAATATGTAAATACAAGCTCAAGCTCCTTCAATGGTGGAACTCCTTGGCACCGAAATGGTGGTCTTGGAATTTTAAGAAGGTATAGAAGTGAAGAGCTTGATGAGAGGAAGAGATTGGTGGTGTTTGTTTTTGATTTGGACAAGTGAGCTAGATTTTACAAGAGATCAAAGATGGAGATGGTGGTGTGTACTATTGCAACCAGTGAGAGAATGAAGAAGAGAGGTTGAAGATGGTGTTTGGAACCGTGGGAATGAAGGAAAGAAATGAGAGATGAGATAACTTGCTTTTAGAAGATATTTATGCTTTATAAAGTAAAAAGGTAACTTAAGTAGTCTTCTTTATTTTTTAACATGCTAACAAGGGTGGTGTGTCACCAACCTTAAAAACCGGCCCCCAATAGTAGTATGAGGGTATTTAGTCTTTGTTGAAATTTAGTTACTTATACAAACATATGTTACAAAATAGCTTATTAAATCACTATCATGAAAACAAGGCACATAGAAGTGAAATTTTTGATTTCCCATTGATATAGACTTCCAAATGTGATACTATATATTACACATATATATTTAAGAGTAATGATGGACATTAGCCATTCAAAACTCATTTACAAGACAATTTTTTCAAAATGTGCTTTAAGACTCCTTAAAGCACATTTTGTGTTTAAACTTGTTTTCAAGCTTGGTTTTTTTGGTAATTGGTTTAATATGTTCATTAGCATATAATTAAGATCTTGGTAAGTTCATTAGGTCTTAACCAAGCTTACCCCAAGCTTAGAGCACATTTGGCCTTTATTGACCTTAAAGCAGATTTTGTGTTTTCTTTTGTTTAAATTTGTTTACTAATGTTTCTAAGACTCTTTTTAGTCTTAATATACCATATTTAGGTGTTTAAACATATATTAAGGTTTGGGGTATTCAATCTACCCCTCTTAAAAGAACTTTGCCCTCAAGTTCATACTTCCACATATCCTAAATATTAGAACACGAGAATGCTTATAAACAATACTTCCATACATCATTAACAACACACTTACAATAACATTGGACACAAGGTCCATACAACATGATGTGGACATCATTCAGACACAACGGTCTGTAACATAACAACATAACATAGACGATGTATTCAAATACACGTCGTACACACATAACCGAAACGGCTCTACCCCCCTTAAAAGGGGTACGCCCCGTACCCTATACACATAAGCACTAAGAAGTAAACAATGACGGGTACTTCGCCTTCATCTTATCTTCCAGCTCCCAAGTGGCCTCCTCAACGTCCTGGTTAGACCAAAGAACTTTCACCAGTCTCACAGACTTATGGCGAGTGTCTCGAGTCTTAGTATCCAGAATCCGTACCGGAGTACCTTGACTAGGTAATTAAACAAGTAAAATTATTTGATCAAAGGGCATGTTAGTGCCGATAATGGGTAGAGCATTAAGGAGCTAAGTTCTGTATGATTGCTAATTAATTAACCTAGGTAGACAAGAACCTAACTTTCATAATTAACTAGTGACCATTAACAAACCTAAAGTAGCCTCCTAGGATGGCATGGAGCCGTAAGTCTACACCACTTGGAGCTGCTCATTTACTCCATTACAGCCGGCCACCTACAAGAAGAATACAAGATTAGTACAATAATTTAGCTAAGTGGACATTAAAGAATTACCTAGTCTCATCTCTTCTTTCAAACACCAAACTAATCCTCTATTATCTTCTCTTCAATCAACCGTGAGACTAGATTGATTAAGAGACATTTGTGATCAACTTTGGAATCAAATAATTAAAAACATGTCATAGAATATGCCTAGTGACATGTCAATAATTTCCAAAATTAGCCATCTCATTTCTTGCCTTATACCTTACGTAGACACTCATTCTTCCCTTGCCTCATTCACGAATAGGTAAGTCTCTTCTCTTGCTCTCTCTTTTCTCCATTGTTAAGTTAATCCCTAAGAGCTTCAAGCTCCATTAATGGTGTATCAAGTTCTAACACCATTTTAATGTAATTTCCTAGTTAAATCTTTCAAGTCTGGAAGCAAGAAATCATCCTAGCAACCTTGCAAAAATCGCCAAGCTTAAGTGTTCCAAGGAGGTTCCTAGATTCAACAACAATACAAGGAACAACAAGATCAAGTTAAGGTATATTTTCATGTTGAAAATCTTAAGAAAATTCCTTAAACAATTTTCGAAAAATCAAGAACTTCTAAACCTATGTTCTCTTCATTATTTCATGAACGAAACTTGGATCTACAATCATCCTAAGGTGTACCAAAAATACCTTGTTAAATTCCTAAGGTAAACTCTTGTAAAAATTACTACAAATATTATTTATAAATCCTTGTTAGAAGTCTAACAAATAGATCTCCTAAATATGTATAAGGAGCCAAAAATTCTTCATCAAGATAACATTTGGAGAGCTTGGAATTCAAGGAGAAATCAAGTACAAGAATTGTCTTGATTTAAGGGTAAGTTTATATAAGTAAGGTTTTTTAAGTTTAAGTTTGGTTTAAACTTAAAACTTTGGTATAAAAATTTTGTATAACCTCTAAACAATTAAGGCCGAAAATACTATAGGCTATATTGTCAAGAAAATAATTTATAACAAATAAGGTAAGATTATTACCTTAAGGTATAAATATGTGTCACAAAAATTAATTAAGATGCATATATATATATATATAAACCGAAATATTTTAGAGTTATTTGTTCTATTTTGAGTTTATAATCATTCTAAGTGTTGGGTAAAAACCTAACGGCAAGTATACCGGTCGATTATAGCAAGTTTTCCTGGAAGTGTCCCTCCAGGTTATCGAATCCAAGGGAGGCAGCGTTTTAGTTTAATTAATATTTAAGAACAAACTAATGAATCAGTTCACTCCAGTAACAGGGGGTTTTGTTTGTTGAATTACTAAAGTACGAAACAAGAATGTAAATACGAGCAAAGGTAATAAATGCAAGACAGTGGGCAAAATGATGATGTTTTTGATTTAATAAAAAGGGGAAATTCCGGTTTACTAATCCTCCTAATTCTTCGGTTCCTTTCTCGATGTGTTTACCAAAATTTAGATTAAAATCCCAGATCTGAAATATTCCACGTTCGGTCTCCCGCTCGGTGGAATCTAATTAACAGCTAATAAATCTTAACTCTCGTTACAAATTTACTAATTGCTAACAGCTTTAAGAATAATCCAGTTTAATGATTAGTTAATATCCTAGAGGAATTACCATCTCTAAATTAACCGGTGTTGTTCCTGTTGTCTATTATCTACCGCAGTTCTCACTTATAAGCAGATAAACTGATAAAATCTAGTAATTGGCCAAATCACAAGATTTATAAAAATAAATAAGGAACAACACTTTAATCTGTTAAACTGGTAAATCACAACGATAATGGAACCTTGAATTTGGATTACATAGTAAACCAAAATTTATAAAAACTACTCAGCCATGGAAATGAAAATACTGTAAAAATATGTAAATAACATTAAAGAAGAAAAGAAGAAGAAACTCTGATTTAAGATTCTTTGATGGAGTCTCTGTGCACAACCAGCATTTTCTTCTGCTCAATCTCCAGAAAATGGTGAAGTCTTCAACTGCTTGTGTACTCTAAACTTCTGTGAAGGTGTTTGGATACGTAGGTGGATGATGGATGTAATTAAATGGAAGAGAATATGATGGATAGTGTGTGGTGTGGTATTTTCTCTCCGTGAGAGTGTGTGTTGAATAAGAGGAAGAGAGTTCTATTTATAGAACTTGTTTGTTGAATACGTAGCAGAAGTAGCATGGTGATGGACAGTGATGTTGGAATTTGTGAGTGGAAAGGTGAGTGTTTATCGTGGGTGATGAGCTGAATTTGGGAGATAATTAGATTAGTGGAGGGATGACTGGAAAGTAGCAGTGGAAGGGACAAAAATAAGGCTGGAAGGCAAAGCTGGAAAGGAAATCGGTAGTGCATGGGCGGCAGTTTAATTATGAAGAGAATAAATCTCTTCACGTTCACGGCTACAGACTTCTGATTCAACGTCATGGTCCGGGACTAGGTCCTGTATGAAGTCCCGGACCGTAGTTTAAAACAATTCGAGGATGCTGTTATGGTGTGGTCCGGGACTTAGGCCATGTATAAAGTCCTGGACCATGGTGTCAAAACAGGTCGAGATCAGCCTCCTTATGTGGTCCGGACTAAAGTTATGTATAAGGTCCCGGACCATGCCTGTATTCCATTCAAAAGTTGAGCTAGTTTGTGGTCTGGGACTTAAGTTATAGAACAAGTCCCGGACCATGTCTGAAATTAGGTCGAGGGTGAATTTCTTGATTCTATTTAGCTTGTTTGATTTGCCATGTGTTCCAACAATGATAGGAATGTGTTTCCTTGAGATTAAAACCTGAAAAAGCACATAAAAACCATAAAAGAATACAATTGCAACAAGAAACATAAAAATGCTCATAAGACAGGAATTTAGCAATAAATGATAACAAATTAGGTATCAAAAGACCCTGTAGAAATAGGTAAATTCCTGACTTATCAACTTACCCACACTTAATCTTTGCTTGTCCTCAAGCAATTACTGCAATCAAAATGTACCAGAATTTCAAAAGCGGGGATTTATCGGGTCAGGAAAGTGTACAGGAAATCTAATGCTGAAAAACAGTCATAAGAAACAACGACTATTACTGCAAGTTTTCTTAAACAGTGAAGCTAGGGTGTTTGACAAATGCATGAGACTATCATCATAACTATTTAATCCAAACTTTACTCAGGGCTTTACTTTCCGTTTGCTTTCCACATTTCATTGGACGACATGGGGCAAGAAGTAATGTCATTTTCCACATTACCTTTCATTGCCACATACTCATAATCAAGGAAGAATTTGCAATAAACTGTTTAGCATGAAAGAACTTTCCTTCCAATTTTTCTGAGCAAGCATTATTCATTTCATCACCTCAGACTTTTTCTCCCCATCCT
Source organism: Limonium bicolor (assembly GCA_023374045.1). Lineage (NCBI taxonomy): Eukaryota > Viridiplantae > Streptophyta > Magnoliopsida > Caryophyllales > Plumbaginaceae > Limonium > Limonium bicolor. The sequence continues at coordinate 11,120,670 of CM041780.1, forward strand.
TGTAGCGGTGTTGGGCCTTCTATCCCAGATCAGATGATCTTAGGTAGATAAGTGATGAGGCACTCCATGGGCTTAATTACCGAATGAGAGAGGTCTGTTCCGGTTCAGAATAGATTAGCGGAGTACCTTACCTTTGTCCTTTCCTTCCATTCATTCCAAAACTTTCCAAAGCCCCAAGTTAGTTCAAACAAAATAGTCACAAAATGGTCTCACCTTTTATTTAAGGAAATAGATAAAAATTTTAACCAAAACTGATAATACAAGCAGTATAACCAAAGTTCTTATGACCGAAGTTTCAGATTAAATCTCAGAAATATTGGCTACTTGGACGTTATTCCCGACTAATGCATCTGACCACAACTGAAAACCAAGTATGTCAAATTAATAATTTTGTGGAGGGTCATCAAAGGTTAATGAAGTGAGAATTAGTAGTGTCAGGAACCACAGAAAATAAGCAATAAACGCACAGCCCCCCTTACTACCAACTTCCCCACACTTAGAAAATAGCAATGCCCTCATTGCTACATGAATATGATCATAGTGCAAAAGAAAGAATAGAACTCCCCTGAAAAATGGGTGAAGATGACGTCCCCACACTTATGAAAAGGAACGGGAGACTTATGGAGTGGTGGAAAAATTTCGGCAGAGTCTCCTTTGTATTTTGTCGATATCACACACAAGTATGGCAATCCTGTTTGAATGAAGCAGCAGCAGACAATATGTTGCAAGGAAAGCAGTGCATATAACCAAGGAGAGTAAGTAGCAGGAGTACCAAAGTAACAACAACAATCCAAAAGCAAAACGAAGATTACCAGAAGATGCAACCTAACAAGCTAAAAGTCATTAAAACATCTCAAAGTACCAAGTCAGCTGAAAAGTCAAAAGAACAATAAAAGATAGGTAGATTGATGAAGAGGAGAGCATAAACCCCAAACATGTACTACCGACGGGGCATGCGCCAGGACTCCAACTGTGTAAAGCGCTCATCATAATCACGGAATCGGGCCTCCTGACGAGCCGCGTACTCAGCAAACTGGGCATCCCGCGTGGCCTCATAGTCTGTCTGACGGGTCTCCTGACGAGCCGCGTACTCAGCAAACTGGGCATCCCACCTGGCATCATAGTCAGTCTGACGGGTCTCTAAAGCGGAGAGTCTCGTACCATACGCGTCCAGACGACTCGTAAAACCGTCAAAGTAAGCTGGAGCAGTCCCCCTCCAAGCTCTAAACTCATGCAGCAACTCATCATAGCCCGGGGCCGGACCAGCAGGTATCGGGAAGGCGGGGGCCTTACCACCAGCAGCAGCAACCTCATCAGCAATGGCCTCAGCCTCATCAGCAGCCGCATCAGCCTCATCAGCAGCCGCATCAGCCTCATCAACAACCTCAGCAGCGTCCTCAACAACTTGGGGTGCGCGTGCAGCACGTCGGTGCTTCACCCACTACCCGTCGATCTTCTCCCACTGATAGAATCTCATCATTGTCATATCGAGAGTAGACCGAGGATACTGAGGCAGCTCATCAGATACATCCAACCCCTTAGCAGCAAGTAACGAGTGTAGGAGGTGTGGGAATGGGAGAGAAGCGGAGTGATCGGTCTCAACCACCCGGAGCATGGAGTTAAAGATAACTTGATGCAGAGCAGGTGGAACCCCTGCAGCGGCATAGTCGTCCTCCAGGATGTAGCGCATAAGCCAGCAGTCATTCATATTCAGATCAGCGCACTCCCGGGGGCGAACATTATACATCAGCACCCCTAAAATCAGACGCTCTCTAGGGGTCGGTAGATTATCCCCCGTGACAACCTGCTTGTCCCGGTTATTCCGACGCTGCTGGTTTTTAACGTCAGGATCAATGACAATCAAATTAATGTAGTACTCTTTAGCCTGTCGAGTCAACAATGGCATATTTGCCCTATTCTCCGCAGTGGGAACCCGAACAGCTATGGGCAATTCTAAACAACGCCTAATGCTCAAAGCAGTCAAAGAATTATTCACCCCTTTAACCACAGAATTAATAGCATCCCTCTCCTCGTTCACAGTCGCATTAGCTTAAAATAACTTCACCAATCTCGGATAGAATCTCCCACCTCTATTCAGCAAACGTGACCATCTACGTGCACTAAAAATTGATTCCAGATCAAATTCGGCTATCAAAGTCAGGCAGACTGACCTTTCAGGAATGATTTTCCTTTCGCGGTCCCGGTACCAATTCGCGGCGGCTTCATTGATGAAGTCTGAATCAATCGTCTCCCGGATCCGGAGTGGAGCTGCGTCGGGTGATGGATGGAGCGGCGGCGGATGAAGATGAGCTTGCCGTGTTGGTGCGTCGAGCTCGTTTGGGTGCCATTTGAATTTTGGATTAGGGACTGGTGATTAAGGCTGCGTTTGGTTTGGGTAAATGGTGTGAATTTGGTGGAGCAGGGCGTGTTTGGTTTGGGAACGGGAGGTGTGGGACAAGTTTGGGTGGTGGTATTCTGTGGTGGTGAGGGGCGCGTACGAACAGGTTGGAGTGGGTGGTGTTTGGTGTCTGGGAGCGACGAAACGGGTGGTGGTGGCGTTTGTGGTTGCGCGAGGGTAGATTGGTGAGGGCAATGTCGAAAGCGGTGGTGGTACGACAGAGATGGGGAGAGTGAGGGCGAAGGTGGAAACGGGCGGTGAGGCAAGTGTGGGTTAGGGTTGTTGGGTTGAGATTTGGGGGACTGGAGGTTGAAGACGACGTGTTCTCTTCTGGTTTTATTTTTTTTTAACAGCGATAGATGGTCCGAGACCTAGGGTATTGTTGAAGTCCCGGACCATCCATACCAATATTTCCGATTTTTTCTTCGAATGCGGTCCGGGACTTAGGGTACTTGTAAGGTCCCGGACCACCCCCTTTTTTTTCGCCTCTGCTATTGGTCTGGGACTTAGGGTATGGTTGAAGTTCCGGACCACCTTTATTTTGGTTTCTAGAATTGGCTGCTCCTCTGTCCGGGACTTAAGTCCTGTAACAGGTCCCGAACCACCCCCTGTGAATCCACAGAAAGTATGCTTCCTAGCACTCTGTTTCTCTTCCTTCACCAAACCTATATTTTAACAAAACCAACCAAAAAAAAATGCTAGCGAAAGAATTAGAACAAGTAAAAACGTGAATTAAAACGAAAAACAAGAAGATAAAAGAAAGGAGATTAGGTTGCCTCCTAATGAGCTGCCCGTCTTTTCGGTCTTTGGCTAGACCATGTTTTTGTTCTCAGGAAATTCCGGATGTTTGAGCTGTCTTTGAAATTTGGTGACACGAACTCCGAGAAACTTCCAAAATGTTTTTAGAAGACCGACCAGCATAAAACAGTAGCTTCTCCCCCTCTGCATTTAACGTGATCGTACCATGAGCAACTTCGATTCGAGTGTCGGCTGTTGCTAGGAAGGGTCTTCCAAAGATAATAGGGACCGTTGGATCTTCAGCCATGTCGAGTACGATTAAGTCGCAGGGGAAATACAGATGCTCCACCTTAACCATTACATCCTTTGCAATTCCACAGGGATAAACCATTGAGCGATCTGCTAGCTGAAGCGCCATTCATGTAGGATGTAAGTCTCCAATTCCAAGCTTTTCAAATAAAGTGTATGGCATGAGACTAATCGACGCTCCTAAATCAGCAAGACAGTGGTCGAAGTCAATGTCTCCTATTCTACATGGAATTGTGAAGCTTCCAGGATCTTTGCATTTTTTGGTAAGCGCTTCTGTATGATCGCTGAACAAGTCTCTGTGAGCTGAATAGTTCCTGTCTCAACTAACTTTGCCTTATTAGATAAAAGCTTCCATAAATACTTGGCATAGTTAGGCACCTTCGCAACTAAATCCACAAAAGGGATATCAACAGATAGCTGACGAAGTAAAGTAAGAAACTTATCAAACTCACTATCCTCCTTGGAACGCTTGGTTCTGTTTGGAAATGGAACTGGAGGAGCAACATCAACTGTAGGTGGTGTAGGTGAAGGAGATTTAGTAACTTCACAATTCCGCTCATCCTCTAGCACCGGTTGCTCTATGCTCACCACCTGAGGCTCAGTAACTTTACCTTTACTACTCCTAGTAGTTACCTTCTTCGCTGTTTCCTTTTCCTGCAGTAGACATTTGTTAGCCAAGATATCATCCACCAGTGTAGCGTAATTTGGCATTAACTTAAGCATATCAGAAAAAGGAATATCTTTAGTTGATTTCTTAAAAATTTTAAGAAATTTCCCAAGCTGTTCATCAAGATCCCTTTTCTTTAACCTGTCAGGAAAAGGAATAGGTTCTTCAAATTTGTGATTGGAAACAGAAGAGTAAGAAGGTTGAGTTTCAGGAGACTCCTTCTCCTTGGGTTTTTCAAAAACTTTAATGGAGTCCTTAACCGCTTGTTGAACAGGTAAGACTGCAGCGACAAGTAGAGTATCTTCTTCCACAGTAAAAACAGCTTTAGCATACTCCCTTGGATTCATCTCTAGTTGACTAGGCAAAGACCCTGCAGGTCTTTCTGAAAGCTTCTGACTAATTTGAGCCAATTGAGTTTCCATTCGTTTATTGTAAGCCTTTTGTTCTTGCATGAATGCCTTTTGGTTGTTGTTGATTTCATCATGCTCATTGAATCTGGATTTTGTTGATGTGATGAATTCGCTCATCATGGCTTCCAAGTCTGAGGAACTACTAGCTCCTTGACTTTGCAACTGTTGGTTCTAAGGGTGTCTCTGATAGGACTGATTATATTGTTGTGGTGCCTTCTGATTGTAGTTGTTGTTCTGAAATCTTTGCTGCTGATATCCCTGATTGCTTGGGTTGTTATAGAAATTTCCTTGTCCGTTCCCCAGGTAATTTACCTCTTCACTTGGTGGAGATGTACACTAACACAAGTTTGATCTTCTACCACAGTATTCACAAGGTGGGTAAACTTCAGGAGATGCTGCTGCATTTGACTGTGGGTTCATCGCTGCACACATACGCTCAAACTGTTTTGACATTGCTTCTATTTTGGCAGCCAAAAAAGTACTCGAGTCCACTTCATAAACTTCAGCAGGTTTCTTCGGTGCAGCTTCTCCGGTTATCGCACCTCCCCACTGATTGGATGCATTGGCGATGGTCTCCAATAGTTCCTTGATTCTAGCTATCGGTAACTCCATGAGGCTTCCTCCTGCACAAGTGTCTACCAACAAACGGCTTGAATGATCTAAATCTTTGTAAAAGGACTGCAGAATTACCTCCTCTCCCAAGCCATGGTGTGGTACTCTGCGCACAATCCCTTTGAAACGCTCCCAAGCCTCAGATAATGTCTCACCGGTGAACTGCTTGAAGTTGGTAATCTCTCCTCTCATAGTCAGCATTCGAGAAGGAGGGAAATACTTCGCCAAGAATACATTTGCTAACTCCGTCCAGGTAGTGATACTGTTGGATGTTAATGAGTTTAACCATTCTGCAGCTCTGTCCCTCAGGGAAAATGGGAAGAGAGTAAATCTAGCAACCTCTTGTGAAGCTGGTGTAGAGCATGCTCCTACCAATCTCAAGAAGGTGGTGAGATGGACATTGGGATCTTCGGTGACTGTCCCGCTGAACTGGGGTGTGTTCATGACCATAGTAACATAGTGCGTCTTGAACTGCCACTGCACTCCTGTTGGCAACGCAAGAATTACTATTAGTGAAATAAGCCCTTCGACGCTTGGGCGGGGATAATCCTTCATGCGCCTCTCCGGATTCAAATTCTCCATATTGGTTCCTGAGGTGTTGTTTAGAATCTCTCCTTCAACTAGTAACTCAGGATCAATCTCCTCTGCTGGTGAATCTTTTAGGAGCACCTCCTGCTCAATTGGAGGATCCAGCACTAACCTTTTTTGAATCCTTCTTGTTACTCTGTCTATCTCTGGTTCAATTTCGAATTCAGGGTTTCCTTCAGAACGAGTTTTAACCATAAACCAAAATCAGATAACTGACAGTAATATAGTTGTAAAAGAACAAAACAAAATAAAACAAGGATAAACTAAAAAGAACAAAAACAACACAGAATTTAATAAATAAATAAAAATTAAACTAAGCAACCGTGCCTCCCCGGCAACGGCGCCATTAACTTGTTGGGTAAAAACCTAACGGCAAGTATACCGGTCGATTATAGCAAGTTTTCCTGGAAGTGTCCCTCCAGGTTATCGAATCCAAGGGAGGCAGCGTTTTAGTTTAATTAATATTTAAGAACAAACTAATGAATCGGTTCACTCCAGTAACAGGGGGTTTTGTTTGTTGAATTACTAAAGTACAAAACAAGAATGTAAATACGAGCAAGGTAATAAATGCAAGACAGTGGGAAAAATAATGATGTTATTGATTTAATAAAATGGGGAAATTCCGGTTTACTAATCCTCCTAATTCTTCGGTTCCTTTCTCGATGTGTTTACCAAAATTTAGATTAAAATCCCAGATCTGAAATATTCCACGTTCGGTCTCCCGCCTGGTGGAATCTAATTAACAGCTAATAAATCTTAACTCTCGTTACAAATTTACTAATTGCTAACAGCTTTTAGAATAATCCAGTTTAATGATCAGTTAATATCCTAGAGGAATTACCATCTCTAAATTAACCGGTGTTGTTCCTGTTGTCTATTATCTACCGCAGTTCTCCCTTATAAGCAGATAAACTGATAAAATCCAGTAATTGGCCAAATCACAAGATTTATAAAAATAAATAAGGAACAACACTTTAACCTGTTAAACTGGTAAATCACAACGATAATGGAACCTTGAATTTGGATTACATAGTAAACCGAAATTTATAAAAAACTACTCAGCCATGGAAATGAAAATACTGTAAAAATATGTAAATAACATTAAAGAAGAAAAGAAGAAGAAACTCTGATTTAAGATTCTTTGACGGAGTCTCCGTGCACAACCAGCATTTTCTTCTGCTCAATCTCCAGAAAATGGTGAAGTCTTCAACTGCTTGTGTACTTTAAACTTCTGTGAAGGTGTATGGATACGTAGGTGGATGATGGATGTAATTAAATGGAAGAGAATATGATGGATAGTGTGTGGCGTGGTATTTTCTCTTCGTGAGAGTGTGTGTTGAATAAGAGGAAGAGAGTTCTATTTATAGAACTTGTTTGTTGAATACGTATGAAATACCCCAAACCTTGAAATGTGGATTAAATATTAAACTATGGTATGTAAAGGCTAAAAAGTGCCTTAGAAACATCAATGAACAATTTAAACCATAGTAAATGCAATGCACAATAAGATCAGTTTGAGCAAAACATGCTCTACGCTATGAGTGAACTTGGTTAGGACCCAAAGAGCCTACCAAGACTTAAATATCAATTATGATTTAATAGGGCTAATTAAGTCCTTAGGAAACCTTGGTAGTCAGTTAAACCAAATAAAACACAAGAATACCTTAAAGTCAATAAGAGCAAAAATGTGCTCTAAGCTTGGGATAAATTTGTATAAGACTTAATGGTCATACCTATACCTTATAAATATGTTAATGACATATTAATCAATTACCAAGAAAACCAAGCTTGAAAACAAGTTAAAACACAAAAGTGCTTTAAGGAGTCTTAAACACGTTTTGAAAAATTGTCTTGTAAATGAGTTTTGAATGGATAATGTCCATCATTACTCTTTAATTAACATGTGTACTATATAGTATCACATTTAGAAGTCTATATCAATGGGAAATCAAAAATTTCACTTCTATGTGCCTTGTTTTTGTGAATAGTGATTTTTATAAGCTAGTTTGTAACATATGTTATCATAAGTAATTAAATTGACAAATAAAGACTAAAGTACCCTTATGTAATAAAGGGGGCCGGTTTTCTTAAGTGTGACTCACCACTCTCTTGTTAATTACTAAGAAAAGAAAGAAGACTAATTAATGTACTATTTGCTTTATAAAACAAATATCTTCAAAAAGCAAAGTTTATCTTCATTCTCATCTTTCTTTCTCATTTCACACGGTTCCACTCTTCTTCAACCTCTCTTTTTCTTGTTCTCTCACGGTATACTCACCACCACCATTAAACTCTAGCTTTGACCCCTTGTAAAATCTAGCTCACTTAAACCAAATCAAAAACAAACCCACCATTCTCTTCCTCTCATCAAGCTCTTCATTCCTATCTTCTCAAAATTCCAAGACCACCATTTCGGTGCCATGGAGTTCCACCATTGATGGAGCTTGAGCTTGTGTTTCTACATATTATTACTCTCCTTTGCTTCTAGGTAAGGAATCTCAAAGAAAAATCATGTTTTCTCCTGTTTTTACCTTGACCGAAAATGCCCATTAATGGTGCTCTTTGTGTGACTTTGTTCTAGCTTCATTCCAACCTTTCATGGACTAGGTGGAGTCCTCTCTTGATAGATATTCCAATTCCCTTCAAAGATCAAGGTAAAAACAACTCCATTAATGTTTTTGAAACAATGTAAACTAGGGTTTACAATGAGATGAAGCTTAAAGCTTGTATACTCATTTCAATGTTTGTATATTGTGTAGTTGACAATGAATCAAATACCTTACCGGTTTTTATAAGGAAACAAGAAAGAAGTTTGTGTGAAAAGAGGTAAATATACTAACCTAGTGTGGTATAATGCCTTAGGAGAAGTGAGCTTATATTGCTTGTTAAAATGATCTAAGGAGCCAAAGGTGAATGACCTAGTGAAAGGCTCTCAAGGTTTTTAAGGGCATATGTATTGTTGGGTGTATTTGCAGGTCAAAGGCATTATTTATGTGGGAAATTCAGTGTTTAAGGTTTATGCTATTTAAGGGCCTAAGCCATGTTATTTAGGGCCTAAGTGCCAACAATTTAAGTTATGCACTATATGGTGATGTAGTGCTAAATGTGTGAAGTTTGTGTATAAAAATGTGTTTGATGGATTTTAGGTGTTCTTGAATGAAATAAGGTAAAAACCTAAGTGTTTGGATGTGAGTATATACAAGAGAAGCTATGGCAAAATTTGGAAAATGTGTAAGAAGTTCTAAGTGTTTTAAGTAAGTTTTGGTGAACTAGGAAGTGTTAAAGGTGAACAAATGTTTTGCTTGGGAAGAAAACATGTATTAAGGTGATTTAGAGTGATGCAAGGATTTAGGTGTTATCTTGGAAGTTCTAGGAATTCAGTGTGTGTTTTGAGAATGTATTTAAGTCTTGGAGAAGTTTGTTTAAGGTTTAGGTAATGTTGATATCCAAGGAATAAGTGATGTTTAGGTAAGATGTGAAAAAGGAGGTTTAGTTAGTAAGAAAAGAAGTTTGAGAGATGATGTTAAGGTGTAGAGGAAACACCTTGGTATAGTGGTCATTATCGGTGAAATACCACTTAGGAATCTTAAGGAGGAAACATTGCAAGTGCTAAGAATTTTGTAAGGAATTTGTGAATGATAAGATGGTTTTGGTGTGTGATTTAGAGAGTTTAGTACATGGCTAAAGGTGTGTTTGAAGTGCCTAAATGAGGTTAGGGTGTACTAGGATATATGGGGTGAAGTTTGGAGTTGAATGAGAAAAGGAAAACAAGGGTCTAGGGCAGACCGAACTTGCGACCGAACTTGCAAGTTCGGTCGAGCCCAGTTTACCCTGCGAGAATTGGCTTCTGGAATGGACCGACCTTGGGGACCGGACTTGCAGGTCGGTCGGGCTTGTATTTTGTGTACGGATTAAGTTTCTGGAATCGACCGAACATGGGACCGGACTTGGCAAGTTCGTCGGGCTGAATTTTCAAAGGGAAGAAACTCTCGGAATGGACCGAACATGCGACCGAACTTACAAGGTCGGTCGGTGTAGAAATTTTGACGGTAAAGTGTTCTGGAATGGACCGACCTTGTGCAAGGCCGGTCGGTAAGGTCGGTCGGACCAAAAATGTTGTTTATGGTTATAAAATGATATGTAATGATGGGGATTGATTAGTAATGATGTTATAAGGTTGTTTAAGACATGTTAGGTGAGTTATAATGACAATTTAGTGGGGGAAAATGTATTAAAATGTAAAAGTAAAACAAGTTAAAAAGTGAAGTTATGTAACTAAGTTAACGGGGAAAAAGTTATAAGCATTAGACATTAAATAATCATGCTACCCCGATGTTAATAAAAGTACATGTGATTTTATCAGTTGTTCGAGAATTGCTCGAGGAACATGAGTGGACATGATAAAGTGGACTCCGGTGACAGGTATGGTTTTCTTGTAACCTGTGTCCTACCGGATTACACCGGCTTGTATGTCAATGTGTTTTCTGTATGTTTGCCACGTTGTAAGATAAAACATGTAATGAGTTTACAGTAATTCATATATGTGGCGTGTTCAACTCCGATACCATTTAACCTCGAAGTGTTAACCTTAGTTAACTGAGTCTAGGATCACGTGAGAGTTCGGTATTCGGAGCAAACGACCCAAACTATGGGACGTTCTAACCACGGCTATGCGTGTGTTAATTGTGTGATATGTGTATGTGAATGTAGGGAATCTCCCTTGTGTGTGTAACCCAGTTGTAATACTATATGGTGTGTAGTTATGATAGACTCCATAGTGGGGTTCTAACTAATATCTAAAGAAAGTATGTACTAACAGTGGTGAGGAATCCGGTTTGGCCGGTCACGCGTTGTTTGGGAGAGGGTATCCTTCTTAGCCTTACCCTTCTCTTTGTTATGGTTGTTTCCCTCACGGGTTATGATCTCCCATTAGCTTATTCCAAAGCTTAGCTATTCTGACTTATGATCGGTTTAGGGGGAACATGTGTTTGTGTGGTGTGTTCGGGCCTCCAAACCCGTACCATCTTAACTTAAGTTACTCGTCCGACTATTAGGACGGTAATGAGTGTTGTTGTTGTTGTATAACGAGCTTACCATGAGGGTGACACCATTCTCTAGGCTCACCAGTGAATTAACTATGTTTGGGTCGGTTCCTAAGAGGACCGTTCCCGTTATGTTATGTGATGTTGTTGTAATGTAATTCCTATTGCGAAGTTATCATGTGCACGTCGAAACGTGAAAAGTGTTGTTATGCTTTGTTATGTGAGGAATGTTATATGTTGTAAGATATGGAGTGTGTGGATCATGGAAATGTATCCCAGTTTGTGATAAGAGGTGTTTAAGGATAGCCCGACTTAAGGGTAAGTGTCGTCTATTAAGGAAGTAGCTCCATTAGAGGAGGAACACTCTAGGGATAATGAATACCATGAGTGACTTATCAGGTAAGGATATATTATCCGTTTGTTGAGCCCATTGAGGCGAAATGATTATGTGTTGTGTGTTTACAGTTGCATGCATGATTTAAATATAAACAATCACATGCTAAGACGACAATTAGTTGTGCGTGGCCCGGTAGCATGTGGGCTGCGGGATTACCATACCAGCAAAGGTGCTGAGCCCCTTGGGGGCCACCCTTTCTCTTCTTTTCCTATTTCAGGTACAAAGAGCTGGAGCCGTTCGAGAGTAGGACGGGGTAGTCGTTGTACATAGGCAATCGTTTAAGTTGTATATATACAGTAGGTGTAGTAAGACCGAAACTGTTATCGGCATCAATTTGTAAATACTCGGTACAGTTGGAAGGCTTTTGTATGTTGGTTGTTGTTAATGAAAAGGGATAATAACGTGTAGTCGCTCGGGAATCTAGTCCATCAGACCGGTACAATGTTTATGTAATAGCCTTGTTAGCCACGTGGGTGATTAACGGCGTGTAACACCAACGAGTTAAGTTATTGATGAGGTGTGTATTCCGCTGCAGATTGTTGTTATGTGTTTGTTGTTGGATGGGGTGTTACAAAAAGTGGTATCAGAGCGAAGTATCGCTCTGATGACTGAATTACCGAGCTTAGGAAGAACCGAGTTAGGATTTTGGTACTTGGGGGTTAAGGGTTGAGTGATAGCGTGAGAGATATGCTAGTTAGGTATTACCAGTGTGTACTGGAAACCTACAATATCCAACCCGCCCTCCACAATCCCTGTTTTATAACTTGGGAAACAATGCCAGAGAGATGAAAGTCCACTCTTACTCGGGAATACCCGATCTGGCTGTTATTAAGTACTTCTGTGAGAACGGAGAACCAGTCATACGGTAGATACCGAAGAGTGGGAATCCCGGAGACGGTTTCTACCTGAACAATGTTAACCGCATTTAATAGCAAAGAATGAAGAATCTTGTGTATAGAAGAATGGAATTTCCGGCAACCTGGGTCGACATGCCGAGCAGTCGAGAATAACCAGCTTGCAACGCACCAACCGTGCAACAGGCAAGAAATGGATTAATGAAACCCGAGACGAGTGTCTATGGAACCACAGTTGTCAAATGATACGCCAATGGTATACCAACCGACAAGGGAACTACAACGTAGTGCCCAAACAAGAGACAAGTCTCAGTGACCACACAAGTGCGTGGAATGGGCTACGAAGAGGATGCAGTACTAAGTAAGAAAAGGGGGTCTCCCAGAATGGGAAACACCCTAGCTAATGATTATCATGTGAAGATAGTGAGAAGTTGAAGTTACCCAGAGGGTTATTGTCAAGACTGTAAGGTCGAGTAAGGGCCAACAAGGCCACTGATAATAGTGCGGGTAAGAGCAATACCACAACCGGTATATGTTAAACCGATAGCCAGTTAGCATGGCGCACTTGCCATAGCAAGTGCTGCTATAACAGGGCTGTTCGGGAAATTTATAACCACTACAAAGTACTTGGTAAAGTACCATAAAGTTAAATGTGATCGTCATAACAGTGGAAGGGCCTGTTAGCCTAACCTCTGTAATTATAAGTACACCAGTCAGCAAGAAGCTAGACTTGGTTAAGGTAAGAAGATGTTGTGAAACCATGAAAATTTTCTTTCAAACCCAGATTTATTCAAACTCTTTTCATTTCAAAACCAAAATTTTCTTTCAAACCAACGCTTCTTTCTACCTTCTTTTAAGAACCAAACCAGTAAAACCAAGGACAATTGATAAAAGTACAACAGTGGATAAACTTTCCTTCGATTAAGTTCGGGGAGCATGGGACGCATATTGTCACGGGATAATATAAGGGAGTTGACAACAGAATACTTCACCTAGGCGTGTGACGGACACTACGAGTGTACCAACGGTAATGTGGGACGACCGCACTCCGATAGGAGCTTGTGGGCCTGACAGACCTGCTTATGGGTTAGTTGGGTAAGTAGTAATCTATCAGTATGGTACCCCACATACGTATACAAGTAGAGTCCGGAACACGGGAAGTAGTCGACTCCGTACTACGTCAGCAGTATAAGTCAAACAAGAGCTAAGGATTACCATGAATGGTTGAAGTTAAGAAACTCAGTTAAGATAACTAGACTAAAGGAATTAGTGAATTCATTTTTAAGGAAATGTTTAAGAGTCAGGAGGTGCGAAGTGCACTAACTGTAATGTAAAGACATCTTATACGTCTTAAGGATCCTCAAGGATAAACATGTTAGCTGGAACGACGACCCAGCCTGTACATGGCAAGCAGATACCTAATGTGGACACATTAATGTGCAATAAACGGGATGAAACTCTCAGAATAAGTACCTATACTACTAGGGAATGTTGATCTTCACAGAAGAAGATAATAAGCCAGTTAAGAACGCAAACGGCATGGCTAACGGAATGTACCAATAAGTGTGAACCAGATGTAATGGCATAACTTAGTAACACCCAGGAGCAATCCTTAAAGGGTGTTCGCATCAATAATTGTTGCACGAAATGGCATGACAGAAGCACAAGGGTTGAAACTAACACCCAGTTTAGACATAAGTTGTCAGGAGACGGACTGACAAGCCTAAGGGGCATCCCATGAAAGGAGACGGAATGCAACGACCTTGTCATGGAGCTCAATATAACATCCAAACCATGTAATGTTGTACAGAGAAGTACATGTGTGTGGACAGCCTACAATGAGCGCGGCTCAAGGCAAATAAGGCTTATAGGCCACAAATAAAATGTGTTAGTTAATCAGATTGATTGCAGAAGTTTATGTTATATAAGTAAATAGAGTGGTAAACGAACCACTGCATTAAGAGTGGGGATACCTCTCGATATTGTGAGACCGCAGGAGCGGTAGTTATGTGAACCAAGCTCAAGAAATATGTTAAGGATGGACGATGTTATTATTGAAAGAGAGCAGTTAGCTTAGTAGTATGTGTGTATAAAGTGAAACACCGAGCTGAATAATGCCGGCTTGTGACTCGAATGATCAACGCTCAAGGAGCATTCGGTAGTCATCCAAATGAATGACGAACCATAATGTGAATAATATAAGTATATGTGTGGAAGTTAATGTGACAGTAAATACCATGTAAGTTAGTGTTATGTTATACAATAAGCACGGTGCACAGTAAGCGACCGTTGTATAAGTGTTGTTGTATAATAATGTGGCAGATAAGACCAGTTATGAGTTAAACTTAATAGAGATGCAAGATGAGCGATGTTAAACAGACTGGACAATAAGCCAGTGGTAGGTACTATGTGATGAGGAACTCAGTGTGAATTCCATGGCGAATCGCATAAGGGATTTACTGTCAAGAGTTTACGCCTCTGCACTCTGTATGATCACCTAAATCCCAGGTTTGGACTTAGGCTACAACCATTCCCCTCCAGGAACGGTTTGTATTCTGAGAATAAGTTAAGATTAAGATAAGTTACAATCATTCCTTTTTAAAGGATGATTTGTATTGTTAAGATTAAGATTAAGTTAAGATTAAGATAAGTTACAATCATTCCTTTTTAAAGGATGATTTGTATTGTTAAGATTAAGATTAAGTTAAGATTAAGATAAGTTACAATCATTCCTTTTTAAAGGATGATTTGTATTGTTAAGATTAAGATTAAGTTAAGATTAAGATAAGTTACAATCATTCCTTTTTAAAGGATGATTTGTATTGTTAAGATTAAGATTAAGTTAAGATTAAGATAAGTTGCAACCATTCCTCTTTAGAGGAGGGTTTGTATTATTAAGATTAAGGTAAGCTACATCCACTCCTTATTAAAGGATGGCTGATTCTAAGATTAAGATACTAAGATTGAGGTGAGATAAGGATGGACTAAGATTAAGAGGGAACATTACTTAAGGAGTTAAATAATTAACTCTCTAATTAAGGGAACGCATTTAAGTCGTTCATTGTGTGTGAACTTGATTGTTCATATCTGAGTTGTTGTTTACTGCACTTTCTATTATGTTGTGCATCTAATCAACCTCCATGCTATCGACAATTAGTCGTCGTAGCCACGTTAGCTTGGGGGCCATGAGGGGATCGTACCAGCATTCGTGCTGACCCCCTTTGGGGGCTGTTTTTACTACACAGGTACATCAGGAGGCGGCCGTCGCGAGTAAGAAGAGAATACAAGTGTTAAGGATTAAGTGTGGCCTACGAGTTGTGCATGTACACTCGTATGGCAATTGAGTTAGTAAGATGTATAGGATGTGAGAGGATTGTAGGAAGAATGTGTGTTTGGTTAAGGTTGTTATATACTAATGATCGGTATATTCTGTAGTCAGACCGTGGCAAGGTCCTGGATTGTAAAGAATTCCGCTGTGACATGTTTATATATATACTGTTAAGTTGCGAGACCACATCTGGATTGAGTTGGGGTGTTACAAAAAGTGGTATCAGAGCGTAGTTACGCTCTGAAGACAAGAAATACCGAACTTAGGAGAATATTGAGGTTGAGATTGAGTTATGGGTTAAGGGTTGAGAGATAGAGTGAGAGGTGCGTTAGTCGGGACTTCCCGGTGCTTACCGGACATCCATAGTACCTAGACCCGCCCTCCACATCCCTAACCCTGAATTTGTGGAACAAACGCCAGAGAGAAGAAAGCCTTCTCTTACTCGGGGAAACCTGATCTGGCAGTTAGCTAACAGTAAGCAATACGAGAAACAATTTGTTGTACAACAGTTATGGAGAACTTGGAGGTTTTTAATGGAGCGTAGCTGAGAAACAGGCGCTACCTATGGAATACTATCAGTAAGGGAACGGTAATTACCGGCAACATGGGTCGACATGCTACGCAGTCGAAATAACCCGCAATACCAATGGTAAGGAAAGCACTACGGGTGCAATAAAAAGGAAAAGGGAAGCGACATGAGTACCGGACAGTGGTCCGAAGGAGCATAATAGTAGGATAATACCAAGCATAAGGATTGAGATTACTGGAAAGTCCAGTTAGAAACGGGAACTCCAAACCCCATATTACGAGGAAGGTTACAAGACCTGGCCGACATAACGCGGACAACGGTGGAAACTCATATAAATTGTATACCGAAATAGGACTACGATATAGTGCCTAAAGGAGAATCATTACTCAGTAACCACTACAAAATGTGTGGAGACAAGAGCGAGGATTAAGACATAAGAAAGTATTAAGGGGTTCCCTCAGGAAGAGGAACGTCCTGGTAGATGACAGTACTGTCAAACAACAAGGAAACTGCCGGATGGACGGTTATCCAAAATAAGAGATTATCGAAGGAGTCCCGAGGACTGCCAATTACATGGAAATTAGAAGGAAGTGTCACTACCGATGTACCTTGTACCAATAACCCATCCTGCATGGCGCACTTGCCATAGCAAGTGCTACCACGGTTAAGCCACACGAAAAGCCATCAAGGCGAAATAGGAGAACGCTACAGTTGAAACGCATATTAATACCGGATTGTAAATCCATAAGAACAGAAAAATAAGACCTTGGAAAGGCCCGACGGCCTGACCATGATGAGATGAGGTAACACACCAGTCAGCCGGGAGCGGAACTTGGACAAAGTATTAAACCATATAAATATTAACAACGGTATAACCCACTACAACAACAACAGACAGTGTGGTAAGAACACCAAACCCGGATCTCAAGGAGGAACCTAGGAGATCGCTCAAAAATTCGAGCAAAAGCACTACTTAAGTAACAACATACATGGAATGTATCAAGAGATACAATAAAGGCAGTCGACCGAACGACTCCCAACAGGGATGGGATAAAACTCTCAGTTTGGACACTAAAAATACCAATAACAAACATTCTACAATGAAGGTGCTGGAAAGCCCAGAAAACATAGATAAAAGAAATAAACTTAAGATATAACCTACCAAGGGTTAAGGACATACGAATCCCACGGAGGAAAGCTCAGAGGACTACCCCCACAGAACGGGCATAGTCGAGCCGAGCAAACTGATGAATGACAGTTAATACTGTTTGCTTAACTCATTAACACCCAAGTGTGATTGATCATCAACGGGTGGCATAGCCAACGGAAGTTGAACGAAGCGTTGAGATGAAAGTATAAGATGTCAGGATGATATCCAACTTGGACACCTTAAGGCAAACGCCTAATACGAACCTAACCTTGACTATTAAAAGACATAAGTCTAGTAGAATGACAGCATTGTCAAAGACATTAAGTAACCTCAGATCACCTGAACAACTTCCATAGCAGGAAGTAGGATACAGCAACTTATCATGAAACCCGATACTACATTTAGTATGTAACCTAACGGTAGATAGTGTTCAAGGAAACGAAAACCTTTAGGAATAACCTACAGATGAGTAAGAGTACAAATAATGAACTGAGACATTAAGCACTAAGAGCCTGCGAGCCAAGGATGTTAACCACATCAGAGCCCGAGGCGCAGTAAGTTATAAGAGAGCTTGTTTAAGCCACGAAGGGACTACAATTTGTAGATATGAACGGTTACCAAACCTATAACTTAGATTGGGATGAACATTACCAAGAAAGGGTACCAATGAGAATATTGAGATAATGCTAAGGACAGGAGCGGAGAACGAACCATGCCTTTTAGGGTGGGGATACCTCTCCTTGTTGTGAGGCCATGAGTGGGAATGAACCCCTAAAAAGGGCTTTCACTTATTAGATATGCAATACACTTTTGTTAGAGAATGGAAACTGTAAAATTGAGATTACTTTAGAACAGGTCAGATACACTTGAGTAATAAGGAAGGTTGCACAGATAGACCCCATATCCAACACCCAGGATGTAAGAATTAGTAATTGTCAGAGATAAACATTGTGACTGCACATTATGGCACGTCAATTAATCAATGCTCAGAAGAGCTTGTGATTCAGTGGATGACTTCTTCAGTAACCAGTTAAACTACATGGTAGATAACATCACTAAGGATGAAAGAAAGCGAAAGAAATTAGCCTACTTACGAATCTGAGATTGAAGCATAACATCTTCATATCAAGAGTCAACTATTTTACAACACGGTACGACAACCGCCAATACCGGAATGAGAGAACTCCTAGTGTGTTTACACCAAGAAGGGATTGAGTATAAGGTAAGGCATTACAACCAGTGAATAAGAGGTTGCGCCACTAATGGGCAACATGGTAAGGGCAAACTACCATGATAGTGGTAGTCGTGAGTACAATAGTTAGATAAGTGGATTAAGTCATGGTGCGCGGTAAGGCGACCATTATGTATGAGCCGTCAAATATTGACACTGAGGCAATTAGATTTATAAGTTAAGACCAGTATAAGTAAGGAAATAAGATGGTAGACGAGCTGTGCATTGATGCCAGTAGTCTGGACCTCGTTAGGTAAGATTTCACAGGAAGCACACTATCCATTCCTTAAGGAACTGGAAGTGCATTCCTAGTAGCAAAATATGAGAAACAAGATAAGAGGCTCTACGGAAAGAGACCTCAGATATTAAGTGACCGAATCAATACGGAATACAGGAAGGAGCTAGAGCATACCATACCCAAGAACACAGTAAATGGACTTCCCTTGATTGACTTCAAGAAGAACAATAAATGTTATTATGGAACGATGAAAGAGGAGGAGATCGACAACAGAATACTTCATAATTAGCAATAGCTAAACGTGTGACGGACACTATGAGTTTACTAAAACGAGACGTGGGACGACTGCACCCCACAGGGGCTTGCAGGCCTGACACCTCATTTATGAGTTTAGTTGGGTAAGTAGTAATGTACCAGTAAGGTACCCCATGCATGTGAACGAGTGGTGTAAGGAACACGGGAAGTAGTCGACTCCGTACCACCGACAACGACGCAAGATCAGACAAGAGCAGCTACTACCGCAAACAGTCGAAGAGAAGAATTCAGTCGAACCAGCAACACAGAGGAACCAGAGAACAAATAATTAAGGACTATGAAGTGCGAAGAGCACGGATTGTTAAGTACAGACATTGAACATGCCTTAAGATGTAAGAGATTAAGACTGTAAAGCGCATTATGTACTAAACAGTAGTTTCAGACTAAGAATCATCCTCAGACCATAGGTCAGTTTGGGAGAACAATTTAGACATTCGAGAAAATACTAAGAGTATGAGCGTAAGATCTTCAAGGAGAATGGATAGACGAGTTACAACTCATTAAGGCCGTGTATATATAAAGATAACACGTGTCCATTGAGACAATTAAGCCTAAGATTATCAGAGTCACGCAGCGGAAGCTAGCAGACCACTACCTTGAGATTAGACCAAACTAAGTTAAGAATACGGTATAAGTACCGTTAAGAATCCTCGATACAGAGACTAAGTTATTTCTGATCGAATTATAAGTAAGATAGATGACGTGGAAGCTAGAATGCTTGGTGAGAATTAGACATCTTGAACTTATGTTCAAAGATGATGTGACGCTGATTACGTGGGCGTAATCCATTTTAAGGGGGGTAGAGCGAAAACCGCTTAGCGTATGTTTGTGTACTGAGTACATAAACTACAGTGTGCATAGCACAAAATAATTTGAGAATATGTTTTACATAAACATTTTAAGATAAATCATGGTTATTTCACACAGAAGATGTGAATACCATACATATTAAGTACCTATCTTGTTAACTCCGGTGTGAGTACAAGTTAAGAGAATTAAGGAAGAGGTTCAAGGAGACTTAAGGAATAAGGAATATATGAGGTATAAGTCGATATGAGACTATGTGTGAGATAAGAATAAGATAACATTATGAGATACAATTTGATATGAATATGAGGAAGGAAATTGTAATGCTATGAGATATAAGATGGTGAGAATTGGTATGGGACAGTTATAAAACTTAGTAGGAATTTAAGTCTTGAGGTAATTACTAAGAGATGAATCGGGAATGTTTGATGGACTTAGTCCACACTTTGGAGATGTATTGATTATGATTAGAAGAACTAAAAAGATAGAAAATTGGACATGAGTGAATTATTTGGATGTTTGAAAATGACGTGGGAGGTGGAACTTGATTTTCTAGGGATCAAGGGAAACCGAACACAAAATGGGGTAGAAGGATAGTTCTACACTGATGCTGATCACATCAGGGTTGGATGATTCCTGAAACTCCCTACCAGTGGTCACAATTAAATCACACTAAGGATAGAGGCCTTAGGGTAAAATGAAATTGGAGCTGATTGTATTTTTAATTAGAGGAATTATTCCTCACATGACCTCGTAAAAAGGATTACCTTTTTACTGAGTCTCGCCCATGAAGTCGAGGACGCACGAGCCTTTGTCTTCGGACCGGTGACATGGGGAGAGCAGCGTGTTTTGTATTCTGGCCCATGGTGACGAGGACGAATGAGCCATTGTCTACGGACCGGTGACATGGGAGAATGCGTTGGAAAGAAAATTATGTGAATGTTTTAATCATCAAAAGAAACAAGGAGAATTTTGAGTGCTATACATGCTTAAGCATGTTGTGTGATATTTAAGTATAAGAATGTGGCGGATCTAATGATCCAATGAGTTTAAGTATACGTAAGTATGATCTATATGATCTAAGGAATGAGGTAAGACATGTATTCTAATAAGATAAGATGCATGGGAACTTTGAGGACAAAGTTCTTTTAAGGGGGGTAGATTGAAATACCCCAAACCTAATTATGCTAAGTAAACATCAAATTATGATGTAGTAAGGCTGGAATATGCCTTAGAAAGATTGGTAGACAATTTAAACCAAGGAAAACACAAGAAAATGCCTTAAGGGCAATTAGGGCAAAAATGTGCTCTAAGCTTGGAGAGACTTGGGTGAGTACCCAAATATCATGATAAGACTTTAGTAATATGCTAATGGACATTTTAAATCAATTATCAAAGAAAACCAAGCTTGAAAACAAGTTAAAACACAAAATGTGCTTTAAGAAGTCTTAAAGCACATTTTTGAGAAATTGTCTTAGAAATAAGTTTTGAGTGGCTAAATGCCCATGATTACACCTTAATCAACATGTGTACTAATTAGTATCACATTAGGAAGCCTAAATCAATGGGAAATCAAAAATTTCACGAATATGTGCACTAATTTGTGAATAGTGCCAAATAGTGCCCAAATTAAGCTTAAGTCAACATAAGTCAATGAGATGGTCAACTAAGACCATAAATATCTCCAACTACAAGAGGGGGCTGGTTTTTGATGTGAGGAGTCACCATATGACTAAGCAAATAAAGGAAAAGAAGAGTAAAAGAGGGAATAGTACTATTTGCTTTATAAAAGCAAATACCTTATATTAGCCTACCTCTCTCCTCTCTTCTTCATTTCCCTTCTTCTTCCACGGTTTTCTTCTTATTCTCTCTGTTCTAAACCGTTCCCAAGCAGCCCCATTGTTGCCTCACCTTGCCTTGTCCATAACTTGCTCATTTTAGCTCCAAATCAAAAACTAAGCATAGATTTCTCTTAGTTAGACCAAGGCCTTGCTTCCCATCTTTTCAAAATTTGAAAAGCCTCATTTTGGAGCCATGAGAAATCGCCATTGAAGGGGGAAAAATAAGTTTGAAGAGCTCATTAGCTTCTTCATTCTCTTAAGGTAAAGAATATGTAAGAAAAACTAGGTTTCCACCATTCTTCTCCATTACCGAAAATTTATACTCATGGGGCTTCATTTTTATGCCTTGTTCTAGCTTGTTTTCTATTCTCCAAGGGCTAGAGGAGGTCCTTCTTGATTCATATCCAAGCCTACCTTAAGACTTCAAGGTAAAATATTCATTATAAGACCTTAAAACACATTTTTAACCTAGGTTTTCATTCCTTAAGGTTAGTGTATTGTTTTAGCACTCATGTGAGTCATTGAATATTGATTAGAACATTGGCAAAGGAAGTTTAAGTGGTGGCCGAGATCTATGCAAGAAGAAGGTCTAAGGAGGAGATTAAGATAAGCTTGAGAAAACAAGGTAAAATGCTTACCTAATGGTGGTTTAAGATTAAGGAATGAGTTTTAGATAAGTACCAATGTGGCTTAGAGCTTACATTGTCTATTGGGTTATATAACCTAAGAAAAAGAACTTAAACAAGCTTATGAACTTGTGATTAAGGAGCTAATGAGAATGAGTTAGTAATATAAGTTTAAGGTGGATTTTAAGAGCATTATAACTACTATGATATTGATGAGTGTATTTGCAGGTTGAAAGCTTATATATGTGGGAAATTCAGTGTTTTAGTTTAAGTCATTTAAGGGCCTAAGAGCCATGTCATTTAAGAGCCTTAGTGCTATGCAATTTAAGATTATTGCAATATATTGTGTTGTTGTGAATGAGTTGGTTTGGGTGATGAGATATGATGAGAAGAACTTGATGTGTGTGAGATGGTTGAATAAGGAAAAATAATGCATTTGGGCATGATAAGATACTAGGGAAGCTATGGCGAAATTTGAGTAGAAAACAAAGTGTTTAAGTGGTAGTGGTGAGTTAATATGCCCTAGGGTTCACTAGTGATCATTAAATGGAATTTGAGTGGAAATGAGTTAACTAAGGAGTTCTTGAGGATTAGAATGACCTAGGATGGTTTATGAGCAATTAGACTTTAGATGAGTGTACTAAACACACACCAAAATCATGATATGAGGAATGTAAGACTTGTGCATAAGTTTTAAGGAAAGGTGTATAATGCCTTAAGGAGATTTAGGTATGAACTAGAGAGTAAGACAATGAGAGTTTTGAGAACCTTGTGTAAGTGTGATGATGTTAGTGGTGGACTAGTAAGGTTTAGTTGAATGGTAATGTGAGGACTTGAGTGATGGAAGTGAAAATGGAAGGAGGATGTTGTAAGTCATCAAGGAAAATGACTAGAAACGTATAAGAGGGTATGATCATGAGAATGGTGAGTAAGTTGCATAAGGGAAGTGGAAATGTCTAAGGAGGGTGTTGCATGGTTCAGGTAAATGAAGAACAATGTCAAGGTATTAAGATAATGGAAAGAAATGTATAAGCAAGCTTAAGAGTTTAAGAGTGATGAGTAACAAGTGAAAAGAAGAGAAATTGTGCTTGGACATGCAAGATAACCTTGGAAGGTTTAACAAGCAAAGAAGGAGTGCAATGATGTTAAGAAGGAGTTATATGGGTAGAAAAGAAACACTTTGGTTAGTTGAAGTTCTAGGCAAAATGTACATGTTAGAAATATAAGGAATTAATTGACAAGTGTTAGGAATTTCTTGTAAGAATTGAGTAAATGATTGAGAAGATCTTTGGAAGTTGTTTTAATGAGTTTGGTGGAGGTTATAAGGTGTGTTTGATGTGCCAAATGATGTTAGAACACATTAGGAGGCTTGAGGAAAAATTTGGAGAAAGTTTGACAATATATGGGAAGTTTCTGCAGCCGACCTACCCAGGGGACCGACCCCAGTCTGGGTCGGTCGGGCTGAAACTGTGAATTTGGATGTTCTCTGCAGCCGACCTACCCAGGGGGTGGGTCGGTCGGTGGGTCGGACCATAAAAAAAAAAAAAGAAACCCTAAGAGAGTTTAGTGGTATTAATGGTACCCCATTAAGGGGGCAATGATAATTAGAGGTATAAAGACCTAAGGGATTAAGTTAAGAATTAACTTAAAAGTTTAAGATTAAGTTTGTAAGATTAAGTTGTAAGACTTAAGAGGTGTTAGGTGGGGATCATTAAGGGTTAAGTAAGTTAAGCAAGTTAAGTAAGTTAAGTAAGTTGAATTAAGTTAAGTGATTAACAACCTAAAACTGAATGAATGTTTTAGGACTTGGGAGTTTGGACTCCGGAAGAGAGTAAGCAGCCGAACGACCAACGGTGAACGGTACAGTTCTCTTGTGACCTGCTTGCTAACGAGGTGTCCCTCGGCTTGTGTGCTATTTGTTTTTGTGTGCTCACTAAACAAGATAAAGCATGCAACCGGAATATATTATATTTATTGTATGGTTGTGTGATGTTTGAAAACTAACACAACATACCGTGAGAACTTACTAACCAATGTTTAGTAAGAAATTGAGTGAGACTAAGGAACGCCCCTAATAAGGGACGATATGAACCGAAAGAGGTTAACCAACAAACATGGTCTTGAGACTATTACTAACTGGAACTTGAGTGAGGAAACCCGGGACCGATCTCCGGTCATGCATGCTAAGGAAAAAGGGGGACGGTATCTAAATCAGATCCGCCCTCCGCTTAAGGACTTGTCTTCGGACTTGTAGCCTAGGGCCGGTTGCCGGCTCAGCTACGCTGGATTCCCGTCCAGGGTAGGTGGCATTAAGATGGTGCGGTGGGATCACCTAAATCCCAGGTTTGGACTTAGGCTACAACCATTCCCCTCCAGGAACGGTTTGTATTCTGAGAATAAGTTAAGATTAAGATAAGTTACAATCATTCCTTTTTAAAGGATGATTTGTATTGTTAAGATTAAGATTAAGTTAAGATTAAGATAAGTTACAATCATTCCTTTTTAAAGGATGATTTGTATTGTTAAGATTAAGATTAAGTTAAGATTAAGATAAGTTACAATCATTCCTTTTTAAAGGATGATTTGTATTGTTAAGATTAAGATTAAGTTAAGATTAAGATAAGTTACAATCATTCCTTTTTAAAGGATGATTTGTATTGTTAAGATTAAGATTAAGTTAAGATTAAGATAAGTTGCAACCATTCCTCTTTAGAGGAGGGTTTGTATTATTAAGATTAAGGTAAGCTACATCCACTCCTTATTAAAGGATGGCTGTTTATAAGATTAAGATAAGACTAAGATTGAGGTGAGATAAGGATGGACTAAGATTAAGAGGGAACATTACTTAAGGAGTTAAATAATTAACTCTCTAATTAAGGGAACGCATTTAAGTCGTTCATTGTGTGTGAACTTGATTGTTCATATCTGAGTTGTTGTTTACTGCACTTTCTATTATGTTGTGCATCTAATCAACCTCCATGCTATCGACAATTAGTCGTCGTAGCCACGTTAGCTTGGGGGCCATGAGGGGATCGTACCAGCATTCGTGCTGACCCCCTTTGGGGGCTGTTTTTACTACACAGGTACATCAGGAGGCGGCCGTCGCGAGAGTAAGAAGAGAATACAAGTGTTAAGGATTAAGTGTGGCCTACGAGTTGTGCATGTACACTCGTATGGCAATTGAGTTAGTAAGATGTATAGGATGTGAGAGGATTGTAGGAAGAATGTGTGTTTGGTTAAGGTTGTTATATACTAATGTTCGGTATATTCTGTAGTCAGACCGTGGCAAGGTCCTGGATTGTAAAGAATTCCGCTGTGACATGTTATATATATACTGTTAAGTTGCGAGACCACATCTGGATTGAGTTGGGGTGTTACAAAAAGTGGTATCAGAGCGTAGTTACGCTCTGAAGACAAGAAATACCGAACTTAGGAGAATATTGAGGTTGAGATTGAGTTATGGGTTAAGGGTTGAGAGATAGAGTGAGAGGTGCGTTAGTCGGGACTTCCCGGTGCTTACCGGACATCCATAGTACCTAGACCCGCCCTCCACATCCCTAACCCTGAATTTGTGGAACAAACGCCAGAGAGAAGAAAGCCTTCTCTTACTCGGGGAAACCTGATCTGGCAGTTAGCTAACAGTAAGCAATACGAGAAACAATTTGTTGTACAACAGTTATGGAGAACTTGGAGGTTTTTAATGGAGCGTAGCTGAGAAACAGGCGCTACCTATGGAATACTATCAGTAAGGGAACGGTAATTACCGGCAACATGGGTCGACATGCTACGCAGTCGAAATAACCCGCAATACCAATGGTAAGGAAAGCACTACGGGTGCAATAAAAAGGAAAAGGGAAGCGACATGAGTACCGGACAGTGGTCCGAAGGAGCATAACAGTAGGATAATACCAAGCATAAGGATTGAGATTACTGGAAAGTCCAGTTAGAAACGGGAACTCCAAACCCCATATTACGAGGAAGGTTACAAGACCTGGCCGACATAACGCGGACAACGGTGGAAACTCATATAAATTGTATACCGAAATAGGACTACGATATAGTGCCTAAAGGAGAATCATTACTCAGTAACCACTACAAAATGTGTGGAGACAAGAGCGAGGATTAAGACATAAGAAAGTATTAAGGGGTTCCCTCAGGAAGAGGAACGCCCTGGTAGATGACAGTACTGTCAAACAACAAGGAAACTGCCGGATGGACGGTTATCCAAAATAAGAGATTATCGAAGGAGTCCCGAGGACTGCCAATTACATGGAAATTAGAAGGAAGTGTCACTACCGATGTACCTTGTACTAATAACCCATCCTGCATGGCGCACTTGCCATAGCAAGTGCTACCACGGTTAAGCCACACGAAAAGCCATCAAGGCGAAATAGGAGAACGCTACAGTTGAAACGCATATTAATACCGGATTGTAAATCCATAAGAACAGAAAAATAAGACCTTGGAAAGGCCCGACGGCCTGACCATGATGAGATGAGGTAACACACCAGTCAGCCGGGAGCGGAACTTGGACAAAGTATTAAACCATATAAATATTAACAACGGTATAACCCACTACAACAACAACAGACAGTGTGGTAAGAACACCAAACCCGGATCTCAAGGAGGAACCTAGGAGATCGCTCAAAAATTCGAGCAAAAGCACTACTTAAGTAACAACATACATGGAATGTATCAAGAGATACAATAAAGGCAGTCGACGAACGACTCCCAACAGGGATGGGATAAAACTCTCAGTTTGGACACTAAAAATACCAATAACAAACATTCTACAATGAAGGTGCTGGAAAGCCCAGAAAACAAAGATAAAAGAAATAAACTTAAGATATAACCTACCAAGGGTTAAGGACATACGAATCCCACGGAGGAAAGCTCAGAGGACTACCCCCACAGAACGGGCATAGTCGAGCCGAGCAAACTGATGAATGACAGTTAATACTGTTTGTTTAACTCATTAACACCCAAGTGTGATTGATCATCAACGGGTGGCATAGCCAACGGAAGTTGAACGAAGCGTTGAGATGAAAGTATAAGATGTCAGGATGATATCCAACTTGGACACCTTAGGCAAACGCCTAATACGAACCTAACCTTGACTATTAAAAGACATAAGTCTAGTAGAATGACAGCATTGTCAAAGACATTAAGTAACCTCAGATCACCTGAACAACTTCCATAGCAGGAAGTAGGATACAGCAACTTATCATGAAACCCGATACTACATTTAGTATGTAACCTAACGGTAGATAGTGTTCAAGGAAACGAAAACCTTTAGGAATAACCTACAGATGAGTAAGAGTACAAATAATGAACTGAGACATTAAGCACTAAGAGCCTGCGAGCCAAGGATGTTAACCACATCAGAGCCCGAGGCGCAGTAAGTTATAAGAGAGCTTGTTTAAGCCACGAAGGGACTACAATTTGTAGATATGAACGGTTACCAAACCTATAACTTAGATTGGGAAGAACATTACCAAGAAAGGGTACCAATGAGAATATTGAGATAATGCTAAGGACAGGAGCGGAGAACGAACCATGCCTTTTAGGGTGGGGATACCTCTCCTTGTTGTGAGGCCATGAGTGGGAATGAACCCCTAAAAAGGGCTTTCACTTATTAGAGATGCAATACACTTTTGTTAGAGAATGGAAACTGTAAAATTGAGATTACTTTAGAACAGGTCAGATACACTTGAGTAATAAGGAAGGTTGCACAGATAGACCCCATATCCAACACCCAGGATGTAAGAATTAGTAATTGTCAGAGATAAACATTGTGACTGCACATTATGGCACGTCAATTAATCAATGCTCAGAAGAGCTTGTGATTCAGTGGATGACTTCTTCAGTAACCAGTTAAACTACATGGTAGATAACATCACTAAGGATGAAAGAAAGCGAAAGAAATTAGCCTACTTACGAATCTGAGATTGAAGCATAACATCTTCATATCAAGAGTCAACTATTTTACAACACGGTACGACAACCGCCAATACCGGAATGAGAGAACTCCTAGTGTGTTTACACCAAGAAGGGATTGAGTATAAGGTAAGGTATTACAACCAGTGAATAAGAGGTTGCGCCACTAATGGGCAACATGGTAAGGGCAAACTACCATGATAGTGGTAGTCGTGAGTACAATAGTTAGATAAGTGGATTAAGTCATGGTGCGCGGTAAGGCGACCATTATGTATGAGCCGTCAAATATTGACACTGAGGCAATTAGATTTATGAGTTAAGACCAGTATAAGTAAGGAAATAAGATGGTAGACGAGCTGTGCATTGATGCCAGTAGTCTGGACCTCGTTAGGTAAGATTTCACAGGAAGCACACTATCCATTCCTTAAGGAACTGGAAGTGCATTCCTAGTAGCATAAATATGAGAAACAAGATAAGAGGCTCTACGGAAAGAGACCTCAGATATTAAGTGACCGAATCAATACGGAATACAGGAAGGAGCTAGAGCATACCATACCCAAGAACACAGTAAATGGACTTCCCTTGATTGACTTCAAGAAGAACAATAAATGTTATTATGGAACGATGAAAGAGGAGATCGACAACAGAATACTTCATAATTAGCAATAGCTAAACGTGTGACGGACACTATGAGTTTACTAAAACGAGACGTGGGACGACTGCACCCCACAGGGGCTTGCAGGCCTGACACGCTCATTTATGAGTTAGTTGGGTAAGTAGTAATGTACCAGTAAGGTACCCCATGCATGTGAACGAGTGGTGTAAGGAACACGGGAAGTAGTCGACTCCGTACCACCGACAACGACGCAAGATCAGACAAGAGCAGCTACTACCGCAAACAGTCGAAGAGAAGAATTCAGTCGAACCAGCAACACAGAGGAACCAGAGAACAAATAATTAAGGACTATGAAGTGCGAAGAGCACGGATTGTTAAGTACAGACATTGAACATGCCTTAAGATGTAAGAGATTAAGACTGTAAAGCGCATTATGCACTAAACAGTAGTTTCAGACTAAGAATCATCCTCAGACCAAAGTGTATGTTATCAAGACCTATGTGTCTAAATGTTGTTATGTTACCCAAGACCAGAGAGTCTAAGGGTTGTTATGTATGTGTAAATCTTGTTAAGATACCCGGACCATTGAGTCCGAGGTTATCTTGTGAACATGTTATGTTATGTATGGATGTGAATGTGTTACCCGGACCATTAAGTCCGAGGTTGTGATGTAAAGTGTGTTTGGTTAT
This sequence comes from Limonium bicolor, assembly GCA_023374045.1. Classification (NCBI taxonomy): domain Eukaryota; kingdom Viridiplantae; phylum Streptophyta; class Magnoliopsida; order Caryophyllales; family Plumbaginaceae; genus Limonium; species Limonium bicolor. Next base: position 11,149,992 of record CM041780.1, read on the forward strand.
GGAAGTTTTATTGCTATAAGTAATCCCCGTATTCTAATCTAATGATGTGTGGGAAGTGTGAACTTCGAGGACGAAGTTCTTTTAAGGGGGGTAGATTGAAATACCCCAAAACATGATATGTGGTTTAAATATTAAACTATGGTATGTAAAGGCTAAAAAGTGCCTTAGAAACATCAGTGAACAATTTAAACCATAGTAAATGCAATAAAGCACTAAGATACAGTTTGAGCAAAAACATGCTCTAAGCTATTAGTGAACTTGGTTAGGACCCAAAGAGCCAACCAAGACTTAATAATATTCAATTATGATTTAATAGGGCTAATTAAGTCCTTAGGAAACCTTGGTAGTCAGTTAAACCAAATAAAACACAAGAAAATACCTTAAAGTCAATAAGAGCAAAAATGTGCTCTAAGCTTGGGATAAATTTGTATAAGACTTAATGGTCATACCTATACCTTATAAATATGTTAATGAGCATATTAAATCAATTACCAAAGAAAACCAAGCTTGAAAACAAGTTAAAACACAAAAAGTGCTTTAAGGAGTCTTAAAGCACGTTTTTTAAAAATTGTCTTGTAAATGAGTTTTGAATGGCTAAATGTCCATCATTACTCTTTAATTAACATGTGTACTATATAGTATCACATTTAGAAGTCTATATCAATGGGAAATCAAAAATTTCACTTCTATGTGCCTTGTTTTTGTGAATAGTGATTTTTATAAGCTAGTTTGTAACATATGTTATCATAAGTAATTAAATTGACAAATAAATACTAAAGTACCCTTATGTAATAAAGGGGGCCGGTTTTCTTAAGTGTGTGACTCACCACTCTCTTGTTAATTTACTAAGAAAAGAAAGAATGACTAATTAATGTACTATTTGCTTTATAAGAACAAATATCTTCAAAAAGCAAAGTTTATCTTCATTCTCTCATTTCTTTCTCATTTCACACGGTTCCACTCTTCTTCAACCTCTCTTTTTCTTGTTCTCTCACGGTAATACTCACCACCACCATTAAACTCTAGCTTTGACCCCTTGTAAAATCTAGCTCACTTAACCAAATCAAAAACAAACACCACCATTCTCTTCCTCTCATCAAGCTCTTCATTCCTATCTTCTCAAAATTCCAAGACCACCATTTCGGTGCCATGGAGTTCCACCATTGATGGAGCTTGAGCTTGTGTTTCTACATATTATTACTCTCCTTTGCTTCTAGGTAAGGAATCTCAAAGAAAAATCATGTTTTCTCCATGTTTTTACCTTGACCGAAAATGCCCATTAATGGTGCTCTTTGTGTGACTTTGTTCTAGCTTCATTCCAACCTTTCATGGACTAGGTGGAGTCCTCTCTTGATAGATATTCCAATTCCCTTCAAAGATCAAGGTAAAACAACTACATTAATGTTTTTGAAACAATGTAAACCTAGGGTTTACAATGAGATGAAGCTTAAAGCTTGTATACTCATTTCAATGTTTGTATATTGTGTAGTAGTTGACAATGAATCAAATACCTTACCTGTAACACCCCATCCAACAACCAACACATAATAACAATCTGCAGCGGAAACTCAACTCATCACATTACTTATTCCAATGGTGTTACACGCCGTTAACCACCCACGTGGCTAACAAGGCTAATATATTTACATTTGTATCGGTCTGATGGACTAGATTCCCGAGCAACTACACAATACAATACTCAATCCATCTTCAACATTTATTATATACATACACTCCCCCTGTACCGAGTATTTATAAACTGTTGCCGCAACAACTTCGGTCTTACTACACCTACTGTATACATACACTTAAAAGTTTACCCATGTACAATGACTACCCGTCCTACTCTCGAACGGCTTCCAGCACTTCGTACCTGAAATAGGAAAAAGAAGAGAGAAAGGGGGTGCCCCAAGGGCTCAGCACCTTTGCTGGTATGGTAATCCCGCAGCCCCGCATGCACCGGGCCACGCACGACTATTGTCGTCTTAGCATGCAGTTGATTATATTTAATCATGCATACAAACCATTAATATGTCTCACATAATATTTCGCCTCAATGGGCTCCACCAATAACCAACACATCCACACTTAACCAACCATCCAATGATTCCCTAAACCCTAGAGTGGCTCTCCTCAAGAATGGAGCTACTTCCTTAACGAACGACGTGTACCATTAATCGGGTTATCCTTAAACGCCTCTTGTCACCAACTGGGATTCATTTCCATGATCCACACATTCCATATCCTACAACATAACTCATCCTACACATAACAAACATAACAACCCTTTCTTGTCTCGACGGACACATGACCGCATTGCATTCATTTAAAAAACATCCAATATATATATATAAGCCAAAGCATAGCAAGGTATTTTGCATATCACAACAACAATACATATCACCTCGAGAACGGTTAACATTAAGATCCTTCCACCATAGTTAGTCCATACCATGAGCACAGAGATTGTTGCCAAACTCATACCAAGCTCGTTAAATTACCTCATCACCATCCTGTTATTTGAAACGGTTGACTTAAACCCCAAGGTGTGTCGGATATAGTGATCCCAAGCACACCAAACAACACAGTATGCCCCTATGGCCCGACGTGAGTCAGTAAACTAGCTTTGGATAAGCTAAGGGAAGGTTGAAACCAAATTGGAATACCACCTAAACCATACACCAAGGGAGCCGAACTGGATATGATAACGACCCCCATCCATCACACGCGTGGCCGGAACATACCGGACTCCTCACCCCCCATTAGCCCATAGACTCTTATAAATAAGTAGTTAGAGATCCATATGGAGCCTACCACAACCACACACCATACGGTATCATAACCGAGTTAAGCACACAAGGGAGAGAGAGTCATACATTCACATACAAATATCACGCACAACATCACATAACCAACTCACGCATAGCCGTGGTTAGAACGTTCCTTAAGTCGAACGTTGTTACCGGATACCGTTCTCCTACGTTACCTAATAGAGGTTAACTAGCCCTTCAAGCGCATTCGAGGTTACCGGTATCGGCACGTAAACATATAATAACAATAACGACTATAAACTCGTTTCATGATTTATCTCATACGTGGCAAAATACAGAAAAACACATTGGCATCAAGCCGGTGTAATCCGGTAGGACACAGGTTGCAAGAAAACATACTGTCACCGGAGTCCACTTTACCACGTCCACTCATGTTCCTCGAGGCAAATTCTCGAACAACTGTTAACATCACATGTGTTTTTATTAACATCGGGGTTTGCTTGATTATTTAATGTCAATGCTTAATTTCTCCCCGTTAACTTAGTTACATTACTTAACATTTTCACACTTGTTTTACCCTCACATTTAATACAACTTTTAACCCACTTAGTTGCCATTTAAACTCACCTAACATGTCCTTAACAACCTTATGGCATCATTACCTATCAATCCCCATCACCACATACGATTTCATAACCTTAAACCATGTTTTTGGTCCGACCGACCCACCGACCGACCCACAGCTGGGTCGGTCCATTACAGACCCCTTTTACTTCCTTACAAACATGCCCGTCCGACCCACGTCCGACCCACCATTCTGGGTCGGTCCATGTGCGAACATTTTCCTTCCTTTGAAACTTGACCGACCGACCCATGTCCGACCCACCCTTTTGGGTCGGACCATCACCGAACATTTTCCCAACATTTTACAGAGGCTCGACCGACCCAAAAACTGGGTCGGCCCCTGGGTCGGTCGCCTCCTAAACTTACCCAAACTTGTCAATTCTTCACCAACTTCTCCTAAGGCCTCTTAATGTGTTCTAACACCATTTGGCACTTCAAACACACCCTTAAGATATTCTTAAACACTCTCAAAAACTATTTTTCCTACTTCCTTAAACCTTTACTTATATCTCCACAAAATTCCTAACACTTACAATGTTTTCTCCTTATGATTCCTGGGTGGCATTTCACCTATTATAACTACTATTCCAAAACACTCCTCATCTTAACATCATCTCTTAAGCATCATTTTCTTACTAACTAAATCTCCTTTTCACAACTTCTTTAAAACTCCTTACTCAAAACCTTACCTAAACATCATTTATTCTTTAAACACCAACCTTACCTAAACCTTAAACAACTCCTCCAAGACTTAAATACATCTTGAGAACACCCATAGATTTCTAAAACTTCCAAGATAATGCCTAAGTCCTTGCATCACTCTTAATCACTTTACTACATGTTTCCCTCTCAAGTAAACATTCATTCACCTTTAATCCTTCCTAGTTCACCAAAACTCACTTACAACACTCAGAACTTCTTACACATTTCTCAAATTTGGCCATAGCTTCTCTAGTATATACCCACATCCAAACACTTAGGTTTCTACCTTATTTCATCCAAGAACACCTAAAATCCATCAAACACATTTTATACACAAACTTCACACATTAAGCACTACATCACAATATAGTGCATAACTTAAATTGCTTGGCACTTAGGCCCTTAAATGCATGGCTCTTAGGCCCTTAAATGCATAAACCTTAAACACTGAATTTCCCACATAATAATGCCTTTGACCTGCAAATACATACACCAATACATATTCCTTTAATAAACTCCTTGAGAGCATTTTACTAGCTCATTTGCCATTGGCTCCTTAGGTATTTTATTAAGCAAATCAAGCTCATTTTCCTAAGGCATTTAAACTACGTTGAGATAGTTTGTTTACCTCTTTTCCTCACAAATTTCTTTCTTGTTTCCTTGTAAAACCGGTAGGGCATTTGGTTCCTTGCCAACTACCAAACATTGTACAAATAATAGAATGAGTATTCAAGCATTGTGCTCCATCTCATTATAAACCCTAGTTACACATATTGTTTTAACACATTAAGGTAATTGTTTTACCTTGGAATTGGAAGAGGACTTGAATAAGTATCAAGAGAGGACTCCTCCTAGCCCTTGGAAGATTCAAATGAAGCTAAAACAAGCAAGATAAATACACCATTGTGAGGTGAATTTTCGGACAACATGAAACATGGAGGAAACATGGATTTTCTTTGAGTTTCCTTACCTTGAAGCAAAGGAGAACATGAATATGTAAAAAGGTGAGCTCAAGCTCCTCCCATGGTGGTTTCTCTTGGCACCGAAATGGAGGTTTTGAAGTTTTGAAAAGACAAGGTTGTAGAGCTTGGCTTAACTAAGAGAATGGTGGTGTTTGTTTTTGATTTGGTTAAGTGAGCTAGGTTTTACATGTGGTCAAAGATGGACTTCCATGGTTGTAGTGATATATTACCGAGAGAGAACAAGAAGAAGAGAGGAAGAAGGAGTTGGAACCGTGTGAAATGGAGGAAAGGAAGGGAGAATGAAGATAGAACTTACTTTTGAAGATATTTAAGTCTTAAAGCAAATAGTAACTATGAGTCACATTTATTTACTTAACAAGTTAACATACTTGGTGACTCATTACTACCAAAAACCGGCCACCATATATCTAGAAGGGTGTTTTGGTCTTTGTTGACCAACTTAATCACTTATAACATTATATGTTACAAACTAGTTATAAAAATCACTATTCACCAATAACAAGGCACATAGAAGTGAAATTTTTGATTTCCCATTGATATAGCCACCCAAATGTGATACTATATAGTACACATGTTAATTAAAGAGTAATGATGGACATTTAGCCATTCAAAACTCATTTACAAGACAATTTTTCAAAAACGTGCTTTAAGACTCTTAAAGCACATTTTGTGTTTTAACTTGTTTTCAAGCTTGGTTTTCTTTGGTAATTGATTTAATATGTTCATTAACATATTTATAAAGTATAGGTATGACCATTAGGTCATACACATTTATCCCAAGCTTAGAGCACATTTTTGCTCATATTGACCTTAAGGTATTACCTTGTGTTTTGTCTGGTTTCATTGTCTACCAAAGTTTCCTAAGGACTTAATTAGCCTTATTAAATCATAATTGAACATTATCAAGTCTTGGTAGGCTCTTTGGGTCCTAACCAAGTTCACTCATGGCTTAGAGCATGTTTTTGCTCATACCGTGTCTTAGTGTTTTATTGTGTTTACCATGGTTTAAATGATTCATTTATGTTTCTAAGGCACTTTTTAGCCTTTAATTACCATAGCTTAACATTTACACAACATACCAAGGTTTGGGGTATTTCAATCTACCCCCCTTAAAAGAACTTCGTCCTCGAAGTTCACATTTCCTCGCATCATTGGATTAGAATACGGGAATTACTTATATCCATAAAACTTCCATTACCAACCACCCTTTACATCCAACCTCGGACTTAATGGTCCGGGCAACATATCCACATCATTTGGACACATAGGTCCCCATAACATAACAGTCTCTAGACACATAGGTCTATGTAACACCACACATTTAGACTCATAGGCCTTGATAGTATACACTTTAGGAAATCCAAGTCAAAACAACATTCATTACACATACCACACAACATGTCAGAGCATGTATAGCAATCAAAAATATCCTTGATATACACTATGATCCCGCAGAACCCGGTCGCGATGGACGCCTTCCGTCCCCGTGCCTTTGGGAAATTAAAACAATCACTTAAATTTAAAATTTCCTTGTGAGGTTAAGTATAAGAAGATCTTTTATTCAAAATATTAATCGATTGTTTGAAAATACCACTTGAAAATCCTTTTGAAAACACCATACAACTCCAAGTCCGATTTATGCTCTTTGTATCTTTCTTAATATAGTTATTTATGACCACTTACAGGGAGCTTCAAGAGTCATCCAACCCTGATGTGATCAGCATCAGTGTTGAACTATCTTTCCACCCCAATTTGTGTTCGGCTTCCCTTGATCTCATGATAATCAAGTTTCACCTCCCACCTCATTTTCAACCAACAATTAATTCAAGCATATCCCATTTTCTATCTTTGAATCCTTCTAGTCATAATCATGACATCTCCAAGGGATAGAACTCCGTCTATCAATCATCGCCCAAATCCAACTTAATTCAAGTTACCTAGGGAATTTAGTTCTCACTAGGTTCTATGTCGGTCTCGTACCCCTTCATAGATCACAACACTGTATATATATACATATTTTTTTATCAAAATACAATACATGGTTTATATTTATGCACCATCGGGGTTTTAGATCCCCGGGAGTTTCTTTACTCCCTTCCACTTGTACTCTCACACACCACTGTTAACAAGATAAACACACTTCCTACCATGGTACTCGCATCTTCTGTGCGCAATTACCACAATTTACCCACAAATAAATGCGTATGTTTATATAACACACGCGCCAACCATCATAACAATCATTTTGTGCCATGCACAACTAGTTCGCGTACACTTGTACGGTAAAACACACTAAGTGGTTTTGCGCTCTACCCCCCTTAAAAGGGATTACGCCCACGTAATCAATCACTAAACCTTGGCTTAAAATGTTCTGCCGTCGTGAAGTGTTTTAACTTCCACGCGGTCCATTACACAATGGATTCTGATTAGAGGATCTTAACCATATTGGCGGTTTAGTCCCTAAACCAAGAATTCGCATTGGAGTTGTAACTCATAACCGATTTCGGTCCTGGCCTGTGAGGCTTTTAGGTATTGATACTAGTCATTTATTCATATTCACCATATATATCCGGTACCTGACGCATGGGCTCACTGGCCTCTGTTAGTTTGCCCCATTCGTTACTGTTAATGTATTGTACATCTCCAATGTATTACCTTTATCGAGGTAACAATGGTTTCTCAACCGACGCATGGTATCTTTTACCCTGAGCGAATTCGGTGAGTTTCACGATTTTCCATCCACTTCTCCTATAGCTTACCGCGTAAACTACTATGTAATTCACAATGATTGACTTACTCTTACCGACTTACTGTTGGTTGAGATTGAGCTACTACCTAGTGTGTAGTGCTCTCTCAGCTATTTACAATATTTGGGGTATATTCCATACCGATATTTGGCAGTTAGTGCTATTGTAGTCACTTACTGTTAATCATGTCTCCACATTCGGTTTTGTACAAGCACTCTTTTATTGATGCGGCCTTGCATTTCCTATGCATCGGCCATTATAACATTATTCCTCCATAATTACCATGCTTCTGATCCCTAGCTATCCCACTTGATCATTACTGCGCAAGTGCAATACCAAAACACTCAGTCATACAGAGTGCAGAGGCGTAAACCCTTGACAGCAACTCTCTCATGCGATTGCGATAGGAATTTTCACTGAAATCCTTATCATTTAACACTTGCCACCGGCTTACTGCTCGGTTCGTTTGCTATCACTTACTGTTGTATCTCCACTGGGGTTAATTCACAACTCTGCTTACTCACCATTTTATCATCTAACCATCCTCATACAACGGTCGCTTATTGCGCACCGTGTCCTTACTCATTGTATAACATCAACTTATACTGCATCCGCTATTATATTAGCTTCCGCTATTACGCTGGGTTTATCTAGCCACTTATTTGGCTGATTCCTGAATATATCATTATCTTTTCCTTGAGCGTTGTTCGCTCCACATTTAGCTTCACACACCTATGGTGATTGCTATCAGCTTATCACTCTTCCTGCGTACACAACTGGTACGAGCACTTCCTTTCGTGTTATTTTATTTAAATCACCCTGGGGTAATAACAACGTGGTCCATACTCCACATATTTCTTGTACTTGATTCACATAACTACCGCTTCTGCGGTCTCACAATATCGAGAGGTATTCCCACTCTTAATGCAGTGGTTCGCTTACCACTCTATTCACTTATACCACATAAACTTCTACCATCAATCGAATCTATATAACATATTTTGTTTATGGCTTATAAGCCTTATTTGCCTTGAGCTGGGCTCATTGTAGGCTGTCCACACATATGTACTCCTCTGTATCATATTACATGTTTAGAGGTTGTAGTGGGCTCCATGACAAGGTCGTTGCCTTCCGTTTCCTTTCATGGGATGTCCCTTAGGGTTGTCAGTCCGTCTCCTGACAACTTGTGTCTAAACTGGGTGTTAATTTCAACCCTTGTGTTTCTGTCATGTCATTTTGTACAACAATTATTGATGCGAACACCCTTCAAGGAATTTCCCTGGGTGTTGTTATCATATGCCATTACATCTGGCTTGCACTCTTGGGTACATTCCGTTAGCCACGCTTTTTGCGTTCTTCACTGGATATTATCTTCTTCCGTGAAGTTTAACATTTCCTGATGGTGTAGGTACTCATTTTGGGAGTTTCATCCCGTTCATTGCACTTTACTGTGTCCACACTAGGCTGGGTCACCATTCCAGCTATCATGTTTATTCTTTAGGACTTTTGAGGCATACACGATGTCCTTACATAACAGCCAGTGCGTTTCGCACTTCTTGACTCCTAAACGTTTCCTTGAAACAAATTCACTAACTCCTTTAGTCTTATTGACTTAATTGGGTTCCTTAACTTCAACTATTTCTTGGTAATCCTTAGCTCTTGTTTGTTTTATACTGCTGACCGTAGATGGAGTCGACTACTTCCCGTGTTTCGGACTCCACTCGTATACATATATGGGGTATCATACTGATACATTACTACTTACCCAACTAACCTATAAGTAGGTCTGTCGGGCCCACATGCTCCTATCGGAGTGCGGTCGTCCCACAACACAGTTGGTACACTTGTAGTGTCCGTCACACGCCTAGGTGAAGTATTCTGTTGTCAACTCCCTTATATTGTCCCGTGACAATATTCATTCCTTACTTCCCGAACTTAATCGAGGGAAGGTTTATCCACTGTTGCATCCTTGTCAGTTGCTCTTGGTTTCACTGGTTTGGTTTAAAGAAGGTTGGAAAGAAGTGTTGGTTTGAAAGAAAATGGTTTGAAAGAAAAGTTTGTGAAAGATTAGGATTTGAAAGAAAATTTTCATGGTTTCACAACATCTTCTTACCTTAGCCAAGTCTAGCTTCTTGCTGACTGGTGTGTTTCCATTACAGAGGTTAGGCTAAAGCCCTTCCACGATTACAATGATCACATTTAGCTTTATGGTACTCTCCAATACCTTGTAGTGGTTAAATTTCCGAATAGCCCTATTATAGCAGCACTTGCTATGGCAGTGGCGCCATGCTAACTGGTTATCAGCTCAACACATACCGGTTGTGGTATTGTTTTTATCCGCACTGTCTTCAGTGGCCTTGCTGGCCCTCACTGATGTTACTGCCTTGATAATAACTTGTCTAGGTGAATCCTCACTGTATTCACATAATAATCATTAACTAGGGTGTTTCCCATTCTGGGAGACCCCTCTGTCTTAGTATTGTATCCTCCTTATAGCCCGTTCCACGCACTTGTCGTGGTTACTGAGACTTGTCTCTTGTTTGGGCACTACATTGTAGTTCCTTGTCGGTTGGTATACCGTTGGTGTATTATTTATCAACTGTGGTTCCGTAGACTCTTGTCTCGGGTTTCTTTAATCCATTTCTTGCCTGTTGCACGGTAGGTGCGTTGCAAGCTGGTTATTCTCGACTGCTTAGCATGTCGACCCAAGTTGCTGGAAATTCTATTCTCTTATACACAAAATCCTTCATTCTTCGCTATTAAATGCGGTTAACATCGTTCAGATGGAGACCGTCTCTGGGATTCCCAGTTTTCGGGATCTACCGTGTGACAGGTTCTCCGTACCCTAAAGGTATTTAATAACAGCCAGATCGGGTATTCCCGAGTAAGAGAGGACTTCCATCTCTCTGGCATTCTTTCCCAGGTTATAAAACAGGGATTGTGGAGGGTGGGATGGATATTGTAGGTTTCCAGTATTCACTGGTAGTTCCTATCTAGCGTATCTCTCACGCTATCACTCAACCCCTAACCCAAAATACTTAAATCCTAACTCGGTACTTCCTAAGCTCGGTAACTCAGTCATCAGAGTGATACTTCGCTCTGATACCACTTTTTGTAACACCCCATCCAACAACCAACACATAATAACAATCTGCAGCGGAAACTCAACTCATCACATTACTTATTCCAATGGTGTGTACACGCCGTTAACCACCCACGTGGCTAACAAGGCTAATATATGTACATTTGTATCGGTCTGATGGACTAGATTCCCGAGCAACTACACAATACAATACTCAATCCATCTTCAACATTTATTAATACATCACTCCCCCTGTACCGAGTATTTATAACTGTTGCCGACAACAACTTCGGTCTTACTACTACCTACTGTATACATACACTTAAAAGTTTACCCATGTACAATGACTACCCGTCCTACTCTCGAACGGCTTCCAGCACTTCGTACCTGAAATAGGAAAAAGAAGAGAAAGGGGTGGCCCCAAGGGGCTCAGCACCTTTGCTGGTATGGTAATCCCGCAGCCCGCATGCTACCGGGCCACGCACGACTAATTGTCGTCTTAGCATGCAGTTGATTATATTTAACTCATGCATACAAACCATTAATATGTCTCACATAATATTTCGCCTCAATGGCTCCACCAATAACCAACACATCCACACTTAACCAACCATCCAATGATTCCCTAAACCCTAGAGTGGCTCTCCTCAAGAATGGAGCTACTTCCTTAACGAACGACGTGTACCCATTAATCGGGTATCCTTAAACGCCTCTTGTCACCAACTGGGATTCATTTCCATGATCCACATTCCATATCCTACAACATAACTCATCCTACACATAACAAACATAACAACCCTTTCTTGTCTCGACGGACACATGACCGCATTGCATTCATTTAAAAAACATCCAATATATATATATAAGCCAAAGCATAGCAAGGTATTTTGCATATCACAACAACAATACATATCACCTCGAGAACGGTTAACATTAAGATCCTTCCACCATAGTTAGTCCATACCATGAGCACAGAGATTGTTGCCAAACTCATACCAAGCTCGTTAATTACCTCATCACCATCCTGTTATTTGAACGGTTGACTTAAACCCAAGGTGTGTCGGATATAGTGATCCCAAGCACACCAAACAACACAGTATGCCCCTATGGCCCGACGTGAGTCAGTAAACTAGCTTTGGATAAGCTAAGGGAAGGTTGAAACCAAATTGGAATACCACCTAAACATACACCAAGGGAGCCGAACTGGATATGATAACGACCCCCATCCATCACACGCGTGGCCGGAACATACCGGACTCCTCACCCCCCATTAGCCCATAGACTCTTATAAATAAGTAGTTAGAGATCCAATATGGAGCCTACCACAACCACACACCATACGGTATCATAACCGAGTTAAGCACACAAGGGAGGAGAGAGTCATACATTCACATACAAATATCACGCACAAACATCACATAACCAACTCACGCATAGCCGTGGTTAGAACGTTCCTTAAGTCGGAACGTTGTTACCGGATACCGTTCTCCTACGTTTACCTAATAGAGGTTAACTAGCCCTTCAAGCGCATTCGAGGTTACCGGTATCGGCACGTAAACATATAATAACAATAACGACTATAAACTCGTTTCATGATTTATCTCATAACGTGGCAAACATACAGAAAAACACATTGGCATACAAGCCGGTGTAATCGGTAGGACACAGGTTGCAAGAAAACCATACCTGTCGCCGGAGTCCACTTTACCACGTCCACTCATGTTCCTCGAGCAAATTCTCGAACAACTGTTAACATCACATGTGTTTTTATTAACATCGGGGTTTGCTTGATTATTTAATGTCAATGCTTAATTTCTCCCCGTTAACTTAGTTACATTACTTAACATTTTCACACTTGTTTTACCCTCACATTTAATACAACTTTTAACCCACTTAGTTGCCATTTAAACTCACCTAACATGTCCTTAACAACCTTATGGCATCATTACCTATCAATCCCCATCACCACATACGATTTCATAACCTTAAACCATGTTTTTGGTCCGACCGACCCACCGACCGACCCACAGCTGGGTCGGTCCATTACAGACCCCTTTTACTTCCTTACAAACATGCCCGTCCGACCCACGTCCGACCCACCATTCTGGGTCGGTCCATGTGCGAACATTTTCCTTCCTTTGAAACTTGACCGACCGACCCATGTCCGACCCACCCTTTTGGGTCGGACCATCACCGAACATTTTCCCAACATTTTACAGAGGCTCGACCGACCCAAAAACTGGGTCGGCCCCTGGGTCGGTCGCCTCCTAAACTTACCCAAACTTGTCAATTCTTCACCAACTTCTCCTAAGGCCTCTTAATGTGTTCTAACACCATTTGGCACTTCAAACACACCCTTAAGATATTCTTAAACACTCTCAAAACTATTTTTCCTACTTCCTTAAACCTTTACTTATATCTCCACAAAATTCCTAACACTTACAATGTTTTCTCCTTATGATTCCTGGGTGGCATTTCACCTATTATAACTACTATTCCAAAACACTTTCTCCTCATCTTAACATCATCTCTTAAGCATCATTTTCTTACTAACTAAATCTCCTTTTCACAACTTCTTTAAAACTCCTTACTCAAAACCTTACCTAAACATCATTTATTCTTTAAACACCAACCTTACCTAAACCTTAAACAACTCCTCCAAGACTTAAATACATCTTGAGAACACCCATAGATTTCTAAAACTTCCAAGATAATGCCTAAGTCCTTGCATCACTCTTAATCACTTTACTACATGTTTCCCTCTCAAGTAAACATTCATTCACCTTTAATCCTTCCTAGTTCACCAAAACTCACTTACAACACTCAGAACTTCTTACACATTTCTCAAATTTGGCCATAGCTTCTCTAGTATATACCCACATCCAAACACTTAGGTTTCTACCTTATTTCATCCAAGAACACCTAAAATCCATCAAACACATTTTATACACAAACTTCACACATTAAGCACTACATCACAATATAGTGCATAACTTAAATTGCTTGGCACTTAGGCCCTTAAATGCATGGCTCTTAGGCCCTTAAATGCATAAACCTTAAACACTGAATTTCCCACATAATAATGCCTTGACCTGCAAATACATACACCAATACATATTCCTTTAATAAACTCCTTGAGAGCATTTACTAGCTCATTTGCCATTGGCTCCTTAGGTATTTTATTAAGCAAATCAAGCTCATTTTCCTAAGGCATTTAAACTACGTTGAGATAGTTTGTTTACCTCTTTTCCTCACAAATTTCTTTCTTGTTTCCTTGTAAAACCGGTAGGGCATTTGGTTCCTTGCCAACTACCAAACATTGTACAAATAATAGAATGAGTATTCAAGCATTGTGCTCCATCTCATTATAAACCCTAGTTACACATATTGTTTTAACACATTAAGGTAATTGTTTTACCTTGGAATTGGAAGAGGACTTGAATAAGTATCAAGAGAGGACTCCTCCTAGCCCTTGGAAGATTCAAATGAAGCTAAAACAAGCAAGATAAATACACCATTGTGAGGTGAATTTTCGGACAACATGAAACATGGAGGAAACATGGATTTTCTTTGAGTTTCCTTACCTTGAAGCAAAGGAGAACATGAATATGTAAAAAGGTGAGCTCAAGCTCCTCCCATGGTGGTTTCTCTTGGCACCGAAATGGAGGTTTTGAAGTTTTGAAAAGACAAGGTTGTAGAGCTTGGCTTAACTAAGAGAATGGTGGTGTTTGTTTTTGATTTGGTTAAGTGAGCTAGGTTTTACATGTGGTCAAAGATGGACTTCCATGGTTGTAGTGATATATTACCGAGAGAGAACAAGAAGAAGAGAGGAAGAAGGAGTTGGAACCGTGTGAAATGGAGGAAAGGAAGGGAGAATGAAGATAGAACTTACTTTTGAAGATATTTAAGTCTTAAAGCAAATAGTAACTATGAGTCACATTTATTTACTTAACAAGTTAACATACTTGGTGACTCATTACTACCAAAAACCGGCCACCATATATCTAGAAGGGTGTTTTGGTCTTTGTTGACCAACTTAATCACTTATAACATTATATGTTACAAACTAGTTATAAAAATCACTATTCACCAATAACAAGGCACATAGAAGTGAAATTTTTGATTTCCCATTGATATAGCCACCCAAATGTGATATATAGTACACATGTTAATTAAAGAGTAATGATGGACATTTAGCCATTCAAAACTCATTTACAAGACAATTTTTCAAAAACGTGCTTTAAGACTTCTTAAAGCACATTTTGTGTTTTAACTTGTTTTCAAGCTTGGTTTTCTTTGGTAATTGATTTAATATGTTCATTAACATATTTATAAAGTATAGGTATGACCATTAGGTCTCATACACATTTATCCCAAGCTTAGAGCACATTTTTGCTCATATTGACCTTAAGGTATTACCTTGTGTTTTGTCTGGTTTCATTGTCTACCAAAGTTTCCTAAGGACTTAATTAGCCTTATTAAATCATAATTGAACATTATCAAGTCTTGGTAGGCTCTTTGGGTCCTAACCAAGTTCACTCATGGCTTAGAGCATGTTTTTGCTCATACCGTGTCTTAGTGTTTTATTGTGTTTACCATGGTTTAAATGATTCATTTATGTTTCTAAGGCACTTTTTAGCCTTTAATTACCATAGCTTAACATTTACACAACATACCAAGGTTTGGGGTATTTCATTACCGGTTTTATAAGGAAACAAGAAAGAAGTTTGTGTGAAAAAGAGGTAAATATACTAACCTAGTGTGGTATAATGCCTTAGGAGAAGTGAGCTTATATTGCTTGTTAAAATGATCTAAGGAGCCAAAGGTGAATGACCTAGTGAAAGGCTCTCAAGGAGTTTATTAAGGGCATATGTATTGTTGGGTGTATTTGCAGGTCAAAGGCATTATTTATGTGGGAAATTCAGTGTTTAAGGTTTATGCTATTTAAGGGCCTAAGAGCCATGTTATTTAAGGGCCTAAGTGCCAAGCAATTTAAGTTATGCACTATATGGTGATGTAGTGCTAAATGTGTGAAGTTTGTGTATAAAAATGTGTTTGATGGATTTTAGGTGTTCTTGAATGAAATAAGGTAAAAACCTAAGTGTTTGGATGTGAGTATATACAAGAGAAGCTATGGCAAAATTTGGAAAATGTGTAAGAAGTTCTAAGTGTTTTAAGTAAGTTTTGGTGAACTAGGAAGTGTTAAAGGTGAACAAATGTTTTGCTTGGGAAGAAAACATGTATTAAGGTGATTTAGAGTGATGCAAGGATTTAGGTGTTATCTTGGAAGTTCTAGGAATTCAGTGTGTGTTTTGAGAATGTATTTAAGTCTTGGAGAAGTTTGTTTAAGGTTTAGGTAATGCTGATATCCAAGGAATAAGTGATGTTTAGGTAAGATGTGAAAAAGGAGGTTTAGTTAGTAAGAAAAGAAGTTTGAGAGATGATGTTAAAGTGTAGAGGAAACACCTTGGTATAGTGGTCATTATCGGTGAAATACCACTTAGGAATCTTAAGGAGGAAACATTCCAAGTGCTAAGAATTTTGTAAGGAATTTGTGAATGATAAGATGGTTTTGGTGTGTGATTTAGAGAGTTTAGTACATGGCTAAAGGTGTGTTTGAAGTGCCTAAATGAGGTTAGGGTGTACTAGGATATATGGGGTGAAGTTTGGAGTTGAATGAGAAAAGGAAAACAAGGGTCTGGGGCAGACCGAACTTGCGACCGAACTTGCAAGTTCGGTCGAGCCCAGTTTACCCTGCGAGAATTGGCTTCTGGAATGGACCGACCTTGGGGACCGGACTTGCAAGGTCGGTCGGGCTTGTATTTTGTGAACGAATTAAGTTTCTAGAATCGACCGAACATGGGACCGGACTTGGCAAGTTCGGTCGGGCTGAATTTTCAAAGGGAAGAAACTCTCGGGAATGGACCGAACATGCGACCGAACTTACAAGGTCGGTCGGAGTAGAAATTTTGACGGTAAAGTGTTCTGGAATGGACCGACCTTGTGCAAGGTCGGTCGGTAAGGTCGGTCGGACCAAAAATGTTGTTTATGGTTATAAAATGATATGTAATGATGGGGATTGATTAGTAATGATGTTATAAGGTTGTTTAAGACATGTTAGGTGAGTTATAATGACAATTTAGTGGGGGAAAAGATGTATTAAAATGTAAAAGTAAAACAAGTTAAAAAGTGAAGTTATGTAACTAAGTTAACAGGGAAAAAGTTATAAGCATTAGACATTAAATAATCATGCTACCCCGATGTTAATAAAAGTACATGTGATGTTATCAGTTGTTCGAGAATTGCTCGAGGAACATGAGTGGACATGATAAAGTGGACTCCGGTGACAGGTATGGTTTTCTTGCAACCTGTGTCCTACCGGATTACACCGGCTTGTATGCCAATGTGTTTTCTGTATGTTTGCCATGTTGTAAGATAAAACATGTAATGAGTTTACAGTAATTCATATATGTGGCGTGTTCAACTCCGATACTATTTAACCTCGAAGTGTTAACCTTAGTTAACTGAGTCTAGGATCACGTGAGAGTTCGGTATTCAGAGCAAACGACCCGAACTATGGGACGTTCTAACCATGACTATGCGTGTGTTAATTGTGTGATATGTGTATGTGAATGTAGGGAATCTCCCTTGTGTGTGTAACCCAGTTGTAATACTGTATAGTGTGTAGTTATGATAGACTCCATAGTGGGGTTCTAACTAATATCTAAAGAAAGTATGTACTAACAGTGGTGAGGAATCCGGTTTGGCCAGTCGCGCGTTGTTTGGGAGAGGGTATCCTTCTTAGCCTTACCCTTCTCTTTGTTATGGTTGTTTCCCTCACGGGTTATGATCTCCCATTAGCTTATTCCAAAGCTTAGCTATTCTGACTTATGATCGGTTTAGGGGGAACATGTGTTTGTGTGGTGTGTTCGGGCCTCCAAACCCGTACCATCTTAACTTAAGTTACTCGTCCGACTATTAGGACGGTAATGAGTGTTGTTGTTGTTGTATAACGAGCTTACCATGAGGGTGACACCATTCTCTAGGCTCACCAGTGAATTAACTATGTTTGGGTCGGTTCCTAAGAGGACCGTTCCCGTTATGTTATGTGATGTTGTTGTAATGCAATTCCTATTGCGATGTTATCATGTGCACGTCGAAACGTGAAAAGTGTTGTTATGTTTTGTTATGTGAGGAATGTTATATGTTGTAAGTTATGGAGTGTGTGGATCATGGAAATGTATCCCAGTTTGTGATAAGAGGTGTTTAAGGATAGCCCGACTTAAGGGTAAGTGTCGTCTATTAAGGAAGTAGCTCCATTAGAGGAGGAACACTCTAGGGATAATGAATACCATGAGTGACTTATCAGGTAAGGATATATTATCCGTTTGTTGAGCCCATTGAGGCGAAATGATTATGTGTTGTGTGTTTACAATTGCATGCATGATTTAAATATAAACAATCGCATGCTAAGACGACAATTAGTTGTGCGTGGCCCGGTAGCATGTGGGCTGCGGGATTACCATACCAGCAAAGGTGCTGAGCCCCTTGGGGGCCACCCTTTCTCTTCTTTTCCTATTTCAGGTACAAAGAGCTGGAGCCGTTCGAGAGTAGGACGGGGTAGTCATTGTACATGGGCAATCGTTTAAGTTGTATATATACAGTAGGTGTAGTAAGACCGAAACTGTTATCGGCATCAATTTGTAAATACTCGGTAAAGTTGGAAGGCTTTTGTATGTTGGTTGTTGTTAATGAAAAGGGATAATAACGTGTAGTCGCTCGGGAATCTAGTCCATCAGACTGGTACAATGTTTATGTAATAGCCTTGTTAGCCACGTGGGTGGTTAACGGCGTGTAACACCAACGAGTTAAGTTATTGATGAGGTGTGTATTCCGCTGCAGATTGTTGTTATGTGTTTGTTGTTGGATAGGGTGTTACAACGTAGCAGAAGTAGCATGGTGATGGACAGTGATGCTGAAATTTGTGAGTGGAAAGGTGAGTGTATGAAGTCCCGGACCATAGTTTAAAACAATTCGAGGATGCTGCTATGGTGTGGTCCGGGACTTAAGCCATGTATAAAGTCCCGGACCATGGTGTCAAAACAGGTCAAGATCAGCCTCCTTATGTGGTCCGGGACTTAAGTTATGTATAAGGTCCCAGACCATGCCTGTATTCCATACGAAAGTTGAGCTTGTTTGTGGTCTGGGACTTAAGTTATGGAACAAGTCCCGGACCATGTCTGAAATTAGGTTGAGGGTGAATTTCTTGATTCTATTTAGCTTGTTTGATTTGCCATGTGTTCCAACAATGATAGGAATTTGTTTCCTTGAGATTAAAACCTGAAAAAGCACACAAAAACCATAAAGGAATACAATTACAACAAGAAACATAAAAATGCTCATAAGACAGGAATTTAGCAGTAAATGATAACAAATTAGGTATCAAAAGACCCTGTAGAAATAGGTAAATTCCTGACTTATCGCTAAGTCATTAGCATAATTTTTAGAAGTGTTATATGGCTTATATACATTTATACGTATTTATTATATGGTTTAAATCAAGTTTTAAAACTATATGGTAAAGGAATATTAAAACCGAGAGCAAAGTATTGCATTTGATGATTTTTGAGATATATATAAGTGTATTAACTCATATTATAAATTTTGAAAAGTTTGGTGTATTAAATGGGATTGCCGAGAGTTAAGGAGTATATTGGTATATTTATAATATAATATAAGGCAAGAACTAATATTATGAATTTTGGTGAATTTAAATAAGTGTTTAAGTGTTAAAATAACAATTTATAAAGTTTTGGGACTATGTTGTAATTATTGGGAAGATTGGAGTATGGCCGAGAATTACTTATGATTTTATGGGTATATTAAAGTATTAATTGTGAAATTAAGTCTTGGTCAAAGTGTTGACCAAAAACTTTGGGTTAAAAGGACTTATGACATAAAATAATAAGTTTATAAAAGTTTTTGGGTGAATATGTAATTTATGGAAGTATATATGAAAAATAGAATTTAATATGGGCGGAAATATAAATTGAAGAAAGTTGTGGGCTGTTTTGGTTATTTAAAGAAATAAAATATTTAAACTATAGTTTATAAGTTAATATGTAACTTATATAAAATTTTGGGGTTTAAAAGTGAATAAAGGAAAATATTAGTGAAAACCGAAAGTTAAGGGGTTTATTTGTAATTTATAAAAGTTGGTATAATGAGATTGTAATGTACGAAAATTAAGGTGGATATTTGGTAAATTAAAAAGGTAATGTGGTTAATTAATAATTACAAAGGTTAATGTGGGTAATTAGTGAATTTAAAAGTTATAAGTTTATTTGGCAATTTATAAAAGTTAATATTTGTTTTACAATTTCCGAAAACTAATATGGGTATTTAATAAATTATAAAAGTATATGGTTATTTGGTAAGTTGTAAAAGTTAATGGAATCAATAATGAATACCGGAAATTATATGTGGTTATCTAGTAATTTATTAAATTGTTGGGTATAATAGATAAATACCGAATTAATAAGGTTGGTTTTGTAATTTAATAGGGAAAGAAAGTAAAACTAGGCAATATAATGTATTATGGTATATTATGGAGTATAATATAAAGTTTATAAAATAATTGTGGTTATAATAAAAATGACCAAGGGATATAATATAAAGAATAAGTAGAAACAATTATGAGTATATAATTAAGGAAGTAGAAATATACTACAAGGTGGAAATTCATTATCACATGTGAGCATCACATAAAATAATGAACTAATGAACTATCTAGAGTCACTGTAAAATAACAGGGGGAAATAAAGAACTTACAGGATTAGTATATTACAAGTAATTAGTACTACAGTGACAGTACTGTAATGTTTAATGGATAGTTGGGAAGGACTGTTAAAGCGTGAATTGTCAAGCTAGTTGTTATCACGGTGAACGGTATGTTAATTGTGTGGTCTGAATGTCCTAAGGATTATCCTAAGGTCCAGACGTTATGTGCTAATTGTTTAAGAGCGATATCTGTGATTTTATGTGAATGATATTGTATACTATATTGCTCAACTTTGTTGCGTTTTATTTATACGCGAGCGTCTTATGACTAGAAGTTTATACATCTAAGCTAGAACAAGACTAACTGACCTTTAAGTATTAATGAACCTAACCGATGGTCAACTGTTATAGTCTTAACTCAAGGATTGGTTATTATGTCACTGGCAAAAAGGGCTAACTTATAAAGAGAGGAATCCAGACTGTTTCGACTTTCTGGTTGCGCATTGTAATCACTACGAGAGACTTCAATGGAGAGTCACTCAAAGGAAATCCATCAGCCACATTCGGGGATGGCGGAAGGCACTGCCGTTGGTGCACAGGTTCGACCGGATCGGTCAATTAACCAGGGCCATAGGGTCAGCTGGTAAACAGTTCCAATGGAACACAAGGGACATTCGTCCATTAAAAGTTATTAAGGTTTGACTTAACATGACACTTGAGGTGGAAATTAATTGGAGAAGGTTAAATGATTGGTTTAAAGGATAAGGATCAGGTGGCTAACTAACCAGTAGAGTTTAATACGCGTATCTTGTTTGGCGATCGTCATGGACTATTAATATGTGATTATTGGTTATTGTTATGAATTATTAATGTGTGACTATTGGTTATTTCTATGAGTTATTGTTGTGTGGTTATTGGTGTCGTGTACTATTGTACACTGGTGTTTACAGGTGAATTGCTATGTGATTGTTAAATGTTTACAGTTATTACTGTTATCATTGTAAACCGGTATTTTATGTAATGAATCTAATATCAAGATGGCTAAAATGACTTAAGGAATCCAAATGATTTAAGACTACATTTAGCATACCAGCATTTCGATTGCTGAGCCCTTCTATGGGCCAAACATTCCAGGTTATTGAAGAAGACTCAAGCCGGAGTGCGGGACACGGGGGTAGCTGAAGTGTTTTCAACAAACACCGTTGGTTTTATTATGTATTGTATTAAGAAGGTTGTTGTATTCAGTTAATTGCTCATTTAGTTGGATTTGGGTTGTAATAATTAGAGTGCTCAGTATCTGTTCATCACAGCGTGAGGAGTTGTATTGTTGGAAAGAGTAAGGTTGCCTTGTTGCTCACAAGGGTGAGTAATGGCGTGTAACACCAAGGTAGATAGTTTTATTTTCCGCTGCGATTTGTTATTCATTATGCTACGACTTGCGACGTTATTACAGGTTTAGGATTAGGGGTGTTACAGATATTACCCGGTATTGCATGTATATATAACAGCGTACGGGAAGGGATTACTAAACGTGAATTTGTCAAGCTAGCAGTTACTCGGTGAACGGTATGTTAATTGTGTGGTCTGAATGTTCTAAGGATTTTCCTAAGGTCCATACGTTATGTGTTTAATTGTTTAAGAGCGATATCTGTGATTTATGTATATGATATTGTACACTGTATTGCTCAACACTGTTGCATTTTATTTTTACGCGAACAAGACTAACTGGAACAAGACTAACTGACCTTTAGGTATTATTGAACCTAACTGATGGTAAACTATTATAGTCTTAACTCAAGGATTGGAAATTGTATCATTGACAAAAAGGGCTAACTTATAAAGAGAGGAATCTAGACTGTTTCGACTTTCTGGTTGCGCATCGTGATCACTACGAGAGACTTCAATGGGGAGTCACTCAAGAGAATCCATTGTCCACATTCGACGATGGCGGAGGGCACTACCGTTGGTGCACAGGTTCGACCGGATCGGTCATTATCCAGGGCCATAAGGTCAGCTGGTAACGGTTCCTTTGGAACCCAGGGGACATACTATCCATTATTAAGTTATTAAGGGTTGTCTTAACATGACACCTGAGGTGGAATTTAATTGGATAAGTTTAAGAGGTTGGTTTAAAGGATAAGGGCCAGGTGGCAAACTAACAAGTACAATTAATTAATACGCATATCTTGTTTGGTTATTGTTATGGATTATTGGTGATTGATTATCTGGTTGTTGTTACTATTATGTGATGTGATTTGCAGGTGAACTGTTATGTGATTGTTTAACTATTTACAGTTATTACTGTTATTATTGTAAACTGGTATTTCATTTAAAGAATCTAATATCAAGATGGCCAAAATGACTTAAGGAATCTGGATGACTTAGGACTACATTTAGCATACCAGCATTTCGATTGCTGAGCCCTTCAATGGGCAAAACATTTCAGGGTAGTAAAGAAGACACAAGACGGAGTGCGGGGCACAGGGTAGCAGATGGGTTTTAATAAAGAACTCTTTAAGTTTATTATGTGATGTATTGAGAGATTGTTGTATTCAGTTAGTTGCTCATTTAGTTTGGATTTGGTTTGTAATATTAAGGGTGCTCAGTATCTGTTCATCACAGCCTGAGGAGTTGAGATTGTTGGAAGGAGTAAGGATGCCTTGTTACTCACAAGGGTGAGTAACGGCGTGTAACACCAAGGTAGATAGTTTTTATTTTCCGCTGCGAATTATCATTTATTATGCTACAACATGCAACGTTATTACATGTTTAGGATTAGGGGTGTTACAAAAAGTGGTATTAGAGCGTAGTTACGCTGTGATGAAGGATACTAAGTCAAGAACAATGAGCATAGGACATATGGGAAACGGGAAACGTCTGTGAGGATTCGTGACTTAGAAAGAAAATTCTTAGGGATATCTTTATTGTTGGTAGTTAGCTTTCTTACATGTTTATGATTGTGTATGTAAAACGGTGTAGCAACCGAGTAGAAATAATATACTATATTATAGATGTCGACAAGAGAAAGACCACGTGGAGGCAGCAGTGGACGCGGTGGCGAGACACCGGCAGATGTTCCGGCGGTACCAGGCCTAGCAGCGGCCATGGAAACTTTCACGCAACAGCTAGGAGCTCAACTTACAGGAGCCATACCCCACCCGCCGCAGCCCAGGGAAACCAACTGGTTGAAGAGCGTTGCAGACGCGAGAGTACCAACTTATTCAGGGGAACCGGACCCCGCCGCACTGGAGAAGTTCATTGTAGAGCACCAGAAAGCCTTCAAAGCTGTTCGAGTTCCTGAAGAACAGAAGGTCGACATAGCTACGTACAACCTGAAGGACGCAGCTGACATTTGGTGGCGGTCTAAGGAGGGCCACCATGGAGCTACACCGGACTTTAGATGGACAGCGTTTGTAGAAGTGTTACGGGAAAAGTACTACCCCAAGCACTTGAAGCAGAGGAAGCGACAAGAGTTCAAGACCTTAATCCAAGGGAGTCAAACAGTTGACCAATACTACGCACGATTCATCAGCTTGTTGGACTACATTCCAGGGGTCGACTACTCCGACACCGTGAAGATTCAGAAGTTTAGGGGAGGTTTGCAATTTCGCATCCAGGGTGCCATGGGAGCGATACGTTTCACTACAATCCAAGAATGTTATGATGCCGCATCGGCAACAGAACTAATGCTTCAGTCCAGGGAAGAGGCCCAAGGAAAGAAGAGAAAGACTACTGAAGGAGAAGATGGGGGAGCAACCTCTGGCGATTACTACAAGAAAGGGAAGAAATTCTTTGATGAGAAGAAGGGGCGGAAGGATTTCCATGGTCAGACGACGAAGGAGCAGGTCCCTCGTCTGACCGGCCCACCCATTGATGCGCAGCCACTTAGATCAGCACCACCTAAGGGCAATAAGCCACCCCGTGTCACTACTACTGTAAACGCTGTGGAAATGATCACCCAAGCGTAGATTGTACAGGAAGGAAGGTGGAGTGCCGCTATTGCAAAAAGAAAGGCCATAGAGAGTATGAATGTTATTCCAACTGAGGGAGCCGAGTATACAAAGGGATCTAGAGGTTCACAGAGAACACCAACTATTGAGGCGGGCGGACCAAGAGGAGGCCAGGAGCCGTAGAACAACACCTATACTGGGGGACCGGGAGGACAGCCATCCTCATCCAGGAGTCAGAAAGGGGAGGAGATAGTTCCGAGTAGAAGCACCTTGTACTCAGTGGGAACTTCAGGCGCTGAGGCTAGCGCTCAGCGCGAAACCGGTAAGCCTAGAACATAAACCAAATGCATGATGCTTGAATGTGTGTTTATAATTATCAGTCGATGAGACTTGTATGTGTAAGTAAGTATCAAAAATTTAGAGAGACCTAACTTAGGTAACCTCTCACCTAATAGGATACTTCGACATTTGTTTTTCCTTACCTATGAGACCGAGGTCACCTGAGCCTATGTGCGAAGGTCGGGAATATCCAGAGGCAGAATGCCAAGTACTTTGACCCGGCATGATCCTACTCAAGAAATACTTAACTATAAATGAACAAATAGCCATTGTAAATGAATGTAGAACTTTGGGGATAGGCCTTGGAGGATTTTATATCCCAGGATATGGGAGTGGATCAAAACTTAAATTATATATGATGTGTATGGGTAAGGATTGGGATCCACAGGCTAGGTTATATAGTGAAGTAAGAAAGGTAGATGGAGCACGAGTTCCTATGATAACAGTTATATCATTCTCCATAGGAGATGATGCTGAGTTTTTATACGGTGATAAGAAGAGGATGGATAAGGCGAGCATGATTATTTTGAAGTCAGGAGACACGTTGATATATAGTGGAGAATCCAGATTAATGTACCATAGGATTAAGAGTATTAAACCGAATACAAACCGAGATTAGCCTTGGGATACAGAGTGTGAGATAGTACAGTAAGGAATACTAAGTTAGTTTTTGCTTGGACCGCCGAAGGGTGTTAACAACTGTCCAAACTTACAGTAACTACAAATTATGACCTGCCTAAATGACGAGCGGATGTCATGAAAAGGAATACATTAATTAATATGAAATACTTAAGACTACATGAATTGCCAAATGGGTTGTTGAAGACCTGCACGTGAAGAGCAAACACTGAATTTTATGGGATACCCAGGCACCGAGCTTACCGCCCAATGCCGGACTAGAAAATCTTGCAATCCTTTATTAACTTCGCGATAAGATAGTGCGAAACCTTAAAATATGACAATAGAGAAACAGAATCTCAAAATATATAACTAAACATCCATCATGGATAAGCACGGGTTTTAAACACCTGAGAAAATACCAAGGGTCTCAGCTAGTATCAATATAGTGACAGTGCTGGACTCCTAATTAATAAAGGGGAGAGAACAAACTTTGAATCTATATTTTCTGAAGTCGGGACAACTACCTAATTAGCAATACCAAATGCTACATATATACATATAATTTGGAGGTTGTAAACCTAAAACGTTGAGGAGTATTGATATATTTCAGAGGGCTAAGTATCATTAAATATACCTACCCTACTTTGAGGCTCACATCCTACACTATCCTTATGGTTCTATACGAGCATATGTCTTCTATGACAACTCAATTTATGAATGCGGATAAAGAGCGCAAGAAATCAAATAAGGTTAACCCCCTTTGTAATATAATTTTAATATAAACATGGTAACGAATAACTCTCCTTGACACTTGCAATGAAGGCAGTGTAAGTTATATTATGAGTTTGAATTAATATATACACTAAAAGTGAGTGGAAGTTAAATTTAGAAGTAGGAAAACATACCCCTTGGCTTGTAACAATTGTTTTACACGTAAACCTTCGAAACGTTATATACTAATCCCTATGATTCTAAATCATCTATTTGATACACCTAATCGACTTATTTTTGGAAGCCATTGAGTTTGTGGATTAACAACATTTCTAAGAGATAGAAACAAACAATAAGCTTTGATTGTCCTGTTACCAAACGGTAGGATTCAAACTGGAAACCCTTAGTTTGAGATGGTACGAATATTAAGAGATACTTAACCTAGGCTGAACATATGGTTCACCTGATTCATGGAGTTTAAATGGAATAAGAAAAAGCCAAGCTTTAAGGCGGAGGAAATAATACATTATGGAACTGTAATTGTTGATCGAGTTATGAAAACTTTTCCTTGGAGTCTAACTGTGACTGTCCTTGTTCCATGTAATGATAACCAAAGTGTAGGCAATAATCAAGCCCTGGTGAGTTAAGTACTGGATGAGCCTTTTAAAGAGAAGAGGGTATTCTAAGGTACCCAAGTCCATAACTGAATTTATTACTTGTATGATGGATTGAAGAGTTAAAATGATTGATGAATATAATTATTAGACAACAAGTGCCTAGATGTTTTAATAAGAATTTACCTTTTATGCCAAGAGGAAAAACTGGCTTCCCCGCATGATGATTTGATCAAAGGAATATGGTTCCGGGGATTTGGTAATATTCTAGATTCGAGTATAGGTTATAACAGATATTGGATTAGTTGTATAGTGGTCAAGAGAAAATGTAGTACTCACCACGTCACAAAGTTTGATAAGATAAAATTTGGAAAATAACAATTATGTGATTGTTTGATATTTGATGTGGGAGGTCGAACTTGATCCTGGTTAGATCAGGGAAAACCAAACACAAAATGGAGTGGAAGGATAGTTCAACATTGACACTGACCCCGTCAGGGTTGAATGATTCCTGAGACTCCCTACAAGTGGTCACAAATATCTCTGTGATAAATAAATATTTATTCTTAATTTTAATATAAAATTTGATTAATGAAGTATATGAGTGGTGGAAGGTGTAAGTTAAGAATTAAGCTGTCCAGGTTATCCTAAGAGACTAAATAGCTAAAACAACTCTGTGCATGTCATAAAAATAGTCAACTGTGAAGGGAATAATAACTGTTATTATACATGAGCCATGTTAACAAGTTAAAAATGAGATTAAGAGACATTTTCCTGTAATAAGAGCGTTCTCAAGCTACCTTCTAAGTTATGGCCGTATTCCCATCTAGGGGGAAAGGTCGACTTTCTTGTCTTTCTTTATGAATTCAAACCCAATATATTAAGTGGGAACCTACCTATAAGCATGGTAGAATATAAAGAGTAGAAACATTATACTAATACTCACATGAGTTGATTCACAACCGCAAAAACATGTTCAATTGAGAGGAAACTGTACCTTGTTAGAAACCTTAGCGGGAACCCTACTGTGGTATACCTGATGAACAGACGATAGTAATCGTGTATGTACTGCCAACAATTAGTGAATCAAGAATATCAAGAAATATTTCTATAATATACATAAGATGCACGGCTCAACCATAGCTCATACTTTACATTGAAAATGAACACCGAATATGGTGACAGTAAACTCAAATACCAGAATCACAAGATGATGACTTGATGATCAAAGAGAGGGATTTTAAGTATGCCAAAACATTAATACAAACCTGAGCGCCGACGATTACAACTACAAGAGGCGTTTAATAGAAGTGTGCTACACGCGATAGTTTGAACAAGCCATGAGATAATATTGGCAACGTACAAGGTAGTAGATCACCTTCACCCATACACACGGGATTTAAATATAAAAGCATACTAGTGCACTATGGAACATGTCAGAGAATGCATAGATTCTTGGGGGCTATACCTCGTAAACGGACAGAAGTCATATGCTGATGTTCGTAGGAGAGACCTCGAGTTCGCAATAGGCGATCGGATCTTCCTTAGAGTTTCACCTATGAAGGGAGTTTTCAGATTTGGGCGGAAGGGCAAGCTTAGCCCGAAGTATGTAGGACCATACCTTATTACGGAGCGAGTGGGCCCATTAGCCTACAGATTAGAATTACCTGTTGAGCTTGGGAGAGTGCACAATGTGTTTCACATTCTCAACTAAAGTAGAATATGCCTCACCCGTCACATATCTTAGAGCCCGAGACACTCGAGCTAGATCCTACACTTAGATATGAGGAGACCCCAGTTCGCATTTTAGACTCCAAAACTAGGGAGACCAGGAACAAGACCATTAGAATGGTCAAGGTTCTTTGGTCAAACCACGACATTGAGGAGGCGACATGGGAGTTAGAAGACTCCATGCGAGACAAGTATCCAGCACTTTTCTCTTAGTTTTGTGTATACTTGTGAGGGGTACGTGGGCGTAACCCTTTTTAAGGGGGGTAGAGCACCACATGCGACTTGCATATCTGCAGTCTATACTAGTTTTGTATTTGGTTGATTGTGTTTGACTGTTGTGCATGTGTGCAATTGGTTGAATGGTTATTGATATGTCCTATGTGACACTTGGTTGGTTATTGTTGTGCCATATGTCACACTTGAATGGTTATTGGTGTGTTCTATGTAACACTTGGTATTGATGTGTCCTATGTGACACTTGGATGGCTATTGACGTGTTCTATGTAACACTTGGATGGTTAATAAAAGTACACTTATTTACTTTGCAGTATATTCATTCCTACAATCACACAAGAGATTTACTGCCAAGGGTTTACGCCTCTGCACTCTGTAGGACTGAGTGTTTTGGTATTGCACTTGTGCAGTGATGACCTAGTGGGATAGCTAAGAAGTTGGGACACTTATTTACTTTACAACAACTATCAAGTACTTATGCTATGATTACATTGTTTGCCATGAGCAAGGTTATGTGTATGTACGAATTGCATACACTCAGATTACTGATGGAATGTAGAGGTGTCAATATAGTATTGACACCCAGGAATGATAAGCATACAGGGAATAGATACGAGGAACTTGATTCCATAGGATATGTAAGTAGAAGTTATGACTTCGGGACGAAGTCCTTTTAAGGGGGGTAGACTGAAATACCCCTAACCTTTAAATTATTAAATAATGGTAAATAAATATTATCTGGGGGATTATTAAACCCTGAGAAAAGTATATGAACAGTTAGGCGTTAAAAACGCACCTAAACTCCTAAAGGTCATAAACGAGCATTAAGCCGGACCTTAAGCAAATCAAGTTATATAAGCTATGAACATCTGATGAAGTTAATCAATGATCATTATATGACCCTTAGAACAAAAGACCTCATCTAAAACTGAGTAAAAGTACAAAATGCCCGGGAGTTCCCTTAAAGGCCCTTAAGGCCCGAAAGTCCCGGAAATACTTTTTAGGATGAAGTAAAGCTTTACACTTCATTCCAAATTCACCATAACATCTTATTAAATATGTAAGATGAAGTTATCATGATAAATTCTCAGTTAAAGACAAAGTGCTCCGAGGTTCCTGATGAGGGCCCCATAAACCCTTGGGAATGCCCCGGAGAGGTACTGAAGTGGCACAAACTCCAATATAAATCATTCTTAGAGTTCCTATCATTAATATTCATCATTCTAAAGAGAGTGATAAAGCTACTTTTTCAAAAATACAAAGTGCTCGAGGGAAATTCTTAACTCTTCTTTTTGCCCCGGGAGTGGCCCGGTAGCCCGGAAATTGTCTTGAGTTGATATAACCCCTTATAACTAAATGTAACACTTTAATATATTATTATTGACTATAAATAATATTTATAATTACTTGGAACTCATAGCGACAACTTAATTTCTAGAAAATCCTTAAAGCACAAAAACACACCTTCGGGTGTCACAAAAATGCGTTCGACGCAATTACCTTGAAGTTTTTGAGGAGCCACGAGTTGATAATATTAAAAGGGGATACATTGACCATCTAAATCAATTAAATACAGTGCTAAACACATAGCACAACCAGGGCCGATTTTATCATCAAAAAGGTACCTAAAATCAGCATTTTTACCTTATAACTTTCATCTTTTACCATGATATAAATGTACCAAATAAATGCTGGAACCTATTACATGTTATAATATGGTCTTAATAAAATATAGTGTGACAGGAATCAAATTAAAAATTAGTCCCATCTACTCTCTATTGTATGCGCCATTTAAGGTATATATTGGACTAGTCTAGCTTAAAAATCATGTCTTATGGATGATGACTCATCCTATCATGTATTATATGATAATGTATCAAACAATTGCAGTCAGATGAAGTCCATTACAGTATACCTACAAGAAGACAGCAAGTACAATTAGTATAGGAAAATAATGGAATTAAAAAATACAAGCTAGAGCTACCTTTTTACATGACTATAAACAATGAAGTCAAGTTGCTCCTATAGCACATGGAGCTGCCGATATTGATCAGGAATGAGGGGGAATGATTGCTGATTAACTAGTCAAAAGAATACACTACCTAATTAAGCATAATTCATGGTCAAATATAGACAAAAATCTAGTATATACAAACAGCACATGGTCACCGATTTTATGCAAGAAAAGAAGACATTAATTGCATTATTATTTAGTCAAATAATACACTCACCTGGCTAGCATGTTCTCTTGTCTTAAAACAAACAAAAATCAATTGACATCTATAGCCTATGCAGCCGAGAATCACAAGGAAAAGAAGGAAAGATTAGTATGGTAATTAGCTTAGAAAAATCAAAATAAGACATGTACCTACCTTGTCTTGTCATCTTCTTTCAACTATCAAACAAAGCCTCCATTATCTGCCTTGTCTCAGCCGAAAACAAGCACAATAATGAGAGCATTTCTTAAGCCAAACACCAAATTAATAAACAAAGAAAAGACTAAACAATTTGACAATTATTGTGTCAAAATAATTCCAATTTGATTCCTTTCTTTCCTTACCTTATTCCTACGTGAGGTTAGCTCATTCTTTCCTTGCCTTCATCCACTGATTTGGTAAGTCTCCCTTTGCTCTCTCTTTTCTTTTTCATTTGTTAGTTCATCCCTTAGAGCTTCAAAGCTCCATTAATGGTATTCTAAGTTCTAATACCATTTCTATGTAATTTCCTAGTTAAAGCTTCTAAGTCTTGAAGGAAGAATCATCCTAGGAACTCTTACAATTTTCGCCAAGGTTAGATGCTCCATGGAGGTTCCTAGATTCAACAACAACACAAGGAACAACAAGATCAAGTTAAGGTATATTTTCATATTGAAAATCCTAAGTAAATTCTTTAACCTATAACCGAAAATTATAAGCTTCTAAATCTATATTCTCTTCATTATTTCATGAAGGAAACTTGGATCTACAACCATCCCAAGGTGTACCAAAAATACCTTGTTAAATTCCTAAGGTAAACTGTTGTAAAACTCCTCCAAATCGTATTTATAAATCCTTGTTAGAAGTCTAACAAATGGATCTCCTAAATATATATAAGGAGGCCAAAAGTTCTTCATCAAGATAGCATTTGGAGAGCTTGGAATTCAAGGAGAAATCAAGTACAAGAATTATCTTGATTTAAGGAGTAAGTTTCTATAATTAAGGTTTATTAAGTTTAAGCTTGACTTAACCTTCAAACTTTGGTATAAAAATTATGTATAAGCCTTAGTAATATTAAGGCCGAAAATATTGAGTTAAAATGTCAAGAAAAATAATTTATAACATATAAGGTAAGATTATTACCTTAAGGTATAAAATTGTGTCACAAAAATTAATTAGGATACATATATACTTAGGCCGAATTATCTAAGGACTAAATGTTATATTTTGAGTTTATAATCATTCTAAGTCATTAGCATAATTTTTAGAA
The DNA here is from genome assembly GCA_023374045.1 of Limonium bicolor. Lineage (NCBI taxonomy): Eukaryota > Viridiplantae > Streptophyta > Magnoliopsida > Caryophyllales > Plumbaginaceae > Limonium > Limonium bicolor. The sequence goes on from CM041780.1 coordinate 11,182,346, forward strand.
GTGTTACATAGCTTATATAAATTTATAAGTATTTATTATAAGGTACAAATCAAGTTTTGAAACTATATGGTAAAGATTTGTGAAAGCCGAAAATAAAAGGGATTATTTGGTGATTTTCGAAACATATAAGTATATTATCTTATATTACAAATTTTGGGAGTATTAAAAATAGCTACAAGTATTTAAATGACTAGTTTAATAAGTTATGTGGTTAAAATGTAAATTTTGAAAGGTTTAGTGCATTAAAAATAATTGCCGAGTAGACTTGGCAATTTGGGTCGCTGGGTCGGGTTGATATCAACCCTAACCCAACCCATTTAAAATATCATTAACCCATGCCCAACCCAAAAATGGATGGGTCAGAAAATCATGACCCTAACCCAACCCGTTTAAAATCCTTCAACCCTAACCCAACCCTCCCAACCCATTTTTTAAGCATACAATAATTTAGACGGATTAGGAGTAGACTTTAATAAAAAAATCTAAAAACATCCAGTGCTAACTAATTAGGATGAAACAAAAGGAAAAGAAGTAATCTTGCTTGATCGACCCAACTTTAAACAAATTTCATGTTATGCAAAGAATGTAAAAGTACTACACCAATTTCCCATGAATAGAATAACACATACTTTTTCCATAAGTTTATATTTATCAATCTGAGCATAAAGCTCTACCACTGTTGGGGAGAAATCCTATCTAGATATGCACATGATCCTAGTGCCCTTAATAAAGAGGGAGCGAAAATGAAAATCCTCATTATGTATTAGAGAAATATACTAAAGATAAATCTTCTAAAGTTAGAAATAATTTTTAAACTGAGAGCTCAAAGCCTCAAACTATAACTAATAGTTATAAAAATAATTACACCTGTTTAAAATGAGTGCTCATGCCTGAGAAAAGTAAAATCACAATCACTTAATCGTTACCAACAGTTGAGGAACTTCTATGCATCACGATATCCGTATTGTTGGCTTCAAAATTCACTAAAAGGTCTATAATCAAGATCCTACTTACAAAAAATACTTATCACCTACTTTTGTTCACCATTCAAGAAAATCAAAACATACATATGTTCTCAAGAACAACTATGACAGTGAGAATAAGAAAAACAAACCTTGGACAGAGATGAAGAGCGACATAGACATGAACAACGATGTAGAGAAGAAAAATGAATGTGAGTCTACAAGACGAGAGTATTTGAGTTTTCAACATTATATTAAGGTCTGGTTGGGCCCTTTGTTTGATATGCAGCTGGTTAAGCCGTTTGTTTAGTTAAAAGTATGTGATATTATTACAGATGGGATAGTTCAACTGCACTTGGGCTTAAGGCTAAGGTATAGTTTCATCTGAAAATAATATATATAATTGTGAATTAATTATTAACAAATATATTTTCGGGTTTCTGGTTGGGTCAAGGGTTATGATCTCTACCCTAACCCAACCCACAAAATTAGCTTATTACCCTAACCCAACCCAAAAAATAGATTGGTCAATAATCAAGACCCTAACCCGCAAAAATATGGGTTGGGTTCGGGTTGGGTCAAAATTGCCAGGTCTATAATGCCGAGGATTAAATGGGTGATTTGGTATATTTATGTTATAATATAAGGTAGGAATTAATATTATGAATTTTGGTGAATTTAAATAAGTGTTTAAGTGTTAAAATAACTTCTAATAAAGTTTTGGGGCTATTTTGTAATTATTGGAAAGTTTAGAGGTGAAACCGAATTATATATGATTTTATGGGTATATTAAAGTATTAACTATGAAATTAAGTCTTGGTCAAAGTGTTGACCAAAAAATTTGGGTTAAAATGATTTATGACATAAAATATTAAGTTTATAAAAGTTTTGGGGTGAATATGAAATTTATAAGAATTAATATGTAGAACCGAATTAAACAAGGGGCGAGAATGTAATTTATAAAAGTATAAGGGTTGTTTCGGTAATTAAGGAAATTAAATAGTAAAACTATAGTTTATAAGTTAATATGTAACATATATAAAGTTTTGGGGTTAAATTGTAAATAAAGAAAAGATGTATATTAAGACCGAAAGTACATGTGGTCATTTGGTGATTTATAAAAAAATTAGAATATTCACTTTATAATTATCGAAAGCTAATATGGATATTTGGTAAATTAAAAAGGTAATGTGGTTAATTAATAATTTACAAAAGTTAATGTGTATATTATGTAATTACCGAATTTAAAGGTTATTTGGTAATTTATAAAAGTTATTGTGACCAAATTATAATTACAGAAATTAATAAGGTTAGTTTGGTAATTTAATAAAGAAAGGAATTAAAGTTAAGTAATATGATATATTATGGAATATAATATAAAGTTTATAAAATAAATGTGGTTAAAATAAAAATAACCAAAGGATATTGATATATGGAATAAGTGAAAATAATTATGGATATGTAATTAATGAGATAAAGATATATCTTGAATTGGAAAGTTCATTATCACATGTGGATATCACATAAAATAACGAACTGATGAACTACCTAGAACCACTGTTAAATAACAGGGGGAAATAAAGAAGATTCGGAGTTAGTATATTACAAGTGTTAGTTCTACCGTGACAATACTGTAATATTTAGTGAATAACTATATTGATATTACCCGGTATTGCATGTATATATAACAGCGTACGGGATGAGATTACTGAACGTGAATTTGTCAAGCTAGCAGTTACTCGGTGAACGATATGTTAATTGTATGGTCTAAATGTCCTAAGGATTTTCCTAAGGTCCAGACGTTATGTGTTTAATTGTTTAAGTACGATATCTGTGATTTATGTATATGATATTGTACACTGTATTGCTCAACACTGTTGCGTTTTATTTTTACGGGAACGTCTTATGACTGGAAGTTTATACATCTAAACTGGAACAGGACTAACTGATCTTTAGGTATTATTGAACCTAACTGATGGTCAACTGTTATAGTCTTAACTCAAGGATTGGATATTGTATGTAACACCCCGTCCAAAGCCAATCGTGGTTATCACAAACTTAACACTTAATCAAAAACGTCACAGTGGAAATAACAAACATCGGGACCTTGCCACGGTCTGATCATTAGAATATACCGAACCTTACCGATTTACATCACTTATCCAAAAATACACAACCGACCAAAATACCACTAACCAACCGAGTTTAAGCATCTAAGTCATAAACACCAACTTACATCAGTTTAAATATAAACAGACAGGCGCACAAGCGCAACCCGTGCTCAAAATAAGTAACCCATCCTAAGTCTAACCGCTCTACTCTCGTGGTGTGACTTCATGGGCCTCTTACCTGCAAGTGTAAAAACAGCCCCCAAAGCGGGTCAGCACGAATGCTGGTACGACCCTCTCGTGGCCCCTAAGCTAACGGGGCTACGACGACTAATTGTCGATAGCATGGAAGTTATTTAGATACACAAGCATAATATGAAGTGCAATAAACAACCATCCACAAATGAACATACATAGTCCACACACAAATGAACGACTCAAGCATTCCCTTAACAAATGGGTTAGCAATAACCTCCTCCAGATCTGATTCCTCTTATCCTCAGTCCTCCTTAACTTACCTCAGTCTTAACCTTATCTTAACCTCAGTATACAAACCGTTCCTAGAATGGAAATGGTTGTAGCTTAACTCAAACTTAGGATTTAGGTGATCCTATCGCACCATCTTAATGCCACCTACCTTGGACGGGAGTCCAGTGTAGCTGAGTCGGCAACCGACCCTAGGCAACAACTCCGAAGACAAGTCCTTAAGCGGAGGGCGGATCTGATTCAGATACCGACCCCCTTTCCTTAGCATGCATGACCGGAGTCAGTCCCGGGTTCCTCACTCCCCCCTTAAGTTCCAGTTAGTGAAAATCTTACAACCATGTGATAGTTAAACCTTAACGGGTATTAACCAACAGATACCAATACTTAACCCCTTTTCTTAACTCAATAAGTACTAAACTTAGTTAGTAACAATCTCAAGTCTCGTGGGTTAGTGTAAAGAAAGACACATTCACAACGAGAACAAGTATAACCGGTTGCATGCTTTATCTTGTCTTAGTCATAGCAAATAACAGATAGCACACAAGCTGAGGGACACCTCGTTAGCAAGCAGGTCACAAGAAAGACTGTACCGTTCACCGTTGACTATCGTTTGTTTAACCTTCTCCGGGGTCCCAATTCACAAACCTAAAACATTCATTCATTTTTAGGCCATTAGTTAGTTGCACCTTACTTAACTCATTTAGTCCCTAAAGATTCCCATCAAATACTCACTTATGTCCTTACCACTTAACCTTATAAACTTAACTTTAAACATTAAGGTTTATACTTATCTTAACTTAATTCCTTAGGTTCTTAGGTTCCTAATCATTATTACCCAACCAATGGCATACCTTATAATCAGTTAGCATCTTTAGAATTTAAAATTTCTTTTTTTTTGTTTTTGGCTCGACCGACATACCGACCGACCTTACCCAAGGTCGGTCCATTCCAGGACATATTACCGTTTGAAAATTTTACCCCGACCGACCTTGCAAGTCCGGTCCCCAAGGTCGGTCCATTCCCGAGAGTTTTCCCCGTGGGAAATTTAAGCCCGACCGACCTTGCCAAGGTCGGTCCCAAGTATGGTCGATTCCAGAGACCAATTCCCGTACAAAATTCTAGGCATGACCGACCTTGTAAGTCCGGTCCCAAGGTCGGTCCATTCCAGAGACTCAATCCGTACTCAAAACACAAGCCCGACCGACCTTGCAAGTCCGGTCCCCAAGGTCGGTCCATTCCAGAAACTCAATCCGTACTCAAAACACAAGCCCGACCGACCTTGCAAGTCCGGTCCCCAAGGTCGGTCCATTCCAGAAACTCTTTCCGGTAGTGTAAACTGAGCTCGACTGACCTTGCAGGTCCGGTCCCTAAGGTCGGTCGGCTCCAGAACTTTGTTTCTAAATTCCCATTTGTCTCCAAACTTCACCTCATAAATCCTAGTATGTTCTAACCTCATTTGGGTACTTCAAATACACCTTAAGCCCTCCACTAAACTCATTAAATCACTCACCAATATCCACCTTAGTCATTATGCATTCTCCTTATAATAATGCCAACACTTGTAATGTTTCCCACTAGGTTTCTAAGTGGTGGTTCATACCTAATGTAACCACTATGCCAAATGCTTCCTCACCACTATAACATCATCTCCCAAGCATCTTTCACCATCTAAAACTCCTTTATGCAACTACTTAAAGCTTCTACACAAGTTTATGCCTCCTTCTACCAAAACATTATTTTCCTTCCTACTTGTTTACCAATATTTGCCTAAGTCCTAACTACACAAGTATATGCCAAGACATTCATTTGATTCCTAAATCCTCCATGATGGTGCCTAAGTCATTCTAACTCATAAAACACCTTAAACTCACCCTTCTTCATCAAAACTACTCCTAAAGTTTCTTAGTACTTCCTTAGTCATAAAATCTCCTTACACATCTTAAACACTTAGGTTCTTCACTAAATTTTGCCATGGGTTCTCTAGTATATTATTACACCAAAACATTTAGTTTCTCACCATCAAATAGCTATCAACATCCAAACTCTCATTAAACCTCCTTAAAACACATCATACACCAAAACTACACTACATCACAATATAGTGCATAAACTTAAATTGCTTGGCACTTAGGCCCTTAAATGACTTGGCTCTTAGGCCCTTAAATGCATAAATCTTAAACACTGAATTTCTTCAATATAAATAGCCTTTGACCTGCGAATACACACAACAAGGCTCCCATTGCAATTTAAATGTTCTTATAATTCACCTTGACATTCCTAAACTATCTCCTTTTTCCCATTTGCTCCTTAGTCACAAGTTCACCAGTATAGTCATTGTTTCTCCTAGGTTTTTATAACTCTTTCCCAATGTACACTCTACACTAAACTCATCACATATCTAAATCCCACCCCTTAATGCATTATACACCTTAAGGTAAGACATTTACCTTGTTCTTTTTCAAACTTCACAAACTTTCTTCCTTAGATTTTCCTGGCTCAATCTCGGTCACCAAATCAAGTTTTCCTTGCCGATGTTCTAAGCAATATTCAATGACTCCAATGAGTACTAAACAACACACTAACCTTAAGGAATAAAACCTAGGTTAAAAATGTGTTTTAAGGTATTAAATTGATTGTTTTACCTTGGTTTCTCAAGACAAGCTTGGAAATGAGTAAAGAAGGTCCTCCTTTATCCCTTGGAGAGTAGAAACAAGCTAGCACAAAGCATAAACATGAAGCCCCATGAGTGATAATTTTCAGACATGTGAAGAAATGGCGGGAACTTCATTTTTCTTACATATTCTTTACCTTAAGAGAATGGAGAAGCTAATGGAGTCTCCAAGCTTGAGTTTTCTCTTCTAATGGCGGTTTGCCTTGGCTCCAAAATGAGGCTCTTGAAGTTTTGAAAAGATAGAAAGGAAGAGCTTGAGCTAACTAAGAGACATATGTGCTTGGTTTTGATTTTGGAGCTTAAATGAGCAAGATGTGGGCAAAAGAAGATAAATGAGATATTTTGATTCCTTAAAAAGCAAATAGTAAACCACTTACTTTTCCTCTTTTTCTTCTAACATTAATTGGCTACTCTTGGTGACTCACACCCTTAGAAAACCGCCCCCCTCATTAATTAGGCTAGTCATGGTCTTGTTTGACCAACTAAATAAACTAAATTGACTAAAGACTAAACTAGACACTATTTGATTACTATTCACAAACTAGTGCACATAATTGTGAAAATTTTGATTTCCAATTGATTTAGACTTCCTAATGTGATAATAATTAGCACACAAGTTAATTAAGGAGTAATCATGGGCATTTAGCCATTTAAAACCCCTTTCTAAGACAATTTTTTAAAAAATGTGCTTTAAGAGTCCTTAAAGCACAATTTGTGTTTTAGCTTGTTTTTGAGCTTGGTTTTCTTTGGTAATTTACTTAAAGTGACCATTAGGATATTACTAAGGTCTTAGAATGATATTTGGGTGCTCACCCAAGTCTCTCCAAGCTTAGAGCACGTTTTTGCTTAAACTGCTCTTTTGGTGTTTCCTTATGTTTTCTTTGATTAAAAATGTTTCTTAATGTTTCCAAGGCATATTTAGCCTTATTATATCTTAGTTTATCACTTAAGAACCATATCTAAGTTTGGGGTATTTCATTGTATCATTAACAAAAAGGGCTAACTTATAAAGAGAGGAATCCAGACTGTTTCGACTTTCTGGTTGGGTATCGTGATCACTACGAGAGACTTCAATGGGGAGTCACTCAAGGGAATCCATTGTCCACATTCGACGATGGCGGAGAGCACTGCTGTTGGTGCACAGGTTCGACTGGATCGGTCATTATCTAGGGCCATAAGGTCAGCTGGTAACGGTTCCTTTGGAACCTAGGGGACATACTGTCCATTATTAAGTTATTAAGGGTTGTCTTAACATGACGCCTGAGGTGGAATTTAATTGGAAAAGTTTAAGAGGTTGGTTTAAAGGATAAGGGCCCGGTGGCCAACCAACAAGTACAGAAAATTAATACGTGTATCTTGTTTGGTTATTGTTATGGATTATTGGTGATTGATTATTTGGTTGTTGTTACTATTATGTGATGTGATTTGCAGGTGAACTGTTATGTGATTGTTTAACTATTTACAGTTATTACTGTTATTATTGTAAACCAGTATTTCATGTAAAGAATCTAATATCAAGATAGCTAAAATGACTTAAGGAATCTAGATGACTTAGGACTACATTTTGCATACCAGCATTTCGATTGCTCAGCCCTTCAATGGGCAAAACATTTCAGGTTACTGAAGAAGACACAAGACGGAGTGCGGGGCACAGGGTAGCAGATGGGTTTTAATAAAGAACTCTTTAAGTTTATTATGTGTTGTATTAAGGAGATTGTTGTATTCAGTTAGTTGCTCATTTAGTTTGGATTTGGTTTGTAATATTAAGGGTGCTCAGTATCTGTTCATCACAGCGTGAGGAGTTGAGATTGTTGGAAGGAGTAAGGATGCCTTGTTACTCACAAGGGTGAGTAACGGTGTGTAACACAAAGGTAGATAGTTTTTATTTTCCGTTGCGAATTATCATTTATTATGCTACGACTTGTGACGTTATTACAGGTTTAGGATTAGGGGTGTAACAACCTTCCTTTCTATCTTTTCAAATCCTTCAAAGCTCAAGTTTGGTGCCATGAGAAAACTCCATTGATGGAGGAAAATCAAGTTTGAAGAGCTCTTTTGGTTCTCCATTCATCCAAGGTAATGAAAGTGAAAGAAAAATTAAGTTTCCTTCATTTTTCTTCATGACCGAAAATTTCATTCTCATGGGGGTTTTGCTTTACACCTTGAACTAGCTTGTTTTGATCACCAAGGACTAGTGGAGGTCCTCTTTGATTCATACCCAAGTCTATCTTGAGACTTCAAAGGTAATCATCCACTTTTATGCTTTAAAACACACATTTTAACCTAAGAATGAGTTCTATGAGTTTAGGCATTGTGCTAATTGGATAATTTGAATGTGAATTAGAACATTGGCAAGGGAATTAAAGTTCATTTCGGAAAGTCAAGCAAGAAAATCCAAGGAGAAAAGTGTGAAAAGCTTGGAAAAACAAGGTAAATGTTTTATCTAATGGTGGTTTAAGGTTTTAAGGGATGAGGTTTAGATAAGTACAAATGTAGCTTAAAGCTTACATTATGTAATGGGTTATATAACCTAGGAAAAGGAATTTAAACAAGCTTGTGACCAAGGAGCCAATGGGAATGAGTTAGTAAGATAAGTATAAGGTGAATTATGAGAACAATTATATTGCTATTGGAGCATTGTTGTATGTATTTGCAGGTTGAAAGCTTTTATATGTGGGAAATTCAGTGTTTAAGTTTAAGTCATTTAAGGGCCTAAGAGCCATGTCATTTAAGAGCCTTAGTGCTATGCAATTTAAGATTATTGCACTATATTGAGTTTATTGTGAATGAGTAGATTTTGGTGAGAAAATAAGATGAAAAAGGATTTGATGTGTGTGAGATGATTGAATGAGAAAAACCATGCATATGGGCATGATAATATACTAGAGGAGCTATGACGAAATTTTAGTAGAAAACAAAGTGTTTATGTGGTGGTTGTGAATTAATATGACCTAAGATTTGTTAGGAACGATTATAAGGAATTTGATAGAAATGTGTTAACAAAGGTGTTCTTGATAATTGGAATGACCTAGAGTTGCCTAGGAGGAATTAGAGGATTGGTGATTGTATTAAACACACCAAAGTCATGGTATTAGAAATGTTGAGACTTGTGCAAAAATCTATAGGAAATGATGTATAATACTTTGAGATGATTTAGGTATGAACTAGAGAATACAACAATGAGAATTTTGGGTAGCTTGTGTAGGTGGTGAAGATGCTATTGTTGGATTAATAAGATTATAGTTTGGATGATAATGAGTGGACTTGGGTGATGGAAGTGAAAATTGTAGGAGAATGTTGTAAATTGTCAAGGAAATGACTAGGAATGTATAAGAGTGTTTAACCATGAGAATGGTGAGAATTGAGGAAAGGGGATGGAAATGTCTAAGGAGGGTGTAGCATGGTCAAAGTAAATGAAAAACATTGTTAAGGTGAAATACCCCAATCTTTAAATAATTAAATAATGATAGATAAGTATTATTTATGGGATTATTAAACCCTAATAAAAGCATATAAACACTTGGGCGTTAAAACGCACCTAAACTCCTTAAGGTCAAAAACGAGCGTTAAAGCCTGACCTTAAGTTAACCAAGTTATATAAGCTATAAAACTCAAATAAAGTTAACAAAGGGTCATTATATGACCTTTAAAACACAAGACCTCAGTAAGAACTGAGTAAAAATACAAAATGCCCGGGAGTTCCCTTAAGGGCCCTTAAGGTCTGAAAGTCCCGGAAATACTTTATTTAATAAAGTAAAGCATTACACTTCATTCTAAATACACAATAAAACTTTAATTAACATTTAAGATGAGGTTCTCAAGATATATTCTCAGTTAGAGACAAAGTTGTCGGAGGTTCCAAATGAGGGCCCCATAAACCCACGGGAGTGCCTCGGAGAGCAACCGAAGTGGCACGAACTCCAATATAAATCATTCTAAGAGTTCCTATCATCTATATTCATTATTCTAAAGAGGGTTCTAGAGAAACTTTCACAAAAATTAACAAAGTGCTCGGAGAAATTTCTTAACGCTCCTTTTTGCCCCGGGAGTGTCCCGTTAGCCCGAAAATTGAGTTACAAGTTTATATAACCCCATATAACTCAATGTAACACCTTAACCTATTATTATTGACTATAAAAAATGGCAATAAACACTTGGAACCAATAGCGGCTAATTATTTTCCAGAAAATTCATAAAGCACAAAAAAGCACCTTCGGGTGTCACAAAAACGCGTTTTACGCAATTGCCTTGAATTTTTTGTGGAGCCACGAGTTGATAATCTTAAAAGGGGATATATTGACCATCTAAATCAGTTGATGGCAGTACTAAATTCACAGCAAATGTGGGGGCGATTTTGGGATCAAAAAGGTACCTAAAATCAGCATTTTTACCTTAAAACTTTCATCCTTTACCATAATAAAAATATACCAATTAAATGCTGGAACCTATTACACATATTAATATGGTCTTAGTACATAATAGTGTAACAAAAATCAAGTTAAAAATCAAGTCCATCTGACCTCCATTCCATGCGCCAATATGGGTGGTTTTTGACTAGCTTTAACAAAAAATATGTCTTGTGATATTGTGACTCACCTAGCATATACTATATGATAATGTAGCAATAAAATTCAGTCAATTTGGGAGTGCAGCACCGATTTTTCCCCGCAAGAAAACAAGGGATATTAGCTTATACTAAGATAAAGAAATTAAACATAAATCTAGTCATACTTTTGACTAGTCAATTTAACAAGGAAGAACAAGTGGCTCCATTGTCTCATGGCTGCCGATTTAAATCAAGAAAAGGAGGGTATGAGTTACTGCTAAATCAATCAAGGGAACAAGTACCTAACCATCAAGACTAACTTGTTGCAATAAAACAAAAATCAAAGTCTTGGTAGTAGCATTGACTACCGAATTCAACCTAAAGTAATGGGGTTTGATTGCCTCATTTATTAGTCAATGAAACACAAACCTAACAAGCATTATTCCTTGTCTCCAATCAAGCAAAAATCAGTTGTCATCTAGCACATAACAACCGAGAATCATAAGGAAAATAAGGGAGTAATTAACATGTTAATTGACTTAAAAATTCAAAGAAGACTACTACCACCATACCTCTTGTCTTCTAGCTCTCAATCATCAAACAAGACTCCATTATTTCATCCTCAATCAGCCGAAAACATGTCTCAATTAAGAGACTTTTGTAGTCAAATTCTAAGTCTAATTAATCAAAAACAAGACATAAAATAATGCCTTGTATCATACCAATGATTTCCAATCTTTCTTCCTTGTCTTTCTTTCTTAATACCTCACGTATCCATTCATTTCCTTGCCACATTAACCGAATGGTAAGTCTTCCTTCTCTGCTCTCTCTTTTCTTCTTCCTTTGGTAATTTAAATCCTTAGAGCTTTAAGCTCCATTAATGGTGTTCTAAGTTCTAACACCAATTTTGTAACACCCCAACTACAACCATACACTTAACAACAAAATAGCAGCGGAAAACCGAACTCTTCACATTACTTAACTCAATGGTGTTACACGCCGTTAACCACCCACGTGGCTAACAAGGCTAATACCATATACCTATACATTGTATCGGTCTGATGGACTAGATTCCCGAGCGACTACACATTACTATCCCTTTCCATTAACAACAAAAACATACACATACCTTCCAACTGTACCGGGTATTTACAAACTAATGCCGATAACAATTTCGGTCTTACTACACCTACTGTACACATACAACTTAAATGACTATCCATGTACAAACGACTACCCCGTCCTACTCTCGAACGGCTTCCAGCTCCTTGTACCTGAAATAGGAAAAAGAAGAGAAAGGGTGGCCCCCCAGGGGCTCAGCACCTTTGCTGGTATGGTAATCCCGCAGCCCGCATGCTACCGGGCCACGCACAACTAATTGTCGTCTTAACATGCGGTTGATTATATTGAATCATGCGTGTAAACTATAAACACACAACACATTACATTCCACCGTAATGGCTCAACAAAAACAGGCAACACATCCATACTTGATAAATCACTCATTGTGTTCTTTAACCCTAGAGGGTTCTCCTCTAATGGAGCTACTTCCTTAATAGACGACACTTACCCAATAATCGGGTTATCCTTAAACGCCTTTTATTATAAACTGGGATTCATATCCATGATCCACATACTCCACATTTTAACAACATATAACATCACACCGCTATAAGAATTACGGCACAACAATAACACATAACACAACGGGTACGGTTCTCTTAAGGAACCGACCCCAAACATAATTAGTTCACTGTAGAGCCTAGAGAATGTTGCCAACTCATGATAAGCTCGTTACACAACACTCGTTACCGTCCTAATAGTCGGACGAGTAACTTAACTTAAAGATGGATCGGATTTAGTGACCCGAACACACCACCAAACACATGTTCCCCCTAAACCGATCATAAGTCAGAATAGCTAAGCTTTGGAGTAAGCTAATGGGAGATCGTAACCCGTGAGGGAAACAACCATAACAGAGAGGAGGGTAAGGCTAAAAAGGATACCCACTCCCAAACAACGCGCGACCGGAACATCCGGATTCCTCACCCCCCATAATATATTTAAACATAGTTAAGGGCTCCACTGTGGAACCTATCACATCCATTCACCTTACAGTATCACAACTGGGTTAAACACACAAGGGAGGTCCATACATTCACACACAAACATCACACAATTAACTCACGCATAGCTGTGGTTAGAACGTCCCATGGTTCGGGTCGTTAAATCCGAATACCGATCTCTCATGTGATCCTAGACTCAGTTAGCTAAGGTTTAACACTTTCGAGGTTAAATGGTATCGGAACTAGACACGCCACATATATGAATTACTGTAAACTCATTACATACTTTTATCTTATAATGTGGCAAACATTCAGAAAAACACATTGTAACGCCCCTATTTAACTTAAATGCAGCGGAAAGTAAAATACTAAGGCGATTACAAATCATCGGGTTCCAAGCACCCGGCCCCAAACCTCACCAATTACATCTTATAAAATTATAACTGCTACGGTCTGAACTCGAGAAAACATAACATAACCTAACAATAGAAAAATACGTCAATGCTCCACAAATCCTAATTCCCACCCCAATCACTCAGATTCATCGTGGCCACCTGTATAACAACTCATACCTGCAAGATAAAACCAAGCAGCCCACCCCGGGAGGGCTGAGTCAGTTCCCTGGAATGGAACTGGTACAATCCTCATAACAGAAATTAAAACATAATCTTTAAACAATATAGAAACTTGGAAAGAAACTCTTAAAAACAAAACAGAGGAACAAGGCACTTCGAAATCACCAAGTCAAAGCAACAAGCAAGAAATAGAGATAGTCAACAGAAAAGATAAAGTTAGTCAATTAAAACCACACCAGGAGTTAGTGAACATCCCATGCTTAAGTTAGATTAGGTTCCAGTTAAGAGTAGAAAGACCCAAGTAGTCACAAGGTCTAGGGAAGGAAAGAAGAAATCCAAGAACCAACAACTCAAGAGTGGAATGAAACCAATTGGAAGAGATGGCTCTGCTGCCAATTACGTCCCTTTTGGGACAGGGGATATACAACCCCTCGCTGTTAACTACGTCCGATAGGACGGGGATATACAGCCCCTCGCTGTTTACAACGTCCGATTGGACAGGGGACATACAGCCCCTCGCTGTTTACCGGTGAAGATGTGCGCACATCACAACAAAGACTCAGCTCATGGTTGAAACGATATCCGGAGTCGAAAGAAGAATTTAACAAGATAGACATTTTCCCATATCCCCACTAGATTATTAACTGCACAAGTGCAATACCTAAACACTCAGTCCTACAGAGTGCAGAGGCGTAAACCCTCAACAGTCAATATCTAATGAGGCAACCAGATAAGAGGAACCAATGATCATGTGAGTTGTACATTCAAGGCTTAGTCAGTCACATCAAGCTGAGTTAGTCACACAACAGTTTCCTTTCAAGATTCATTCAAGCTCAGTTACTGTTTCTCAAAACATTCCATAAAGTTCGTCACCAAAAGTATCTGAGTACGAGAAATCGTACCTGGTATATGTAGAAGCAGTAACCAAACTTGAAAATGCGAACTACTTCCACTAATCACCTATAATTAAAGTATTCCAAGCATTGATTAGTTAAGGCACTATAATGCTACACATCCTCTATTCTTATTAGTCTATAGTTTTGTTTTACAGTTACTCTCTCCTAAGGATCTGGCTAGATCTCGTAATTAAATCTTTAATGTATACTTAACTTATTCCATTTACCTACTCCTGATTATAGGTTTAATTTAATTAAACCCTTTGGTTACGCTTGGCTAACTTACTTTGACACCTATTTAAGGTTTAGGATATGTATTTCCCCCTAATAGTCCACCTAGAAGTCACATTAACATTTAATATTTTTAATTGTCATGTATGAATTGGGTTTATCCCAATTTTTCCCTCTTAATATGTTTCCCATAAGGTATGTTACTTCTTTTATTTACTTCTAATGTATTTATATATACACTTATATTTTCCTTAGGATTTATCCAAAGCATTCTTCAAGAAATCCTTATTGTATTTAATTATATTTAATATCTTTTAGACATATCCACAACTGATATATGGTTTATAAAATAAAGTGTTTTCCCTAGTTTTAATTAACCATATTAACCTTCATAATAACAATATGTAGTTTAGTTTAATACCTTGATTTAATATAAGTTCCTATTTTATTTCTCTCACATATATATATATATATGCAAACAACTTTTACTTCACTTAAAAGATAATACCCAAAATATTTATAAACATACTGGTATAAAATGTTAATTTAGGTTTAATTATTTTCCCCAATCTAAAAAGCTTATTAACAAACCATACTTTAATTTTTGTTACATTAAAAACCATATATTATAAGTTATTCTTATGAAAATTCCATAAACATAATTTTTAAACCCATCTACCCTTGTCCAAAAATTCCCAAATTTAATATATATAAATATAACATTTTAGACATTTTATAAAATTTTTATTTCATAAAAATATCTTTTTAAATTACCCAAATAATTCCATAATACTCGTATCTTGCAAAAATCATAACTTATGTTTAAAAACTCAAAACCTATATTAATTTACATCAAAATAAACTAGATTTATAAGGAATCTATGGTTAAAATTTCAAGTCAAAATACATTCGGGAAGGCCATTAAATAAATCTAGCAAATTAGGACTTTATTCTGGAAAACATATTAACTTTCTACAACTTAAACCCCCACGATCTAATCTCGGCCGTCCATTTTTATTAACCGAGATCGGGCGGCCCAGAACTCGCGAGTTCTTCAGAAATCCCCAATTCGCACCGAGTACTAATCCGACGATATCTCACAATCCACAGAACGAAATTCGATGATTCTTGTTCCTATCGATTCGAAATTAAATTCCGGTTCTAATGGTACCAATTTCCCCAATTATCATGCAGAATTGAATAGATTCGAATCTGGGTTCGAAGTTAGGGTTCATATTCTGGTTTCGATTTGAATTCAACAAATTCTCCTATTGTAATCCGTAATAGACTAAATTGGCATGTGGGTTTGACCGGTAATGAAGTTACGATTGACAACAATGTAGCAATTTGATCAGAAACTCACCGGAATTGCATTAACGGGGAGAATCAAAATCGGAAGTTCTGGAATTCATTATTTTATGTGCGGTTCGGGTATGCCTCTTCTCGAATCAACTCGCGCCAACTGAGAGGGATTTGATTCATGGCACCTATCACTATCCAAACTAGACATGTAACTCTAGATGTTAGCGGAAGAATCATTGAATTTGATGAACTAGGGAGAAAGTTACAGATCTCACAAGATCTGTGGTTACCTAGTTGGTTTCGGGATGAACTGGGCAGAATTACCACCGTGTTCGAGTAGGAAACTTTAGACAGCTTTATCTCCTGAACCAGTGCGAATCAGCCTTGGCCATTAACATGAAAGTTGTAGAGGGATTAGAGATCTTCAAAACAAGCTGAAGAACACGAAATTTGGATGAGAAACGAAGAAGTTATGGCGAGACGAAGTTTACCCGATTTCAGGAAAAACTGGAATTCTGGGTTACGAACTCGCAAGGAGGCAACTTTGGATCATCTTTCCGGTCATTGTAGAAGGAGTTAGATGATGTGTGAGTAATGGTTGGAAAGAGGAAAGATAGGAGAATCGAATGAAACAAACGGCATACCAAATGGTGGAGTAGAGAAAAAGATATAGACGTCTAAAGATTGACCCATGACAAGCCAAAACCGACAGAAACTCAATCGATTTGGCTAACTCTGGTGCTGACTGGGCGCGACACGTGTCCCGAGGCGCACGGCTGAGTCAGCTGGCCCTGGTCACGTCAGTAACCTCCAAAATTTTGGCTCTAAACTTCAATTTATCTGTAACACCCCATCCAACAACAAACACATAACAACAATCTGCAGCGGAAACTCAACTCATCACATTACTTATTTCAATGGTGTTACACGCCGTTAACCACCCACGTGGCTAACAAGGCTAATACATGTACTTTGTATCGGTCTGATGGACTAGATTCCTGTTGAGGTTTTTAAGATGGTGTTATTGGAAGCACAGAAAAAAAGGGCAAGTGAACCCTAGTCGGATGTAGTAGTAAAGATGTCGTTCCACTAGGAAATTGGTATATCGATCTCCCTAGTTTCGGTATTCGGTTATAAAACAGTAAATAAGGGGGTTTAGCCGAAGGCAAGTGTATTGGTTTGGTTCAAAGAGGAATTATAAAATAAAAGCAGTAGATAAAATGTGATGTAATAAATTGGAATGGAAAGCACCTTTAGGATAGTTGTAATCCCCTAAATTCACCCCAGCTATATTAGTAAACCCACTTTACTCAAGTTGTCTATCTGGACTAATATAAAGGTCCTTCAAATCATGAATAAACCAATTCTTACCTAGCTTGCTTCCAACTCTCTAATCAAGTAGAGTTCAAATCACTAGATAGCATTAACAACAAGTCCATATTAATAGCCTTAAATTTCACCAACTAATCAAGCTAGCCATAATCTAAGGTTTCTCTCTTTTTTCGGTCACAACTCCCAACTCAAAATCATATGTTGTTGGAAATTACCACAAATGCTATAAGTGATCAGGTTATAACATTAATGAAATAAAAGAGAGAAAACAACCGCAATAAATAAAGTGTAGGTTTTACAACATAGATGGGGGATTTAAGTTCATACCCCCATCCCAAAGTGCTAATAGAATTACTCAAGCATAATGATAATTAAAACTAAGAGAGGGATAGAAGAAGCCATGTTTATAAAGGTGGTTGAGCAATTCTTCCTTCTCTTCTCCTGCTTGATCTTCTATCTTCCGGTGGAAAATGGGATGATTAATGAAGGTGTATGTGGATGAATATTGTGTGGAGGAGTGGATGGTGTTTTATGTAATGGAGATGGTTTAGTAGTAGTAGTAGTAAAACTACTACGTACTAGATGGGAGTGGAATATGGATGTGATGGAGATGGTTTAGTAGTAGTAGTAGTAAAACTACTACGTACTAGATGGGAGTGGAGTATGGAGGATTTATGGAAGGGGAGAATGTTGCCTCAAGGGCTGTGTGTCAAATGAGAAAGATTGGAGTTCTATTTATAGAACTCTCGGGTGAGTTCGTAGCACACAGAGGGCGGTGGAAATTGATGGGCATGCAGATAGAAAATTGTGAGTGCGATGGTTTTGGTTGCTGGAAAGAAAAACAACGTGGGAGTAGTCTGGAAAGGAAAATAATTGACAATATGGGCGATGGTTATAATAAGCTCGTCATGGGGCGGCCAGTATAATAAGAAGAGATAATTCTCTTCTTTTCAAGTTCGTGGCGCTACAGACTGTCGATTGTCCCATGTGGTCCGGGTCTTGGCTTGTGGCAGGGGGCCCGGACCGTGAACTTTGAGAAGCAAATTTAGATTATCGTCTGTGTGGTCCGGGACTTAGGCCGTGTATCAAGTCCCGGACCAGGCATGAAATCTGGTCGAGAGAGAGCCTCATGGTGGTCCGGGTCTTGGCTCCATAGTTAGGGCCCGGACCAGTCTTTAATTTGATCCGAGAGTTGGGCTACCATGTGGTCCGGGGCTTAGCTCCATGGTTAGGGCCCGGACCAGCTTGATTTTAGTTCGATGAGTTTAGCTACCATATGGTCCGGGTCTTAGCTCCATAGTTAGGGCCCGGACCAAGCTTGATTTTAATTCGATGATGAATATCTTGACTCTATTTGGC
Source organism: Limonium bicolor (assembly GCA_023374045.1). NCBI lineage: Eukaryota > Viridiplantae > Streptophyta > Magnoliopsida > Caryophyllales > Plumbaginaceae > Limonium > Limonium bicolor. The sequence goes on from CM041780.1 coordinate 11,200,880, forward strand.
TTGTTTTGATTTGCCATATGTTCCAGCAATGATAGGAATGTGTTTCTTTGAGATTAAAGCCTGAAAAAGTACACACAAACCATAAAAGAGAACAATTGCAACAAGAAACATAAAAATGCTCATAAGACAGGAATTTAGCACTAAACGATAACAAATTGGGTCTTAAAAGACCATGCAGAGATAGGTAAATTCCTGACTTATCAACATCCCCACACTTAACCTTTGCTTGTCCTCAAGCAATTACTGCAAGCAAAATGTACCAGGTTTTCAAAAGCGGGGATTTATCAGGTCAGGAAAATGTACAAGGAAATCCAATGCTGAGAAACAGTCATAAGAAACAATGACTAGTACTGCAAGTTTTCTTAAACAGTGAAGCTAGAGTGTTTGACAAATGCATGAGATCATCATCATAACTATTTAATCCAAACTAAACTCAGGGCTTTACTTTCCTTTTTGCTTTCCACAATTCATTGGACGACAAGGGGCAAGAAGTAATGTCATATTCCACATTACCTTTCATTGCCACATACTCATAATCAAGGAAGAATTTGCAATAAACTGTTTAGCATGAAAGAACTTTCCTTCCAATTTTTCTGAGTAAGCATTATTCATTTCATCCCCTCAGACTTTTCTCCCCATCCTTATAGCGGTGTTGGGCCTTCTATCCCAGATCAGATGATCTTAGGTAGATGAGTGATGAGGCACTCCATGGGCTTAATTACCGAATGGGAGAGGCCTGTTCCGGTTCAGAGTAGATTAGAGGAGTACCTTGCCTTTGTCCTTTCCTTCCATTCATTCCAAAACTTTCCAAAGCCCCAAGTTAGTTCAAACAGAATAGTCACAAAATGGTCTCACCTTTTATTGAATGAAATGGATGAAAATTTTAACCAAAGCGGACAATCCAAGCAGTGTAATCAAAGTTCTTATGACCGAAGTTTCAGATTAAATCTCAAAAATTTTCGCTACTCGTACGTTATTCCCGACTAATGCATCTGACCACCAAAGAAAACCCAGTGTGTCGAGTTAAAAATTTTTGTGGGGTCATCAAAGGTTAGTGAAGGGAGAATAAGTACTGCCAGGAGCCATAGAAAACAAGTAATTAGATATGCAACCCCATACTACTTCCCCACACTTAGAAAATAGCAATGTCCTCATTGCTACTAGAATATGAGTATAGTGCAAAAGAAAGAGTAGGACTCCCCTGGATAAGTGGTGAAGATGACGTCCCCACACTTTGGACAAGCAACGGGAGTCTTAAGGGGCGTTGGAAAAATTTCGGCAAGTCTCCTTTGTTTTCTTTCGATATCGCACACAAAAATATGGCAGTCCTGTGTGAATGTAGCAGCAGCAGATAATATGTTGCAACAAAGTCAAGTAATAATAAACAAGCAGTAGCAGTAGCAGTAGCAGTAGCAGAGGTATCACAGTCACCATAACAAACCAAAAAGAAAATGAAAGATCCCAGAAAGTGCAACCTAACAAGCTAAAAGTCATTAAAACATCACAAATTTCAAATTCATCAGAAAATCCACAAATGCAAGAAAAGATAAGGATAATGATGGAGGAGGGGGGGCATAAACCAACTCAGGGACTACCGCCGGGGCATGCGCCAGGACTCCAACTGTGAAAAGCGCTCATCATAATCCTGGAATCGGGCATCCTGCTGGGCCTGGTATGCAGCAAACTGAGCAGCCTGCTGAGCCTGGTACTCAGCAAACTGAGCAGCCTGTCGAGCCTCGTACTCAGCATGACGGGTCTCTAACGATGTGAGCCTCTCACCATACCCAGCCAGCTGACGCTGAAAGCCGTCAAAGTAGGCTGTAGCAGTCCCCCTCCAGTCCCTGAACTCCTGTAGCATCGCGTCATACCCCGGGGCCGGATCAGCAGGAATCTGGAAATCTGGGATCTCACCGCCAGCAGCAGCATCACCCTCATCAGCAACCTCAGCCTCATCAGCAGCCGCAGCAACTCGGGGGGCGCGTGGAGCGCGTCGGCGCTTCACCCACTGATCATCCACCTTCTCCCAATTATAGAAACGCATCATCGTCGTGTCAATGGAAGACCGGGGGTACTGGGGTTCTTCATTTGAGCAATCCACCCCGGCGGCATCGAAGAAAGACTGTAGTAGGTGAGGAAAGGGAAGAGAGCCACTGCTATCTATGTCCACAATCCGAAGCATGGACTGAAAGATGATCCCATGCAAAGCGATGGGGAACGCTACCTGCGCAAGCTCATCATCCAATAGGTAGCGCAGGACATAGCAGTCGATGACATTCAGGTCCGCACACTCCCTGGGGCGGACATTATACATGATGATCCCCAAGATCAGACGCTCCAAAGGTGTGGGTAATTTGTCACCCGTAATCACCTGCTTGTCCCTCTGGTTTCGCCTCTGGCGGTTTTGGACCGCTGGATCATTCACAACCAAATTCAGATAGTGTTCCTTGGCCTGACGCTCACGGAGTTCTTGATTCTCCTTGTCCTCATCGGTCGGGACTCTAGTCGTAACAGGTAATCCCAGGGCATCTCTAATACCCGAGCTACTCACTTTTATCTTCGTCCCCTTAACCTCTGAGTTTATAACTCTTCCATTCTCACTTACCGTGGCATTAGCATAGAAAAGTTTCACCAAGCGCGGGTAGAATTCCCCTCCCCGGGTCAGCAGACATAACCAGTTCTTTGCCCCAAATATTTGTTCTAAATTGAACTCATTGATTAAAGATGGGCACACTGACCTTTCGTAGAGAATTTTGCGTTCTTTGGCCCGGAACCAATCCCACGCAGCTTGAGAAACAAATTCTGACAGCTCAGTTTCTTGGACCCGAAGTGGACCGGCAGCTGATGAGAAGAAGCCCCGGCAGTGTTGTTTCGAGCGCGCTTCGGTGCCATCTGAATTTTTGGATTTTTAAGGACTTGTTTGGATTTTTAGGGACCGGTTTGGTTTGGATTTTAAGGGACGTCTTTGGATTTTTAGGGAGTGTTTGGTTTGGGCAAAAATTTGGGGAAAGGGCACAGTGTGGGCGCTAGTGATTGCTCACGGTCAGGGTGGAGTACAGAGGGGGTGTTTGGTGGTATTCGAATTGGAGGGGCGGGCTGGGTATTATGAATTAGTGAGTGGGGGTGAAAATTTGGGATGTGGGATGCGGCTAGTGCTCCTCCCCGATGCTCTATCCCGCGCTCTTGTTCTTTCTTCTGTTAATGCGATTGACGTTGAAGAGTAACAACGGTGATGGTGAAATCGTTGTTGAAGAAGATGAGGATGAAGAGAGTCTGGTGCGGGCGTGAAAATCTCGATTTCTCAATGTGGAGGGAAGAGTGTGGTGGTTTGGGTGCTAGTGCGAATTCGGGGCAGAGAGGAAGATGGCGCAGGTGAGGTTTGGTGTGAAGCGAGGTTGATAGAGGGATTGAGGACGGTGTGGAGTCGGAGATGGGAATGTGGGTGGCGTAGGTGTGCGCAGTCGACAGAGAGGGTAGGTTGGTTTTGTGGTGGTGCGGTGGTCGGTGGTAGTGAGGGCCGTGAATGGTGTGGTTCGACTTGGTGGTGCGACAATGTGTGGGGTGGCGACAGAGGCTGGGTGGTGCTGGGTGAGACGGAACAGGGCGGAGGTTTTAGGTTGTGTTGGTGCGGCGCGACGCGTTCGAGGGAGGGAGTTAGGGTTGAGAGTTTAGAATGTGGGGAAAGACGAAGGTTGAAGACGGGGTTAAATTTTTGTTTTCACAGCGAGAGACGGTCCGGGACTTAGGGTATGATTCAAGTCCCGGACCACCCCCTTTGTTTGGTTCGAGAGTGGCCTCCTATTCTGGTCCGGGACTTGGGGTGTGGCTTAAGTCCCGGACTAACCTGTTTATTCCACCGAAGGAGTGTCTTTCCTTTCTCTGTTTTTCGTCCTTCATCAACCCTGCATTGTAACAACAAACAACCAAAGAGAAAAAACTAATAAAGTAATTAGCACACATAAGAACATGAATCAAAACTAAAAGAAGGAATATAAATGTAAAAAGATTGGGTTGCCTCCCAATGAGCTGCCCGTCTTTTCGGTCTTCGGCTAGACCATGTGAGGTTAGATCAAACCTGATTTTCTTGTAAATAAAGAGGATGTTCATCAACTTTCCCGATGTTTCCGCCGAGGTAGTGCTTCAACCTGGACCCATTGACCATGAATGTTTCTCCCTTGACGTTTTTGAGCTCGATTGCACCATATGGAGTCACTTTGGTGATGGTGAATGGTCCGGACCAATGCGATTTTAGTTTTCCCGGAAAGAGTTTTAATCTTGAGTTGTAGAGCAACACTCGATCACCCTCATGGAACTCCCGCTTTAAGATCATTTTGTCATGCCATCTCTTAGTCTTTTCCTTGTAGATGCGGTTGTTCTCATAGGCATTCTCCCGGAATTCTTCTAGTTCGGTGAGTTGAAACTTTCTTTTGTCAGCGGCACTCTTTAGGTCGAAGTTCAGGGCTTTCACAGCCCAATAGGATTTGTGTTCTAACTCGACGGGTAAGTGGCAAGCCTTTCCGAAGACAAGACGGTATGGAGACATCCCTATGGGGGTCTTGTATGCTGTTCGGTAAGCCCATAGCGCATCGTCGAGTTTTAAAGACCAATCTTTTCTGGATGAGTTCACGGTCTTTTGCAGTATCCATTTCAATTCTCTGTTGGTTACCTCGGCTTGTCCATTGGTTTGAGGGTGGTAAGGTAGGGATACTTTATGTCTCACTCCATATTTTTCCATTAATGCATCGAATTGTTTATTGCAGAAGTGGGATCCCCCATCACTGAGAATTGCTCGAGGCACCCCAAATCTTGTGAAGATGTTTTTCTTTAAGAACTTAGTTACCACCTTGGCATCATTGGTGGGGGATGCAATGGCTTCCACCCATTTGGTGACATAGTCAACTGCCACCAAGATGAAGAGATTGGAGTGAGAAGAGGGAAAAGGACCCATGAAATCGATGCCCCATAGATCGAAGGGTTCGACCTCGATCATCACATTTAATGGCATCTCATGCTTTCGGGATATGTTCCCTAGCATCTGGCAACGGTCACAAGCAGCTACATAGGCATGGCAGTCTTTATGAAGTGTTTTCCAGAAGAATCCGGACTGTAGTACCTTGGCTGCTGTCCTCGCTGGTCCGTGGTGTCCTCCTGCTTCGAGAGAGTGGCAGTGGTTGAGAATGTTGTGAACTTCATTTTGTGGTACACACCTTCTGATCATTCCATCGGCACAGACTCGGAAGAGGTAAGGGTCATCCCAAAAGTAGTATTTAACGTCAGCGAAAAATTTCTTCCTCTGCTGGTATGTAAGCTCAAATGGTATTACTCCTCTTACCAAGTAGTTTGCAATGTCGGCAAACCATGGATCTCCGGTCTCTCCAATGGTGAATACGGTTTCATCTGGAAAAAGTTCATTTATAGGAGCATTTTCTTCCGGTGTCTCCAATCGAGACAAGTGATCAGCAACAACATTTTGAGTGCCTGGCTTATCCCTGACTTCGATTTCAAATTCTTGTAACAACAGAATCCATCGCAAGAGCCTCGGTTTGGCGTCTTCTTTGGTGAAGAGATATTTGAGAGCTGAATGGTCAGTATGTACAATCACCTTGCTACCCAAGAGATAAGAGCGGAACTTATCTAGTGCAAAGACGATCGCCAGAAGTTCCTTTTCGGTTGTAGAGTAGTTCTTCTGGGCGTCATTCAAGGTCTTGCTAGCATAATAAATGGTTCTCAACACCTTGTCTCTCTTCTGACACAGAGCTGCCCCAACTGCATAGTCACTGGCATCGCACATGATTTCGAAAGGAAGATTCCAATCTGGTGACACCACAATAGGAGCTGAGATGAGGCATTCTTTCAAGATATTAAAGGATTCAAGGCATTCCTGAGTGAAGTCAAATTTGGTATCCTTGGCTAGGAGGTCACAAAGGGGTTTAGAGATTTTTGAGAAATCCTTTATAAACCTCCTGTAGAAGCCGGCATGCCCGAGGAAGCTTCTTATGTCTTTGACTGAGTTTGGTGGCGGGAGCTTCTCGATAACTTCTACCTTGGCCTTGTCAACTTCTATGCCTTTGGAGGAGATCTTATGTCCAAGGACAATACCTTCCCTGACCATGAAGTGGCACTTCTCCCAGTTGAGCACCAAGTTTGTCTCTTCACATCGTGTCAGTATGGCATCCAAGTTTGATAAACAAGTTTCAAATGTGAGCCCGAAAACTGAGAAATCATCCATGAACACTTCGATGCTTTTCTCCAAGAAATCTGAGAATATGGCCATCATGCACCTTTGGAATGTGGCAGGTGCATTGCATAGACCAAATGGCATCCTTCGGTAGGCAAAAGTTCCATACGGGCAGGTGAAGGTTGTCTTTTCTTGATCTTCAGGGGCTATGGGGATTTGAAAGTATCCCGAATAACCATCAAGGAAACAGTAGTAATCTTGACCTGCCAGCCTTTCGAGCATCTGATCAATGAATGGCAAGGGGAAATGATCCTTTCTTGTGGCGGCATTGAGCTTTCTGTAGTCTATACAGACTCTCCACCCTGTAATAGTTCGTTGGGGGACTAACTCACCCCTTTCATTAGGTACTACCGTAGTTCCTCCCTTCTTTGGCACCACTTGCACTGGACTCACCCACTTGCTATCAGAGATGGGGTAGATGATGTCGGAGTCCAGTAGTTTAAGCACCTCCTTTTTGACAACTTCTTTCATGTTCGGATTCAGCCTCCTTTGTGGTTGAACTAGTGGTTTGAAGCTATCCTCCATGAAGATTCGATGAGTGCAGAAGTTAGGATTGATACCCTTTATATCAGAAATGGACCACCCGATGGCTCTTTTGTGGCTTCGAAGCACTTTCAACAAACTGTCCTCCTGTGTACCTGTGAGAGAAGAGGAGATAATGACAGGAAGATCACAGGGGTCAGTTAGGTAGACATATTTTAGATGAGAGGGAAGAGGCTTCAATTCTATGGTAGGTGGCTTCTCGATCGAGGTGAGGAGCTTTTGTGCATTCCGTTCCAAGGGCTCTGGTGGTGGGTAGTATGATCGATAGGGCATAGACCTCCTGTCTAATTCAGCCACCATCTCTTTTACTTCTGGTTCATCCTCCCGGTCTCCACAAGGATCAGTCAGAGCAGTAGTCAAAGTATCACACTTAAAGCAATTAGAGTAATTATCTTGTAAAAGAGATTCAACAATATCTATAGTGAAAGCAGCTTCCGCATGTGCGGGTTTCTTTACTACCTTGGACATGTCAAATTCAAGTTTCTCATCATGGAATCTTAAGATAATTTTCCCACTTTCCACATCTATCAGAGTCCTAGCAGTTCTTAAGAAAGGACGACCTAAAATTAGTGGAACTCTAGCATCCTCCTCCATATCGATGACAATAAAATCTGCTGGAAAAACAAATGTCCCTACGGTCACTACCAAATCCTCGACTTTCCCTTTTGGGAAGACTAGAGACCTATCAGCTAGTTGTAATTGCATGGCAGTGGGTGCACATTCACCAATCCCAAGTTTATTGAAAATTGAAAGAGGCATGAGATTTATGCTAGCACCTAGATCACATAATCCACTACCACAATTTATATTACCGATAGAGCAAGGGATTATAGGCAAACCAGGATCTCCAAGTTTTGGAGGAGGGTTCCGTAGTAGGACTGCCGAGATCTCTTCAGTGAGCTGCACCGTCTCCGTTCCAAGCGTTGCTCTTTTATTAGCTAGGATGTCCTTCATGAATTTGGCGTAGATCGGCATTTGTTTCAGAGCATCTGCAAAAGGAAGATTAATTGTCAGTTTGTTAAAGATGCTTAGAAATTTACCAAATTGCTCATCTAAGTTTCTCTTTTTAAGTCTATTTGGGAATGGGAGAGGAAGTGGAGGTCTAGCAAGAGTAGAAGGAGAAGATGATTCAGGAGCCTGTTTCTCCTTGGGAGTGTCTTTCGGTTGAGGAGGAACTTCCTCAACAATTTCTTGTTCTTCTTCTTGATGATCTTGACTTTGGATTTCTTGGTTGTCTGGTGGGTAGGAGGGTTGAAGATCCCGGCCGCTTCTCAAGGTTATTGCTTTAGCTTCTTCCCTTGGATTGGGATTTGGTTGACTTGGAAGGGTGCCCGGTGGTCTTCGGGAGAGTTGCTGAGATATCTGACTAAGCTGGGTTTCAATGTTTTTGTTGAAAGCCTCTTGTTCTGAAAACTTGGTCTTTGTAGCGATGATAAAGTCAGCCATCAGGTTCTCTAACCTTGAAGTCCCGCTGGGGGCAGAAGATTGTGGCTCTTGTTGTTTTTGATTTTGGAAACCCGGAGGGGCTCCTTGTGGTTTATACCCTTGTTGAAGGTTTGAAGGTTGATTGGATTGTTGGGGTCTGTACCCTTGGGAGTTGTTGTAAGTTTGTCTCTGTCCTCCTTGGCCTTGGTCGGTTCTCCACGAAAAGTTTGGATGGTTTCTCCATGGCGCGTTGTTGTTGTTGTATGCTTGGTTGCCGATGAAGTTTACATCCTCTTGTTGGTTCATCTCTCCCTCACAGCATCTGGTGTCGTGAGGACCCGCACAAATGGCACATCCCTCTGAGGTTTGGCTGGAAGATGAAGAAGCTATTGTCTTGACAATTTCGGTTTGTGCGGTAGCTAGCTTCTCTACCATCTTTGTGAGAGATGAGATCTGTGCTGAGAGATGATCGGTGGGTTGTACATGAAGAAGGCCGGCTGCTCTTGGTGCTCTCCCCTTTGCTCTGGACCATTGTCTTGTGTCGCTTGTCATTGTCTCTAAAAGCGCCAATCCTTCTTCAGGAGACTTTGTCATGAAACTTCCTCCGCAGAGAGTTTACAAGAAGGCGGTTGGCGTCGTCTAGCCCGTTGAAGAATGACAAGCATAGTGATTGGTCGTCTAGGCCATGGTGTGAGCAGTTCAATAGCATCTCTTTGAACCGGTCCCAAGCATCGTATAAAGTCTCGCCTGGTTCTTGGCAGAAGGTGTTTATTTCGCCGATTAGCTGCCTCGTCCTGCTTGTGGGATAGTACTTGGCAAGAAACTTGCTAGCCATTTGCTCCCATGTTTGGATAGATCTTGACGGGAGGCTTCGATACCATCTTAGAGCTGAGTCGGATAATGAATGTGGAAAGAGTTGTAGCCGGATCCTCTCGTTTAGATTGCCCGTTTTGCCGAATGAGTTGCAGAAGTCCAAGAAGAGGCTCAAGTGATTTGGAGCATCATCCGGATTCGCCCCGCTGAATTTTCCTTGATCCCGAATTGCAGTGATAAAATGGGTTTTGAAAGTCCATTGAGAAGCTTCATTTGGTGTCAAGGTTGGAAGAACTATCGCTGATGGTCTTCCTTCGGTGTTCGGCCGGTGGTAGTCTTTGAGAGGTCGTTGGGTTTCTGGCTCTTGGTGATCATCAGCCATGGTGTGATTGAATAAATTCCTTCTGGTCCTCCTAAATGATCTTTCAGGGTCGGAGCTTGGACTAGCAAGAGGAGAGTTGCTAGATCGAGTACTTGGCATGCACAGGAGAAAAGATAAGAGTAAATAATGGAAACTTAAAAATAAATAAAACCGAAATTACCGAAACTGGGGAAAGTGATAGGGACTATCAATTTCCCCGGCGGCGCCAAAAACTTGTTGAGGTTTTTAAGATGGTGTTATTGGAAGCACAGAAAAAAAGGGCAAGTGAACCCTAGTCGGATGTAGTAGTAAAGATGTCGTTCCACTAGGAAATTGGTATATCGATCTCCCTAGTTTCGGTATTCGGTTATAAAACAGTAAATAAGGGGGTTTAGCCGAAGGCAAGTGTATTGGTTTGGTTCAAAGAGGAATTATAAAATAAAAGCAGTAGATAAAATGTGATGTAATAAATTGGAATGGAAAGCACCTTTAGGATAGTTGTAATCCCCTAAATTCACCCCAGCTATATTAGTAAACCCACTTTACTCAAGTTGTCTATCTGGACTAATATAAAGGTCCTTCAAATCATGAATAAACCAATTCTTACCTAGCTTGCTTCCAACTCTCTAATCAAGTAGAGTTCAAATCACTAGATAGCATTAACAACAAGTCCATATTAATAGCCTTAAATTTCACCAACTAATCAAGCTAGCCATAATCTAAGGTTTCTCTCTTTTTTCGGTCACAACTCCCAACTCAAAATCATATGTTGTTGGAAATTACCCAAATGCTATAATGATCAGGTTATAACATTAATGAAATAAAAGAGGAAAACAACCACAATAAATAAAGTGTAGGTTTTACAACATAGATGGGGGATTTAAGTTCATACCCCCATCCCAAAGTGCTAATAGAATTACTCAAGCATAATGATAAGTAAAACTAAGAGAGGGATAGAGGAAGCCATGTTTATGAAGGTGGTTGAGCAATTCTTCCTTCTCTTCTCCTGCTTGATCTTCTATCTTCCGGTGGAAAATGGGGATTAATGAAGGTGTATGTGGTGAATATTGTGTGGAGGAGTGGATGGTGTTTTATGTAATGGAGATGGTTTAGTAGTAGTAGTAGTAAAACTACTACGTACTAGATGGGAGTGGAATATGGATGTGATGGAGATGGTTTAGTAGTAGTAGTAGTAAAACTACTTACTAGATGGGAGTGGAGTATGGAGGATTTATGGAAGGGGAGAATGTTGCCTCAAGGGGTGTGTCAAATGAGAAAGATTGGAGTTCTATTTATAGAACTCTCGGGTGAGTTCGTAGCACACAGAGGGCGGTGGAAATTGATGGGCATGCAGATAGAAAATTGTGAGTGCGATGGTTTTGGTTGCTGGAAAGAAAAACAACGTGGGAGTAGTCTGGAAAGGAAAATAATTGACAATATGGGCGATGGTTATAATAAGCTCGTCATGGGGCGGCCAGTATAATAAGAAGAGATAATCTCTTCTTTTCAAGTTCGTGGCGCTACAGACTGTCGATTGTCCCATGTGGTCCGGGTCTTGGCTTGTGGCAGGGGGCCCGGACCGTGTGAACATTGAGAAGCAATTTAGATTATCGTCTGTGTGGTCCGGGGACTTAGGCCGTGTATCAAGTCCCGGACCAGGCATGAAATCTGGTCGAGAGAGAGCCTCATGGTGGTCCGGGTCTTGGCTCCATAGTTAGGGCCCGGACCAGTCTTTAATTTGATCCGAGAGTTGGGCTACCATGGTCCGGGGCTTAGCTCCATGGTTAGGGCCCGGACCAGCTTGATTTTAGTTCGATGAGTTTAGCTACCATATGGCCGGGTCTTAGCTCCATAGTTAGGGCCGGACCAAGCTTGATTTTAATTCGATGATGAATATCTTGACTCTATTTGGCTTGTTTGATTTGCCATATGTTCCAGCAATGATAGGAATGTGTTTCTTTGAGATTAAAGCCTGAAAAAGTACACACAAACCATAAAGAGAACAATTGCAACAAGAAACATAAAAATGCTCATAAGACAGGAATTTAGCACTAAACGATAACAAATTGGGTCTTAAAAGACCATGCAGAGATAGGTAAATTCCTGACTTATCAATTCCCGAGCAACTACACAATACAATCCTCATTCCATTTTCAACATTTATAGAATACATGCATTCCCACTGTACCGAGTATTTATAAACTGATGCCGACAACAATATCGGTCTTACTACACCTACTGTATATATACACTTAAATGAATACCCAAGTACAATGACTACCCCGTCCTACTCTCGAACGGCTTCCAGCTCTCCGTACCTGAAATAGGAAAAGAAGAGAAAGGGGTGGCCCCCGAGGGGCTCAGCACCTTTGCTGGTATGGTAATCCCGCAGCCCACATGCTACCGGGCCACGCACAACTAATTGTCGTCTTAACATGCAGTTGATTATATTTAAATCATGCATACAAGCCATAAACATACAACACATAACATTTCGCCTCAATGGGCTCAACCTATAACCAACATCCACACTTAACAAACCATTCAATGATTCCTTAAACCCTAGAGTGGCTCTCCTCTAAACGGAGCTACTTCCTTAATGAACGACACGTACCCACTAATCGGGTTATCCTTAAACGCCTCTTGTCATAACTGGGATTCATTTCCATGATCCACATACTCCATATCCTACAACACATCTCATTCCTCACATAACAAACATAACCAAACCTTTCTTGTTTCGGCGCACACCTGATAACATCGTATTCATTTTAGGCACCTAACGTATACATATCATAGCATAGGAAGGGAAATTGCCTAGCACAATATCAACACAAACACCATAAGATCGGTTCACACAAGGAACCTTCCACCATAGTTAGTATATATATAGTGAGCCTAGAGATTGTTGTCAATCTCATGCTAAGCTCGTTACCAACCTCGTTACCGTCCAGTTATATCGAACGGTTAACTTAAACCCAAGGTGTGTCGGATATAGTAATCCCAAGCACACCGAAATAACATTCGTATGCCCCTGTGGCCCGACGTGAGTCAGTAATTAGCTTTGGATAAGCTAAGGGAAGGTGGAAACCAAATTGGAATACAACCTATACATACACCAAGAGAGCCGAACCGGATATGACATCGACTCCCGTCCATCACACGCGTGGCCGGAACAACCGGACTCCTCACCCCCCATTAGTACATATACACTTATAAATAAGTAGTTAGAGATCCATTATGGAGCCTACCACATCCACACACCATACGGTATCATAACCGAGTTAAGCACACAAGGGAGGTTCACACACTTGCATACAACAACAATATCCAACTAACTCACACATAGCCGTGGTTAGCACGTTCCCAAGGTTTGGGCCGTCAACTCCGAATACCGATCACTCATGTGTTCCTAGTTTTGGTTAGCTAAGGTTTAACACATATTTGAGGTTAAATGGTATCGGAGGCCAAATTCGCCACATAAATGAATTACTATAAACTCATTACATGTTTTGATCTTACAAGGTGGCAAACACTCAGAAAAACATATTGGCATACAAGCCGGTGTAATCCGGTAGGACACAGGTTGCAAGAAAACCATACCTGTCACCGGAGTCCACTCTACCACGTCCACTTATGTTCCTCGAGCAATTCTCGAACAACTGATAACATCACATGTGTTTTTATTAACATCGGGGTTTGCTTGATTATTTAATGTCTAATGCTTAACTTTCCCCGTTAACTTAGTTACATAACTTTACATTTTAACTTGTTTTACTTTTACATTTTGATACAACTTTTCACCCACTTAATTGCCATTTAAAACTCACCTAACATGTCCTTAACAACCTTATAACATCATTACCTATCAATCCCCATCATTACATATCATTTCATAACCTTAAACCATGTTTTTGGTCCGACCGGACTTGCCGACCGGACTTGTCCATGTCCGGTCGATTCCAGAACACATTTCCGCCAAAATTTTCTACTCCGACCGACCTTGTAAGTCCGGTCCTATGTCCGGTCCATTCCAGAAACTAATTCTCGCAGGGTAAACTGGGCCCGACCGAACTTGCAAGTCCGGTCGCAAGTCCGGTCTGCCCCAGATCTTTGTTTTCCTTTTTACATTCAACTCCAAACTTCACCCCATATATCCTAGTATACCCTAACCTCATTTGGGCACTTCAAACACACCTTAAGATATCCTTAAACACTCACAAAACTCTTCTTTCTAATTCCTTAAACCTTTACTTATATCTTCACAAAATTTCTAACACTTACAATGTTTTCTCCTAGTTTTACAAGTGGTGTTTCATCCTTAATAACCTTTATACCAAAGTGTTTCCTCACCATCATAACATCATCTCCCAAGCATCTTCTCTTACTAACCAAATCTTCTCTTTCACAACTCCTTAAAGTTCCTTTCTCAAAACCTTATCTATACATTATTCCCACCTTGCACATCACATAACCTAAACCTTAAACAAACTTCTTCAAGACTTTAATACATTCTCAAAACACACATTGAATTCCTAGAACTTCCAAGATAACACCTAAATCCTTGCATCACTCTAAATCACCTTAATACTTTTTCTTCTCAAGTAAACATTTATTCACCTTTAACACTTCCTAGTTCATCAAAACCATTTAAAACACTTAGATCTTCTTACACATTTTCCCAAATTTGGCCATAGCTTCTCTTGTATATACTCACATCCAACCACTTAGGTTTTTACCTTATTTCATTCAAGAACACCTAAAATCCATCAAACACATTTTTATACACAAGACTTCACACATTTAGCACTACATCACAATATAGTGCATAACTTAAATTGCTTGGCACTTAGGCCCTTAAACAACATGGCTCTTAGGCCCTTAAACTGCATAAACCTTAAACACTGAATTTCCCACATAAGTAATGCCTTTGACCTGCAAATACACCCAACAATACATATGCCCTTAATAAACTCCTTGAGAGCATTTTACTAGCTCATTCACCATTGGCTCCTTAGGTATTTTATTAAGCAAATCAAGCTCATTTTCCTAAGGCATTTAAACCACATTAAGATAGCATATTTACCTCTTTTTCCTCCCAAATTTCTTTCTTGTTTCCTTACAAAACCGGTAAGGCATTTGGTTCCTTGCCAACTACTAAACATTATACAAACAACATAATGAGTATTCAAGCTTTAAGCTCCATCTCATTGTAAACCCTAGGTTTACATTATTTCAAAACATTAATGTAGTTGTTTTACCTTAATCTTTGAAGGGTGTTTGAATATCTATGAAGAGAGGACTCCACCTAGTCCTTGAAAGATTCAAATGGAGCTAGAACAAAGCAACACAAGGAGCTCCATCAATGAATATTTTCGGTCAATGACAAAACATGGAGGAAACTTGATTTTTCTTTGAGATTCCTTACCTAGAAGCAAAGGAGATCAATAATATGTGGAAAGACAAGCTCAAGCTCCATCAATGGTGGAACTCCATGGCACCGAAATGGTGATCTTGAAATTTTGAGAAGATAGGAATGAAGAGCTTGATGAGAGGAAGAGAATGGTGGTGTTTGTTTTTGATTTGGTTAAGTGAGCTATGTTTTACAAGGGTTCAAAGGTGGACTTCCATGGTGGTGGTGCTGTATGAACGTGAGAACAGAGAGAAGAGAGGTAGAAGAGAGCTTGGATACGTGGGGAAATGAAGAAGGAAATGAAAGAATGAGATAAGTTTTGCTTTTTGGAAGATATTTGTACTTAAAAAGCAAATAGTACTTAAGTTAGTCATTCTTTATTTCCTTAGCATGTTAACAAGGGTGGTGAGTCACCACACCTTAAAACCGGCCCCCAATAGTACCTAGGGGTATTTTAGACTTTATTAATCAATTGTCTCACTTATAGTAACATATGTTACAAACTAGCTTATAAAAATCACTATTCACAAAAACAAGGCACATAGAAGTGAAATTTTTGATTTCCCATGGATATAGACTTCCAAATGTGATACTATATAGTACACATGTTAATTAAAGAGTAATGATGGACATTTAGCCATTCAAAACTCATTTACAAGACAATTTTTCAAAAACGTGCTTTAAGACTCCTTAAAGCACATTTTGCGTTTTAACTTGTTTTCAAGCTTGGTTTTCTTTAGTAATTGATTTAATATGTTCATTAACATATAAATAAGGCATAGGTATGACCATTAGGTCTTATACACATTTATCCCAAGCTTAGAGCACATTTTAGCCCATATTGACCTTAAGGTATTTATTTGTGTTTTGTTTGGTTTCATTGTCTACCAAAGTTTCCTAAGGACTTAATTAGCCTTATAAAGTCATAATTAAACATTATCAAGTCTTGGTAGGCTCTTTGGGTCCTAGCCAAGTTCACTCCAAGCTTAGAGCATGTTTTTGCTCAAACCGTGTCTTAGTGTTTTATTGTGTTTTACCATGGTTTAAATGGTTCATTTATGTTTCTAAGGCACTTTTTAGCCTTTAAATACCATAGTTTAACATTTACACAACATACCAAGGTTTGGGGTATTTCAATCTACCCCCCTTAAAAGAACTTCGTCCTCGAAGTTCACATTTCCTCGCATCATTGGATTAGAATACGGGAATTACTTATAGCCATAAAACTTCCATTACCAACCATCCTTTACATCCAACCTCGGACTTAATGGTCCACAACATATCCACATTATACATAAAATATCATATTCTCATGGTAACCTCGGACTTAATGGTCCGGGTACCTTCACCACCTCGCACTTATACCATATCCCTCAGACTCTTAGGTCTGGGTGACATAACCACATTTAGACACATAGGTCTATGTACACAACCATTTAGACTCATAGGTCTTGATAGCATACACTTTAGGAGATCAAAGTCAAATAACCTTTATCACACATACCAAACAACATGTCATAGCATGTATATCCAACAGAAATACCTTTTCCATCTCTCCATGGGTTCGAATCCCACGTTGAGTACATATACACTGTGATCCCGCAGAACCCGGTCGCGATGGACACCTTCTGTCCCCGTTCCTTTGGGAGGTCAAAACATTCACTTAATTTTTAACATATATACTTCTCATGTCACCGGTCCGAAGACAAGGCTCATACGTCCTCAGCTCGTGAGCAAGTACTACAAAAATTCTTTACTAGGTTAAGTATAGAATCCTTTATTCAAAATATTACTCGTCTGTTTTGGAAATACTCATTGAAAATCCTTTTTGAAAACACAACACAACTCCAAGTCCAGTTTATGCTCTTTGCATCTTTCTTAACGTGGTTGTTTGTGACCACTTACAGGGAGCTTCAAGAGTCATCCAACCCTGATGTGATCAGCATCAGTGTTGAACTATCTTTCCACCCCAATTTGTGTTCGGCTTCCCTTGATCTCATGATAATCAAGTTTCACACCTCCCACTTCTTTTTCAACCAACAACTAATTCAAGCATATCCCATTTTCTATCTTTGAATCCTTCTAGTCATAATCATAACATCTCCAAGGGATAGAACTCCGTCTATCAATCATCATCCAAATCCAACTTAATTCAAGTTACCTAGGGAATTTAATTCTCACTAGGTTCTATGTCGGTCTCATAACCCTTCATAAATCACAACATTGTATATATACATATATCTTTTATCAAAATACAATACATGGTTTACATTTATGCACCATCGGGGTTTTAGTTCCCCGGGAGTTTCTTTACTCCCTTCCACTTGTACTCTCACACACCACTGTTAACAAAATAAACACACTTCCCACAATGGTATTCGCCTCTTCTGTGCGCAATTACCACAATTTACCCACAATCAAATGCGTATGTTTATATAACACACGCGCCAACCATCATAACAAATCATTTTGTGCTATGCACAACCCCATTCACGTACACTTGTACGGTAAAACACACTAAGTGGTTTTGCGCTCTACCCCCCTTAAAAGGGATTACGCCCACGTAATCAATCACTGAGCACTAGCTTAAAATGTTCTGCCGTCGTGAAGTGTTTTAACTTCCACGCGGTCTATTACACAATGGATTCTGATTAGAGGATCTTAACCATATTGGCGGTTTAGTCCCTAAACCAAGAATTCGCATTGGAGTTGTAACTCATAACCGGTTTCGGTCCTGGCCTGTGAGGCTTTTAGGCATTGATAACTAGCCATCATTCATATTCACAATGTATACCCGGTACCTGACGCATGGGCTCACTGGCCTCTGTTGCGCAACCCTGATAATTATAGAGCTAGTTTGCCCCATTCGTTACTGTTAATGTATTGTACATCTCCAATGTATTACCCTTATCTTGGGAAGAATGGTTTCTCAACCGACGCATGGTATCTCTTACCCTGAGCGAATTCGGTGAGTTTCACGATTTTCCATCCACTTCTCCAATAGCTTACAGCGTAAACTACTATGTAATTCACAATGATTGACTTGCTTCTACCGACTTACTGTCGGTTGAGATTGAGCTACTACCTAGTGTGTAGTGCTCTCTCATCTATTTACAACATTTGGGGTATATTCCATACCGATATTTGGCAGTTAGTGCTACCGTAGTCACTTACTGTTAATCATGTCTCCACATTTGGTTTTGTACAGGTACTCTTTTATTGGTGCGGCCTTGCATTTCCTATGCATCGGCCATTATAACATTATTCCTCCATAATTACCATGCTTCTGATCCCTAGCTATCCCACTTGATCATTACTGCTCAAGTGCAATACCAAAACACTCAGTCATACAGAGTGCAGAGGCGTAAACTCTTGACAGTAAATCTCTCATGCGATTGCGATAGGAATTTACACTGTGTTTTACTGAAATTCTCATCACATAATACTTGTCACCGGTTTACTGTTCGGTTCGTTTGCTATCATTTACTGTTGTATCTCCACTGGGGTTAACTCACAACTCTGCTTATTTGTCATACCATCACTAGCAATACTTATACAACGGTCGCTTATTGCACACCGTATCCTCTTTCATTATATAGCATCAACTTATACTGTATCCGCTATTATATTAGCTTCCGCTATTACGCTGGGTTTATCTGGCCACTTATTTGGCTGATTTTTGAATATACTATATTTTTATATATTTTTTTTTGAGTCTTTATGTTTTCTTGAGCGTTGTTCGCTACACATTTAGCTTCACACACCTATGGTGATTGCTATCAGGCTTATTACTCTTCCTGTGTACACAACTGGTACGAGCACTTCCTTTCGTGTTATTTTATTCAAATCACCCTGGGGTAATAACAACGTGGTCCATCCTCCACATATTTCTTGAACTTGATTCACATAACTACCCGCTTCTGCGGTCTCACAATATCGAGAGGCATCCCCACTCTTAATGCAGTGGTTCGCTTACCACTTATCCACTTATACAACATAAACTTCTACAATCAATCAAATTTATATAACATATCTTGCTTATGGCTTATAAGCCTTATTTGCCTTGAGCTGGGCTCATTGTAGGCTGTCCACACATATGTACTTCTCTGTACAACATTACATGTTTAGAGGTTGTAGTGGGCTCCATGACAAGGTCGTTGCATTCCGTTTCCTTTCATGGGATGCCCCTTAGGTTTGTCAGTCCGTCTCCTGACAACTTATGTCTAAACTGGGTGTTAATTTCAACCCTTGTGTTTCTGTCATGTCATTTTGTGCAACAATTATTGATGCGAACACCCTTTAAGGATTGCTCCTGGGTGTTGCTACTGGTATATTCAGTTAGCCACGCCGTTTGCGTTCTTCACTGGTTATTATTTTCTTCTGTGAAGGTCGTCATTTCCTAATAATGTAGGTACTCATTCTGGGAATTTCATCCCGTCCATTGCACTTTACTGTGTCCACACTAGGCATCTGCCTTGCCCTGCTTTCCAGCTATCATGTTAATCCCTGGGGATCCTTAAGTCATATAAGCTGTCTTTACATTCAGTTAGTGCACTTCGCACCTCCTGACTCTTAAACATTTCCTTGAAAGGAATTCACTAATTCCTTTAGTTTCGTTAACTTAACTGAGTTCCTTAACTTCAACCATTCCTTGTAATCTCCAGCTCTCGTTTGATTTATACTGCTGACCGTAGACGGAGTCGACTACTTCCCGTGTTTCGGACTCTACTCGTATACATATATGGGGTATCATACTGATACATTACTACTTACCCAACTAACCTATAAGTAGGTCTGTCAGGCCCACATGCTCCTATCGGAGTGCGGTCGTCCCACAACACAGTTGGTACACTTGTAGTGTCCGTCACACGCCTAGGTGAAGTATTCTGTTGTCAACTCCCTTATATTGTCCCGTGACAATATTCATTCCTTGCTTCCCGAACTTAATCGAGGGAAGGTTTATCCACTGTTGTATCCTTGTCAATTGCCCCTGGTTTCACTGGTTTGGTTTAAAAGAAGGTTGGAAAGAAGTGTTGGTTTGAAAGAAAATCTGGTTTTGAAAAGAAAGGGTTTGAATAAATTTGGGTTTGAAAGAAAATTTTCATGGTTTCACAACATCTTCTTACCTTAGCCAAGTCTAGCTTC
Organism: Limonium bicolor; assembly: GCA_023374045.1. Classification (NCBI taxonomy): domain Eukaryota; kingdom Viridiplantae; phylum Streptophyta; class Magnoliopsida; order Caryophyllales; family Plumbaginaceae; genus Limonium; species Limonium bicolor. The sequence continues at coordinate 11,220,815 of CM041780.1, forward strand.
TTGCTGACTGGTGTGTTTCCAATTGCAGAGGTTAGGCTAACAGGCCCTTCCACTGTTATAACGATCACATTTAACCTTATGGTACTTTACCAAGTACTTGTAGTGGTTATAAATTTCCCGAACAGCCCTGTTATAGCAGCACTTGCTATAGCAAGTGCGCCATGCCAACTGACTATCGGTTTAACACATACCGATTGTGGTATTGTTTTGACCCATATTGTCATCAGTGGCCTTATTTGCCCTCACTGATCTTACTGTCTTGATAATAACTCCTCTAGGTGACTTCTCACAGTCTTCGCATGATAATTATCAACTAGGGTGTTTCCCATTCTGGGAGACCCCTTTTACTTAATATTGTATCCTCTTGTAGCCCGTTCCACGTACTTGTCGTGGTTGCTGAGACTTGTCTCTTGTTTGGGCACTACGTTGTAGTTCCTTTGTCGGTTGATATACCGTTGGTGTATTATTTATCAACTGTGGTCCCGTAGACACTCGTCTCGGGTTTTATTAATCCATTTCTTGCCTGTTGCACGGTTGGTGCGTTGCAAGCTGGTTGTTCTCGACTGCTCAGCATGTCGACCCAGGTTGCCGGAAATTCTATTCTTCTGTACACTGATTCTTCGCTCTTCGCTATGAAATGCGGTTAACACTGTTTAGATGGGGACCGTCTCCGGGATTCCCAGTTTTCGGGATCTACCGTATGACAGGTTCTCCGTACCCTAAAGGTATTTAATAACAGCCAGATCGGGTATTCCCGAGTATGAGAGTGGACTTCCATCTCTCTGGCGTTGTTTCCCAAGTTATATAACAGGGATTGTGGAGGGGGATGGATATAGTAGGTTTCCAGTATTCACTGGTAGTTCCTTACTAGCGTATCTCTCACGCTATCACTCAACCCTTAACCCAAAGTACTTAAATCCTAACTCGGTACTTCCTAAGCTCGGTAATTCAGTCATCAGAGCGATACTTCGCTCTGATACCACTTTTTGTAACACCCCATCCAACAACAAACACATAACAACAATCTGCAGCGGAAACTCAACTCATCACATTACTTATTTCAATGGTGTTACACGCCGTTAACCACCCACGTGGCTAACAAGGCTAATACATGTACTTTGTATCGGTCTGATGGACTAGATTCCCGAGCAACTACACAATACAATCCTCATTCCATTTTCAACATTTATAGAATACATGCATTCCCACTGTACCGAGTATTTATAAACTGATGCCGACAACAATATCGGTCCTACACCTACTGTATATATACACTTAAATGAATACCCAAGTACAATGACTACCCCGTCCTACTCTCGAACGGCTTCCAGCTCTCCGTACCTGAAATAGGAAAAGAAGAGAAAGGGTGGCCCCCGAGGGGCTCAGCACCTTTGCTGGTATGGTAATCCCGCAGCCCACATGCTACCGGGCCACGCACAACTAATTGTCGTCTTAACATGCAGTTGATTATATTTAAATCATGCATACAAGCCATAAACATACAACACATAACATTTCGCCTCAATGGGCTCAACCTATAACCAACACATCCACACTTAACAAACCATTCAATGATTCCTTAAACCCTAGAGTGGCTCTCCTCTAAACGGAGCTACTTCCTTAATGAACGACACGTACCCACTAATCGGGTTATCCTTAAACGCCTCTTGTCATAACTGGGATTCATTTCCATGATCCACATACTCCATATCCTACAACACATCTCATTCCTCACATAACAACATAACCAAACCTTTCTTGTTTCGGCGCACACCTGATAACATCGTATTCATTTTAGGCACCTAACGTATACATATCATAGCATAGGAAGGGAAATTGCCTAGCACAATATCAACACAAACACCATAAGATCGGTTCACACAAGGAACCTTCCACCATAGTTAGTATATATATAGTGAGCCTAGAGATTGTTGTCAATCTCATGCTAAGCTCGTTACCCGTTACCAGTTATATCGAACGGTTAACTTAAACCCAAGGTGTGTCGGATATAGTAATCCCAAGCACACCGAAATAACATTCGTATGCCCCTGTGGCCCGACGTGAGTCAGTAATTAGCTTTGGATAAGCTAAGGGAAGGTGGAAACCAAATTGGAATACAACCTATACATACACCAAGAGAGCCGAACCGGATATGACATCGACTCCCGTCCATCACACGCGTGGCCGGAACAACCGGACTCCTCACCCCCCATTAGTACATATACACTTATAAATAAGTAGTTAGAGATCCATTATGGAGCCTACCACATCCACACACCATACGGTATCATAACCGAGTTAAGCACACAAGGGAGGTTCACACACTTGCATACAACAACAATATCCAACTAACTCACACATAGCCGTGGTTAGCACGTTCCCAAGGTTTGGGCCGTCAACTCCGAATACCGATCACTCATGTGTTCCTAGTTTTTGGTTAGCTAAGGTTTAACACATATTTGAGGTTAGATGGTATCGGAGGCCAAATTCGCCACATAAATGAATTACTATAAACTCATTACATGTTTTGATCTTACAAGGTGGCAAACACTCAGAAAAACATATTGGCATACAAGCCGGTGTAATCCGGTAGGACACAGGTTGCAAGAAAACCATACCTGTCACCGGAGTCCACTCTACCACGTCCACTTATGTTCCTCGAGCAATTCTCGAACAACTGATAACATCACATGTGTTTTTATTAACATCGGGGTTTGCTTGATTATTTAATGTCTAATGCTTAACTTTCCCCGTTAACTTAGTTACATAACTTTACATTTTAACTTGTTTTACTTTTACATTTTGATACAACTTTTCACCCACTTAATTGCCATTTAAAACTCACCTAACATGTCCTTAACAACCTTATAACATCATTACCTATCAATCCCCATCATTACATATCATTTCATAACCTTAAACCATGTTTTTGGTCCGACCGGACTTGCCGACCGGACTTGTCCATGTCCGGTCGATTCCAGAACACATTTCCGCCAAAATTTTCTACTCCGACCGACCTTGTAAGTCCGGTCCTATGTCCGGTCCATTCCAGAAACTAATTCTCGCAGGGTAAACTGGGCCCGACCGAACTTGCAAGTCCGGTCGCAAGTCCGGTCTGCCCCAGATCTTTGTTTTCCTTTTTACATTCAACTCCAAACTTCACCCCATATATCCTAGTATACCCTAACCTCATTTGGGCACTTCAAACACACCTTAAGATATCCTTAAACACTCACAAAACTCTTTTTCTAATTCCTTAAACCTTTACTTATATCTTCACAAAATTTCTAACACTTACAATGTTTTCTCCTAGTTTTACAAGTGGTGTTTCATCCTTAATAACCTTTATACCAAAGTGTTTCCTCACCATCATAACATCATCTCCCAAGCATCTTCTCTTACTAACCAAATCTTCTCTTTCACAACTCCTTAAAGTTCCTTTCTCAAAACCTTATCTATACATTATTCCCACCTTGCACATCACATAACCTAAACCTTAAACAAACTTCTTCAAGACTTTAATACATTCTCAAAACACACATTGAATTCCTAGAACTTCCAAGATAACACCTAAATCCTTGCATCACTCTAAATCACCTTAATACTTGTTTTCTTCTCAAGTAAACATTTATTCACCTTTAACACTTCCTAGTTCATCAAAACCATTTAAAACACTTAGATCTTCTTACACATTTTCCCAAATTTGGCCATAGCTTCTCTTGTATATACTCACATCCAACCACTTAGGTTTTTACCTTATTTCATTCAAGAACACCTAAAATCCATCAAACACATTTTTATACACAAGACTTCACACATTTAGCACTACATCACAATATAGTGCATAACTTAAATTGCTTGGCACTTAGGCCCTTAAACAACATGGCTCTTAGGCCCTTAAACTGCATAAACCTTAAACACTGAATTTCCCACATAAGTAATGCCTTTGACCTGCAAATACACCCAACAATACATATGCCCTTAATAAACTCCTTGAGAGCATTTTACTAGCTCATTCACCATTGGCTCCTTAGGTATTTTATTAAGCAAATCAAGCTCATTTTCCTAAGGCATTTAAACCACATTAAGATAGCATATTTACCTCTTTTTCCTCCCAAATTTCTTTCTTGTTTCCTTACAAAACCGGTAAGGCATTTGGTTCCTTGCCAACTACTAAACATTATACAAACAACATAATGAGTATTCAAGCTTTAAGCTCCATCTCATTGTAAACCCTAGGTTTACATTATTTCAAAACATTAATGTAGTTGTTTTACCTTAATCTTTGAAGGGTGTTTGAATATCTATGAAGAGAGGACTCCACCTAGTCCTTGAAAGATTCAAATGGAGCTAGAACAAAGCAACACAAGGAGCTCCATCAATGAATATTTTCGGTCAATGACAAAACATGGAGGAAACTTGATTTTTCTTTGAGATTCCTTACCTAGAAGCAAAGGAGATCAATAATATGTGGAAAGACAAGCTCAAGCTCCATCAATGGTGGAACTCCATGGCACCGAAATGGTGATCTTGAAATTTTGAGAAGATAGGAATGAAGAGCTTGATGAGAGGAAGAGAATGGTGGTGTTTGTTTTTGATTTGGTTAAGTGAGCTATGTTTTACAAGGGTTCAAAGGTGGACTTCCATGGTGGTGGTGCTGTATGAACGTGAGAACAGAGAGAAGAGAGGTAGAAGAGAGCTTGGATACGTGGGGAAATGAAGAAGGAAATGAAAGAATGAGATAAGTTTTGCTTTTTGGAAGATATTTGTACTTAAAAAGCAAATAGTACTTAAGTTAGTCATTCTTTATTTCCTTAGCATGTTAACAAGGGTGGTGAGTCACCACACCTTAAAACCGGCCCCCAATAGTACCTAGGGGTATTTTAGACTTTATTAATCAATTGTCTCACTTATAGTAACATATGTTACAAACTAGCTTATAAAAATCACTATTCACAAAAACAAGGCACATAGAAGTGAAATTTTTGATTTCCCATGGATATAGACTTCCAAATGTGATACTATATAGTACACATGTTAATTAAAGAGTAATGATGGACATTTAGCCATTCAAAACTCATTTACAAGACAATTTTTCAAAAACGTGCTTTAAGACTCCTTAAAGCACATTTTGCGTTTTAACTTGTTTTCAAGCTTGGTTTTCTTTAGTAATTGATTTAATATGTTCATTAACATATAAATAAGGCATAGGTATGACCATTAGGTCTTATACACATTTATCCCAAGCTTAGAGCACATTTTAGCCCATATTGACCTTAAGGTATTTATTTGTGTTTTGTTTGGTTTCATTGTCTACCAAAGTTTCCTAAGGACTTAATTAGCCTTATAAAGTCATAATTAAACATTATCAAGTCTTGGTAGGCTCTTTGGGTCCTAGCCAAGTTCACTCCAAGCTTAGAGCATGTTTTTGCTCAAACCGTGTCTTAGTGTTTTATTGTGTTTTACCATGGTTTAAATGGTTCATTTATGTTTCTAAGGCACTTTTTAGCCTTTAAATACCATAGTTTAACATTTACACAACATACCAAGGTTTGGGGTATTTCATTATCATAACTTTGGCTAGGATGATCCGCTTTTAACGTTCTTTTTATCAATCTTCTTGGTTTTCCATAACCTTTTTATTGGTATACTTTTCATGGCCTGATTTGACCATTCTCAAAAAGTCAATCCTAGCAAGGCTTTTGAAGCTTTAAGGTTTCCATGATTTTATTTTGACTTTTAAGCCTTAAATCAATGTTAAAAATATTTCTAAAATCTTTATAATATAATTGGAGTGTCTTGAAATTTTCCCAATATTTATTGACTTATAAATCACACTCTTAAATTCATAATACCATATAATAAATTAATATTTAATAGTATCATTTAGGGTTTACTAAAAGAAATCCCCTAAATTAATTTAAATTAATTTATGGGGTATTTCACACATTGGCATACAAGCCGGTGTAATCCGGTAGGACACAGGTTGCAAGAAAACCATACCTGAAATACCCCAAACCTCGACATGTGGTTTAATTATCAAACTATGGTATGTAAAGGCTAAAAAGTGCCTTAGAAACATCAGTGAACAATTTAAACCATAGTAAAATGCAATAAAGCACTAAGATACAGTTTGAGCAAAACATGCTCTAAGCTATGAGTGAACTTGGTTAGGACCCGAAGAGCCTACCAAGACTTAATAATATTCAATTATGATTTAATAAGGCTAATTAAGTCCTTAGGAAACTTTGGTAGAAAATGAAACCAAACAAAACACAAATAAATACCTTAAAGTCAATAAGAGCAAAAATGTGCTCTAAGCTTGGGATAAATTTGTAAAAGACCTAATGGTCATACCTATACCTTATAAATATGTTAATGAACATATTAAATCAATTACCAAAGAAAACCAAGCTTGAAAACAAGTTAAAACACAAAGAGTGCTTTAAGGAGTCTTAAAGCACGTTTTTGAAAAATTGTCTTGTAAATGAGTTTTGAATGGCTAAATGCCCATCATTACTCTTTAATTAACATGTGTACTATATAGTATCACATTTGGAAGTCTATATCAATGGGAAATCAAAAATTTCACAACAATGTGCCTTGTTTTTGTGAATAGTGATTTTTATAAGCTATTTTGTAACATATATTATTATAAGTGATTAAATTGACAAATAAAGACTAAAGTACCCTTATAACTAAATGGGGGCCGGTTTTTCAAGGTGTGAGTCACCAACTTGTAAAAGAAATCAAATAAGTAAAGTAAAACTTAAAGTAAGTACTATTTTGCTTTATAACATAAATATCTCCAAAAGCAAACTTACCTTCTCATTCTCTTCTTTTCTTTCATTTCACACGGTTTCTTCATCTTCTCCTTTCCTCCATTTACGATTTGCTACAGCTCCATCTCTTCTCCATCTTCATTTCTTTGCCAAATCCAACTCCATGCTCCAAATCAAATTCTAAGACTATATTTGTCTTAGTTAGACCAAGCTCTACACTTCTATCTTTTCAAATCTTCAAGAGCTCAATTTGGTGCCATGGAGATTCACCATTGAAGGAGCTTGAGCTCACCTTTTCACATATTATTGTTCTCCTTTGCTTCAAGGTAAGGAAACTCAAAGAAAAATGACATTTCCTTCATGTTTGTGTAATGTCCGAAAATCACCATTAATGGTGCTCATTGTGTTGCTTTGTTCTAGCTTCATTGCAATCTCTTATGGACTAGGTGGAGTCCTCTCTTCATAGATATTCAAACTCCCTTCAAAGATCAAGGTAAAACAACTACCTTAATGTTTTTGAAATAATGTAAACCTAGGGTTTACAATGAGATGAAGCTTAAAGCTTGAATACTCATTATGTTTTTGTACAATGTATAGAACTTGACAAGGAATCAAATACCTTACCGGTTTTATAAGGAAACAAGAAAGAAGTTTGTTTGGAAAGGAGGTAAATATACTAACCTAATGTTGTTTAATGCCTTAGGAGAAATGAGCTTATAATGCTTGTTAAAACTACCTAAAGAGCAAATGGTGAATGACTTAGTAAAGTGTTCTCAAGGAGACTAGTAAAAGAACATATGTCTTGGTGTATGTATTTGCAGGTCAAAGGCATATATATATTGTGGAAATTCAGTGTTTAAGTTTTATGCAATTTAAGGGCCTTAGAGCCATGTTATTTAAGGGCCTAAGTGCCAAGCAATTTAAGTTATGCACTATATTGTGATGTAGTGCTAAATGTGTGAAGTTTGTGTATAAAAATGTGTTTGATGGATTTTAGGTGTTTTGAATGAAATAAGGTAAAAACCTAAGTGTTTGGATGTGAGTATTTACAAGAGAAGCTATGGCAAAATTTAGTTGATAAACAAAGGAGTTTATGTGATGAAATGAGATTTTAAGACCTAGAAGGTACTAGGAACTTGTTAAGTGTAAAGATGGTGGAAGAAGGTGAATCATGGTGTTCCTAGGTGTTAAGGTGCCATGGGCATTGTCTTGGAGGATTTAGAACTCAAATGGGTGTTTTGAACACACCAAGGAATTGTTATGTGAAGTGTTAAGTCTTGTTCAAGGTCTGGTGAACAATGGAAGTGTAACGCCTTGTGAAGGTTTATTTATGAACTTGTGGGAAAGACTTGAGGAGTGTGTGTAAAGGGGATGGGTGTAGTGCAAATGATGTTTAAAAAGGGTGGTTATAAGGTAGTGAGGGAGTACTTTGGTTAGGTGAAGTTTTAGGCAAGAGTACAAGTTACAAGTGTAAGAAAAAAATGTTCTAAGTGTTAAGGACTTAGTAAAAGTGGAGTAAGAGTTTAAGGAATTTTTGGGATGTTTCGAGAGGGTTTAAGTGTGCCCAAAAGATGTTAAAACATGTGAGAGAACATGTGTAAAGCATAGGAAAAAATTGGGATGAATTTGGAGTTTAGAAAGAGGAGAAAAGCACATTAGAAAATGGGTTCTGCAGTGGACCGCCCCTACGGACCGCCCCTGTGGGGAGGTCCAGTGCAGAGAAGTGAAAAAAAAATATACGTGTAGCATCTGTTGTGGACCGCCCCTGGGACCGCCCCAGAGGGGCGGTCCAGACCAGAAATAAAAAAAAAAGTTTGTTTAAGGTTATGATGATATGTAATGATGGGGATTGATAGGTAATGATGTTATAAAGTTGTTAAGGACATGTTAAGTGAGTTTTAATGAGAATTAAGTGGGTGAAAAGTTGTAATAAAATGTGAAAGTAAATCAAGTTAAATTGTAAAGTTATGTAACTAAGTTAACGGGGGTTATAGCATTAGACATTAAATGATCGTGCTACCCCGATGTTAATAAAAGTACATGTAATGTTATCAGTTGTTCGAGAATTGCTCGAGGAACATAAGTGGACGTGGTAAAGTGGACTCCGGTGACAGGTATGGTTTTCTTGCAACCTGTGTCCTACCGGATTACACCGGCTTGTATGCCAATGTGTTTTTCTGTATGTTTGCCACGTTGTAAGATAAAACATGTAATGAGTTTACAGTAATTCATATATGTGGCGTGTTCGACTCCGATACCATTTAACCTCGGCAGTGTTAACCTTAGTTAACTAAGTCTAGGATCACATGAGAGTTTGGTATTCGGATTAAACGACCCGAACCATGGGGCGTTCTAACCACGGCTATGTGCGTGTTAATTGTGTGATATGTGTATGTGAATGTAGGGATCTCCCTTGTGTGTTTAACCCAGTTGTAATACTGTATGGTGTGTAGATGTGATAGACTCCATAGTGGGGTTCTAACTAATGTCTAAAAGTAAGTATGTACTAACAGTGGTGAGGAATCCGGTTTGGCCGGTCGCGCGTTGTTTGGGAGAGGGTATCCTTCTTAGCCTTACCCTTCTCTTTGTTATGGTTGTTTCCCTCACGGGTTATGATCTCCCATTAGCTTATTCCAAAGCTTAGCTATTCTGACTTATGTTCGGTTTAGGGGGAACATGTGTTTGTGTGGTGTGTTCGGGCCTCCAAACCCGAACCGCCTTAACTTAAGTTACTCGTCCGACTATTAGGACGGTAATGAGTGTTGTTGTTATTGTATAACGAGCTTATCATGAGACTGGCAACATTCTCTAGGCTCACCAGTGTATAAGCAATGTTTGGGTCGGTTCCTAAGAGAACCATTCCCGTTATGTTATGTATTTTTGTTGTGATGCAATATCTATTGCGGTGTTATGTTGTGCACGTTGAAACGTGCAAAGTGTTGTTGTGTGATGTTATGTAGTGTATGTTATATGTTGTAAAATGTGGAGTATGTGGATCATGGATATGATTCCCAGTTTGAGAAAGGAGGCGTTTAAGGATAACCCGAATTAAGGGTAAGTGTCGTCTATTAAGGAAGTAGCTCCATTAGAGGAGGAACACTCTAGGGATAATGAATACCAGAGTGATTTATCAAGTAAGGATGTATTATCCGTTTGTTGAGCCCATTGAGGCGAATTGTTATGTGTTGTGTGTTTACAGTTGCATGCATGATTTAAATATAATCAATCGCATGCTAAGACGACAATTAGTTGTGCGTGGCCCGGTAGCATGTGGGCTGCGGGATTACCATACCAGCAAAGGTGCTGAGCCCCTTGGGGGCCACCCATTCTCTTCTTTTCCTGTTTCAGGTACAGAGAGCTGGAAGCCGTTCGAGAGTAGGACGGGGTAGACATTGTACATGGGTAATCATTTAAGTGTATATATACAGTAGGTGTAGTAAGACCGAAATTGTTATCGGCATCAGTTTATAAATACTCGGTATAGTTGAAAGGTGTATGTTGTTGTTGTTGTTAATGGAAAGGGATAGTAATGTGTAGTCGCTCGGGAATTTAGCCCATCAGACCGGTACAATGTATATGTATTAGCCTTGTTAGCCACGTGGGTGGTTAACGGCGTGTAACACCAAGAAGTTAAGTAATGTGTTGAAGTTTGTTTTCCGCTGCAGTTTGTTATTAAGTGTGTTTGTTGCTGGATGGGGTGTAACAAAAAGTGGTATCAGAGCGAAGTATCGCTCTGATGACTGAATTACCGAGCTTAGGAAGTACCGAGTTAGGATTTAAGTACTTTGGGTTAAGGGTTGAGTGATAGCGTGAGAGATACGCTAGATAGGAACTACCAGTGAATACTGGAAACCTACAGTATCCTTCCCGCCCTCCACAATCCCTGTTTTATAACTTGGGAAACAACGCCAGAGAGATGGAAGTCCACTCTTACTCGGGAATACCCGATCTGGCTATTATTAAATACCTCTAAAGGTACGGAGAACCTGTCATACGGTAGATCCCGAAAACTGGGAATCCCGGAGACGGTTTCCATCTGGACAATGTTAACCGCATTTCATAGCAATGAATGAAGGATCTTGTGTATAGGAGAATAGAATTTCCGGCAACCTGGGTCGACATGCAGAGCAGTCGAGAATAACCAGCTTGCAACGCACCAACCGTGCAACAGGCAAGAAGTGGAATAATGAACCCCGAGACAAGTGTCTACGGAACCACAGTTGTTAAATAATACACCAACGGTATACCAACCTACAAAGGAATTACAATGTAGTGCCCAAACAAGAGACGAGTCTCAGCAACCACGACAAGTATGTGGAACGGGCTACAAGAGAATACAATACTAAGAAAAAGGGGGTCTCCCAGAATGGGAAACACCCTAGTTGATGATCGTCATATGAAGATAGTGAGGAGTCACCTAGAGGAGTTATTATTACGACAGTAAGATCAGTGAGGGCCAACAAGGCCACTGATGACAGTATGGGTAAAAAAAAACAATACCACAACCGGTATGTGTTAAACCAATAGCCAGTTAGCATGGCGCACTTGCCATAGCAAGTGCTGCTATAACAGGGCTGTTCGGGAAATTTATAACCACTACAAGTAATTGGTAAAGTACCATGAAGTTAAGTGCGATCGTCATAACAGTGGAAGGGCCTGTTAGCCTAACCTCTGTAATTGTAAGTACACCAGTCAGCAAGGAGCTAGACATGGTTAAGGTAAGAAGATGTTGTGAAACCATGAAAATTTTCTTTTAAACCCAAATTTATTCAAACCCGTTTCTTTTCAAAACCAGATTTTCTTTCAAACCAACACTTCTTTCCAACCTTCTTTTAAACCAAACCAGTAAAACCAAGGGCAGTTGATAAAGATACAACAGTGGATAAACTATCCCTCGATTAAGTTCGGGAAGCATGGAATGAATATTGTCACGGGACAATATAAGGGAGTTGACAACAGAATACTTCACCTAGGCGTGTGATGGACACTACGAGTGTACCAACTGAATTGTGGGACGACCGCACTCCGATAGGAGCTTGTGGGCCCGACAGACCTACTTATGGTTAGTTGGGTAAGTAGTAATGTATCAGTATGGTACCCCACCTATGTATACGAGTAGAGTCCGAAGCACGGGAAGTAGTCGACTCCGTACTACGGTCAGCAGTATAAGTCGAGCGAGAGCTAATGACTACCATGAATGGTTGGAGTTAAGGAACTCAGTTAAGTTAACTAGACTAAAGGAAATCATGAATTCCTTTCAAGGAAATGTTTAAGGGTCAGGAGGTGCGAAGTGCACTAACTGAATGTAAAGACATCGTATATGACTTAAGGATCCTCAGGGATAAACATGATAGCTGGAACGGTGACCCAGCCTGTACATGGCAAGCAGATGCCTAATGTGGACACATTAATGTGCAATGAACGGGATGAAACTCCCAGAATGAGTACCTACACTACTAGGAAATGCTGATCTTCACAGAAGGAGATGATAAGCCAGCTAAGAACGCAAAACGGCATGGCTAACTAAATATACCAATAAGTGTGAGCCAAATGTAATGGCATAACTTAGCAACACCCAGGAGCAATCCTTGAAGGGTGTTCGCATCAACAATTGTTGAATGAAATGCATGACAGAAACACAAGGATTGAAACTAACACCCAGTTTAGACATAAGTTGTCAGGAGACGGACTAACAAACCTGAGGGCATCCCATGAAAGGAAACGGAATGCAACGACCTTGTCATGGACCTCAATATGATATCCAAACTAGGTCATGTTGTACAAAGAAGTACATGTATGTGAATAGCCTACAATGAGCGCAGCTCAAGGCAATAAGGCTTATAAGCCACAAATAAAGTGTGTTATATAAATTTGAGTTAATTATGGAAGTTTATATGGTACAAGTAAATAGAGCGAAGAACGAACCACTGCTTAAAGAGTGGGGAAACCTCTCGATATTGTGAAACCGCTGGAGCGGTAGTTGTGTGAATCAAGTTCAAGAAATATGTGAAGGATGGACGATGTTATTATTGGAAGAGAGCAGTTAGCTTAGTAGTGTGTGTGTATAAAGTGAAACACCGAGCTGAATAATGCCGGCTTGTGACTCGAATGATCGATGCTTAAGGAGCATTCAGTTGTCATCCAAATGAGTGATGAACCATAATGTGAATAATACAAGTATATGTGTGGAAGTTAATGTGACAGTAAATACTATGTAAGCTGATGTTATACAAGGAGTAAGAGCACGGTGCGCAGTAAGCGACCGTTGTATAAGTGTTGTTAAATAATGATGTGCAGATAAGACCAGTTATGAGTTAAACTTAGTAGAGATGCAAGGTAAGCGATGTAAACAGACTGGGCAATAAGCCAGTGGTAGGTACTATATGATGAGGAACTCAGTGTGAATTCCATGGCGAATCACATAAGGGATTTACTGTCAAGAGTTTACGCCTCTGCACTCTGTATGACTGAGTGTTTTGGTATTGCACTTGCGCAGTAATGATCGAGTGGGATAGCTAGGAATTGGAAACATGTTAATTGTGGAGCAATAATGTTATAATGGCCGATGCATAGGAAATGCAAAGACATACCATGGAAGAGTACTTGTACAAAACCAAATGTGGAGACATGATTAACAGTAAGTGACTATAATAGCACTAACTGCCAAATAGCGGTATGGAATATACCCCAAATGTTGTAAATAGCTGAGAGAGCACTACACACTAGGTAGTAGCTCAATCTCAACCGACAGTAAGTCGGAAGGGAACAAGTCAATCATTGTGAAATACGTAACAGTACATACAGTCAATTATTATGGAAGTGGATAGAAAGTTTATAACTCACCGAATTCGCTCACGGTAAGAGATACCACGCGTCGGTTGAGAAACCATTATTACCAAGATAAAGGTGATATATGGGAGGTGTACAATACAGTGAGAATAACAAATGGGGCAATTAAGCTCTACAGTCATTAGAGTTTCACAGCAGAAACTAGTGAGCCAGTGATACAAGTGTTGAATGTACATGGTAAACATGAGTGAATGGCTAATTATTAACGCCTAGAAGCCTAACAGGCCAGAATCGAAACCAACTAAGAGTTTAAACAAACTCCAATGAGAATTCTTGGTTTAGGAACTAAACCGCCAATATGGTTAAGATCCTCTAATCAGAATCCATTGTGTAATAGACCGCGTGGAAGTTAAAACACTTCACAACGGAAGAACATTTTAAGCCAATGTTTAGTGATTGATTACGTGGGCGTAATCCCTTTTAAGGGGGGTAGAGCGCAAAACCACTTAGTGTGTATTACCGTACAAATGTACGTGATTTATGTTGTGCATAGCACAAAATAATTTGTTTTGATGATTGGTGTGTGTGTTATGTAAACATACGCATTCATTCACCGTTTAATTGTGGTAATTGCGCACAGAAGATGCGAATACCATTGTGATAAGTGTGTGTATTTGTTAACAATTGTGTGTGATAGTACAAGTGTGGGAGTAGAGAAACTCCCGGGGAACAAAACCCCGACAGTGTATAAATGTGAAACGGTGTGTTGTATTTTGATAAAATATATGTGTATATATATATTACATAGTGATTCATGAAAGGGTATGAACCCGACATAGGACCTAGTGAGAATAAGATTCCCTAGGCAACAGGATTAAAGTGAATGGAGGTAACTGATAGACGGAGTTCTATCCTTTGGAGATGTTATGATCATGATTAGAATGATTTAAAAGATAGAAAATTGGAAATGAGTGATTTATTTGATGCTTGAAAATGAAGTGGGAAGTGGAACTTGATTTGCATGTGATCAAGGGAAGCCGAACACAAATTGGAGTGGAAGGATAGTTCTACACTGATGCTGATCACATCAGGGTTGGATGATTCTTGAAGCTCCCTATAAGTGGTCACAAATAACCACGCTAAGAAAAGAAGCAAAGAGCTTAAGTTGGACTTGGAGTTGTGTGTGTTTTCAAAAGGATTTTCAATTGGTATTTATAAAACGTTGATAGATACTTTACATAATTAAAGTTCTCTTACTTAACCTCTCAAGGAAATTTTAAACTTAAGTGATTGTTTTGATCTTCCAAGGACACGGGGACGGAAGGTGTCCATCGCGACCGGGTTCTGCGGGATCACAGTGTATATCAAAGATATTTTTTATTGTTATACATGCTATGACATGTTGTTTGGTATGTGTAATAAATGTTATTTTGACCTCGAGTTCTAAAAGTGTATGCTATCAAGACCTATGAGTCTAAATGTGTTGTGTTACATAGACCTATGTGTCTAAATGTTGTTATGTTACCCAAGACCAGTGAGTCAAAGGGGTTGTTATGTATGTGTAAGTGTTGTTAAGATACCCGGACCATTGAGCCCGAGGTTATCATGTGAATATGTTATGTTATGTATGGATGTGAATGTGTTGCCCGGACCATTAAGTCCGAGGTTGTGATGTAAAGTGTATTTGGTTATGGAAGTTTTATGGCTATAAGTAATCCCCGTATTCTAACCTAATGATGTGTGGGAAATGTGAACTTCGAGGACGAAGTTCTTTTAAGGGGGGTAGATTGAAATACCCCAAACCTCGACATGTGGTTTAATTATCAAACTATGGTATGTAAAGGCTAAAAAGTGCCTTAGAAACATCAGTGAACAATTTAAACCATAGTAAAATGCAATAAAGCACTAAGATACAGTTTGAGCAAAAACATGCTCTAAGCTATGAGTGAACTTGGTTAGGACCCGAAGAGCCTACCAAGACTTAATAATATTCAATTATGATTTAATAAGGCTAATTAAGTCCTTAGGAAACTTTGGTAGAAAATGAAACCAAACAAAACACAAATAAATACCTTAAAGTCAATAAGAGCAAAAATGCGCTCTAAGCTTGGGATAAATTTGTAAAAGACCTAATGGTCATACCTATACCTTATAAATATGTTAATGAACATATTAAATCAATTACCAAAGAAAACCAAGCTTGAAAACAAGTTAAAACACAAAGTGCTTTAAGGAGTCTTAAAGCACGTTTTTGAAAAATTGTCTTGTAAATGAGTTTTGAATGGCTAAATGCCCATCATTACTCTTTAATTAACATGTGTACTATATAGTATCACATTTGGAAGTCTATATCAATGGGAAATCAAAAATTTCACAACAATGTGCCTTGTTTTGTGAATAGTGATTTTTATAAGCTATTTTGTAACATATATTATTATAAGTGATTAAATTGACAAATAAAGACTAAAGTACCCTTATAACTAAATGGGGGCCGGTTTTTCAAGGTGTGAGTCACCAACTTGTAAAAGAAATCAAATAAGTAAAGTAAAACTTAAAGTAAAGTACTATTTTGCTTTATAACATAAATATCTCCAAAAGCAAACTTACCTTCTCATTCTCTTCTTTTCTTTCATTTCACACGGTTTCTTCATCTTCTCCTTTCCTCCATTTACGATTTGCTACAGCTCCATCTCTTCTCCATCTTCATTTCTTTGCCAAATCCAACTCCATGCTCCAAATCAAATTCTAAGACTATATTTGTCTTAGTTAGACCAAGCTCTACACTTCTATCTTTTCAAATCTTCAAGAGCTCAATTTTGGTGCCATGGAGATTCACCATTGAAGGAGCTTGAGCTCACCTTTTCACATATTATTGTTCTCCTTTGCTTCAAGGTAAGGAAACTCAAAGAAAAATGACATTTCCTTCATGTTTGTGTAATGTCCGAAAATCACCATTAATGGTGCTCATTGTGTTGCTTTGTTCTAGCTTCATTGCAATCTCTTATGGACTAGGTGGAGTCCTCTCTTCATAGATATTCAAACTCCCTTCAAAGATCAAGGTAAAACAACTACCTTAATGTTTTTGAAATAATGTAAACCTAGGGTTTACAATGAGATGAAGCTTAAAGCTTGAATACTCATTATGTTGTTTGTACAATGTATAGAACTTGACAAGGAATCAAATACCTTACCGGTTTTATAAGGAAACAAGAAAGAAGTTTGTTTGGAAAGGAGGTAAATATACTAACCTAATGTTGTTTAATGCCTTAGGAGAAATGAGCTTATAATGCTTGTTAAAACTACCTAAAGAGCAAATGGTGAATGACTTAGTAAAGTGTTCTCAAGGAGACTAGTAAAAGAACATATGTCTTGGTGTATGTATTTGCAGGTCAAAGGCATATATATATTGTGGAAATTCAGTGTTTAAGTTTTATGCAATTTAAGGGCCTTAGAGCCATGTTATTTAAGGGCCTAAGTGCCAAGCAATTTAAGTTATGCACTATATTGTGATGTAGTGCTAAATGTGTGAAGTTTGTGTATAAAAATGTGTTTGATGGATTTTAGGTGTTTTGAATGAAATAAGGTAAAAACCTAAGTGTTTGGATGTGAGTATTTACAAGAGAAGCTATGGCAAAATTTAGTTGATAAACAAAGGAGTTTATGTGATGAAATGAGATTTTAAGACCTAGAAGGTACTAGGAACTTGTTAAGTGTAAAGATGGTGGAAGAAGGTGAATCATGGTGTTCCTAGGTGTTAAGGTGCCATGGGCATTGTCTTGGAGGATTTAGAACTCAAATGGGTGTTTTGAACACACCAAGGAATTGTTATGTGAAGTGTTAAGTCTTGTTCAAGGTCTGGTGAATAATGGAAGTGTAACGCCTTGTGAAGGTTTATTTATGAACTTGTGGGAAAGACTTGAGGAGTGTGTAAAGGGGATGGGTGTAGTGCAAATGATGTTTAAAAAGGGTGGTTATAAGGTAGTGAGGGAGTACTTTGGGTTAGGTGAAGTTTTAGGCAAGAGTACAAGTTACAAGTGTAAGAAAAAATGTTCTAAGTGTTAAGGACTTAGTAAAAGTGGAGTAAGAGTTTAAGGAATTTTTGGGATGTTTCGAGAGGGTTTAAGTGTGCCCAAAAGATGTTAAAACATGTGAGAGAACATGTGTAAAGCATAGGAAAAAATTGGGATGAATTTGGAGTTTAGAAAGAGGAGAAAAGCACATTAGAAAATGGGTTCTGCAGTGGACCGCCCCTGTGGGGCGGTCCAGTGCAGAGAAGTTAAAAAAAAATATACGTGTAGCATCTGTTGTGGACCGCCCCTGGGACCGCCCCAGAGGGGCGGTCCAGACCAGAAATAAAAAAAAAGTTTGTTTAAGGTTATGAGATGATATGTAATGATGGGGATTGATAGGTAATGATGTTATAAAGTTGTTAAGGACATGTTAGGTGAGTTTTAATGAGAATTAAGTGGGTGAAAAGTTGTAATAAAATGTGAAAGTAAATCAAGTTAAAATTGTAAAGTTATGTAACTAAGTTAACGGGGAAAAGTTATAAGCATTAGACATTAAATGATCGTGCTACCCCGATGTTAATAAAAGTACATGTAATGTTATCAGTTGTTCGAGAATTGCTCGAGGAACATAAGTGGACGTGGTAAAGTGGACTCCGGTGACAAGTATGGTTTTCTTGCAACCTGTGTCCTACCGGATTACACCGGCTTGTATGCCAATGTGTTTTTCTGTATGTTTGCCACGTTGTAAGATAAAACATGTAATGAGTTTACAGTAATTCATATATGTGGCGTGTTCGACTCCGATACCATTTAACCTCGGCAGTGTTAACCTTAGTTAACTGAGTCTAGGATCACATGAGAGTTTGGTATTCGGATTAAACGACCCGAACCATGGGGCGTTCTAACCACGGCTATGCGTGTGTTAATTGTGTGATATGTGTATTTGAATGTAGGGATCTCCCTTGTGTGTTTAACCCAGTTGTAACACTGTATGGTGTGTAGATGTGATAGACTCCATAGTGGGGTTCTAACTAATGTCTAAAAGTAAGTATGTACTAACAGTGGTGAGGAATCCGGCTTGGCCGGTCGCGCGTTGTTTGGGAGAGGGTATCCTTCTTAGCCTTACCTTTCTCTTTGTTATGGTTGTTTCCCTCACGGGTTATGATCTCCCATTAGCTTATTCCAAAGCTTAGCTATTCTGACTTATGTTCGGTTTAGGGGGAACATGTGTTTGTGTGGTGTGTTCGGGCCTCCAAACCCGAACCGCCTTAACTTAAGTTACTCGTCCGACTATTAGGACAGTAATGAGTGTTGTTGTTATTGTATAACGAGCTTATCATGAGACTGGCAACATTCTCTAGGCTCACTAGTGTATAAGCAATGTTTGGGTCGGTTCCTAAGAGAACCATTCCCGTTATGTTATGTATTTTTGTTGTGATGCAATATCTATTGCGGTGTTATGTTGTGCACGTTGAAACGTGCAAAGTGTTGTTGTGTGATGTTATGTAGTGTATGTTATATGTTGTAAAATGTGGAGTATGTGGATCATGGATATGATTCCCAGTTTGAGAAAGGAGGCGTTTAAGGATAACCCGAATTAAGGGTAAGTGTCGTCTATTAAGGAAGTAGCTCCATTAGAGGAGGAACACTCTAGGGATAATGAATACCATGAGTGATTTATCAAGTAAGGATGTATTATCCGTTTGTTGAGCCCATTGAGGCGAATTGTTATGTGTTGTGTGTTTACAGTTGCATGCATGATTTAAATATAATCAATCGCATGCTAAGACGACAATTAGTTGTGCGTGGCCCGGTAGCATGTGGGCTGCGGGATTACCGTACCAGCAAAGGTGCTGAGCCCCTTGGGGGCCACCCATTCTCTTCTTTCCTGTTTCAGGTACAGAGAGCTGGAAGCCGTTCGAGAGTAGGAGGGGTAGACATTGTACATGGGTAATCATTAAGTGTATATATACAGTAGGTGTAGTAAGACCGAAATTGTTATCGGCATCAGTTTATAAATACTCGGTATAGTTGAAAGGTGTATGTTGTTGTTGTTGTTAATGGAAAGGGATAGTAATGTGTAGTCGCTCGGGAATTTAGCCCATCAGACCGGTACAATGTATATGTATTAGCCTTGTTAGCCACGTGGGTGGTTAACGGCGTGTAACACCAAGAAGTTAAGTAATGTGTTGAAGTTTGTTTTCCGCTGCAGTTTGTTATTAAGTGTGTTTGTTGTTGGATGGGGTGTTACAATACCTGTCACCGGAGTCCACTCTATCATGTCCACTTATGTTCCTCGAACAATTCTCGAACAACTGGTAATATTACATTTACTTTTATTAACATCGGGGTAACATGATTGTTTAAAGTCTAATGCTCATAACTTATCCCCGTTAACTAGTTAAATAACTTCACATTTTTAACTTGTTTCACTTTTACATTTTAATACAACTTTCAAGCCACCCAAGTGTCGCTATAACTTGCTTAACATGTCCTTAACAACCTCATAACATCATTACTTATCAATCCCCATCATTAGACATCATTATTTAACCTTAAACTCAACTTTTTAAGTGGTCCGGGACTTGGTCTCCAACTAAGGTCCCGGACCTTGTCATTGTAAAATCCTCGGGCTGTTTTCATGGGGTGGTCCGGGACTCCATACAGGTCCTAGGTCCCGGACCAATCTAGGCAAATTCTCTCGGGGGTAAATTAGGGGGTGGTCCGGGACTTCATACAAAACCTAAGTCCCGGACCAAGGTAGTGTAAGAACTCTCGGCCCCTTTTAATGCATGGTCCGGGACATTAATCCAAAACCTAAGTCCCGGACCACAGCTACAGATCTTGCATTTTGACATTTTCTAAGTCTTGTTGCAATGGTTCTCCACATCCATTAAATGTATAAACTTCCCAAATGATCTTAGGTATATTCTAAAGCCAAAATATCATCTTAAACTCACCTAGTTCCTTGTCCAACTTGTTACTCAATTTCTTACAAAATTTACCAACACTTATAACATTTCTTACTAGGTTTCTAAATGGTGTTTCTCGCCTATGATAACCACTATCCCAAAATGCTTTCTCCTTACCATAACATCATATCCCAAGCATCTTTTCTTACCAACCTAAACTCCTAGTTGATGTCTAAGTCCTTTTTGTTTCCTAGAACACCTTAAGACATGTTTTCCTCTCTAGTAAAACACTTGTTCATTTCTAACACTTCCTAGTTCACCAAAACTCATTTAAAACACTTAGAACTTCTTATACATTTTTACAAATTTTGCCATGGGTTCTCCTAGCACATCAACACTCCAAAACACATAGTTTTTACCATCAAACATTCAAGAACACCTAAATCCATCAAGAACTTTCTGAGACACAAAACTTCACCAAATTTACACTACATCACAATATAGTGTATAATTTAATTGCTTGGCACTTAGGCCCTTAAAAACATGGCTCTTAGGCCCTTAAATTGCATAAACCTTAAACACTGAATTTCCCACATAATATATTGCCTTTGACCTGCAAATACACTCAACATCACATATGCCCTTTAATAATCTCCTTAAGAACAATTCACTAGCTCTTTTCCCATTGGCTCCTTAGGTATTTTATTAAGCAAATCAAGCTCATTTTCCTAAGGCATTTAAACTACATTGAGATAGTTTGTTTACCTCTTTTCCTTCACAAGTTTTCATTGTAACCCCTTGCTCCTTCTTTGATAGAAAACCGGCAAGGCTTTGATTGCTTGTCAAACTTCTAATCAATGTACAAGCAAGGTAATGAGTATTCAAGCTTCATGCTTAAACTCATTGTAAACCCTAGGTTATATATATTGTCTTAACACATTAGGATAGTTGTTTTACCTTGGGATTGGAAGAGAGCTTGAATAAGCATCAAGAGAGGACTCCTCCTTGTTCTTTAAAGATTGAAATGGAGCTATGGAAAACAAGAGAAGACACAATAATGGTGAATTTTCGGACATGTAATAAAAATGAAGGAAATGTTGTTTTCTTTGGTTTTTCCTTACCTTGAAGCAAAGGAGAACAACAAGGTGTGAAAAGATGAGATCAAGCTCCTTCCATGGTGAATCTCCATGGTACCAAAATGGAGTTCTTGATGATTTGAAAAGAGAGAAGTGTAGAGCTTGGCCTAACTAAGGCAAATATGGTCTTAGAATTTGATTTGGTATATGAAGCTAGAAGTTACAAGCAATTGAAGTTGGAGAATGGCTACTTGCTGTAGCAAAACCGATGGAGAGAGGAGGAAGAAGGTTGGAAACGGTGGAAGTGAGTGGGAAAGGAAGAAATGAAATGAGGTGTTTGCTTTTACAAGATATTTACCTTATAAAGTAACTTTCTTCTTTTTACGTACTTTTCCTTCCTTTCTTTAATTGATTTTCACATGGTGGTGACTCACCATAATAAAAACTGGCCCCCATCATCAACTTAGGGGTAGTTTGGTCTTTGTTGACCAATTAACTTACTTATATTGACTTATGTCATAAACTAGCATATTTTGGTTACTATTCACAAAACAAGGCACATATTTGTGAAATTTTTGATTTCCCATTGATTTAGACTTCCTAATGTGATACTAAGTAGTACACATGTTGATTAAAGAGTAATGATGGACATTTAGCCACTCAAAACTCATTTACAAGACAATTTTTCAAAAATGTGCTTTAAGACTCCTTAAAGCACATTTTGTGTTTTTAACTTGTTTTCAAGCTTGGTTTTCTTTAGTAATTGATTTAATATGTTCATTAACATATAAGTAAGGTCTTGTAAGCTTATTAAAACTTAACCAAGCTTATCCCAAGCTTAGAGCACATTTTCGCCCATATTAGCTTTAAGGTATTTATTTGTGTTTGGTTTGGTTTAATTGTCTACCAAAGTATCCTAAGGACTTAATTAGCCTTAAATAATCATAATCGAATATTATTAAGTATTGGTAGGCTCTTTGGGTCCTAACCAAGTTCACTCCAAGCTTAGAGCATGTTTTTGCTCAAACTGTATCTTAGTGTTTTATTGTCTTTTACTATGGTTTAAATTGTTCATGAAATACCCCAAACCTTAATATGTTAATTAACTATGTAATTATAATTTTCTAAGGCTAATTAAGTCCTTAAGATCATTGGTGAAGAAATGAAAACCAAAAAGAAAAAGAAAATGCGTAAAAGTCACAAAACGTGAAAACGTATTTAATTTTTAGGAGGTACATAACCTTATTAGGTTATAATATATTTTTATACCTTAATTACACATTAAGAACATGTGGGAAAAATTCCGGAAGAAAACGGATTCAAACAATGCGTTAAAACGCTAACGGAGTCTAAGCGCGTTTTTCGAGAAAACCCGAAAACGTGACTTTAAACAGTTAAACGACCCCGTAAAAATAATATGATTTTATAACAATAATTAAACATTAATGGGAGTTTAATAACCATTAAAATTAAAGGAATGAGAAAATTCGGAAAACGGTCCCGGTTAGTGAATAGTACTAAACCGGGAATAAACGAGCGTTTTCTGTTAAAGACGAAAAACGCTCCAGCGTGTATATTAGTGGGCCGGTTTTATTATGTAACAGCTCACTCACATGACTAGTTAACTAGTTAATTAAGTCAAGAGAGAGCCAAATAACAAAGGGCACAAATACCCCTCTCTCTCTCTCTCTTTCCTTATTTCCTTTTTCCCTCTCTCTCTTCTCTTTCCTCTCTCCTCTTCCCAGCCGGCTCCATCTTCTTCCCCACTCCATCGATTCTCTCCCTTCCAATGGCCCACACTTCAATGTCATCCCCAAGCTCCATTTGAGCTCCAATCAAAAATAATTACATTCTTCTTCCTCTCATCCTCCTCTATCATCCTCTCTTTCAAAATTCCAAAAGGATGAAGTTGACCTCCATGGGTTTTCACCATTTGAGGAGAAAATGGCACCAATGAGAAGCTTGGAGTCTCCTCTTTCTTCTAAGGTAAAAATTTCCAAGAAAGTCATTCCCTCTTCATCTCTTGGTGTAATTGATTTTTCACCATTTTGATACCTTGTTTTCTCCTTGTTCTTGAGCTCCAAATTTATCCTTCAATGGTGGAGTAGTTTCCTTCTTGATTCAAGGGAGAAAATCCCTCTTAAAAGCTTCAAAAGGTAAACCCTAATTCTAGCCCTTTGATTAAATTGAGTTTCTAAGGGTTTAGATAATTAATTGTGTGTTTGTGTTCATGGATGTTGGGATGGAGTTGGAAACTCCATACCCTCTAAATTGATTTTGGAGAAGATGGGCAGAGAGAGAATTGGAAGACTTGTGAAATTAAGGTAAGGAATACCTTAAACCTTGTTATAATTGTTTTAGTGTTTGGGATGGGTAAACAATTTAACGAACCCAAATTGTGGATTGAAATATGTTGAAAATGTGTTAGTTGGTTGGAGAGAGTTGTGAATTAATAGTTGAATTGAAGGCCTTAAGAGCCAAATGTTTTAAGGTGGAGATTGGTATTGTGTTTATGGAGTTATGGTGATATTGTTGATGTTGATGAGTTGAGGATTTATGTGCTGTTAGGACCCTTGAAAGGGTGTGGCTAGATTAGGAATGAAGAGGTTGTGTTTTGATGATAATGGATGAGGATGAATATGTAAGATTATGGGGAGTTATGGCAAATTTTAATGGGATGAATGCTTGGATGATGGTTAGTGGTTGAGAGAATTAAGGTGTATAAATGGGTTGTTTAGTGTTGAAATGAGTGAAGAGTTGGTCTTGTAATGGGGATAAATAATGGAGCTAGGAGAGTGCAAGAATGATAGCAAAATGGTGCTAAATGACTTGGGATTTTAATGAGTGAGTATGGATTTTTGGAAGTGTAAGAATAGATTGAAATTTGCCTCTGGTTGCTGAAAATTTGGGTACGTCCGAACTTCCGTCCGGACTTGGAAGTTCGGACATGCCCCGTTGTTAAAAATTTTTCCGGAGTTGAGTGATGTCCGGACTTCTGTCCGACCTTCGAAGTCCGGACGCGTCTAAAATTTTTCCCAGATTTGTCTCGACTTGTGTCCGACCTTAGATGTCCGGACACAAGTTCGGACGTCAATTTTTCCCAGGTTTTAGTCTCGACTTGTGTCCGACCTTAGATGTCCGGACACAAGTTCGGACACCTTGAAATTTTTTTGGATTTGCTCTCGACTTGTGTCCGACCTTTGATGTCCGGACACAAGTTCGGACATTGAAAATTTTCCCCATTTGCTTCGACTTGTGTCCGACCTTAGATGTCCGGACACAAGTTCGGACACAGTGAAATGTTGACCAAAAATTTTGTTTAAGAGTAGGAAATGACATCCAATGATGGGGATTGATATGTAATGATGTTATAAGGTTGTTAAGGATAAATTAAGTGAGTTATAAAGGTAATTGAGTGGTGAAAAGTTGTAATATAAATGTAAAGTTATAAAACTACCGAACGGGGCTAATCAAGGGCGCATTAGTCGTTAAATAATTGTGTTACCCCGATGTTAATTAAAGATAGTTATAATGTTACCAGTGGTACAAAGATTTTCAAGGAACATGTGATGACAGTAGGAGTGCATCTTCGGTGACAGGTATGGTTTTCTTGCAACCTGTGTCCTAACGGATTACACCGGCTTGTATGCCAACATGTTTTTCTGTGTGTTGCCACCTTGCAAGATAAAGCATGAAATGAGTTTACAGTAATTCATTATTGTGGCGTAATTAATTCCGATACCGCTTAACCTTAGTTATGTGTTAAATAATAGATAACCGACCTTAGGTTCACATAAGAGTTCGGTATGCGGAATAAACGTCCCAACCCATGGGAACGTTCTAACCACGGCTATCAGTGCGTTAGTATATGTTGTGATTGTGTGATGTATGTGAGTTGTTTGGTATGTTGTTGTGTTATCGGATACAGATATCCATGTTTGTTAAAAAGGGATAATACTCCCCTTATGTGTCTAACCGAGTTAGTAACACTATGCGATGTATGTATGTGATAAGTTCCATAAGGGAACCTCTAACTAATAAGTATATGTATGTATGGAGAGGAATCCGGTGTGTGCCGGTCGCGCGTGTTGTTTGGGAGTTAATATATATGAATTAACTCCCATCCTGTTATGTTAAGGGTTGTTTTCCTTCATTGGATTTCGACCTCCCATTAGCTTAGCCAAAGCTTACCTACCCGACCTCCATATCGGGCTAGGAGGGAAATTATGTGTAATGTTGTTAGGGTGTTGACGCCTATGTTGCTTCGACTCCCTCTCTGTTATGTTATGGTTGTTTTCTTCTTGGATTACAACCACCCACAAGCTTAACCAAGGCTTACCTACCTCATCACTATTGGAGTTAGGGGGAAATTATGTATGTTGTGTACGGTCCTATATGAGGCCGCCACTCAAGTAAGAAATGTATGTATGTTGTGCTCGGGCTTATATCACCCCGGCACTCCCTAAATGAAGTTCATGTACTCTAAGAAGAGCGAAATTAAGTTGTGTATTATAAAGTGAAGTGTGTGTTGTTATGTTGGGTGTGCTAACCTTGTGTATGTATTCATTGATGGATGTTGCTTGTAAGCATGATGTGTGTATGAGTTTGTGCATGTTTGAAATAAATCAACCGCATGCTAAGATGACAAATAGTTGTGCGTGGCCCGGTAGCATGCGGGCTGCGGGATTACCATACCAGCAAAGGTGCTGACCCCCTTTGGGGGCCCCCATTACTCTACAGGTACGAAGGAGCTGCAAGCCGTTCGAGAGTAGGACGGGTAGTTGTTGCACCTGGGTGGTCATTCAATTGAGAGTGTATTGTAGGTGTAGTAAGACCGAAATTGTTATCGGCATTAGTTTGTAAATACTCGGTACAGTTGTAATGTAAGTGTATATTAAATGTTGGACATGGAACGGGATTAATGTGTAGTTGCTCGGGAGTTTAGTCCATCAGACCGGTACGATGTATGTATGTTAGCCTTGTTAGCCACGTGGGTGGCTAACGGCGTGTAACACCAAGGATTAAGATGTTGTGAGTTATGATTCCGCTGCGATGTTATAAGTATGTGTTGTAGTTGGGGTGTTACAAAAAGTGGTATCAGAGCGAAGTATCGCTCTGATGACTGAAATACCGAGCTTAGGAAGTACCGAGTTAAGAGTTTAGTACTTTGGGTTAAGGGTT
This sequence comes from Limonium bicolor, assembly GCA_023374045.1. Lineage (NCBI taxonomy): Eukaryota > Viridiplantae > Streptophyta > Magnoliopsida > Caryophyllales > Plumbaginaceae > Limonium > Limonium bicolor. The sequence continues at coordinate 11,247,565 of CM041780.1, forward strand.
GAGTGATAGCGTGAGAAGTACGCTAGTTAGGGAATACCAGTGTGTACTGGATACCTACAGTATCCATCCCGCCCTCCACAAACCCTATTATAACTTGGAAAGAACAGAGAGAGATGGAAGTCCTCTCTTACTCGGGAATACCCGATCTGGCTGTTACTAATGTATCCTTATAAGTACGGAGAACCTGTCACACGGTAGATCCCGAAGGTGTGATCCCGAAGACGGTCTCCATTTTAACAATATTAACCGCTCTTGTTAGCGAAAAGTGAAGAATCTTATGCAAAGAGAATGGAATTTCCAGCACCCTGGGTCGACATGCGAGCAGTCGAGGACTACCAGCTTACAAGCACTAACCGTGCAACAGTGGAGAAGTGAAGTAGTAGCACACAAGACGAGTGCCTACGGAACTACAAATGCCAAATGGTACATCAACGGTATACTAACCGATTAAGGAACTACGACGTAGTGCGAGGAGGATACAATATTAAGTAAAAAGGGGTTCCCTAGAAAGGGAAACACCCAAGTTAATGGTTATCATGTGAAGACAGTGGGAGTACCCAGAAGATTGTTGTTAAGGCTGTGAGATCAAGCAAGGGCCAGCAAGGCCAACGACGTTAAAGCGGGTGAAAGCAGTACCGCAACCAATGTAAATTGAACCGATAAACAGATTGTATGGCGCACTTGCCATGGCAAGTGCTGCTATAACAAGGCTGTACGGGAAATTTTAAACAATTACCGGTACTTAGAAAAGTACCATGAAGTAAAGTGAGATCATCATAACTGTGGAAAGGCTTAGCAGCCTGACCTCTATAATTGGAAACACACCAGTCAGCAAGAAGCTAGACTTGGTTAAGACAAGGAAACGTTGTAAAACCACGGAAAATTTTCTTTCAACTTAGATTTACTTTCAAAACCTTTTTCAAAACCAAATTTCTTTCAAACCCATTATTTAATTTCTTTTAAAACCAAACCAGAAGACCTACACCGGCCTCAGTGCCACATGGTAGGTAAGTTATACCCAGTTACTTTAAATAACCGGATGGAAACCGGAAACCCAAGGGTGCAACCCGAGGAATGGAGGAGTTCATATAATACAACAGTGGATAAACTTCCCTTGATTAAGTTCGGGAAGCATGGAATGCATATTATCACAGGATAATATAAGAGGAGTTGACAACAGAATACTTCACCTAGGCGTGTGACGGACACTACGAGTGTACCAACTAATGTGGGACGACCGCACTCCTATAGGAGCTTGTGGGCCTGACAAACCTTCTTATAGGTTAATCGGGTAAGTAGCAATGTATCAGTAGGGTACCCCACGTATGTATACGAGTGGAGTCTGGAACACGGGAAGTAGTCGACTCCATACTACGGTCCGAAGTAAAAGTCAAGCAAGAGAATCAGTTACCAAGAATGATGGAAGTAAAAGAATCCAGTAAAGTCAACAAGACTGAAGGAATCAGTAGGTTTATTTTAAGGAAATGTTTAAGGGTGAACAAGTGTGAAGTGCACTTGTTAGTAAGTAAAGACATAGCATATGTCTCAAGGATCCGGATGAGTGAACACAATAGCTGGAGTAAGTACCCAGCCTACATATGGTGAGGCAGATGCCTACTATGATACGTTAATGTGCAAGGATCGGGATGACTCCCGAGATAACCACTAGGGATATCAATCCACTAAAGAGGATATTTAACCCAGCAAAGAACGCGGGGCGAAGTAGTAAGTTAAACATACCGATAAGTGTAAGCCAGATGTAATGGCATAACCTAGTAACACCCAGGAGCTATCCTAAAAAGGGTGTTTGGATCAACAATGGTTGAACGAGAGAACGTAATAAAACGCAAGGGTTGCAACTAATACCCAATTTAAGCACAAGTCGTCAGAAGGAAGTCTGACATCCTGGAAGGGGCATCCCATGAAAGGAATAAACCATGGAGCCCAATACAACCTATAAACCGTGTATTATGTACGGGAAGTAAATGCGTGTGAACAGCCTACAATGAGCAGAGCTCGAGGCAATAGGGCTTATAAGCCACAAGTGAAAATGTAAAGGAAATGTTATTGACCACAGAGATTTATGTTATATAAGTAAGTAAGTGAGCGAAGGAATCACTGCTTCAAGAGTGGAGATACCTCGTGATATGTGAGACCGCAACAGCGGTAGTTATGCGAACAAAGTTCAGGGAATATGTTAAGGGTGGACCACGTTGTCATTACCCAGGAATGATGTGAGTAGGAATAAATGGAAAAGAAGTATTTGTACCAGTTGTGGAGATCAGATGAGTAAAAAGTCAAATAGCAACCACCATAGGTGTGGGATGCTAAATGTGTAATGAACGACGCTCAAGGAGCATAGAGACTCAAAAACGATAGCGTGTTCAACAGTCAGCCAAATAATGGCAAACACAGTGAATGGCGGCGAAGCTAATATAATAGCGGATGCAGTGCAAGTTAATGTATACAATGAGTAAGAGCACGGGCGCAGTAAGCGACCATTGTGTAAGTATTGTTAAATAATAATGTGGCAAATAAGACCAGTTATGAGTGAAACTCAATGACATACAATAAGTGATAATACACAGACTGGGCAATAAGCCAGTAGTTACTATGTGATAAGGAACACAGTGTGAATTCCTATTGCGATCATAAGAGACTTACTGTCAAGAGTTTACGCCTCTGCACTCTGTATGACTGAGTGTTTTGGTATTGCTCTGGTACAGTAATGATCAAGTGAGATAGCTAGGAAATTTGGAAAATGTTAAATGTGATAGAAGAACAAGAATTATGGTGTGATAAAACCGAGGCATAGGAGAAGCACGGTCGTACCAATCAAGGTACTTTGTTGACATGAGGGACTACAGTAACATGATTATTAAACATCGGTATGGAATATACCTCAAGTGTTGGGAATAACCAACAGAGTACTACACAATAGGTAGTAGCTCAAACGTAACCGACGGTAAGTCGGAAGAAATTAAGTAAATCAGTGTGAAATACAGTAAGTATCATGGAAATGGATAGTAAGTTTTGTAACTCACCGAATTCGCTCACGGTAAGAAATACCACGCGTCGGTTGAGAAACCGTTATTACCAAGATAAGGTGATAATCGGGAATGTACAATACAGTAGGAATAATGTAGGGGCAAACTAAGCTCTAAATTATCAAGAGTCGCGCAGCAGAAACTAGTGAGCCAGCGATTCAAGTATGGAAATGTGTGGTGAATATGAGTGAATGGCTAATTAATGCCTAGAAGCCTCACAGGCCAGAATCGAAACCAGTTAAGAGTTAAAAAACTCTAAAAGGATTCTTGGTTAGGGACTAAACCGCCAATATGGCTAAGATCCTCTAACCAAACACAGTGTAATAAACCGCGTGGAGATAAAACACTTCACGACGGTAGAACGTTTAAACCAGTGATTAAGTGATTGATTACGTGGGCGTAATCCCTTTTAAGGGGGGTAGAGCGCAAAACCGTTTAGTATGTTCTACCGTACAAGTGTACGTGAACTATGGTGTGCATAACACAAAATGATTTGTTTTGATGATTGGTGTGTGTGTTACATAAACATACACATTCATTCATGGTTAATTATGGTAATTGCGCACAGAAGATGCGAATACCATTGTGATAAGTGTGTTAAAGGATGTGTGTGAAAGTATAAGTATAAGGGAGTAGAAAAACTCCCGGGGAACTAAAACCCCAACAGTTTATGTTTATATGATACCAAGTAATAGTGTATATATTTTGATAAAATATATATATGGATATATGTATATATACAGTATTGTGATTTATGAGAGGTATGACACCAATGTAGAACCTAGCGGGAATTAAAGTCCCTAGGTAACTCGATTTAAAATGAATCTGGAAGATGATTGATGGACATAGTTCCACCCTTGGAGATGTAATGATTACGACTAGATGGATTAAAAAGATAGAAAATGGTATATGCTTGAATTAGTTGTTGGTTGAAATTGAAGTGGGAGGTGAAACTTGATTATCATGAGATCAAGGGAAGCCGAACACAAATTGGAGTGGAAAGATAGTTCAACACTGATGCTGATCACATCAGGGTTGGATGATTCTTGAAACTCCTATAAGTGGTCATAAATAACCACATCAGAATAAGATGCATTAGATAATTGGACTTGGAGTTGTATTGAGTTTTCAAAAGAATTTTAAATTGGGTTTCAAATTTTCAATTGGTATTTTCAATACTTCAATAAATATTTTAAGATTCTTAAGTGGTATTTTCAAAGGAAGGACTACCTTTATGTGACCTCGTAGAGGATTTTCAACTTGTATCCTTCCAATAAGGGATTTCATTATACTTAACCTCATAGAGGGTATTTTCCTACTACTTGCTCACGAGCTGAGGACGTATGAGCCCTTGTCTTAGGACCGGTGACATGAGAAGTATATTTTAAAGATGTATGCAATTGTTTTGATCTCCCAAAGGAACGGGGACCAGAGTGTCCATCGCGACCGGTTCTGCGGGATCACAGTGTATATGTACTCGACATGGGTCTCGAACTCATGAAGAGATGGAAAAGGAATTTCTGGTTGATATACATGCTAAGACATGTTGTGTGGTATGTGTAATAATTATTACTTGGGACCTCGAGTCCTAATGTGGTTAAGTTCGGAAAGTTGTTATGATGTATAATGTTGTTAAGGTACCCGGACCATTAAGTCTGAGGTTACTAAATATGTTATGTATGTATGGATGTGTTACCCGGACCATCAAGTCCGAGGTCATGATGTAAAGTGTGTGTGTTATAGAAGTTTATACTACAAGTAATCCCTGTGTTCTAATTCAAATGACGCTAGGGAAGTGTGAACTTCGAGGACGAAGTTCTTTTAAGGGGGGTAGATTGAAATACCCCAAACCTTAATGTGAATTAATTATGTAATTATAATTTTCTAAGGCTAATTAAGTCCTTAAGATCATTGGTGAAGAAATAAAAACCAAAAAGAAAAAGAAAATGCGTAAAGTCACAAAACGTGAAACGCGTATTTAATTATTTTAGGAGGTACATAACCTTTATTAGGGTTATAAATATATTTTATACCTTAATTACACATTAAGAACATGTGGGAAAAATTCCGGAAGAAAACGGATTCAAATAATGCGTTAAAACGCTAACGGAGTCTTAAAGCGCGTTTTTCGAGAAAACCCGAAAACGTGATTTTAAACAGTTAAATGACCCCGTAAAAATAATAGTTGATTTTAAACAATAATTAAACATTAATGGGAGTTTAAAACCATTAAAATTAAAGGAATGAGAAAATTCTGGAAAACGGTCCCGGTTAGTGAATAGTACTAAACCGGGTAAATAAACGAGCGTTTTCTGTTAAAACGAAAAACGCTCCAGCGTGTATATTAGTGGGCCGGTTTTATTATGTAAACAGCTCACTCACATACTAGTTAACTAGTTAATTAAGTCAAGAGAAGCCAAAAACAAAGGGCACAATACCCCTCTCTCTCTCTCTTCCTATTTCCTTTTTCTCTCTCTTTCCTCTCTTTCCTCTCTCCTCTCTCCCAGCCGCTCCTCTCTCCCCACTCCCGATCTCCCCCAACCAATGGCTCCCACTTCAATGTCATCCAAGCTCCATTTGAGCTCCAATCACAAAAATAATACATATTCTTCTTCCTCTCATCCTCCTCTATCATCCTCTCTTTTCAAAATTCCAAAAGGATGAAGTTGACCTCCATGGGTTTTCACCATTTGAGGAGAAAATGGCACCAATGAGAAGCTTGGAGTCTCCTCTTTCTTCTAAGGTAAAAATTTCCAAAACAAGTCATTCCCTCTTCATCTCTTGGTGTAATTGATTTTTCACCATTTTGATACCTTGTTTTCTCCTTGTTCTTGAGCTCCAAATTTATCCTTCAATGGTGGAGTAGTTTCCTTCTTGATTCAAGGGAGAAAATCCCTCTTAAAAGCTTCAAAAGGTAAACCCTAATTCTAGCCCTTTGATTAAATTGAGTTTCTAAGGGTTTAGATAATTAATTGTGTGTTTGTGTTCATGGATGTTGGGATGGAGTTGGAAACTCCATACCCTTAAATTGATTTTGGAAGAAGAGGAGCAAGAGGAGAATGGAAGACTTGCGAAATTAAGGTAAGGAATCCACCTTAAACCTTGTTAATTGTTTTAGTGTTTGGGATGGGTAAACAATTTAACGAACCCAAATTGGTGAAATATATGTTGAAAATGTGTTAGTTGGTGTGGAGAGAGTTGTGAATTAATAGTTGAATTGAAGGCCTTAAGAGCCAAATGTTTTAAGGTGGAGATTGGTATTGTGTTTATGGAGTTATGGTGATATGTTGATGTTGATGAGTTGAGGATTTATTGGGTGCTGTTAGGACCCTTGAAAGGGTGTGGCTAGATTAGGAATGAAGAGGTTGTGTTTTGATGATAATGATGAGGATGAATGTGTAAGATTATGGGGAAGTTATGTCAAATTTTAATGGGAATGAGCTTGGATGATGGTTAATGGTTGAGAGAATTAAGGTGTTAAATGGGTTGTTAGTGTTAGTGAAATGAGTGAAGAGTTGGTCTTGTAATGGGGATAAATAATGGAGCTAGGAGAGTGCAAGAATGATAGCAAAATGGTGCTAAATGACTTGGGATTTTAATGAGTGAGTATGGATTTTTGGAAGTGTAAGAATAGATTGAAATTTGCCTCTGGTTGCTGAAAATTTGGGTACGTCCGAACTTCCGTCCGGACTTGGAAGTTCGGACATGCCCCGTTGCGTTAAAATTTTTCCGGAGTTGAGTGATGTCCGGACTTCTGTCCGACCTTCGAAGTCGGACGCGAAAAATTTTTCCCAGACTTTGTCTCGACTTGTGTCCGACCTTAGATGTCCGGACACAAGTTCGGACGTCAAAATTTTTCCCAGGTTTTAGTCTCGACTTGTGTCCGACCTTAGATGTCCGGACACAAGTTCGGACACCTTGAAAATTTTTTTGGATTTGCTCTCGACTTGTGTCCGACCTTTGATGTCCGGACACAAGTTCGGACATTGAAAATTTTCCCCAGAGTTGCTTCGACTTGTGTCCGACCTTAGATGTCCGGACACAAGTTCGGACACAGTGAAATGTTGACCAAAAAATTTTGTTTAAGAGTAGGAAATGACATCCAATGATGGGGATTGATATGTAATGATGTTATAAGGTTGTTAAGGATAAATTAAGTGAGTTATAAAGGTAATTGAGTGGTGAAAAGTTGTAATATAAATGTAAAGTTATAAAACTACCGAACGGGGCTAATCAAGGGCGCATTAGTCGTTAAATAATTATGTTACCCCGATGTTAATAAAGATAGTATAATGTTACCAGTGTAGGATTTTCAAGGAACATGTGATGGACATAGGAGTGCACCTTCGGTGACAGGTATGGTTTTCTTGCAACCTGTGTCCTAACGGATTACACCGGCTTGTATGCCAACATGTTTTTCTGTGTGTTGCCACCTTGCAAGATAAAGCATGAAATGAGTTTACAGTAATTCATTATTGTGGCGTAATTAATTCCGATACCGCTTAACCTTAGTTATGTGTTAAATAATAGATAACCGACCTTAGGTTCACATAAGAGTTCGGTATGCGGAATAAACGTCCCAACCCATGGGAACGTTCTAACCACGGCTATCAGTGCGTTAGTATATGTTGTGATTATGTGTGATGTATGTGAGTTGTTTGGTATGTTGTTGTTGTTATCGGATACAGATATCCATGTTTGTTAAAAAGGGATAATACTCCCCTTATGTGTCTAACCGAGTTAGTAACACTATGCGATGTATGTATGTGATAAGTTCCATAAGGGAACCTCTAACTAATAAGTATATGTTATGTATGGAGAGGAATCCGGTGTGTGCCGGTCGCGCGTGTGTTTGGGAGTTAATACATATAGTGAATTAACTCCCATCCTGTTATGTTAAGGGTTGTTTTCCTTCATTGGATTTCGACCTCCCATTAGCTTAGCCAAAGCTTACCTACCCGACCTCCATATCGGGCTAGGAGGGAAATTATGTGTAATGTTGTTAGGGTGTTGACGCCTATGTTGCTTCGACTCCCTCTCTGTTATGTTATGGTTTTTTCTTCTTGGATTACAACCACCCACAAGCTTAACCAAGGCTTACCTACCTCATCACTATTGGAGTTAGGGGGAAATTATGTATGTTGTGTACGGTCCTATACGAGGCCGCCACTCAAGTAAGGAAATGTATGTATGTTGTGCTCGGGCTTATATCACCCCGGCACTCCCTAAATGAAGTTCATGTACTCTAAGAAGAGCGAAATTAAGTTGTGTATGTTATAAAGTGAAGTGTGTGTTGTTATGTTGGGTGTGCTAACCTTGTGTATGTATTCATTGATGGATGTTGCTTGTAAGCATGATGTGTGTACGAGTTTGTGCATGTTTGTTGAAATAAATCAACGCATGCTAAGATGACAAATAGTTGTGCGTGGCCCGGTAGCATGCGGGCTGCGGGATTACCATACCAGCAAAGGTGCTGACCCCCTTTGGGGGCCCCCATTACTCTACAGGTACGAAGGAGCTGCAAGCCGTTCGAGAGTAGGACGGGTAGTTGTTGCACCTGGGTGGTCATTCAAATTGAGAGTGTATTGTAGGCGTAGTAAGACTGAAATTGTTATCGGCATTAGTTTGTAAATACTCGGTACAGTTGTAATGTAAGTGTATATTAAATGTTGGACATGGAACGGGATTAATGTGTAGTTGCTCGGGAATTTAGTCCATCAGACCGGTACGATGTATGTATGTTAGCCTTGTTAGCCACGTGGGTGGCTAACGGCGTGTAACACCAAAGAATTAAGTGATGTTGTGGGTTATGTATTCCGCTGCGATGTGTTAATAAGTATGTTGTTAGTAGTTGGGGTGTTACAGTTCACTGATGTTTCTAAGGCACTTTTTAGCCTTTATATACCATAGTTTAACATTTAAACAACATATCAAGGTTTGGGGTATTTCAAATTTAATGTAATTTCCTAGCTAAATCCCTTAAGTCTTGAAGCAAGAAATCATCCTAGCTACTCCTACAATTTTCGCCAAGCATAGATGTTCCAAGGAGGTTCCTAGATTCAACAACAACACAAGGAACAACAAGATCAAGTTAAGGTATATTTTCATGTTGAAAATCTTAAGAAAATTCCTTAAGCAAATTACGAAAATTAAGAACTCCTAAACCTATATTCTCTTCATTATTTCATGAAGGAAACCTGGATCTACAATCATCCCAAGGTGTATAAAAAATACCTTGATAAATTCCTAAGGTAAACTCTTGTAAAATTACTACAAATATTATTTATAAACTCTTGTTAGAAGTCTAACAAATAGATCTCCTACATATGTACAAGGAGGCCGAAATACCTACATCAAAATAGCATTTGGAGAGCTTGGAATCCAAGGAAAAATCAAGTACAAGAATTGTCTTGATTTAAGGGTAAGTTTATATAAGTAAGGTTTATTAAGTTTAAGGTTGGTTTAAGCTTCAAATTTTGGTATAAAAAATTATGTATAACTTCTAACATATTAAGGCCGAAAAACATTGGAGTAAAATGTCGAAAATAATTTATAACATAAGGTAAGATTATTACCTTAAGGTAATATTTGCGTCATAAAAATTATTTATGTTACACAAATGACTAAACGAATGGTCTAGGGATTTAATGTTCTATTTTGAGGTTATAATCATTCTCGTTAGCATAATTTTTAGAAGTATATATGGCTTATATACATTTAATATACATATATAAAGTTTAAAACAAGTTTTAAAACCATAGATAAAATATAATCAAAGCCGAGAATGAAATGTTATATTTGGTGATTTTTGAAAATATATAGTGTAATTAACTATATTATAAATTTTTGGGATATTAAAAATAGCTACAAGTATTAAATGGCTTTTAATAAGTTATGGCTAAATGTAAATTGTGAAAGTTTGAGGTATTAAATATGAATGCCGAAAACATATGGGTTCATTTGGTATATTTATGGTATAATATAATGTAGGAATTAATATTATGAATTTTGGTGAATTTAAATAAGTGATTAAGTATTAAAAATAACATTTTATAAAGCTTTGGAGCTATTTTGTAAATATTGGGAAGTTTAGAGTTTAACCGTGAATAAATATGATTTTATGGGTATATTAAAATATTAAGTATGAAATTAAGTCTTGGTCAAAGTGTTGACCAAAAACTTTGGGTTAAAATGATTTATGACATAAAATATTAAGTTTATAAAAGTTTTGGGATGAATATGTAATTTATGAAAGTATATATGTAAAAAAACAACTGAATTGAAAATGGGCGGAAATGTAATTTGCAAAAACATATGTGGTGTTTCGGTATGTTTAAAATAATTAAATGTTAAAACTATAGTTTATAAGTTAATATGTAGCATATGTAAAGTGTTAAGGGTTAAAATGTAAATATAAGAATTTATTATATAAATACCAAAAGTAAATGTGGTTGGATTGTAATTTATAAAGATTAGAATATTTATTTGGTAATTACCGAAATGATTAAGTGGTTAATTAATAAATTATAAAAGTTATGTGGTTATTTGGTAATTTATAAAAGTTGTTTGGTACAAAACATAAATACCGAATTATTGTGGTTGGTTTTGTAATTTAATAAAGAAAGGAATTAAGATTAAATAATATAATGTATTATGGTATAATATGGGATATAATGTAAAGTGTATAAAATAAAGGTGGTTATAATATAAATAACCAAATAATATGATATAAGGAATAGGTGGAAATAATTATGAATATATAAATGATGATATAAGGATATACCGTATAATGGAAATTCATTATCACATGTGAACACCACATAAAATAATGAACTATTAGATTATCTAGAACCACTGTTAATTAACAGGGGGAAATAAAGTACATACGGAGATAGTATACTACGAATATAAACTCTACGATGACTGTACTGTAATATTTAGTGGACAGTCATATTAATAATACACGTTATTGCATGTATAAACAACAGCGTACGAGAAAGAATTACTAGAGCAAGAATTGTCAAGCTAGTTGTTATCCCGGTGAACGGTATGTTAATTGTGTGGTCTGAATGTCCTAAGGATTTTCCTAAGGTCCAGACGTGTATGCTTAATTGTTGAAGAACGATATCTGTGATTTTATGTATATTATTTTGTACACTGTATCGCTCATACACTGTTGCGTTTTATTTTACGCGAACGTCTTATGACTGAAAGTTTTTACATCTAAACTGAAAAAAGAGACTAACTGACCTTTAGGAATTATGAGATCCTAACTGATCGTCAACTGTATAGTCTTAACTTAAGGATTGAATATTGTATCGTTGACAAATGGGCTAACTTATAAAAAGAGGAATCCAGACTGCTTCGACTTTCTGGTTGTGCATCGTGATCACTACGAGAGACTTCAATGGGGAGTCACTCAAGGAAATCCATTGTCCACACTCGACGATGGCGGAGGGCACTGTCGTTGGTGCACAGGTTCGACCGGATCGGTCATTATATTATCCAGGGCCATAAGGTCAGCTGGTAACGGTTCCATTGGAGCCCAGGGGACTACTGTCCAATAATAAGTTTAAGGGTTGTCTTGACATGACGCCTAAGGTGAGAATTAATTGGAAAAGTCTAAGTGATTGGTTAAAGGACAAGGAACAGGTGGCCAACTAACAAGTACAGTTTAATACACGTATCTTGTTGATTACTGTTTGGATTACAGGTGCTGAATATTGGTTGTGGTTATACTTTGCACTGCTGTTTACAGGTGGACTATTGTGTGATTGCTTGGTATTACAGTTATTTTTGTTATTATTGTAAACCGGTATATCTTGTAAAGAATCTAATATCAAGATGGTTAAAATGACTTAAGAAATCTAGATGGCATAGGACTACATTGAGCATACCAGCATTTCTATAACACCCCATCTCAATCCAAATGTGGTTTCGTAACTTTATAACATATATATAAATGTCACAGCGGAATTCGATACACTCCAGGACCTTGCCACAGTCTGACTGACAGAATATACCGAACATTAGTACATACGAATCTTAACCAATACATATCCTTCTTACAATCCCTCGCATCCTATACATCTTACTAACTCAAATTGCCATACGAGTGTACATGCACAACTCGTAGGCCACACTTAACCCGTAACGTTTGTACCCCATCTCACTCTTGTGAAGGCCGCCACCTGACGTTCACCTGTGTAGTAAAAACAGCCCCCAAAGGGGGTCAGCACGAATGCTGGTACGATCCTCTCATGGCCCCCAAGCTAACGTGGCTACGACGACTAATTGTCGATAGCATGGAGGTTGATTAGATGCACAACATAATAGAAAGTGCAATAAACAACAAACCAATTATGAACAATCAAAGTTCAAACATAATGAACGACTTAAATGCGTTCCCTTAATTAGTGAGTCAATTATTTCACTCCTTAAGTTATGTTCCCTCTTATTCTCAATCCAATCTTATCTTACCTCAATCTTCGTCCTTAACTTAGTCTTAGAAAACAACCATCCTTTATACAGGAACGGATGTAGCTTATCTCAGTCTTATAATACAAACCATCCTTTAAATAGGAATGGTTGCAACTTATCTCAAACTTATCTTATATATGCCAACCGTTCTCTCATTAGAACTGGTTAGCCCTAAGTTCATTGTTTATTTTCGTAGGGCTTGGTTAACCCTAGCCAACAGCAGGTCACTTACCGGCAATAAACAACAATCTTAAATTGTTGGGGATGTAGGCTAGATCCCCCCACGCCATCTTAATGCCACCTACCTTGGACTGGATGTCCAATGTAGCTGAGCCGGCAACCGACCCTAGGCAACAAGTCCGAAGACATGTCCTTAAACGGAAGTCGGATCTGCTTTAGATACTGACCCCCTTTCCTTAGCATGCATGACCGGAGTCAGTCCCGGGTTCCTCACTCCCCCCAAGTACCAGTTAGTAGAAGTCTTAAGACAATGTTTGTTGGTTAAACCTCTTTCGGTTTTTAACAAACTAATATTAGGGAGTGTTCCTTAGTCTCACACAATTCCTTACTAAACGTTGGTTAGTAGGTTCTCACGGTAAGTTGTGTTAGTTTTCAAACATCACACAACAATACAATAAACATAATGTTCCGGTTGCATGCTTTATCTTGTTTAGTGAGCACACAAAAACAAATAGCACACAAGCCGAGGGACACCTCGTTAGCAAGCAGGTCACAAGAAGAACTGTACCGTTCACCGTTGGTGGTTGCTTGTTTAATCTCCTTCCGGGTCCCAATTCACATGTCCTAAAACATTCATTCAGTTTTAGGTTATTAGTTACTTAACTCATCTCAACTTACTTAACCCACTTATCCACCTTTGTCCACCGTTTAATATTCACTAAGTCCTTACAGTTTTAACTTAGACTTTTAAGTGCATCATTTCTCATTGTCTCTTTTACTTATTCACCCACTTAATTGTCATTAATTCCCACCAAACATGTCCTTAATAACTTTATAATATTAATACTTATCAATCCCCATCATTACCTAACATTTTCCAAGCTTATACACCATTTTTAGAGTGGTCCGGGACCTTGTCCTCAACCTAAGTCCCGGACCCATACCTGGTTCAAACTCTCGGCTGTTTTAATGTGGTGGTACGGGACTTTGTATGGGACTTAAGTCCCGGACCAATGCAAGCTAAAATCCTCGGGGGTAAATCAGGGGGTGGTCCGGAACTTCTTACAAAACTTAAGTCCCGGACCCTAATGGTTGAAGCAACTCTCGGCCTGAATTATAGGTTGGTCCAAGACTTTACCCTGGACTTAAGTCCCGGACCAGCTACAGATTTTTGCCCTTTTTATTTTCCTAAGTGCATTTGCACTTGCCCTCTTTATCCATAAATCACCCAAACTTTATACATGATCTTAGGCATGTTCTAATACCAAAATAACCTCCTAAACTTGTCCAATTCCTTCTTTAACCTTATAACCCAATTTCTCACATAATCTCTTAACACTTGTAATATTTTCCATACACTTCCAACATGTAAACTTTGTCTAAAACTTCAACTAACCAAAGTGTTTCCATTCCACCAATATAACTACTCCTCAAGCATCATCATGCACAACCCATTTGCTTTATTCACACTTCTCATAGCTATATGTAATCTAGCACATGCTTACTTCCTTACAAGTCTTTATACCTTATTTTTCCTTCAAGCATCACTCCCATCACCTAAGTCCACTCATTACCATCTAATCTAAAACCTTATTGTCCACTACTAGCATCTTCACCACTTACACAAGACATCAAAACTTCAAATCGTTATATTCCCTAGTTCATACCTAAATCATCTTAAAGTATTGTACACCATTTCCTCCAGATCTTTGCTCAAGTCTTATCATTCCTCATAACATGATTTTGGTGTGTTTAAAACACCCACCTATCCTCTAATCCCTCCTAGACAACTCTAGGTCATCCTAAACCTCAAGAACTACTTAGTTAACTCATTTCCACTCAAATTCCTCTTAATGATCCCTAGTGAATCCTAGGGCATATTAACTCACCACCTCCACTTAAACTCTTTGTTTCCTATTCAAATTTCGCCATAGCTTCTCTAGTATTTTATCATGCCCAAATGCATTGTTTTCCTCATTCAACCATCTCACACACATCAAGTCCTTTCTCATCTTATTTTCTCACCCAGATCAACTCATTCACAACAACTCATATGATGCAATAATCTTAAATTGCATAGCACTAAGGCTCTTAAATAACATGGCTCTTAGGCCCTTAAATGACTTAAACTTAAACACTGAATTTCCCACATATAAAAGCTTTCAACCTGCAAATACACCCATCAATCTCATAGTAGTTATAATGCTCTTAAAATCCATCTTAAACTTATCTTACTAACTTATTTCCATTGGCTCCTTAATCACAAGTTCATAAGCTTGTTTAAATTCTTTTTCCAAGGTTATATAACCCATTACACAATGTAAGCTCTAAGCCACATTAGTACTTATTTAAATACTATCCCTTAAACCTTAAACCACCATTAGGTAAGCAATTTACCTTGTTTTCTCAAGCTTATCTTACCTTCCTCCTTAGATCTCCTTCATGGATGAATCTCGGCCACCATTGAATTTCCTTAGCCAATGTTCTAATCAATATTCAATGACTCCAATGAGTACTAAACAACACACTAACCTTAAGGAATAAAACCTAGGTTAAAAATGTGTTTTAAGGTATTAAATTGAATGTTTTACCTTGGATTCTCAAAACAAGCTTGGATATGAATCAAGAAGGACCTCCTCTAGCCCTTGGAGAATAGAAAAGAAGCTAGAACAAGGCATAAAAATGAAGTCCCATGAGTGTAATTTTCGGACATGTGAAGAGGTGATGGAAAGATGGTTTTTCTTACATATTCTTTACCTTAAGAGAATGGAGAACCAAATGGGCTCTTCAAACTTGATCTTCCTCCATAAATGGAGTTTTCCCTTGCACCGAAATGGAGCTTTGAAGGATTGGAAAAGATAGAAAGCTAGAGCTTGAGCTAACTAAGAATAAAATGTGTTTTGTTTTTGATTTGGAGCTAAAATGAGCAAGTTATGGACAAAGCAAGGTGAGGAAACAATGGAGGCTGCTCTTACGTGAATGGAGAAGAGAGGAGGTGAAGAAAACCGTGGGAAGAAGAGAAATGAAGAGAGAGAAGAAGAAAGGTAGGCTAATATAAGATATTTTGCTTTTAAAAGCAAATAGTAACTTTCTTTACTTTCCTCTCATTTTCCTTTAATTGCTTAGTCATATGGTGACTCCCCACATCAAAACCAGCCCCCCTCTTATAATGGAGATATTTATGATCTTGGTTGACCATCTTATTGACTTATATTGACTTAAGCTTAATTTGGGCACTATTTGGCACTATTCACAAATTAGTGCACATATTTGGGAAATTTTTGGTTTCCCATTGATTTAGACTTCCTAATGTGATACTAAGTAGTACACATGTTAATTAAAGAGTAATGATGGACATTTAGCCACTCAAAACCCATTTACAAGACAATTTTTCAAAAATGTGCTTTAAGACTTCTTAAAGCACATTTTGTGTTTTAACTTGTTTTCAAGCTTGGTTTTCTTTGGTAATTGGTTTAAAATGACCATTAGGATATGTCTTAGCATGATATTTGGGTACTCACCCAAGTCCCTCCAAGCTTAGAGCACATTTTTGCCTTAATTGCCCTTAAGGCATTTTCTTGAGTTTTCCTTGGTTTAAATTGTCTACCAATCTTTCTAAGGCATATTTTAGCCTTACTACATCATAAATTGATGTTTACTTAGAATACTTAGGTTTGGGGTATTTCAATCTACCCCCTTAAAAGAACTTTGTCCCCAAAGTTCCCATGCATCTTATCTTATTAGAATACATGTCTTACCTCATTCCATAGATCATATATATCATACTTATGTATACTTAAACTCATTGGATCATTAGATCCGCCATATGCTTATACTTAAATATCACACAACATGCTTAGGCATGTATAACACCCAAAATTCTCTTTATTTCTTTTTGATGATTAAAACAATCACATAATTCTCCAACGTATTCTCCCATGTCACCGGTCCGTAGACAATGGCTCGTTCGTCCTCGTCACCATGGGCCAGAATACAAAACACTCTGCTCTCCCTATGTCACCGGTCCGTAGACAAAGGCTCGTGCGTCCTTGACTTCATGGGCGAGACTCAGTAAAAAGGTAATCCTTTTTACGAGGTCATGTGAGGAATAATTCCTCTAATTAAAAATACAATCAACTCCAATTTCATTTTATACTAACGCCTCTATCCTTAGCGTGATTTAATTGTGACCACTGGTAGGGAGTTTCAGGAATCATCCAACCCTGATATGATCAGCATCAGTGTAGAACTATCCTTCCACCCCAATTTGTGTTCGGTTTCCCTTAATCCCTAGAAAATCAAGTTCCACCTCCCACGTCATTTTCAATCATCAAATAATTCACTCATGTCCAATTTTCTATCTTTTTAGTCTTTCTAATCGTAATCAATACATCTCCAAGGTGTGGACTCAGTCCATCAATCATTCCCAATTCATCTCTTAGTAATTACCTCAAGGCACTCATTGTTACTAAGTTCTATATCAGTCTCATACCATTTCTCACCATCTTATATCTCTTAGCATTACTATCTTCTTCCTCATACTCATGTCAAATAATACCTCATAATGTTATCTTATTCTTATCTCTTAAATACTTCCACATCGACCCATAACTCATATATTCCACATTCCTTAAGTCTTCTTAATCCTCTTCCTTAATTCTCTTAACTTGTACTCACATCGGAGTTAACAAGATAGGTACTTAATATGTATGGTATTCACATCTTCTGTGTGCAATAACCATGATTTATCTCAAAATGTTTATGTAAAACATATTCTCAAATTCTTTTGTGCTATGCACACCGTAGTTTATGTATTCAGTTGTAACACCCCGTCTTAAGCCATTCGTGGTTATCGCAACTTAACAATAATACATAAACGTTGCAGCGGAAATAAACTAATACCAGGACCTTGCCACGGTCTAATCAACAAGAAATACCGCTTCTTAAATATTTGCAACCGTATATCCAAAATACTAACACGATCCGAGTTTTAAGTATCTCCAAAACCTCATAATATTTCTCAATTCCAACTATCAACAGACGGGTGTACAGGCGCTACCCATTCCCAAAATAAAGTCCCACCTAGGGCTACCCGCTCCTACTCTCGTGGTGTGACTTCATGGGCCGCTTACCTGCAAGTGTAAAAACAGCCCCCAAAGGGGGTCAGCACGAATGCTGGTACGACCCTCTCGTGGCCCCCAAGCTAACGGGGCTACGACGACTAATTGTCGATAGCATGGAAGTTGATTAGCATCACAATCATAATATGAAACACAATAAAACAACAAACCTTAATGAACATAAATAGCTCATATGCAAATGAACGACTCAGGCGTTCCCTTAACTAATGAGTTAGTTCTTAACTCCATAGATCCATAATCTCCTTAATCTTATAATTGCCAACCGTTCCACTATTAGATTGGTTAGCCCTTAATTGGTTACTTATTTTTGTAGGGCTTGGTTAACCCTAGCCGGTAGCAGTGCACTATCCAGCAATAAGCAACCTTTCTTAATTTCTAGGGGATGTAGGCTTGATCCCCCACGCCATCCTTAATGTGCCTCCCACCTCAAACAGTAGTCCGGGTGGTCGGGTCGGTTTGTTGACCCTAGGCGACGAGTCCAACGACAAGTCTTATTTGGAAGTCGGATCTGATTCAGATGCCGACCTCCCCCAATACACATGTGCCAGTACCATTCCGGATTCCTCACTCCCACCCCAAGTTAAGGTTAGTGAAAGTCTTAGATATCATGTGTTAGTTAAACCTTGACGGGTATTAACCAACGTTCACCAATGTACAAATCCCCTCCTTAACTCAATAAGTATAAAGCTTAGTTAGTAGCTATCCTTAAACCTCGTGGGTTAGTGTAAAGAAATCACATACACAACGAGAACATTAATATCCAGTTGCATGCTTTATCTTGTCTTAGTCATATCAAACAAACAGGTAGCACACAAGCCGAGGGACACCTCGTTAGCAAGCAGGTCACAAGAAAGACTGTACCGTTCACCGTCGGTGACCGTTGGGTTTATCTCCTTCCAAGTCCCAATTCACAAGTCCTAAAACATTCATTAGTTTTAGGTTATTATTCAGCTCAACTTAATACAGTTACTCAACCTTCCTAGACACCAACTTTTACCCATTGTTTTTCACTAAGCCTTATGGTTTTTATCTTAACTTCTAAGTGCATCATTTCTTCATTATCTATTACACTTGTTCACCCACTTAATAACCACTACACCCACCAAACTTGCCCTTAATAACCTCATAACATCAATACCTAATCATCCCCATCGTTTCCTAACATTTCCCAAGCTTAAACATGATTTTTAGAGTGGTCCGGGACCTTGTCCATAACCTAGTTCCCGGACCTATACTTAGTTCAAACTCTCGGCAGTTTTAATGTGGTGGTCCGGGACTTTGTATGGGACTTAAGTCCCGGACCAATGCAAGCTAAAATCCTCGGGGGTAAATTAGGGGGTGGTCCGGAACTTCTTACAAAACTTAAGTCTCGGACCCTATGGTTGAAGCAACTCTCGGCAGAAATTTTAGGTTGGTCTGGGACTTCACCCTGGACTTAAGTCCCGGACCAGCTATAGATTTCTTTCTTTTGCATTGTTCTAAGTGTTGTTACACTTGTTCTCTTCATCCATAAATCACCTAAACTTCACACATGATCTAGGCATATTCTAATACCAAAATAACATCCTAAACTTGCCCATCTCCATCTCTAACCTTATAACCCAATTTCTTACATAATCTCTCAACACTTGTAATATTTTCCTTAGGTGTTCTAAGTGGTGTTTCATTCCTATCATAACCACTATGCCAAAATGTTTCCTCACCACCATAACATCATCTCCCAAACATCTTTCACCATCTAGGTTCCTTTATGTAACTACATGAAGTCTCTTCACCTTTAGACACACTATTTTACTCTCCTCCTAACAAGATTTGCATATAACCTAAACACATTTCCAAACTACCTTTGGTGTATACCAAAACACTCTTTTGATTCCTAAATCCTCCATGATAATGCCTAAGTCATTCTAACTCCCAAGAACACCTTGAACTCACTCTTTTTCATCAAAACATCCCATAAAGTTCCCTAGTACTACCTTAGTCATGAAATTTCCTTAGAATTAAACACTAAGTTTCTTCATCAAATTTTGACATGGGTTCTCTAGTATATTGTTACACCTAAACACTAGGTTTTTCACCATCAAACAACCAAGATCACTCAAGTTCTCATTACTTCATCTTAACGCACAATTTACACCAAAACCACACCACATCATCAAATAGTGTATAAACTTAAAATGCTTGGCACTTAGGCCCTTAAATGACAATAATCTTAACCACTGAATTTCCACATATATTTGCCTTTGACCTGCGAATATACACAACAAGGCTCCCATTGAAATAAAATGCTTCTTGTAATTCATCTCAACATTGTTTAACTATCTCTTTTCTCAGTGGCTCCTTAGTCACAAGTTCCCAAACATAGTCATTGTCTCTCCTAGGTTATATATAGCCCTTTTCTAATGTAAACCCTAAGCTACACTCATCATATACCTAAGTCCCATCCCTTAATGCATTAAACACCTTAAGGTAAGACATTTACCTTGTTCTTTTTCAAGCTTCACAAACTTTCTTCCTTAGATTTTTCCTTGTTCAATCTCGGTCACCAAATCAAGTTCTCCTTGCCAATTTTCTAACCAACATTCAATGTCTCTAATGAGTACTAAACAACACACTAACCTTAAGGAATAAAACCTAGGTTAAAAATGTGTTTTAAGGTATTAAATTGATTGTTTTACCTTGGTTTCTCAAGACAAGCTTGGATATGATCAAAGAAGGACCTCCTTTATCATTTGGAGAGTAGAAAACAAGCTAGAACAAGGCATACAAATGGAACCCCATGAGTATAGATTTTCGGTTATGTTAAGGAATGGTGGAAACTTGATTTTTCTTACATATTCTTTACCTTAAGAGAATGGAGAAGCCAATGAACCCTCCAAGCTTGTGTTTCCTCCTCTAATGGCGGGTTGTCTTGGCTCCAAAATGAGGCTCTTGAAGTTTTGAAAAGATAGGAAGAAGGAGCTTGAGCCAACTAAGAAGAATATGTGTTTAGTTTTGATTTTGGAGTTAAAATGAGTAAGTAATGGTCAAGAGGAGATGGAGCTAGCATGGAGTTGCTTGTTTATGTGAGAAAGAAGGGAGAGAGCAAGAGAAACTGATGGAGAAGATGAAAAATGAAGAAAGGAGGAGAGAGATGGCTTAAAAGGTAAGTTTTCTTTTAAAAGCAAATAGTACCCTTACTTACTTTTTCTCTTCTTTTCTTTTGTTAATTGATCATGTTGGTGAATCATCACCTTAAAAACCAGCCACCCCCTTTAACTAAGCTAGTCATGGTTTTGTTTGACCAACTAACTAAACTAAATTGACTTAAGACTAAACTAGGCACTATTTGGTTACTATTCACAAACTAGTGCACATAATTGTGAAATTTTTGATTTCCCATTGATTTAGAATTCCTAATGTGATACTAATTATTACACATTTTAATTAAAGAGTAATTATGGACATTTAGCCACTCAAAACCCATTTACAAGACAATTTTTCAAAAATGTGCTTTAAGACTCCTTAAAGCACATTTTGTGTTTTAACTTGTTTTCAAGCTTGGTTTTCTTTGGTAATTGGTTTAAAATGACCATTAGGATATTACTAAGGTCTAAGAATAATATTTGGGTGCTCACCCAAGTCTCTCCAAGCTTAGAGCACATTTTTGCTTAAACTGCTCTTTTGGTGTTTCCTTATGTTTTCTTTGATTAAAATGGTTTCTTAATGTTTCTAAGGAATTATTTAGCCTTCTTATATCTTAGTTTATCACTTAAACACCATATCTATGTTTGGGGTATTTCATCAGTACATAAACATACGCTAAGCGGTTTTCGCTCTACCCCCCTTAAAATGGATTACGCCCACGTAATCAACACCATATCTTTCTTGAACATAGGTTCAAGATGTCTAATTCTCACCAAGCATTCAAGCTTCCATGTCATCTATCTCACTAATAATTCGATCAGAAATGACTTAGTCTCTGTATCGAGGATTCTTAACGGTACTTATACCATTTTCTTAACTTAGTTTGATCTAACCTCAAAGGTACTGATCTGCTTACTTCCGCTGTGCGACTCTGATAATCTTAGGCTTAACTGCATTTCGTATCCTTTTATAGTATTGTATATCCTTCTGCCTCCTTACAATTTAGGAGTATTGGTCTCTCAGTGGACACGTGTTGTCTTTTATATACACGGCCTTAATGAGTTGTAACTCGTCTATCCATTCTCCTTGAAGATCTTATGTTCATACTCTTAGTGTTTTCTCGAATGTCTAAATTGTTCTTTCCATCTGACCTTTGGTCTGAGGATGATTCTTAATCTGAAACTACTGTTTAGTGCTTATTGCGCTTTACAGTTTAATCTCTTACATCTTAAGACATGTCCAATGTCTGTACTTAACAATCCATGCTCTTCACACTTCATAGTCCTTAATTATTTGTTCTCTGATTCCTTTGTGTTGTTGGTTCAACTGAATTCTTCTCTTCGACTGTTTGCGGTAGTAGTTGCTCTTGTCTGATCTTGCGTCGTTGTCCGTGGTATGGAGTCGACTACTTCCCGTGTTCCTTACACCACTCGTTTACATGCATGGGGTACCTTACTGGTACATTACTACTTACCCAACTAACTCATAAATGAGCGTGTCAGGCCTACAAGCCCCTGTGGGGTGCAGTCGTCCCACGTCTCGTTTTAGTAAACTCATAGTGTCTGTCACACGTTTAGCTATTGCTAATTATGAAGTATTCTGTTGTCGATCTCCTCTTTCATCGTTCCATAACAACACTTATTGTTCTTCTTGAATCTAATCAAGGGAAATCTATTTACCGCGTTCTTGGGTATTGTATGCTCTAGTTCTTTCTGTATCCCGTACTGATTCGGTCTTTTTAGTGACTAAGGTCTCTTTCCATAGAGCCTCTTACCTTGTTTCTCATATTTGCTCTACTAGGAATGTACTTCCAGTTCCTTAAGGAATGGGTAGTGTGCTTCATGTGAAATCTTACCTCACCTGGTCTAGACTACTGGCATTAATGCATAGTTCGTCTACCATCTTATTTTCTTACTTATGTTGGTCTTAACTCATAAATCTAATTGCCTCAGTGTCAATATTTGACGGCTCATACATAACGGTCGCTTTACCGCGCACCATGACTTAATCCCCTTATATAAATATTGTACTCACCACCACTACTACCGTGGTAGTTGGCCTTTACTCTGTTGCCCAATGACGGTGCAACAACTTACTCATTTATTCTAATGTCTTACCTTATACTCAATCCCCTCTTGGTGTAATAACACTGGGAGTTCTCTAATTTTGGTGTATGGCGGTTGCCGTGTTGTGCTATAAAATGGTTATCTTGTAATACGAAGGTGTTATGCTTCAACCTCAGGTTCATAAGTAGGCTAATTTTTCTCACATTCTTTCATCCTTTATGATGTTATTTACCGTGTAATTTAACCGGTTACTGAAGAAGTCATCCGTTGAATCCCAAGCTCTTCTGAGCGTTGGTTACTTGATGTGCCATTCTGTGCACTCACCATGTTTATCTCTATCGAATACTGATTCTTAAATCCTGGGTGTTGGATATGAGGTCTGTCTCTGCAGCCTTCCTTATTACTCAAGTGTAACTGGTATGCTCTAAGGTAATCTCAAGGTTTACAGTTTCCATTTTATAACAAAAGCGTATTATATCTCTAATAAGTGAAGGTCCTTTTTGAGGGGTCTATTCCCACTCATGGCCTCACAACAAGGAGAGGTATCCCCACCCTAAAAGGCATGGTTCGTTCTCCGCCCCTGTCAATGTACTATCCCACTATCCTCATTGGTGCCCTTTCCTGGCAATATTTCCCACAATCTAAGTTATAGGTTGATAACCGTTCTTATCTACAAATTGTAGTTCCTTCGTGGCTTAAATAAGCTCTCTTATAACTTACAGTACCTCGGGCTCTGATGTGGTTAACATCCTTGGCTCGTAGGCTCTAAGTTCTTAATGTCATTGGGTGAGAGCCGGTGCTCGGTTCACTCCTCGTATTCTTACTCATCTGTAGGTTATCCTCATAAGTTTCTGGTGCTTTGAACACTATCCACCGTTAGGTTATATATTAAATGTAGTATCAGGTTTCCTGGTAAGTTGCTGCATCCTGCTTCCTGCTATGGGAGTTTATTCAGGTGATCTGAGGTTACTTAGTGTCTTTGACAATACTGTCATTTTACTAGACTTATGTCTTTTAGCAGTCAAGGCTAAGTTCGTATTAGGCGTTTGCCTTACGGTTAGTTGGATATCATCTCGTCATCTTAAACTTCCATCTCAACGCTTCGTTCAACTTCCATTGACTACGCCACCCGTTGATGATCGATCATACTTGGGTGTTAATGAGTTAGACAAACAGTATTAACTGTCATCCATCAGTTTGTTCGGCTCGACTATGCCCGCTCTGTGGGGGTAGTCCTCTGATCTTTCCTTTTCCAAGGTTGAACGTCTTTAATCCTTAGTAGGTTATAGCTTACGTTCATTTCTTCTATCCTTGTTTTCTGGGTTTTCCAACATTTTCATTGAAGAATTCTTATTACTGGTATTCTTAGTGATCAATCTGGGAGTCTTATCCCATTCTTGTGGAAAGTTTTTATGTCGACGGTCTCCATTATATTCTGTAATGCATTCCCTGTACGTTGTCACTTGCGTAGTGTTTTGCTCGCATTACTGAGCGATCTCTTATGTTTTCCTCTTTGGGGTTCAGGATTGGTGTTCTTATCGTACTGTCGGTTGTTGTTGTTGTAGTAGGTTGTACCGTTGCTAACATTTATATTATTTAGTATTTCGTCCAAGTTCAGCTCCCTTGAAATACCCCAAACCTTGATATGTTGTCTAAACATTAAACTATGGTATGTAAAGGCTAAAAAGTGCCTTAAAAACATCAGTGGACAATTTAAACCGTAGTAAAACACAATAAAGCACTAAGATACAGCTTGAGCAAAACATGCTCTAAGCTTGGAGTGAACTTGGTTGGGACCCAAAGGACCAACCAAGACTTGGTGATATTCAGTTATGATTTAATGAGGCTAAATAAGTCCTTAGGTAACCTTGGTAGACGATCAAACCAAACAAAACACAAATAGATATCTTAAAGTCAATATGGGCAAAAATGTGCTCTAAGCTTGGGATAAATTTGTATAAGACCTAAAGGTCATATCTATACCTTAATTATATGTTAATGAACATATAAAATCAATTACTAAAGAAAACCAAGCTTGAAAACAAGTTAAAATACAAAATGTGCTTTAAGGAGTCTTAAAGCACATTTTTGAAAAATTGTCTTGTAAATGAGTTTTGAATGGCTAAATGTCCATCATTACTCTTTAATTAACATGTGTACTGCTTAGTATCACATTTGGAAGTTTAAATCAATGGGAAATCAAAAATTTCACAAGAATGTGCCTTGTTTTTGTGAATAGTAACAAAAAATGCTAGTTTATGACATAAGTCAATATAAGTAAGTTAATTGGTCAACAAAGACCATGACTTGGCCTAAAACACTAAGGGGCCGGTTTTTCATGTGTGACTCACCACACTTGACCAATCAAATAAACAAGGAAAAGTTATAAAGCAAAAGTTATTATTTACTTTAGCATAAATATCTCCAAAAGCAACCTTCCTTCTCATTTTCTTCTTTCCTTCTTCATTTCACACGGTCTCCAATCCTCTTCTCCCTTTTCCTTCGGTAATGCTACAGCTCATGCACCATCTTCAAGCTTTGAACCCTTGTATCTCCTAGGTCCCTTTTCCAAATCAAAAACAAAGACCACCATTCTTCTAGTTGGAGCAAGCTCTACACTTCTATCTTTTCAAATCTTCAAGAACCTCATTTCGGTGCCATGAAGTTTCACCATTGTTGGAGCTTGAGCTCACCTTTTCATGCCTTGTCATTCTCCTTTGCTTCAAGGTAAGGAAAATCAAAGAAAAACAACATTTCCTTTTGTTTTTGTGTGTGACCGAAAATCACCACTTATGGTGCCTACATCTTGCCTTGTTCTAGCTTCATTCCAACTATTCAAGGGCTTGGTGGAGTCCTCTCTTGATGCTTAATCAAGCTCTCTTTTGTTTCCAAGGTAAAACAACTATCCTAATGTGTAAAGATAATGTATATATAACCTAGGGTTTACAATGAGTTTAAGCATGAAGGTTGAATACTCATTACCTTGCTTGTACATTGAATAGAAGTTTGACAAGCAATCAAAGCCTTGCCGGTTTTCTATCAAAGAAGGAGCAAGGGGTGTCAATGAAAAACTTGTAAAGGAAAAGAGGTAAACAAAATATCTAAATGTAGTTTAAATGCCTAGGAAAAATGAGCTTGAGTTGCTTAATAAAATACCTAAGGAGCCAATGGCAAATGAGCTAGTAAAATGCTCTCAAGGAGTTTATTAAGGGCATATGTATTGTTGGGTGTATTTGCAGGTCAAAGGCAATATATACATGTGGAAATTCAGTGTTTATGGTTTATGTTATTTAAGGGCCTAAGAGCCATGTTATTTAAGGGCCTAAGTGCCAAGCAATTTGATTATGCACTATATTGTGATGTAGTGTAAATTTGGTGAAGCTTTGTGTGAGAGAAGGTTCTTGATGGATTTAGGTGTTCTTGAATGTTTAATGGTGAAAACTATGTGTTTTGGAGTGTTGATGTGCTATGAGAACCCATGGCAAAATTTGGAAAATGTATAAGAAGTTCTAAGTGTGTTAAATGAGTTTTGGTGAACTAGGTAGTATTAAAAATGAACAAGTGTTTTACTAGGGAAGAAAACATGTATTAAGGTGTTTTATAGTGCTACGAGGATTTAGGTACTATCTTGAAGTTCTAGAAATCCAATGGGTGTTTTGGGGATGTAATAAAGTCTTGGAGAAGTTTGTTTTAGGTTTAGGTAATGATGAATAAGGAATGAATGATGTTAAAGTAAGGATATAAGAAGGTGTGAACAAGGAAATTTAGTTAGTAACAAAAGATGCTTGGGAGATGATGTTAAGGTGTAGAGGAAACATCTTGGTATAGTGGTCATTATAGGTGAAATACCACTTAGGAAACCAAAAGAGAAATGTTACAAGTGTTGAGAGACTTGTAAGTAAATGAGTGAGTGTTTAAGGACTTTAGAAGTAAGCTTGTACATGCATTTGGAGGATGTTATGTGAAGGTCTAAGTGTGCTAAATGATGTTAAAGCATACTAGGATATGTAAGGTGAAGTTTGGAGTCAAATGGGAATTTAGAAACAATGGTCTGGAGCCGACCGACCTTAGGGACCGGACCTGCAAGGTCGGTCGATCTCAATTTACACTACCGGGAAGAGTTTCTGGAATGGACCGACCTTGGGGACCGGACTTGCAAGGTCGGTCGGGCTTGTATTTTGGGTACAAATTGAGTCCCTGGAATCGACCGAACTTGGGACCAAACTTGCCAAGATCGGTCGGGCCTGAATTTTCAAAGGGGAAAAACTCTCGAGAATAGACCGACCTTGTGGACCGAACTTGCAAGGTCGGTCGGAGTAGAATTTTTGACGGTAATGAGTTCTGGAATGGACCGACCTTGTGTAAGGTCGGTCGGACCAAAAATACTGTTTAAGGTTATAGGATGATGGGGGTTATTAAGTAATGATGTTATAAGATTGTTAAGGACATGTTAAGTTAGTTATAATGACAATTTAGTGGGGGAAAAGTTGTATTAAAAGAAAAAGTAAACAAGTTAAAATGAAGTTATTTAACTAGTTAACGGGATAGGTATGAGCATTAGCTTTAAACAATCATGTTACCACCCGATGTTAATAAAGTAAATGTAATGTTACCATTGTTTCAAAGATGTTACGATGAACATGTGGATGGCACGTTAGAGTGAAACCCCGGTGACATGTATGGTTTTCTTGCAACCTGTGTCCTACCGGATTACACCGGCTTGTATGCCAATGTGTTTTCTGAATGTTTGCCCACGTTATAAGATAAAAGTATGTAATGAGTTTACAGTAATTCATATATGTGGTGTGTCTAGTTCCGATACCGTTTAACCTCGAAAGTGTTAAACCTTAGCTAACTGAGTCTAGGACCACATAAGAGATCGGTATTCGGATTCAACGACCCGAAACATGGGGTCGTTTTAACCACGGCTATGGCGTGAGTTAATTGTGTGATGTTGTGTGTGAATGTATGGACCTCCCTTGTGTGTTTAACCCAGTCGAAATACCTTCTTGGTGTGTGGATGTGATAGGCTCCATAGTGGGGCTCTAACAATTTATCTACAAGTAAATATGTAGTAACGGGGGTGAGGAATCCAGTTAGGCTGGTCGCGCGTGTTTTGGGAGTGGGTATCCTTCTTAGCTTACCCTCTCTCTGTTATGGTTGTTTCCTCCACGGTTACAATCTTCCATTAGCTTACTCCAAAGCTTACTATTCTAACTTATGATCGGTTAGGGGAAACATGTGTTTGTGGTTGTGTGTTCGGGGCACTATATCCGAACCATCTTAACTTAAGTTACTCGTCCGACTATTAGGACGGTAATGAGTGTTGTATAACGAGTTTATCATGAGGGTGACATCATTCTCTAGGCTCACAAGTGAATTAACTATGTTTGGTCGGTTCCTAAGAGAACCGTTCCGTTATGTTATGTGTTATTGTTGTACTGCAATTCCCATTGCGATGTTATGTTATGTGCACGTTGAAACGTGAAAAGTGTTGTTATGTGGTGTATGTGGATCATGGATACGAATCCCAGTTTATAAAAGAGACGTTTATGGATAACCCGATTATTGGGTAAGTGTCGTCTATTAGGGAGTAGCTCCGCTAGAGGAGAACCCTCTAGGGTTAATGACACAATGAGTGACTTATCAAGTATGGATGTGTTATCTGTTTGTTGAGCCCATTGTGGTGGAATGTTATGCATTGTGTGTTGATAGTTTACATGCATGATTCAAATGTAATCAACCGCATGCTAAAACGACAATTAGTTCTGCGTGGCCCGGTAGCATGCGGGCTGCGGGATTACCATACCAGCAAAGGTGCTGAGCCCCTGGGGGGCCACCCTTTCTCTTCTTTTCCTATTTCAGGTACAAGGAGCTGGAAGCCGTTCGAGAGTAGGACGGGGTAGTCGTTTATACATGGGTAGTCATTTAAATTGTATATGTACAGTAGGTGCAGCAAGACCGAAATTGTTATCGACATTAGTTTGTAAACACTCGGTACAGTTGGAAGGTATGTGAATGTTTTGTTGTTAATGGAAAGGGATAGTAATGTGTAGTCGCTCGGGAATCTAGTCCATCAGACCGATACAATGCATATGTGATAGCCTTGTTAGCCACGTGGGTGGTTAACGGCGTGTAACACCAATGAGTTAAGTAATGTGATGAAGTATGTTTCCGCTGCAGTTGTTTGTTAAGTGTGTTTTGCTGGATGGGGTGTTACAAAAGTGGTATCAGAGCGAAGTATCGCTCTGATGACTGAATTACCGAGCTTAGGAAGTACCGAGTTAGGATTTTAGTACTTTGGGTTAAGGGTTGAGTGATAGCGTGAGAGATACGCTAGTTAGGTATTACCAGAGTGTACTGGAAACCTACAATATCCTTCCCGCCCTCCACAATCCCTGTTTTATAACTTGGGAAACAACGCCAGAGAGATGGAAGTCCTCTCATACTCGGGATACCCGATCTGGCTGTTATTAAGTACCTCTAAAGGTACGAAGAACCTGTCATACGGTAGATCCCGAGAAGTGGGAATCCAAGAGACGGTTTCCATCTGAACAATGTTAACCACATTTAATAGCGAAAAATGAAGAATCTTGTGTATAGAAGAATAGAATTTCCGGCAACCTGGGTCGACATGCCGAGCAGTCGAGAACAACCAGCTTGCAACGCACCAACCGTGCAACTGGCAAGAAGTGAAGTAATGAAACCCGAGACGAGTGTCTACGGGACCATTATTAAATAATGTCTCCAACGGTTACCAAACCGACAAAGGAACTACAACGTAGTGCCCAAACAAGATACAAGTCTCAGTAACCACGACAAATACGTGGAATGGGCTACGAAGAGGATACAATACTATGTAAAAGGGGAACTCCAAGAATGGGGAACACCCTAGTTAATGTTTATCATGTGAAGACAGTGAGAAGTCACCCAGAGGAAATTATTATCAAGACAGTAAAATCAAGTGAGGGCCAACAAGGCCACTGATGACAGTGCGGGTAAAGGACAATACCACAACTGGTATGTGTTGAACCGATAGCCAGTTAGCATGGCGCACTTGCCATGGAAAGTGCTACTATAATAGGGTTGTTCAGGGAATTTAACAAATACGAAGTACTTAGTAAAGTACCATGAAGTTAAGTGAGATCATCATAACCGTGGAAGGGCTTGATAGCCTAACCTCTGTAATTGGAAGTACACCAGTCCACAAGAAGCTAGACTTGGTTAAAGCAAGAAGACATTGTGAAACCATGAGAATTTTTCTTTCAACTTAGATTTATTTCAAACTCTTTTCTTTCAAAACCAGATTTTCTTTCAAACCAATACTTCTTTCTAACCTTCTTTTAAACCAAATCGGTAAACCCAAGGGCAGTTGATAAAGATACAACAGTGGATAAACTTTCCCTCGATTAAGTTCGGGAAGCACAGAATGCATATTGTCACAGGACAATATAAGGGAGTTGACAACAGAATACTTCACCTAGGCGTGTGACGGACACTACGAGTGTACCAACTGTAATGTGGGACGACCGCACTCCGATAGGAGCTTATGGGCCTGACAGACCTACTTATGGGTTAGTTGGGTAAGTAGCAATGTATCAGCATGGTACCCCACATATGTATACGAGTACAGTCTGGAACACGGGAAGTAGTCGACTCCGTACTACGGTCAGCAGTGTAAGTCAATCAAGAGCAAAAGATTACCAAGAGTGGATAAAGTAAAGGAACTCAGTTGAGTTAATGAGACTAAAAGGAATTAGTAAACTCATTTTAAGGAAACGTTTAAGAGTCAGGAGGTGCGAAGTGCACTAACTTTTATGTAAAGACGTAGCATATGTCTTAAGAATCCCGAGGGGTAAACATGATAGCTGGAATAGTGACCCAGCCTGTGCATGGCAAGAAAATGCTTAATGTGGACACATTAATGTGCAATGAACGGGATGAAACTCCCAGAATGAGTACCTACACTACCAGGAGATGTTGATCCTCACGGAAGAAGATAATAAGCCAGTCAAGAACGCAAGCGGCGTGGCTAACTGAATATACCAATAAGTGCAAACCAGATGTAAAGGCATAACTTAGCAACACCCAGGAGCAATCCTTGAAGGGTGTTTGCATCAATAATTGTTGCACAAAATAACGTGACAGAAACACAAGGGTTGAAACTAACACCCAGTTTAGACATAAGTTGTCAGGAGACGGACTGACAATCCTAAGGGGCATCCCATGAAAGGAAACGTGACGTAACGACCCTGTCATGGAGCCCAATACTACCACTAGACCACATAATGTTGTACAGAGAAGTACACATGTGTGGACAGCCTAAAATGAGCGCAGCTCAAGGCAATAAGGCTTATAAGCCACAAGCAAGATATGTTATGTAAATTTGATTGATTGCAGAAGTTTATGTTATATAAGTGAATAGAGTGGGGAACGAACCACTACATTAAGAGTGGGGATACCTCTCGATATTGTGAGACCGCAGGAGCGGTAGTTATATGATCCAAGTTCAAGAAATATGCTAGGGATTGACCATGTTGTTGTTACCCAAGAGTGATTTGAATAAGAAAAATACGAAAAGAAGTGTTATTCTAGTTGTGGAGACTGGAAGAGTAATAAGTTTTATAGCAACCACCATAGGTGTGTGATGCTAAATGTGTAGTGAACAACGCTCAAGGAGCATAAGAACTCGAAGAATAGCGTATCCAGCAAACAGCCAAATAAGTGGCGAAACACAGTGTAATGGCGGAAGCTAATATAATAGCGGATGCAGTGTAAGTTGATGTTGTATAATGAGTAAGGATATGGTGCGCAATAAGCGACCGTTGTATAAGTATTGTTAACCGATAAGTGATAGAAAATAACTAGGCAGTAAGCCAGTAGCCAGTATTACGAGATCAGAATCTCGATGAAA
The DNA here is from genome assembly GCA_023374045.1 of Limonium bicolor. Taxonomy (NCBI): domain Eukaryota; kingdom Viridiplantae; phylum Streptophyta; class Magnoliopsida; order Caryophyllales; family Plumbaginaceae; genus Limonium; species Limonium bicolor. The sequence continues at coordinate 11,279,519 of CM041780.1, forward strand.
CACAGTGTGAATTCCGTTGCGAATCGCATGAGAGATTTGCTACCAAGAGTTTACGCCTCTGCACTCTGTATGACTGAGTGTTTTGGTATTGCACTTGCGCAGTAATGATCGAGTAGGATAGCTAGGAATTGGAAACATGTTAATTGTGGAGGAATAATGTTATAATCGCCGATGCATAGGAAATGCAAGGCCGCACCAATGAAAGAATACATGTACAAAACCAAATGTGGAGGCATGATTAATAGTAAGTGACTACAGTAGCACTAACTACCAAATATCGGTATGGAATATACCTCAAGTGTTGGAAATAACCAAGAGAGCGCTACACATTAGGTAGCAGCTCAACCTCAACCGACGGTAAGTCAGAAGGGAAACAAGTCAATCATTGTGAAATACATAGCAGTATACACAGTAAATTAATATGGAAGTGGTTGGAAAGTTTTGAAATTCACCGAATTCGCTCACGGTAAGAGATACCACGCGTCGGTGAGAAACCATTATTACCAAGATAAAGGTGATATATGGGAGATGTACAATACAGTGAGAATAATGAATAGGGCAAACTAAGCCCTACAGTTGTTAGAGTTGCGCAGCAGACACTAGTGGAACCAGTGATTCTAGTGTACAATATGCATAGTGAATATGAGTAAATGGCTAATTATCAATGCCTAGAAGCCGCACAGGCCAGAACCGAAACCAGTTAAGAGTTAAAGCGAACTCCAATGACAATTCTTGGTTTAGGAACTAAACCGCTAATATGGTTAGGATCCTCTAATCGGAATGCATCGTATAACAGACCGCGTGGAAGTTAAAATACTTTACGACGGTAGAACATTTTAAACCAATGTTCAGTGGTTGATTACTTGGGCGTAATCCCTTTTAAGGGGGGGGTTAGCGTAAAACTGCTTAGTGTGTATTACCGTACAAGTGTACGTGACCTATGGTGTGCATAACACAAATAATTTGTTTTGATGATTAATGTGTGTGTTACGTAAACATACGCATTCATTCATGGTGTAATTGTGGTAGTTGCGCGTAGAAGATGCGAATACCATTGTGATAAGTGTGTTTAATTGTTAATAGTTGTGTGTGATAGTACAAGTGTGGGGAGTAGAGAAACTCCCAGGGGAACAAAAACCCCGATAGTGTATAAATGTAAAACCGTGTGTTGTATTTTGATAAAATATATGTATATATGTAATATAGTGATTCGTGAAAGGGTATGAAACCGACATAGAACCTAGTGAGAATGAGATTCCCTAGGTAACAGGATTAAAGTGTACGGAGATAACTGATAGACGGAATTAATCCCTTGGAGATGTATGATTATGACTAGAATGACTTAAAAGATAGAAAATTGGAAATGAGTGATGTACCTGATGCTTGAAATTGAAGTGGGAGGTGAAACTTGATTTTCATGGGATCAAGGGAAGCCGAACACAAATTGGGGTGGAAGGATAGCTCAACACTGATGCTGATCACATCAGGGTTGGACGATTCTTGAAGCTCCCTATAAGTGGTCACAAATAACCACGCTAAGAAAGAAGCAAAGAGCATAAGTTGCACTTGGAGTTGTATGTGTTTTCAAAAGGATTTTGAATTGGTATTTATAAAACGTCGATAGATACTTTACATAATTAAAGTTCTCGTACTTAACCTCACAAAAAAAAACTTAAATTTAAGTGATGGTTTTGATCTCCCAAAGGAACGGGGACGGAAGGTGTCAATCGCGACCGGGTTCCGCGGGATCACAGTGAATGTAAAAGATATTTTTGGTTGCCATACATGCTAAGACATGTTGTGTGGTATGTGTAATAAATATTATTTTGACCTTGAGTTCCAAAAGAATATGTTATCAAGACCTATGGGTCTAAATGTTGTCATGTTACCCAGACCCTAGAGTCTAAGGGTTGTTATGTATGTGCAAATGTTTAAGATACCCGGACCATTGAGTCCGAGGTTATCATGTGAGTATGTTATGTTATGTATGGATGTGAATATGTTGCCCGGACCGTCAAGTACGAGGTTGTGATGTAAAGTACGTTTGGTTATAGAAGTTCTATTTGTTAGTTATCCCCGTGTTCTAATCCAATGATGTGTGGGAAGTGTGAACTTCGAGGACGAAGTTCTTTTAAGGGGGGTAGATTGAAATACCCCAAACCTTGATATGTTGTCTAAACATTAAACTATGGTATGTAAAGGCTAAAAAGTGCCTTAAAAACATCAGTGGACAATTTAAACCGTAGTAAAACACAATAAAGCACTAAGATACAGCTTGAGCAAAAACATGCTCTAAGCTTGGAGTGAACTTGGTTGGGACCCAAAGGACCTACCAAGACTTGGTGATATTCAATTATGATTTAATAAGGCTAAATAAGTCCTTAGGTAACCTTGGTAGATGATCAAACCAAACAAAACACAAATAGATACCTTAAAGTCAATATGGGCAAAAATGTACTCTAAGCTTGGGATAAATTTGTATAAGACCTAAAGGTCATATCTATACCTTAATTATATGTTAATGAACATATAAAATTAATTAATAAAGAAAACCAAGCTTGAAAACAAGTTAAAATACAAAATGTGCTTTAAGGAGTCTTAAAGCACATTTTTGAAAAATTGTCTTGTAAATGAGTTTTGAATGGCTAAATGTCCATCATTACTCTTTAATTAACATGTGTACTACTTAGTATCACATTTGGAAGTTTAAATCAATGGGAAATCAAAAATTTCACAAGAATGTGCCTTGTTTTTGTGAATAGTAACAAAAAATGCTAGTTTATGACATAAGTCAATATAAGTAAGTTAATTGGTCAACAAAGACCATGACTTGGCCTAAAAAACTAAGGGGCCGGTTTTTCATGTGTGACTCACCACACTTGACCAATCAAATAAACAAGGAAAAGTTATGAAGCAAAAGTTACTATTTACTTTAGCATAAATATCTCCAAAAGCAACCTTCCTTCTCATTTTCTTCTTTCCATCTTCATTTCACACGGTATCCAATCCTCTTCTCCCTTCTCCTTCGTAATGCTACAGCTCATGCACCATCTTCAAGCATTGAACCCTTGTATCTCCTAGCTCCCTTTGCCAAGTCAAAAACAAAGACCACTATTCTTCTAGTTGGAGCAAGCTCTACACTTCTATCTTTTCAAATCTTCAAGAACCTCATTTCGGTGCCATGAAGATTCACCATTGTTGGAGCTTGAGCTCACCTTTCATGCCTTGTCATTCTCCTTTGCTTCAAGGTAAGGAAAATCAAAGAAAAACAACATTTCCTTTTGTTTTTGTGTGTGACCGAAAATCACCACTTATGGTGCCTTCATCTTGCCTTGTTCTAGCTTCATTCCAACTATTCAAGGGCTTGGTGGAGTCCTCTCTTGATGCTTAATCAAGCTCTCTTTTGTTTCCAAGGTAAAACAACTATCCTATCTTTGTAAGATAATGTATAATAACCTAGGGTTTACAATTAGTTAAGCATGAAGGTTGAATACTCATTACCTTGCTTGTACATTGATTAGAAGTTTGACAAGCAATCAAAGCCTTGCCGGTTTTCTATCAAAGAAGGAGCAAGGGTGTCAATGAAAAACTTGTAAAGGAAAAGAGGTAAACAAATATCTAAATGTAGTTTAAATGCCTAGGAAAAATGAGCTTGTTTGCTTAATAAAATACCTAAGGAGCCAATGGCAAATGAGCTAGTAAAATGCTCTCAAGGAGTTTATTAAGGGCATATGTATTGTTGGGTGTATTTGCAGGTCAAAGGCAATATATACATGTGGAAATTCAGTGTTTATGGTTTATGTTATTTAAGGGCCTAAGAGCCATGTTATTTAAGGGCCTAAGTGCCAAGCAATTTGATTATGCACTATATTGTGATGTAGTGTAATTTGGTGAAGCTTTGTGTGTGAGAAGGTTCTTGATGGATTTAGGTGTTCTTGAATGTTTAATGGTGAAAACTATGTGTTTTGGAGTGTTGATGTGCTATGAGAACCCATGGCAAAATTTGGAAAATGTATAAGAAGTTCTAAGTGTGTTAAATGAGTTTTGGTGAACTAGGTAGTATTAAAATTGAACAAGTGTTTTTACTAGGGAAGAAAACATGTATTAAGGTGTTTTATAGTGCTACGAGGATTTAGGTACTATCTTGAAGTTCTAGAAATCCAATGGGTGTTTTGGGGATGTAATAAAGTCTTGGAGAAGTTTGTTTTAGGTTTAGGTAATTTTGATGAATAAGGAATGAATGATGTAAAGTAAGGATATAAGAAGGTGTAAACAAGGAAATTTAGTTAGTAACAAAAGATGCTTGGGAGATGATGTTAAGGTGTAGAGGAAACATCTTGGTATAGTGGTCATTATAGGTGAAATACCACTTAGGAAACCAAAAGAGAAATGTTACAAGTGTTGAGAGACTTGTAAGTAAATGAGTGAGTGTTTAAGGACTTTAGAAGTAAGCTTGTACATGCATTTGGAGGATGTTATGTGAAGGTCTAAGTGTGCTAAATGATGTTAAAGCATACTAGGATATGTAAGGTGAAGTTTGGAGTCAAATGGGAATTTAGAACAATGGTCTGGAGCCGACCGACCTTAGGGACCGGACCTGCAAGGTCGGTCGATCTCAATTTACACTACCGGGAAGAGTTTCTGGAATGGACCGACCTTGGGGACCGGACTTGCAAGGTCGGTCGGGCTTGTATTTTGGGTACGAATTGAGTCCCTGGAATCGACCGAACTTGGGACCAAACTTGCCAAGATCGGTCGGGCCTGAATTTTCAAAGGGGAAAAACTCTCGAGAATAGACCGACCTTGTGACCGAACTTGCAAGGTCGGTCGGAGTAGAATTTTTGACGGTAATGAGTTCTGGAATGGACCGACCTTGTGTAAGGTCGGTCGGACCAAAAATATTGTTTAAGGTTATAGGATGATGGGGGTTATTAAGTAATGATGTTATAAGATTGTTAAGGACATGTTAAGTTAGTTATAATGACAATTTAGTGGGGGAAAGTTGTATTAAATGAAAAAGTAAAACAAGTTAAAATGTGAAGTTATTTAACTAGTTAACGGGGATAAGTTATGAGCATTAGACTTTAAACAATCATGTTACCCCGATGTTAATAAAAGTAAATGTAATGTTACCAGTTGTTCAAAGATGTTACGAGGAACATGTGATGGCACGTTAGAGTGAAACCCCGGTGACAGGTATGGTTTTCTTGCAACCTGTGTCCTACCGGATTACACCGGCTTGTATGCCAATGTGTTTTTCTGAATGTTTGCCACGTTATAAGATAAAAGTATGTAATGAGTTTACAGTAATTCATATATGTGTGTGTCTAGTTCCGATACCGTTTAACCTCGAAAGTGTTAAACCTTAGCTAACTGAGTCTAGGACCACATAAGAGATCGGTATTCGGATTCAACGACCCGAACATGGGGTCGTTTTAACCACGGCTATGCGTGAGTTAATTGTGTGATGTTGTGTGTGAATGTATGGACCTCCCTTGTGTGTTTAACCCAGTCGAAATACCTTCTTGGTGTGTGGATGTGATAGGCTCCATAGTGGGGCTCTAACTATTTATCTACAAGTAAATATGTAGTAACGGGGTGAGGAATCCAGTTAGGCTGGTCGCGCGTTGTTTGGGAGTGGGTATCCTTCTTAGCTTTACCCTCCTCTCTGTTATGGTTGTTTCCTCCACGGGTTACAATCTCTCCATTAGCTTACTCCAAAGCTTAGCTATTCTAACTTATGATCGGTTTAGGGAAACATGTGTTTGTGTGTGTGTTCGGGGCACTATATCCGAACCATCTTAACTTAAGTTACTCGTCCGACTATTAGGACGGTAATGAGTGTTGTATAACGAGTTTATCATGAGGGTGACATCATTCTCTAGGCTCACAAGTGAATTAACTAAGTTTGGGTCGGTTCCTAAGAGAACCGTTCCCGTTATGTTATGTGTTATTGTTGTACTGCAATTCCCATTGCGATGTTATGTTATGTGCACGTTGAAACGTGAAAAGTGTTGTTATGTGGTGTATGTGGATCATGGATACGAATCCCAGTTTATAAAAGAGACGTTTATGGATAACCCGATTATTGGGTAAGTGTCGTCTATTAGGGAGTAGCTCCGCTAGAGGAGAACCCTCTAGGGTTAATGAACACAATGAGTGACTTATCAAGTATGGATGTGTTATCTGTTTGTTGAGCCCATTGTGGTGGAATGTTATGCATGTGTGTTGATAGTTTACATGCATGATTCAAATGTAATCAACCGCATGCTAAAACGACAATTAGTTTGCGTGGCCCGGTAGCATGCGGGCTGCGGGATTACCATACCAGCAAAGGTGCTGAGCCCCTGGGGGCCACCCTTTCTCTTCTTTTCCTATTTCAGGTACAAGGTGGAAGCCGTTCGAGAGTAGGACGGGGTAGTCGTTTATACATGGGTAGTCATTTAAATTGTATATGTACAGTAGGTGCAGCAAGACCGAAATTGTTATCGACATTAGTTTGTAAACACTCGGTACAGTTGGAAGGTATGTGAATGTTTTGTTGTTAATGGAAAGGGATAGTAATGTGTAGTCGCTCGGGAATCTAGTCCATCAGACCGATACAATGCATATGTGATAGCCTTGTTAGCCACGTGGGGTTAACGGCGTGTAACACCAATGAGTTAAGTAATGTGATGAAGTATGTTTTCCGCTGCAGTTGTTGTTAAGTGTGTTGTTGCTGGATGGGGTGTTACAAAAGTGGTATCAGAGCGAAGTATCGCTCTGATGACTGAATTACCGAGCTTAGGAAGTACCGAGTTAGGATTTAGTACTTTGGGTTAAGGGTTGAGTGATAGCGTGAGAGATACGCTAGTTAGGTATTACCAGAGTGTACTGGAAACCTACAATATCCTTCCCGCCCTCCACAATCCCTGTTTTATAACTTGGGAAACAACGCCAGAGAGATGGAAGTCCTCTCATACTCGGGATACCCGATCTGGCTGTTATTAAGTACCTCTAAAGGTACGAAGAACCTGTCATACGGTAGATCCCGAGAAGTGGGAATCCAAGAGACGGTTTCCATCTGAACAATGTTAACCACATTTAATAGCGAAAATGAAGAATCTTGTGTATAGAAGAATAGAATTTCCGGCAACCTGGGTCGACATGCCGAGCAGTCGAGAACAACCAGCTAGCAACGCACCAACCGTGCAACAGGCAAGAAGTGAAGTAATGAAACCCGAGACGAGTGTCTACGGGACCACGATTATTAAATAATGTCTCCAACGGTATACCAACCGACAAAGGAACTACAACGTAGTGCCCAAACAAGATACAAGTCTCAGTAACCACGACAAATACGTGGAATGGGCTACGAAGAGGATACAATACTATGTAAAAGGGGAACTCCAAGAATGGGGAACACCCTAGTTAATGTTTATCATGTGAAGACAGTGAGAAGTCACCCAGAGGAATTATTATCAAGACAGTAAAATCAAGTGAGGGCCAACAAGGCCACTGATGACAGTGCGGGTAAAGGACAATACCACAACTGGTATGTGTTGAACCGATAGCCAGTTAGCATGGCGCACTTGCCATGGAAAGTGCTACTATAATAGGGTTGTTCAGGGAATTTAACAAATACGAAGTACTTAGTAAAGTACCATGAAGTTAAGTGAGATCATCATAACCGTGGAAGGGCTTGATAGCCTAACCTCTGTAATTGGAAGTACACCAGTCCACAAGAAGCTAGACTTGGTTAAAGCAAGAAGACATTGTGAAACCATGAGAATTTTTCTTTCAACTTAGATTTATTTCAAACTCTTTTCTTTCAAAACCAGATTTTCTTTCAAACCAATACTTCTTTCTAACCTTCTTTTAAACCAAATCGGTAAACCCAAGGGCAGTTGATAAAGATACAACAGTGGATAAACTTTCCCTCGATTAAGTTCGGGAAGCACAGAATGCATATTGTCACAGGACAATATAAGGGAGTTGACAACAGAATACTTCACCTAGGCGTGTGACGGACACTACGAGTGTACCAACTGTAATGTGGGACGACCGCACTCCGATAGGAGCTTATGGGCCTGACAGACCTACTTATGGGTTAGTTGGGTAAGTAGCAATGTATCAGCATGGTACCCCACATATGTATACGAGTACAGTCTGGAACACGGGAAGTAGTCGACTCCGTACTACGGTCAGCAGTGTAAGTCAATCAAGAGCAAAAGATTACCAAGAGTGGATAAAGTAAAGGAACTCAGTTGAGTTAATGAGACTAAAAGGAATTAGTAAACTCATTTTAAGGAAACGTTTAAGAGTCAGGAGGTGCGAAGTGCACTAACTTTTATGTAAAGACGTAGCATATGTCTTAAGAATCCCGAGGGGTAAACATGATAGCTGGAATAGTGACCCAGCCTGTGCATGGCAAGAAATGCTTAATGTGGACACATTAATGTGCAATGAACGGGATGAAACTCCCAGAATGAGTACCTACACTACCAGGAGATGTTGATCCTCACGGAAGAAGATAATAAGCCAGTCAAGAACGCAAGCGGCGTGGCTAACTGAATATACCAATAAGTGCAAACCAGATGTAAAGGCATAACTTAGCAACACCCAGGAGCAATCCTTGAAGGGTGTTTGCATCAATAATTGTTGCACAAAATAACGTGACAGAAACACAAGGGTTGAAACTAACACCCAGTTTAGACATAAGTTGTCAGGAGACGGACTGACAATCCTAAGGGGCATCCCATGAAAGGAAACGTGACGTAACGACCCTGTCATGGAGCCCAATACTACCACTAGACCACATAATGTTGTACAGAGAAGTACACATGTGTGGACAGCCTAAAATGAGCGCAGCTCAAGGCAATAAGGCTTATAAGCCAAAGCAAGATATGTTATGTAAATTTGATTGATTGCAGAAGTTTATGTTATATAAGTGAATAGAGTGGGGAACGAACCACTACATTAAGAGTGGGGATACCTCTCGATATTGTGAGACCGCAGGAGCGGTAGTTATATGATCCAAGTTCAAGAAATATGCTAGGGATTGACCATGTTGTTGTTACCCAAGAGTGATTTGAATAAGAAAAATACGAAAAGAAGTGTTATTCTAGTTGTGGAGACTGGAAGAGTAATAAGTTTTATAGCAACCACCATAGGTGTGTGATGCTAAATGTGTAGTGAACAACGCTCAAGGAGCATAAGAACTCGAAGAATAGCGTATCCAGCAAACAGCCAAATAAGTGGCGAAACACAGTGTAATGGCGGAAGCTAATATAATAGCGGATGCAGTGTAAGTTGATGTTGTATAATGAGTAAGGATATGGTGCGCAATAAGCGACCGTTGTATAAGTATTGTTAACCGATAAGTGATAGAAAATAACTAGGCAGTAAGCCAGTAGCCAGTATTACGAGATCAGAATCTCGATGAAACACAGTGTGAATTCCGTTGCGAATCGCATGAGAGATTTGCTACCAAGAGTTTACGCCTCTGCACTCTGTATGACTGAGTGTTTTGGTATTGCACTTGCGCAGTAATGATCGAGTAGGATAGCTAGGAATTGGAAACATGTTAATTGTGGAGGAATAATGTTATAATCGCCGATGCATAGGAAATGCAAGGCCGCACCAATGAAAGAATACATGTACAAAACCAAATGTGGAGGCATGATTAATAGTAAGTGACTACAGTAGCACTAACTACCAAATATCGGTATGGAATATACCTCAAGTGTTGGAAATAACCAAGAGAGCGCTACACATTAGGTAGCAGCTCAACCTCAACCGACGGTAAGTCAGAAGGGAAACAAGTCAATCATTGTGAAATACATAGCAGTATACACAGTAAATTAATATGGAAGTGGTTGGAAAGTTTTGAAACTCACCGAATTCGCTCACGGTAAGAGATACCACGCGTCGGTGAGAAACCATTATTACCAAGATAAAGGTGATATATGGGAGATGTACAATACAGTGAGAATAATGAATAGGGCAAACTAAGCCCTACAGTTGTCAGAGTTGCGCAGCAGACACTAGTGAACCAGTGATTCTAGTGTACAATATGCATAGTGAATATGAGTAAATGGCTAATTATCAATGCCTAGAAGCCGCACAGGCCAGAACCGAAACCAGTTAAGAGTTAAAGCGAACTCCAATGACAATTCTTGGTTTAGGAACTAAACCGCTAATATGGTTAGGATCCTCTAATCGGAATGCATCGTATAACAGACCGCGTGGAAGTTAAAATACTTTACGACGGTAGAACATTTTAAACCAATGTTCAGTGGTTGATTACTTGGGCGTAATCCCTTTTAAGGGGGGTAGAGCGTAAAACTGCTTAGTGTGTATTACCGTACAAGTGTACGTGACCTATGGTGTGCATAACACAAATAATTTGTTTTGATGATTAATGTGTGTGTTACGTAAACATACGCATTCATTCATGGTGTAATTGTGGTAGTTGCGCGTAGAAGATGCGAATACCATTGTGATAAGTGTGTTTAATTGTTAATAGTTGTGTGTGATAGTACAAGTGTGGGGAGTAGAGAAACTCCCAGGGGAACAAAAACCCCGATAGTGTATAAATGTAAAACCGTGTGTTGTATTTTGATAAAAATATGTATATATGTAATATAGTGATTCGTGAAAGGGTATGAAACCGACATAGAACCTAGTGAGAATGAGATTCCCTAGGTAACAGGATTAAAGTGTACGGAGATAACTGATAGACGGAATTCTATCCCTTGGAGATGTATGATTATGACTAGAATGACTTAAAAGATAGAAAATTGGAAATGAGTGATGTACCTGATGCTTGAAATTGAAGTGGGAGGTGAAACTTGATTTTCATGGGATCAAGGGAAGCCGAACACAAATTGGGGTGGAAGGATAGCTCAACACTGATGCTGATCACATCAGGGTTGGACGATTCTTGAAGCTCCCTATAAGTGGTCACAAATAACCACGCTAAGAAAGAAGCAAAGAGCATAAGTTGCACTTGGAGTTGTATGTGTTTTCAAAAGGATTTTGAATTGGTATTTATAAAACGTCGATAGATACTTTACATAATTAAAGTTCTCGTACTTAACCTCACAAAAAAAACTTAAATTTAAGTGATGGTTTTGATCTCCCAAAGGAACGGGGACGGAAGGTGTCAATCGCGACCGGGTTCCGCGGGATCACAGTGAATGTAAAAGATATTTTTGGTTGCCATACATGCTAAGACATGTTGTGTGGTATGTGTAATAAATATTATTTTGACCTTGAGTTCCAAAAGAATATGTTATCAAGACCTATGGGTCTAAATGTTGTCATGTTACCCAGACCCTAGAGTCTAAGGGTTGTTATGTATGTGCAAATGTTGTTAAGATACCCGGACCATTGAGTCCGAGGTTATCATGTGAGTATGTTATGTTATGTATGGATGTGAATATGTTGCCCGGACCGTCAAGTACGAGGTTGTGATGTAAAGTACGTTTGGTTATAGAAGTTCTATTTTGTTAGTTATCCCCGTGTTCTAATCCAATGATGTGTGGGAAGTGTGAACTTCGAGGACGAAGTTCTTTTAAGGGGGGTAGATTGAAATACCCCAAACCTTGATATGTTGTCTAAACATTAAACTATGGTATGTAAAGGCTAAAAAGTGCCTTAAAAACATCAGTGGACAATTTAAACCGTAGTAAAACACAATAAAGCACTAAGATACAGCTTGAGCAAAAACATGCTCTAAGCTTGGAGTGAACTTGGTTGGGACCCAAAGGACCTACCAAGACTTGGTGATATTCAATTATGATTTAATAAGGCTAAATAAGTCCTTAGGTAACCTTGGTAGATGATCAAACCAAACAAAACACAAATAGATACCTTAAAGTCAATATGGGCAAAAATGTACTCTAAGCTTGGGATAAATTTGTATAAGACCTAAAGGTCATATCTATACCTTAATTATATGTTAATGAACATATAAAATTAATTAATAAAGAAAACCAAGCTTGAAAACAAGTTAAAATACAAAATGTGCTTTAAGGAGTCTTAAAGCACATTTTTGAAAAATTGTCTTGTAAATGAGTTTTGAATGGCTAAATGTCCATCATTACTCTTTAATTAACATGTGTACTACTTAGTATCACATTTGGAAGTTTAAATCAATGGGAAATCAAAATTTCACAAGAATGTGCCTTGTTTTTGTGAATAGTAACAAAAAATGCTAGTTTATGACATAAGTCAATATAAGTAAGTTAATTGGTCAACAAAGACCATGACTTGGCCTAAAAACTAAGGGGCCGGTTTTTCATGTGTGACTCACCACACTTGACCAATCAAATAAACAAGGAAAAGTTATGAAGCAAAAGTTACTATTTACTTTAGCATAAATATCTCCAAAAGCAACCTTCCTTCTCATTTTCTTCTTTCCATCTTCATTTCACACGGTATCCAATCCTCTTCTCCCTTCTCCTTCGTAATGCTACAGCTCATGCACCATCTTCAAGCATTGAACCCTTGTATCTCCTAGCTCCCTTTGCCAAGTCAAAAACAAAGACCACTATTCTTCTAGTTGGAGCAAGCTCTACACTTCTATCTTTTCAAATCTTCAAGAACCTCATTTCGGTGCCATGAAGATTCACCATTGTTGGAGCTTGAGCTCACCTTTTCATGCCTTGTCATTCTCCTTTGCTTCAAGGTAAGGAAAATCAAAGAAAAACAACATTTCCTTTTGTTTTTGTGTGTGACCGAAAATCACCACTTATGGTGCCTTCATCTTGCCTTGTTCTAGCTTCATTCCAACTATTCAAGGGCTTGGTGGAGTCCTCTCTTGATGCTTAATCAAGCTCTCTTTTGTTTCCAAGGTAAAACAACTATCCTAATGTGTAAAGATAATGTATATATAACCTAGGGTTTACAATGAGTTTAAGCATGAAGCTTGAATACTCATTACCTTGCTTGTACATTGATTAGAAGTTTGACAAGCAATCAAAGCCTTGCCGGTTTTCTATGAAAGAAGGAGCAAGGGGTGTCAATGAAAAACTTGTGAAGGAAAAGAGGTAAACAAACTATCTAAATGTAGTTTAAATGCCTAGGAAAAATGAGCTTGATTTGCTTAATAAAATACCTAAGGAGCCAATGGTAAATGAGCTAGTAAAATGCTCTCAAGGAGTTTATTAAGGGCATATGTATTGTTGGGTGTATTTGAAGGTCAAAGGCAATATATACATGTGGAAATTCAGTGTTTATGGTTTATGTTATTTAAGGGCCTAAGAGCCATGTTATTTAAGGGACTAAGTGCCAAGCAATTTGATTATGCACTATATTGTGATGTAGTGTAAATTTGGTGAAGCTTTGTGTGTGAGAAGGTTCTTGATGGATTTAGGTGTTCTTGAATGTTTAATGGTGAAAACTATGTGTTTTGAAATGTTGATGTGCTATGAGAACCCATGGCAAAATTTGGAAAATGTATAAGAAGTTCTAAGTGTTTTAAATGAGTTTTGGTGAACTAGGAAGTATTAAAAATGAACAAGTGTTTTACTAGGGAAGAAAACATGTATTAAGGTGTTATATAGTGCTACGAGGATTTAGGCACTATCTTGAAGTTCTAGAAATCCAATGGGTGTTTTGGGGATGTAATAAAGTCTTGGAGAAGTTTGTTTTAGGTTTAGGTAATGTTGACGAATAAGGAATGAATGATGTTTAAGTAAGGATATAAGAAGGTGTGAACAAGGAAATTTAGTTAGTAAGAAAAGATGCTTGGGAGATGATGTTAAGGTGTAGAGGAAACATCTTGGTATAGTGGTCATTATAGGTGAAATACCACTTAGGAAACCAAAAGAGAAATGTTACAAGTGTTGAGAGACTTGTAAGTAAATGAGTGAGTGTTTAAGGACTTTAGAAGTAAGCTTGTACATGCATTTGGAGGATGTTATGTGAAGGTATAAGTGTGCTAAATGATGTTAAAGCATACTAGGATATGTAAGGTGAGTTTGGAGTCAAATGGGAATTTATAAACAAAGGTCTGGAGCCGACCGACCTTAGGGACCGGACCTGCAAGGTCGGTCGAGCTCAATTTACACTACCGGGAAGAGTTTCTGGAATGGACCGACCTTGGGGACCGGTCTTGCAAGGTCGTCGGGCTTGTATTTTGGGTACGAATTGAGTCCCTGGAATCGACCGAACTTGGCCGAACTTGCCAAGATCGGTCGGGCCTGAATTTTCAAAGGGGAAAAACTCTCAGGAATGGACCGAACTTGCAAGGTCGGTCGGAGTAGAAATTTGACGGTAATGAGTTCTGGAATGGACCGACCTTGTGTAAGGTCGGTCGGTAAGGTCGGTCGGACCAAAACATTGTTTAAGGTTATAGGATGATGAGGGTTATTAAGTAATGATGTTATAAGATTGTTAAGGACATGTTAAGTGAGTTATAATGACAATTTATTGGGGGAAAAGTTGTATTAAAATGAAAAAGTAAAACAAGTTAAAATGTGAAGTTATTTAACTAGTTAACGGGGATAAGTTATGAGCATTAGACTTTAAAAAATCATGTTACCCCGATGTTAATAAAAGTAAATGTAATGTTACCTGTTTTTCAAAGATGTTACGAGGAACATGTGATGGCACGTTAGAGTGAAACCCCGGTGACATGTATGGTTTTCTTGCAACCTGTGTCCTACCGGATTACACCGGCTTGTATGCCAATGTGTTTTTCTGAATGTTTGCCACATTATAAGATAAAAGTATGTAATGAGTTTACAGTAATTCATATATATGGCGTGTCTAGCTCCGATACCGTTTAACCTCGAAAGTGTTAAACCTTAGCTAACTGAGTCTAGGTCCACATAAGAGATCGGTATTCGGATTCAACGACCCGAACCATGGGGACGTTTTAACCACGGCTATACGTGAGTTAATTGTGTGATGTTGTGTGTGAATGTATGGACCTCCCTCGTGTGTTTAACCCAGTCAAAATACCTTCTTGGTGTGTGGATGTGATAGGCTCCATAGTGGGGCTCTAACTATTTCTACAAGTAAATATGTACTAACGGGGGGTGAGGAATCCGGTTAGGCTGGTCGCGCGTTGTTTGGGAGTGGGTATCCTTCTTAGCTTTACCCTCCTCTCTGTTATGGTTGTTTCCTCCACGGGTTACAATCTCCCATTAGCTTGCTCTAAAGCTTAGCTATTCTGACTTACTTATGATCGGTTTAGGGGGAACATGTGTTTGTGTGTGTGTTCGGGGCACTATATCCGAACCATCTTAACTTAAGTTACTCGTCCGACTATTAGGACGGTAATGAGTGTTGTATAACGAGTTTATCATGAGGGTGACATCATTCTCTAGGCTCACAAGATAATTAACTATGTTTGGGTCTGTTCCTAAGAGAACCGTTCCCGTTATGTTATGTGTTATTGTTGTACTGCAATTCCCATTGCGATGTTATGTTATGTGCACGTTGAAACGTGAAAAGTGTTGTTATATGGTGTATGTGGATCATGGATACGAATCCCAGTTTATAAAAGAGACGTTTATGGATAACCCGATTAATGGGTAAGTGTCGTCTATTAGGGAGTAGCTCCGCTAGAGGAGAACCCTCTAGGGTTAATGAACACAATGAGTGACTTATCAAGTATGGATGTGTTATCTGTTTGTTGAGCCCATTGTGGTGGAATGTTATGTGTTGTGTGTTGATAGTTTACATGCATGATTCAAATGTAATCAACCGCATGCCAAGGTGACAATTAGTTGTGTGTGGCCCGTAGCATGCAGGCTGCGGGATTACCATACCAGCGAAGGTGCTGAGCCCCTGGGGGGCCACCCTTTCTCTTCTTTTCCTATTTCAGGTACAAGGAGCTGGTAGTCGTTCGAGAGTAGGACGGGGTAGTCGTTTGTACATGGGTAGTCATTTAAATTGTATATGTACAATAGGTGTAGTAAGACCGAAATTGTTATCGGCATTAGTTTGTAAACACTCGGTACAGTTGGAAGGTATGTGAATGTTTTGTTGTTAATGGAAAGGGATAGTAATGTGTAGTCGCTCGGGAATCTAGTCCATCAGACCGATACAATGCATATGTAATAGCCTTGTTAGCCACGTGGGTGGTTAACGGCGTGTAACACCAACGAGTTAAGTAATGTGATGAAGTATGTTTTCCGCTGCAGTTGTTGTTAAGTGTGTTGTTGCTGGATGGGGTGTTACAAAAGTGGTATCAGAGCGAAGTATCCCTCTGATGACTGAATTACCGAGCTTAGGAAGTACCGAGTTAGGATTTTAGTACTTTGGGTTAAGGGTTGAGTGATAGCGTGAGAGATACGCTAGTTAGGTATTACCAGAGTGTACTGGAAACCTACAATATCCTTCCCGCCCTCCACAATCCCTATTTTATAACTTGGGAAACAACGCCAGAGAGATGGAAGTCCTCTCATACTCGGGATACCCGATCTGGCTGTTATTAAGTACCTCTAAAGGTACGAAGAACCTGTCATACGGTAGATCCCCAGAAGTGGGAATCCCGGAGACGGTTTCCATCTGAACAATGTTAACCGCATTTAATAGCGAAAAATGAAGAATCTTGTGTATAGAAGAATAGAATTTCCGGCAACCTGGGTTGACATGCCGAGCAGTCGAGAACAACCAGCTTGCAACGCACCAACCGTGCAACACGCAAGAAGTGAAGTAATGAAACCCGAGACGAGTGTCTACGGGACCAGGATTATTAAATAATGTCTCCAACGGTATACCAACCGACAAAGGAACTACAACGTAGTGCCCAAACAAGAGACAAGTCTCAGTAACCATGACAAATACGTGGAATGGGCTACGAAGAGGATACAATACTATGTAAAAGGGGAACTCCAAGAATGGGGAACACCCTAGTTAATGTTTATCATGTGAAGACAGTGAGAAGTCACCCAGAGGAATTATTATCAAGAGAGTAAAATCAGGTGAGGGCCAACAAGGCCACTGATGACAGTGCGGGTAAAGGACAATACCACAACAGGTATGTGTTGAACCGATAGCCAGTTAGCATGGCGCACTTGCCATGGCAAGTGCTGCTATAATAGGGTTGTTCAGGGAATTTAACAAATACGAAGTACTTAGTAAAGTACCATGAAGTTAAGTGAGATCATCATAACCGTGGAAGGGCTTGATAGCCTAACCTCTGTAATTGGAAGTACACCAGTCCACAAGAAGCTAGACTTGGTTAAAGCAAGAAGACATTGTGAAACCATGAGAATTTTTCTTTCAACTTAGATTTATTTCAAACTCTTTTCTTTCAAAACCAGATTTTCTTTCAAACCAATACTTCTTTCTAACCTTCTTTTAAACCAAACCGGTAAACCCAAGGGCAGTTGATAAAGATACAACAGTGGATAAACTTTCCCTCAATTAAGTTCGGGAAGCACAGAATGCATATTGTCACAGGACAATATAAGGGAGTTGACAACAGAATACTTCACCTAGGCGTGTGACGGACACAACGAGTGTACCAACTGTAATGTGGGACGACCGCACTCCGATAGGAGCTTGTGGGCCTGATAGACCTACTTATGGGTTAGTTGGGTAAGTAGCAATGTATCAGCATGGTACCCCACATATGTATATGAGTAGAGTCCGGAACACGGGAAGTAGTCGACTCCGTACTACGGTCAGCAGTGTAAGTCAATCAAGAGCAAATGATTACCAAGAGTGGATAAAGTAAAGGAACTCAGTTGAGTTAATGAGACTAAAAGGAATTAGTAAACTCATTTTAAGGAAACGTTTAAGAGTCAGGAGGTGCGAAGTGCACTAACTTTTATGTAAAGACGTAGCATATGTCTTAAGAATCCCGAGGGGTAAACATGATAGCTGGAATAGTGACCTAGCCTGTGCATGCAAGCAAATGCTTAATGTGGACACATTAATGTGCAATGAACGGGAGGAAACTCCCAGAATGAGTACCTACACTACCAGGAGATGTTGATCTTCATAGAAGATAATAAGCCTGTCAAGAACGCAAACGGCGTGGCTAACTGAATATACCAATAAGTGCAAACCAGATGTAAAGGCATAACTTAGCAACACCCAGGAGCAATCCTTGAAGGGTGTTTGCATCAATAATTGTTGCACCAAATAACGTGACAGAAACACAAGGTTTGAAACTAACACCCAGTTTAGACATAAGTTGCAGGATACGGACTGACAATCCTAAGGGGCATCCTATGAAAGGAAACGTGATGTAACAACCCTGTCTTGGAGCCCAATACTACCACTAGACCACGTAATGTTGTACAGAGAAGTACACGTGTGGACAGCCTAAAATGAGCGCAGCTCAAGGCAATAAGGCTTATAAGCGACAAGCAAGATATGTTATGTAAATTTGATTGATTGCAGAAGTTTATGTTGGATAAGTGAATAGAGTGGGGAACGAACCACTACATTAAGAGTGGGGATACCTCTCGATATTGTGAGACCACAGGAGCGGTAGTTATATGAACCAAGTTCAAGAAATATGTTAGGGATTGACCATGTTGTTGTTACCCAAGAGTGATTTGAATAAGAAAAATACGAAAAGTAGTGTTATACTAGTTGTGGAGACTGGAAGAGTAATAAGTTTTATAGCAACCACCATAGGTGTGTGATGCTAAATGTGTAGTGAACAACGCTCAAGGTGCATAAGGACTTGAAGAATAGCGTATCCAGCAAACAGCCAAATAAGTGGCGAAACACAGTGTAATGGCGGAAGCTAATATAATAGCGGATGCAGTGTAAGTTGATGTTGTATAATGAGTAAGGATACGGTGCGCAATAAGCGACCGTTGTATAAGTATTGTTAACCGATAAGTGATAGCAAATAACTAGGCAGTAAGCTAGTAGCCAGTATTACGAGATCAGAATCTCGATGAAACATAGTGTGAATTCCGTTGCGAATCGCATGAGAGATTTGCTGCCAAGAGTTTACGTCTCTGCACTCTGTATGACTGAGTGTTTTGGTATTGCACTTGCGCAGTAATGATCGAGTGGGATAGCTAGGAATTAGAAACATGTTAATTGTGGAGGAATAATGTTATAATGGCTGATGCATAGGAAATGCAAGGCCACACCAATGAAAGAATACATATACAAAACCAAATGTGGAGGCATGATTAAAAGTAAGTGACTACAATAGCACTAACTACCAAATATCGGTATGGAATATACCTCAAGTGTTGGAAATAACCAAGAGAGCGCTACACATTAGGTAGCAGCTCAACCTCAACCGACGGTAAGTCGGAAGGGCAACAAGTCAATCATTGTGAAATACATAGCAGTATACACAGTAAATTATTATGGAAGTGGTTAGAAAGTTTTGAAACTCACCGAATTCGCTCACGGTAAGAGATACCACGCGTCGGTGAGAAACCATTATTACCAAGATAAAGGTGATATATGGGAGATGTATAATACAGTGAGAATAATGAATGGGGCAAACTACGCCCTACAGTTGTCAGAGTTGCGCAGCAGACACTAGTGAACCAGTGATTCAAGTGTACAATGTGCATAGTGAATATGAGTAAATGGCTAATTATCAATGCCTAGAAGCCGCACAGGCCAGAACCGAAACCAGTTAAGAGTTAAAGCGAACTCCAATGAGAATTCTTGGTTTAGGAACTAAACCGCTAATATGGTTAGGATCCTCTAATCGGAATGCATTGTATAACAGACCGCGTGGAAGTTAAAACACTTCATGACGGTAGAACATTTTAAACCAATGTTCAGTGGTTGATTACGTGGGCATAATCCCTTTTAAGGGGGGTAGAGCGCAAAACCGCTTAGTGTGTATTACCGTACAAGTGTACATGACCTATGGTGTGCATAACACAAATAATTTGTTTTGATGATTGATGTGTGTGTTACGTAAACATACGCATTCATTCATGGTGTAATTGTGGTAGTTGCACGCAGAAGATGCGAATACCATTGTGATAAGTGTGTTTAATTGTTAACAGTTGTGTGTGATAGTACAAGTGTGGGGAGTAGAGAAACTCCCGGGGGAACAAAAACCCCGACAGTGTATAAATGTAAAACCGTGTGTTGTATTTTGATAAAATATATGTATATATGTAATATAGTGATTCGTGAAAGGGTATGAAACCGACATAGAACCTAGTGAGAATGAGATTACCTAGGTAACAGGATTAAAGTGTATGGAGATAACTGATAGACGGAATTCTATCCCTTGGAGATGTATGATTATGTCTAGAATGACTTAAAAGATAGAAAATTGGAAATGAGTGATTTACCTAATGCTTGAAACTGAAGTGGGAGGTGAAACTTGATTTTCATGGGATCAAGGGAAGCCGAACACAAATTGGGGTGGTGTGAGCCTCGATTTCAAACCCTATCCTATGTTGATTAAAGTTGATTAGGATCTAATCGGGATTTAGGTCCACTTATAACCTAAGATTAATAACTATGTCATATAACAATTATTAAATCCTAGGCTAGCTCACTGGAACCTATTATGAGTCGCCACCTAATTTTGACCTAGATTAAATTAGGAAAGGAGAGTTCGGGTTCGGGGGCTTGATATTCGACTTAATTAGGGTTCAATTACTTTCATTACCCTTCCTAGGTCGTTTTTCCTCTACTTGGTTTATTTACGGCTTATTACGAGTCGTTTTAACCTAAGTGCGCGAGCTTCTGTTTTTTTTGTTTTTTAGCATTTTTGACAGAAAACTAAAGTGGAAATTAAAATTACCTAAGCTAGGGTTTCGGAGGCAGAATTATGTCAAATTTTGTTTCCGTCCGTGGCCACGGACCTAATGTCCGAGACCACGGACCCTAGTTAACCTATATGAAAATAAAAGTCGAATTAAACAGAAAACAGAAAATTGTAAAGTCCGGGGCCACGGACAGGCCGTTTGTGGGCCCGGACATTATTAGAAAAACCTAAATTTTTAAAATTAAAAATCTCGCCGCCGTCCGTGGGTGTCCGGGCTTACGGACAAGGAGTCCGGGACCCCGGACATGACGTCCGTGGGTGCGGACCGCCCTCGGACGGCGGCGTTAAGGCTGTTCCCGAAGGTGTTTTTGACTAAAATTTTATGGGTGTGTAGCCTGAAAGATGTACAAGACGTTAGTGATTTAAAGTTTTCAATTTGAGTTCGAATTAAGCACGAAACTTAGTAAACAAGTTAATGGACAGAAGCTTAAACAAACAGCGATACAGAAGCGTACGAAGGTTAGTTTGAGCCCAAAATTTGACAGAGAGTTAATAAGGTCGTGGGGAATTAGAAAAGTAGAGCTGCAACCTGTTTTACCTTCGAATTCAAGGTGATTCTTCACACCGGGATTCGTCGAGTGCTTCGTTGATGGCAGACCCGAAAGGATTTCGAACCAAGCTTCTGGTTGTTGGTTGTTCTTGCTGTTCTTCACGTTTTGGTGGTGTTTTTGTGGGGTTTTGATGACTATTGATGCTTTGGGGGTTGGAAAACGTGTTTAGATGGTGATTTCGGGGGATTTTCGGTATGATTTGGGTGGCCGGGTGTTGGAAAACGTGAGAGAGAGTGAGGAGGCTGTGTTTTCTGATTCTCTAGGGTTCTTGAGCATATGAGGTTCTGATTTGATCATGGGATAAGGTTCCTTATATAGGCTTCCTTAAAGATAGAAAAATCCGGTAAAAACCGAGATTTACCGACGTTTTAGCTCAAGGGCTTCCAAAAGGAATTTGATTATAAAATTTTACACATGGGTAAAGGATGATATTACTGATTTTTCTAAAGTGGAATCGAATTTTTGGATATTGGGATATTTTTAAATTCAATTTCCCGTCAGATTCAATCAGAAATTGCTAGAAAATTATTGGAAATTCGAAAAATCAAAATTCCAACACCATTATGCTTCAAATGTCATCCTTTATCATGGGTTAAAATTTCAAAGCATTTTGAATTGATTTGACCCTTATTTGGAGGAGAGAGAAAGCCTATAGGGGGCTTAGGAGCCTTGAAAAATTACGAAAATGCCCCTGGAGATGACTAAGCTGTCCCAGTACTCTGAAACGTGCCGATCGAACTGGGAACCCTTGCTACTAGCCTATTAGTAGAGACTTTCCTCCGGGGGGGTTGAAATTTTGGGTATAACAGATTGCCCCCCGTCAACTAGGCTTTGTAATGAAGATGAAAAGACTAGTTGATGCTTGAGTGATACCCCAAAATTCTGGATCCTAAAAGACCTCGTATGCCATTTGAAATCTAGCAAGTTGTGTCGAGCTATTCTAAGGCGCTGACTACCTAAGGTGATGAAAATGATGTCAAGTTATTCTAACGGCGTTGACTACCTAAAATGATGAAAATGGAGTAATGCCAAGCGATTCTAAGGCGTCGACTACCTGAAAGATGAAGTAATGTCAAGCGATTCTAAGGCGTTGACAACCTAAAAGATGAAGTAATGTCAAGCGATTCTAAGGCGTTGACTACCTATAAAGGAATGAAGTACGCTGAGCATTCTAAGGTGTCGGGGAACCTGAAAGTGAATGGAATACACCGAGCATTATAAGGTGTCGGGAACCGGGAATACGCCGAGCATTATAAGGTGTCGGGAACCTGAAAGTGAATGAAATACGCCGAGCATTATAAGGTGTCGGGAACCTGAGACTGAATGGGGTACGCCGAGCATTATAAGGTGTCGGGAACCTGAAATTGAATGGATTACGCCGAGCATTATAAGGTGTCGGGAACCTGAAATTGAATGGATTACCCGAGCATTATAAGGTGTCGGGAACCATAAGTTGAACGGAATACGCCGAGCATTATAAGGTGTCGGGAACCTGGAATACGCCGAGCATTATAAGGTGTCGGGAACCTGGAATACGCCGAGCATTATAAGGTGTCGGGAACCTGAGATTGAATGGGATACACCGAGCATTATAAGGTGTCGGGAACCTGGAAAAGAGACGTAATGAGATCGATGTGATGTGTGCCTAAATTGACGGATGTAGGGTAGGACCTATGGGTGCCCAAGTGGAATGGTAGGAAACTGGGTTTATGACGAGCCTGAGGTTGAGTTCATCTATTCTGGTGGATCTGAACCTTCGGCTGAGAATCTGTATCTCTGATCGGGTGAGAATCTGTATCTCTGAGGAATCTGTATCTTCGGGGCGAGAATCTGTATCTCTGAAGAATCTGTATCTTCAAGGCGAGAATCTGTATCTCTGAAGAATCTGTATCTTCGGGGCGAGAATCTATATCTCTGAAGAATCTGTATCTCTGAAGAATCTGTATCTTCGGGGCGAGAATCTGTATCTCTGAATTGTGACGAGGAGTCTCATACGAATAGATGCAATGGTCATGATGAAAGTTGATTATGAAAGTGCCAAACGTGGCAATGAGGATGTGCATGTCAAAATACGATCAAGGTGTATGTAGGAAATTTGTCCAAAACAAGAAACCGTTGGAAAATGTGCCAAACATGGCAATGTTAAGGATCAAAAATTGTCCAAAGCAAGACATTTCTAGAAATGTGCCAAATGTGGCCATGATGAGGTTTATGAAACCGAAGTGTTTAGAGGAAAGTTGTTCAAGACAAGAAATTTGTTGAAAGAGGTGCCAAACGTGGCAGTGTTTGAAGAAAATTCTGTTTACTGAAAAGGAAAGTGAAATTATCATTTCCTGACCATAGATTTCAGACTTGTAATTTATCTCCTAGGAGATGAACATGCCATCGGTGGGGGTATGGTGTATGTTGTAAAGGTAAGGACTTATGTGGGCCTGTGTAGCGGTTTGGGCTTTGTGTGGTGTATGGTGTGAAAGTAAGGGCTTATGTGGGCCTGTGGTGTTTGATGTGCAAGCAAGGGCTTTTGTGGGCCTATGTAGTGATGGTGTGGAGGTAAGGGCTTATGTGGGCCTGAGGTGTTTGACGTGGAGGTAAGGGCTTATATGTGCCTGCGGTGGAATGGTGGTGGTGATGTTTGAGCTCTGGGTTCCAATTGGTTGTGTCATAGCAATTGTTGGAACCAACAATTGCCCCCAGTATTTTCCCTTAAGACAATCTGAGCTAGAGTTCATGGCAATCGATCGGAACGATCGATTGCCCCCAGTATTTTCTTTTATTAAACGTGCAAACGAGTCTCGTCCTCACAGGGTCAAGGCTTATGTTTTTATGTGGTGCTTCCTAACCTACACTCGGCGTGTTTGGCGTTTGCACTCGTTCCTCACCTACGGTCACAACTTCTAGACCATTGAATTCGATATTTGATGAATTTACGCATTCGATCTGTTACTTTCACGTAATTGGACACACAACTATCAAGTCGGAAGTCTTTAAAGCTTATAATGTGGCTATGGGGTGTGATGAATGACAACAGGACGACGGAGGAATGTTTAGGATATGTGGAGCTATAAGGGTGACCAAAGCTGCAACTTGCACCTTCTCCCGGACTTGCTTTTTTTGTCTTGAAGTCGTTTGGCTACTTCGTGATGACTTCGCTTGTGAGCTTGGAATTTTGGACCTTTGAATTGTTCCTTGCACCTCCTCTCTTTCTTCTGATTTTGGATTACTTCGAGGCTTTCCAGGTTTGCCTTTCTTTGAATCTCTTTTCCTTCGGGGTTCTTGTGTTTCCCGGTTTTGAACTTTGAGAGCTGTTTTTGATGTTAGCTCATTTGGATCCTGTGCCACTTTGGGGCCATTTGCGGATCACTCCGTCACGCTGGTAGCAGTTCTGCTTCTTTGGACTTGTGAAGTTGCTGTTCGGAAGTCGGGCTCCTTGCATCCTTTGGTCACCGGGTCGGGTATTCATCATTGGCTGGCCTATTCTGTGGAGTTTGAAGTGTTGTAAAAGAGGTCATATATCAAAAGCTCAGCGGGGGTGCCTAGGGTGTGATGTCAGGGTTCACAAGCTTTTGGATGTGTGGTGATGTACCTAGGTGCTTCGTCATCCCTAATAGTTGTGTATCCTTTCTTTGTTACTTTTCGCAGGTCTAAGTGTAAATCTACAAATTATCTCCTTCGGTCGGAGTTACGCCGTTTACCTCACCTTTGAATGTGGTCTCACCGGAGTCGTGTAAAAATGACACGCTCGTTCGCTCATGGTTTTTCCGCTCAAGACATTCTCGTGAGATTTTCACTCCGAAACTCGTTCGCACATTTAAACAAAAGATAAATGATGACGAACTTAAACTTAGATTGCCCCTAGTATTGATTTTGGGGTTTGTGACAACAATTCAATAGATGTGGACCTTGAACCTCTTTGGGGGTTATTTGGATGTTTTGGGATAAGCTGTGGGGTTTGGTAAGGCATGCTCAAAACTTCAGAAACAAAATACAAGTCTTTGTATTCCATTGTCGGGAGATAATTAATTCATGAACCATTTTCAACAAAACCTTCTCTCTTTTTTTGTGTTATCATTTAGACTTGAAAAAGTCATCCATTTGCGAACATGAGGGGGAAGATGATTTAACAAGATCGATGCTTCTTATTAGTGGTTTGAAAACGATCATTCTTTGAAAAACATGAGAGGTGCATTTGAAAGATGAGTGTTATGGCAGGTTATGCAGTAGAATGCATAGGAACCCTAAAATTTCTGTTGAATCGAAATCCTGCTGAACCGTCTGAAGTCGGCATGCTGAAGACTCGAGCTCTTGACCGCTGGGATGTCGCTAAGATGACTGTGATCGTCTTCTTCTTGGACTCTTAGTAGGCTCCTAGGAATGCCTATGAATGACGCATGAGACACTTGGGCCTGGATGTGAGGTGCATGGGTTGAAACGGTTTCATGAATGTGGATTAGGCACTCGGGCCTGGATGATTTTTATGGATGTGGATAGGCACTCGGGCCGGAATGAGGATGCGGCACTGGGGCCAGAACATGTTGCGAGACTGTGGCACTTGGGCCGGAATGTTTAGAATATGTGGCACTTGGGCCAGAAAGTATTTGAAAGCGTGGCGCTTGGGCCAAAAAGTGTTTGAGGATGTGGCGCTTGGGCCAGAATGTGCTTGGGAAGGTGGCACTTGGGTCGGAATGATTTGGGAATGTGGCTCTTGGGCCAAAATGATTTGGGGTTGAAGTAAGACATATGGGCCAGAGGGACTTCTTCACTAGAATGGATGTACGGGCCTGAATGCGCTTAATCTGGTAGCGAAGCAAACAGGCCGAAGGAAGCCTCATGGACTATGGATGGGCCACTGGGCTGAGGGAGAAATCTTGAAGCCTAAGATTCGTTTGACGTTCTTGTTGGGGCCCTAAGGCCAGAAGCTGGAATGAATTATACAAACTATCTTGAATTCAAATGTTTTATGCTATGGGCCGAAATTCTGGAATGAAAGTGAAATCCGTGGGCCAAAACTATGAATTGGCCTGTGGGCCCAGATGAAATGAGTTGTGAGTGTGGTACTACCCGGAATGTTTTGAGAATTTGGTACCTGATCGCTAGAATGTGTTTGGGCTAGAAATAGGGCGCATGGGCCGAAATGATTTTTAAACCATGTCCTAGATGTGAATTGGAATTTGGGCCGAGTAATTCTGATTGGGCCTAAAAGATGGTACCTATATCTAGGATTTTGGGCCAAAGCCCAAGTGGAAAGTCTTCCTAGACTAGAATAACCTTGAAATGGAAAGGCCCGACGGATTTTCATGAACTGCTTTAGGTGGATTTGTTTTTCCTGGGCCAAGAACTAAATTGATAATTCGAATTGGGCCGAAAGAGAGAAATCACCTAAGTCTAAACTTTTGGGCCGAAGCCCGAACAAACAATTCATTCATTCAAACCAAACAGGGCCTTTGGGGCCGCCAACAATAAAACCGTAAGTTCGGGATGGGCTGAGTTGATATAGGAAAAGTTCCTATCAGTTCCTAGGCCGGGTAGTGGGCCGATCATACAAGCAGACAAAGCCCACGCAAGTTCAACATGTCCTCACTTGACGCTTATCCAATTCGGGTATGGATCGATCCGGAGAGATGCTTGGGGCATGGGCCCAGGTCACCACAAAGGAATAGGGCTTGCGCGCTATTCTCTTTGGGCTTCCCCACTCTTTTCACATCACCTAAAGGTGTGCGTCTACGGTCGGGTCTTTGACTGACCAAACAATGGGCTAGGTAAGGGCACTGTCAGGAAAACGCTTGGGGCTAAGGCCCAGGTATTAAGGGGATGTGGTTAGACGACATCCTCCTCTTTTCCCCCGCTTATTCACATCACCTAAAAGGTGTGAGTCCCTGACAGGGGACCCCAGATGGGTCCCGGGGTGAAATCGGTTTGTGTGGACCCTCGCTCTCATATGATGCAGAGGTGGGAATTTAAATTGCGCACAAAGGTAAACAAACAATGTAATAAAAGCCATAAACATTTTCGAGTTAAGCCCTCTTTCTTAAAATTAAACAAGTTAATATTAAGAAGTTTTCCCCAGCAGAGTCGCCAGTCTGTGAGCCTCGATTTTAAACCCTATCCTATGTTGATTAAATTGATTAGGATCTAACCGGGTTTTAGGTCCACTTATAACCTAAGATTAATAACTATGTCATATAACAATAATTATTAAAACCTAAGCTAGCTCACTGGAACCTATTATGAGTCGCCACCTAATTTTAACCTAGATAAATTAGGAAAGGAAGTTCTGGTTCGGGGGCTTGGTATTCGACTTATTTAGGGTTCAATTACTTTCATTACCCTCAAGAGTCGTTTTTCCTCTACTTAGTTTATTTACGGCTTATTACGAGTCGTTTTAACCTAAGTGCGCAAGCTTCTGTTTTTTTTTTTGTGTTTTTTAGCGTTTTTTGACAGAAAATTAAAGTGAAATTGAAATACCTAAACTAGGGTTTCGGAGGCAGAATTAGGTCAAATTTTGCTTACGTCCGTAGCCACGGACCAAAAGTCCGAGACCACGGACCCCAGTTAACCTAAATATGCAAAAAAATCGAAATTGAAGGAAAACAAAAATTTGCAAAGTCCGGGGCCACGGACAGGCTGTCCGTGGGCCCGGACATCGTTAGAAAAACCTAAGTTTTGAATTTTTAAAATCCCGCCGCCGTCCGTGGGTGTCCGTGGTCTCGGACAACGCGTCCGAGGTCCCGGACCATAGGTCCGAGGTCACGGACCACCCCGGACGGGGTTTTCAGAAGGTTCCCGAGGGTGTTTTGAGCTCAAATTTTATGGGTGTGTAGCCTGAAAGATTTACAAGTCGTTAGTGATTGAAGGTTTTCAATTTGAACTCGAATTAAGCACGAAACTTTGTAAACAAGTTATTGGACAGAAGCTTAAACAAACGTCAATACAGAAGCGTAAACAGGTTGGTTTGAACCCAAACTTTGACAGAGAGTTAACAAGGTCGTGGGGAATCAGAAAAGTGGGATTGTAACCTGTTTTACCTTCGAATTCAAGATGATTCTTCACGTTGGGATTCTTCGGAGGCTCCGATGATGCCGGTTCCGGATTGAGTTCGACCCGGGCTTCTGGTTGTTGATTGTTGTGATGTTCTTCACGATTTGGAGGTGGTTTTTGATGTTTGATGATTGTTGATGTGGGTTGAAAAGTGTGTTTAGGTGGTGATTTCGAGAGATTTTTGATGTGATTTTGGTGCTTGGGTGTAAAAACGTGAGGAGAATGAGACGGCTAGGTTTTCTGGTTGCTTAGGGTTCTTGAGGTTCTGATTTGATCATGGGATAAGGTTCCTTATATAGGCTTCCTTAAAGATAGAAAAATCCGGTAAAAACCGAGATTTACCGACGTTTTAGCTCAAGGGCTTCCAAAAGGAATTTGATTATAAAATTTTACACATGGGTAAAGGATGATATTTCTGATTTTTCTAAAGTGGAATCGAATTTTTTGGATATTGGGATATTTTTAAATTCAATTTCCCGTCAGATTCAATCAGAAATTGCTAGAAAATTATTGGAAATTCGAAAAATCAAAATTCCAACGCCATTATGCTTCAAATGTCATCCTTTATCATGGGTTAAAATTTCAAAGCATTTTGAATTGATTTGACCCTTATTTGGAGGAGAGAGAAAGCCTATAGGGGGCTTAGGAGCCTTGAAAAATTACGAAAATGCCCCTGGAGATGACTAAGCTGTCCCTAGTACTCTGAAACGTGCCGATCGAACTGGGAACCCTTGCTACTAGCCTATTAGTAGAGACTTTCCTCCGGGGGGGTTGAAATTTTGGGTATAACAGTGGAAGGATAGTTCAACACTGATGCTGATCACATCAGGGTTGGATGATTCTTGAAGCTCCCTATAAGTGGTCACAAATAACCACCTAAGAAAGAAGCAAAGAGCATAGTTGGACTTGGAGTTGTATGTGTTTTCAAAAGGATTTTGAATTGGTATTTATAAAACGTCGATAGATACTTTACATAATTAAAGTTCTCGTACTTAACCTCACAAAAAAAACTTAAATTTAAGTGATGGTTTTGATCTCCCAAAGGAACGGGGACGGAAGGTGTCCATCGCGACCGGGTTCTGCGGGATCACAGTGAATGTAAAAGATATTGTAACACCCCATCTCAATCCAAATGTGGTTCGCAACTTAACAACATATATATACATGTCACAGTGGAATTCAATACACTCCAGGACCTTGCCACGGTCTGACTGACAGAATATACCGTACATTAGTACATACAAACCATAACCAAATACATATCCTTCTTACAATCCCCTCACATCCTATACATCTTACTAACTCAATTTTCCATACGAGTGTACATGCACAACTCATAGGCCACACTTAACCCGTAACGCTTGTACCCCTTCTTACTCTCACGACGGCCGCCTCCTGACGTTCACCTGTGTAGTAAAAACAGCCCCCAAAGGGGGTCAGCATGATTGCTGGTACGATCCTCTCATGGCCCCCAAGCTAACATGGCTACGCAACTAATTGTCGATAGCATGGAGGTTGATTAGATGCACAACATAATAGAAAGTGCAATAAACAACAAACCAATTATGAACAATCAAAGTTCAAACATAATGAACGACTTAAATGCTTTCCCTTAATTAGAGAGTTAATTATCAAACTCCTTAAATTATATTTCCCCTTAATCTTAGTCCATCCTTATCTCACCTCAATCTTAGTCTTATCTTAATCTTAGAAACAACCATCCTTTAATAAGGAATGGATGTAGCTTATCTTAGTCTTAATAATACAAACCACCCTTTAAAGAGGAATGGTTGCAACTTATCTTAACCTCACCTTAATTTTAACCTTAACTTATTCTCAGTATACAAACCGTTCCTGGAGGGGATGGTTGAGCTTAATTTCAACCTGGATTTAGGTGATCCCACCGCACCATCTTAATGCCACCTACCTTGGATGGGAGTCCAGCGTAGCTGAGCCGGTAACCGGCCCTAGGCTACAAGTCCGAAGACAAGTCCTTAAGCGGAAGTCGAATCTGCTATAGATACCGACCCCCTTTTCCTTAGCATGCATGACCGGAGTCAGTCTCGGGTTTCCTCACTCAAGTTCTAGTTAGTAGTAGTCACAAGACCATGTTTGTTGGTTAACCTATTTCGGTTTATATCAAACTCACATTAGGGAGCATTCCTTAGTCTCACTCATTCCTTACTAAACGTGGTTAGTAAGTTCTCACGGTATGTTGTGTTAGTTTTCAAACATCACACAACAATACAATAAACATAATATTCTGGTTGCATGCTTTATCTTGTTTAGTGAGCACACAAAAACAAATATCACACAAGCCGAGGGACACCTTGATAAGTCAGGAATTTGTCTAAGTTTACTAGACTAATTCATGCTTAATTTTCTACATTATGACATTAACTTTCCTCTTTAATGCTTTAATTACTCTTCATTGTTATATTTGTCTTCAATGATCGATTTCATATGTTTTCAGGATAAAATACTCAACAAAGTGCTTAAATGAAGATTTTAGGGGTTAGAGCAACATGGGAAGTCAAACCAGAGTCAAATACAGATTTTCATTGACCACGGCTGTGCTTTATTGAGGGTCCGGGTTTGTAGCTGGGTTTATAAACCCGGACCACCTCGTCGCAGAACCTTCTGCCCAATTTCAGATGCGGTCCTGGTTTGTGTCCTACTTTGCAAACCCGGACCATCCCAAGGCGAGACCCTTCTGCCTCTTTTTAGACGTGGTCCGGGTTTGTGTCCTACTTTGCAAACCTGGACCAATATAAGCGGAGCGCCAGAAGTCGGTTTCGGAAATAACGGAATTGTTGTTTATCTTTAATATTTGTATCATATCTTTTATCCGACGCTTAATTAGAGGAGATTAGAGATAGATTAAAGATAGATTCCTGTGGTTATAAAAGGAGGGGTCTGGCCAACGTGAGAAAGACACTTCGACAGCACACAATTGTCACAATACAAAGATTAGTTTAAGTTGGAGTTTGAGTCTGGTTTGGAGTTTGGAGCAGAGCAGAGCAGAAAGTTCACCACGGAGACTTCTCCAGAAGTCTCAACAGAGTTCCTTCTTGTTCTCTATAATTACTCATACAGTTTTGCTTATTGTAAACATGTCAATGGCTGAGTAGTTTCCTTTAGATTTCGGTTTGCTATGTATCCCTAAATTGACTATTCCTGTTCCTTTGTGATTTAATGCAATTTGATTGAGTAAAGTTATTTTCCTTGCTTAATTTCTTTAATCTTTATAATTTGGCCAATTATAAGGATTAGTATTTTGTTAGCTTATATGTGACGACTGCGGCTTTCAATTGAATACAGGAAAATAACCGGTTAGTCTAGAGACGGTAATTCCTCTAAATGCTAATTGACCAATAAACTAGACTGTTCTTTAGGCGGTTAGTAAACAGTGGGTTTGTAACGAGAGTTAAAATTCAATCTTTGCTAACTAGTATTTGCTAAGCGGGAGACCGGAGGTAAATTATATTTGTTCTAGGGTTTTACTCAGAATTATCTTATAAATCACTTAGGGATAGGAATCACGGATTTAGGGTGTAGTAGTAAACGGGATCTCCTTTCCAAATCAGTTTCACAACATTTATTTTCCTGCTTGTTATTGTTTGCATTCTGTTTACAGTTTCTAATTATCATCGAATCAAACCCCAATTCCTGTTTTAATTTGTTTAATAAAGATTTAAACTAGTCACATCGCCTCCTCTGGTTCGATACTTAGGGAATTCTCTCTATTATAACTTGCTAGAATTGACCGGTACACTTGCCGTTAGGTTTTACCCCAACAAGTTTTTGGCGCCGTTGCCGGGGAGGCACGGTTATTTAGTTTAATTTTTATCTTATTTATTCTGTTTTTTTTTCTTTATTTATCTTCCATTATTTTCTTTTCTTTATTTATTTTGTTCGAGTCACTACCGTTACTTTTCTTTTGATTCCAGTAGTTCGTAGGTTAGAATAGGTTGGTCATTTTCATGTTCTGATTTTGTTTTTGATTTTCTGTTATTCTTTTATTCCGTTTAATTTTTTTTATTGTTATTATTTTTCTTTTGTCAGCGTGATTTGTTCGGTTACGTCTGTTCCGTGTTTTGATTTTTGATTAGTATAGTTATTAGTTTGGAATAGACTAATCGCTTTAGTTATTTTGTTTTATCTCTAATCTGTTTTGATTTTGTTTTTGATATTCTTTTATCTTCCAGATTTTAATTCTGATTTTATTTCTTTATTTGAATATTTTGTGTTTAGTAATTAGGATTTTTATGTTTTGTGAGTTTATTTCTTTTTATCTTTCTCTGGTTTTTGTTTTAAATGTTCTATTGCTACAGATTTCTGTTCTTTATTTAACGCTTTCTTCACTTCAGTTTACTAACTCTCGGTTTATGGTTAAAACCCGCTCTGCAGGAGAACCAGAGTTCGAACTCAATCTTGAGATCGAGAGGTTTGCGAGACAGCTTCGAAGAGACTTGAACCTGGATCCACCAGTTGAGGAGGGGGTGCTCGAACCACCTGTTATTGAAGAGGGTCCAGAAGTTCAACCAACAGTGAACATGGCGAATAACGAGAGGCAGATGAGGGACTACACCCGCCCAAGTGTTGAGGGGTTGGTGTCGCCAATTGTGATTCCTGCGCTACCAGCAGGAGTGCAGTGGCAGTTCAAGACTCATTATGTGACCATGGTGATGAACGCGCCTCAGTTCAGCGGGACGGTCACTGAAGATCCAAATGTTCATCTCATTACATTCCTAAGATTGGTAGGAGCGTGTTCGACACCAGCTTCGCAGGAGGTGGCCCGGCTCACTCTGTTTCCATTCTCTCTGAGGGATAGAGCGGCTAAATGGTTAAACTCGCTGACGCCTGACAGTATCACTACTTGGGAAGAGCTGGCTAATGCATTTCTGGCGAAGTATTTTCCACCCTCTCGGATGCTGACCATGAGGGGAGAGATTACAAACTTCAAACAGTTCGCCGGTGAGTCCTTGTCTGAGGCTTGGGAGCGTTTTAAGGGGATAGTAAGGAAGGTACCACATCACGGACTAGGTGAAGAGGTTATACTGCAGTCCTTTTACAAGGATTTGGATCCATCTAGCCAGTTGTTGGTTGACTGATAAGTGTCTAAATGAGCATGTTATTTAGGTGTATTTCTTGTATAATATTAGCACTTTTCTTGCTCATTTCTCCACTTCGGTTAGTTTTCCTCTAGTTTATGTTTTATTGTTCATCTCACAAATTATTGGTTTAACATGAGGAAAACCAAGCCGGGAGTGAAGTAGTCGAAGAGACAAACGCGTAGACGCAAACGGCTCAGAAAACAGAGTCCAAACGAAGAATCTAGAGCCGGTCAAAGTTTAAAGGAATAGGCCACGTCAAGGGTTACAACCGCCCAAGAAGAGGCGGGCTGCAACCGCCTACTAGGTGGCGGACGAGACTGGGCTGCAACCGCCTACTAGGTGGCGGACGAGACTGGGCTGCAACCGCCCCGTAACTGGCGGTCTTCTCACGGGTGCAACCGCCCCAAAACTGGCGGACATCACACACAACCGCGAGGCAGAACCACGGGCGGACAACAACAAGAAACCGCCTATTAAGAGGCGGTCAAGACTAAAATCAACGCGCCCCGACTAGTTTTCTTCCTCTCGCGCAGTCGTCTTCTCCAACTTGCTGCGCCTTATCTATCTACTCCGACCACCGCCTACCATATTTCCCTCACGCACTCAGCTCCTGTCCCCTGCAATTAATGCTTCAATCAATGAAGCAATCAATGAAGCAAATATCTACGGAAGACTACCTCTTAATTTCTTCTATAAATACCCATTCCCTACAGCCTTGTACGAGTGCACGGAGAAAACCGGAAAATCACTCACACTCACCTCATCTCATTCTATTCTAGTAAATCGCTCCTGTATACCATTTCACTCCATTAATTCTCTAATTCACCCACTTCACTTATAATAGCCTACGCACATGTTTCACTCTTCGACCTCTCCATTTCTCCATTCACTAATCACGTCTCCGTGCTGTTATTACGTCCAACCTCTGTCAGATTTATTACCAGTTAATATGTCTGGCTAAGGAGGATTTGCTCCGGCCAAGGTTTTTAATTATGGTTTGTTAGCTGTGTAATATAATTCTACCGGTTAAAATAAATTCAGTTTGTTACGATTAAAGTTTTGTTTCTCTCCCTTTTTAATAAATTTCATCGGTTTATTAAAAAGCCTTACTAAGTCTGTTTTTAATTTCATCGGTTAGAAACAGACGGGTTAATTGAGCCGTAAAACTGTAAGAACTTATTTTCATCGTTTAAGTTAATACATGTTGCAAGAATAAAGCCTCATACTCCTCTGCCGTTTACAGGCTTTTGCTCGAGTTTTCATCGGACCTTGCATTACAGGTAAACGAGTTCTTAAGAGTTTTCATCGGACCTTAAGAAAATTCCAGGAATCTTGCCAAACTATTTTATTTAACCGGTAGAGATAGCACAATTAATTAAATCATATTAACCTGAACCCGGAGTTCCATTTAATTCATCTGCACTCAGTAATTTAATCTGCTATTTTAATTCTCTAAAAACAAGTCAATTAACTTCCCCCCTTTGTGACAAGCTTAGGAACTGTTTTAACTCGCTTTAAGTCCCACGGTTTGACCCCGGCCGCTTCTGTCTTCTATACTACTGCGACCGGGTTTTAATTTGCAGCCCGACGGATATTTTGAGTATTAATTTCTTCTTCCTTTTAATAACTACACCTCTTCTAATCACTCACGATAAATCCACTCTGCAAAATGGCGCCGTTGCCGGGGACTTGATTTAATCTAGTCCCTAAGCCCCGGTTAATTCACCTGTTAAATTATAATAATCTGTTAATTTGGTAAAAAAAAAAATTTAAAATTCAAAAAAAAAAACTGTTAATCCAATTTTGGACATATAACCTCGGACATCTGACTTGGACATTGGACATCTAACTTCTGATCTGACTTGGACATCTGACTACTAACTTGTTAATATTATTGTCATTTATTTCTGTCATTTCGTTCCATTGTCATTTCGTTCCATTGTCATTTCGTTCCATTGTCTCTAACTACTAACTTAAAATTTCCAGTCATTTCGTTCCATTGTTATTTCGTTCCATTGTCATTTCTTTCCATTGTATACTAACTACTAACTTTAAATTTCTGTCTACTAATTCCTAACATTTTTATTATTCTAACGTATAACCAGTTCTTTTCTCTGTTTTGAGTGGTGTATGCCTTTCACCAGGTCACAGAGCCTCCCAGAGAATATTAATCACACGGTTGGTTACATCCCAGAAATCGAGAGAACCTTTCTGCGCAATCTCAGGCAGAGACGAACTCAACAAAATACCACCACAGTGATAGATTCTAACCCGGAAGCTAACATGGCAGCTACACCAGCAACGGTTCGAAATATCAACAGGCCGTCTAACCAAGGACAACAGCCTGCTATCATCCTTCCTCACCTCAGCCCATCCGAATACGATGAGTGGCAGAAGCTGAAGCCATATCATCAGATTCGATGTGTGAAGGAGTTGGGCATGTTTGATGGCACCAGTCCAGACGAAGCCCTGTTGCATGTTACAAAATTCTTACAACATGCCAATAGCCTTACTGCAACCGACGCAGTACTTCAATATGCAAGATTGTCATTATTTCCACACAGCCTGACGGGAAACGCGAGCAAGTGGTATCATAGCTTAACACCGAGTACCATTGGTACCTGGGACGACATGGCCACCAAGTTTTACGACAAATTCCTACCTCCGAGCCGAACTTTGGAGATGATTGCTGAAATTTATAATTTCAAGCAACCAGGGTCGGAGAATATTTGTGAAACTTGGGACCGTTTCAAAGGTCTATTACTCACTTGTCCTCACCACGGTCTGACGAAGGATCAAGTATCACAATTGTTCTACAAGGGCTTAATCGGTCCGTGCAGAACAATGGTGTTATCTTCGTTAGGGGCTGACGTTCTGAAAAAGCCGGGAGCACAATTTCTGAACAGCATGGAGTCTCTCTGTGAGGAAATTAGAGACTGGGCCTCCGGTGGATCAAGGAGCGGTACTCCAGGATTATATCATGTTGGGGAAAGTGATAACAAGTTCGATCAATTAATGAAAAGCCATGAGCAACTCATGGAAAGCAATGCTCAACAAGCAACAAAAGTGAGCACTCTACAGAAAGTAGTCGAACAGATGGCTATGAATTCCTTCCCTCAGCAAGCTAAGTCGATGATTTCTCGACCACCTACTACCCCTCCAGGCTATGCTCCTCAATCCCAACCATCTCCAACAATTTCTTGTACGCAATGTTGCGGGCCTCATGATTATGATCAATGCCCCCAACTACAAGAAATGAAAGCAGCGGAGGAAGCAAACTACATCACCAACAATTCAGGATACAGACAACCATGGCAACGTAACATGCAATCCAATCTTAGCTACTCAAACACCGGAAATATCCAGAACCCACATACCCTACAAACATCCCAAAACTACAGACCTCAATCCAACTTCCAAGGAGGCCAAAGGCAATATCAATAACAGCCTTATGGCAATGAAGCTTCATTGAGTCGACCAACTCCACCTCCTTCGAATCCTGAGTCTGATATGTCTCAGATGCAGGAGATGTTTAAGGCGATGATGGGTAAATCACGAGATACGCAAAAAGAGGTCGCAGCTCAGCGCAAAGATCAAAAAGCCTTGCAATCTCAGATCCAACAGCTACTCACTCAACAAAGACCACCTGGTCAATTCCCTTCACAGACAAATCCCAATCCGAAGGAACAAGCAAATTCAGTCCTTATAGACGATGGCACATTACAATCAACAAACTTGTGTGCAGTCTCTTTAAGGAGTGGAAGGGAACTTGCCACCAGCAAAGGAAAAGAAAAAGAAAATCTTGAAGATTCCTATATCAATGTTGATGAAACCACCAAACCAACTTCACCTCCCTCAGAAATTCAAATTCCTACCCCTGTTACTCCACATCCATCTCGAATTACCATCGACATCCCAACCTCCACTCATAAAAACAATGAACTCCCATTTCCGAACAGAATGAAAAAGAAACATCTTGATGAGCAGTTCTCCAAGTTTTTGAGTATTTTCAAGAAGCTGACCCTTGACATACCTTTGATCGATGCCTTACAAGAGATGCCTTACTACGCAAAATTCCTAAAGGATCTCTTGACAAAAAAGAAAAAGAAACCTGGAAAAGAGACAGTGCACCTGACAGAGGAATGTTCTGCAGCCCTTCTTCGAGCACTCCCTCCTAAACAAACAGATCCGGGAAATCCCGTGATCCCGTGTTTTATAGGTGGGGTGGACTGTGGAAGTGGTCTATGCGACCTAGGAGCCAGCATTAATATCATGCCATATGCCACCTTCTTGAAAGTTAAAGGAGGAGAAATGCAACCGGTTCCTTTTAAACTCCAACTAGCAGACAGATCAGAGATCAAGCCCATGGGCATAGTCCGGGATCTGGTAGTTGGAGTGTCTCGCTTCATCTTTCCAGCTGATTTCGTCATTCTAGAAATGGATGACGATGTTGAGGTTCCCCTGATTCTAGGTCGACCGTTTCTGAGTACCGCCAAAGCTATCATTGACGTCCATGATGGAAAAATCACTCTTCGGTACGA
The DNA here is from genome assembly GCA_023374045.1 of Limonium bicolor. NCBI lineage: Eukaryota > Viridiplantae > Streptophyta > Magnoliopsida > Caryophyllales > Plumbaginaceae > Limonium > Limonium bicolor. The sequence continues at coordinate 11,317,485 of CM041780.1, forward strand.
AGATGAGACGATTGAATTCGACATGTAGAAAATGATGAAGAAAAGCTCAAACTTTTCTCCTCATGCTAAGATGGTGGGATTCACAGATGACGAGGAGGAGGAAGGCGATTTTGCTACAGAGGAGGACACGTATTTTCCATCTTCCATCCAGGAAGCTGAAACTCAACCCCTAGAGCAAGTATTATTTACTTCTCTAGAAGAAAAGATGTAGGATCCAGAAGTTAACGCCATGCTGGCGTACGTAGAGAAAGGAAGGGCTGGTTATCAAGCGTACCGGCCACCAATCGAAGAACTCGACAGAAAACCTCAAAAATCAATTCCATCAGTAGAACAACCACCAGAGCTCGAGCTCAAAGAAATACCCTCTAACCTCAAGTATGCCTTCCTAGCTGAAAATGACCATTTGCCTGTCATTATTTCCTCTTCTCTGAATTCCGGGGAGGAAATGAAGTTACTTGAGGTGTTAAAGAAGCACAAGACAACAATCGGGTGGACTATCGCTGATATCAAAGGAATTGATCCCTCCTATTGCACGCACCATATTTACATGGAGGAAAACTTCAAGCCTATCCGACAACCTCAACGCCGGCTAAACCCTAACCTCAAGGAGGTAGTTCGAAAGGAGGTTCTGAAACTCCTTGACGCAGACATCATCTATCCAATTTCTGACAGTCCATGGGTCAGTCCTGTTCAAGTTGTCCCTAAGAAGGGGGGCATCGAAGCTGATATTAATGAAAAGGGAGAGACTATCCCTCAAAGAAAGATTACAGGATGGCGCATGTGTATTGACTATCAGCGTTTGAACTTGGCCACCAGGAAGGATCATTTCCCTCTCCCCTTCATCGACCAGATGTTGGAACGACTAGCAGGGCAAGAGTACTACTGTTTTCTAGATGGGTTCTCGGGTTATTTTCAAATACCAATCGCACCTGAGGACCAGGACAAGACAACCTTCACTTGTCCTTACGGTACCTTTGCATACGACGATGCCTTTCGGTCTATGCAACGCCCCTGCTACCTTCCAGAGATGTATGCAAGCAATATTTGCTGACTTCATCGAGCAGAGCATAGAAGTCTTTATGGACGACTTCTCAGTCTATGGCTCTAGTTTCGACAAATGCTTGGCACAACTAGATTTGATCCTGAGACGGTGTGAGGATACGAATCTCGTCTTAAACTGGGAGAAGTGTTATTTTATGGTCAAGGACGGGATCGTCCTTGGACATAAAATATCAGCAAAAGGGATAGAGGTGGATAAAGCCAAGGTGGAGGTTATCGAGAAGTTACCAGCACCAACTACAGTTCGAGATATACGAGCATTTCTAGGGCATGCAGGATTTTATCGGCGGTTTATTCAGGACTTCTCCAAAATCAGCAAACCATTGACCGACCTGCTACAGAAAGATGCCCCGTTTCATTTTGATGAAAGGTGTTCAGCTGCTTCCAAACTAAAACAAAATTGGTGTCAGCACCTGTGTCATACCACCTGATTGGTCTCTTCCTTTTGAGATCATGTGTGACGCAAGTGACTATGCCGTGGGGGCAGCTCTTGCCAGAAAAAAGAGAAAATCTTGAGAGTGATCGCTTGCTAGCAGAACACTGAACGACGCCAGAAAAACTATACGACCACCGAAAAAGAACTTTGGCTATAGTTTTCTCCCTCGATAAGTTCAGATCTTACTTATGGGGAAGCAAAGTCATCGTGCATACAGACACACTCCGCTCTCAAATACTTATTCACAAAAAAAGCCAAGCCTCGCTTATTGCGCTGGATTCTTCTACTTCAAGAGTTTGACATCGAAGTCAAAGATAAGAGCGGGAAACTGAATGTCGTCGCTGACCATCTCTCTAGGTTGGTGACTCCTACGGATAGTGTGCCCATCAACGAATTCTTCCCCGACGAGACTGTCTTCTCCATCACCAAAGTACAGGAGCCATGGTACGCAGACCTGGCCAATTATTTAGTCTCAGGAACAGTACCCTATGATTTTTCCTACTCCCAGAAGAAGAAATTTCTTTCTGACTCGAGGCATTATTTCTGGGAGGACCCGTACTTGTTCCGAGTTAGTGCTGATGGGTTGATTCGACGATGTCTCCCGGAAAATGAGGTTTCGAGCGTCATTCACTTTTGTCATTCTCGGGAAGCCGGAGGTCACCATGGACCCACGAGGACCGCTGCTAAGATCCTGGCCTCAGGTTTTTATTGGCCAACCCTTCATAAAGATGTGTACCAATTCTGCAGACAATGTGATAATTGTCAGAAAATGGGTAACACGTCCAGGAGACATGAGATGCCACAACAGGGGATACTAGAAGTAGAGCTCTTTGATTGTTGGGGCATTGATTTCATGGGACCGTTCCCTTCCTCGCAGGGCCACGAATATGTTCTAGTGGCAGTTGATTATGTGTCAAAGTGGGTGGAGGCTATACCCTGTCATCATGCCGATGCAAAGACAGTAACCAAGTTCCTCAAAAAGCACATCTTTACCCGTTTCGGCGTGCCCAGAATTATTATCAGTGATGGGGGATCTCACTTCTGCAACCGTTTATTCGAAGCACTTATGGTTAAGTACGGGGTACGTCACAAGGTAGCTTTACCTTATCACCCCCAGACAAACGGCCAAGCAGAAGTTTCCAACCGTGAGTTAAAATGGATCCTCAGAAGACGGTTAACTCATCAGAAAGGATTGGGCACTTAAGCTAGATGATGCGCTTTGGGCTTACCGCACTGCATTCAAGACTCCCATCGGGATGTCTCCTTTTAAGCTTGTTTATGGGAAATCATGTCATCTGCCAGTCGAGCTGGAACATAAGGCGTATTGGGCACTCAAGGCCCTAAACTTCGATTTAGAAGCCGCAGGAGAAAAGCGGAAGTTTCAACTCTCTGAACTCGAGGAGTTGAGATCAGGCATACCGAAGTGCGACGATATACAAGGACCGCACCAAGAAACTTCATGACCAATGATCCACAAACGCGACTTTCAGGTTGGCGACGGAGTGCTGCTTTACAATTCCAGATTGAGACTATTTCCTGGAAAACTCAAGTCTCACTGGACTGGCCCATTCCAAGTCGTTGGAACCACTCCTTTTGGTGTTTACGAACTCCAGAATCAAAAAGGAGAAAACTTCAAGGTCAATGGATCACGTTTAAAAAGGTATGTCGGAATTCTTGAAAATAATGGTGCTATGTTCGAAATTTCTTTCATACAGGAATACGAGGAAGCTTCCACCCCAAAGGAACAACAGACAACACCTCTACATCATAAGTTTACAAAAGTGTACAAACTTCCTAACACCAGCAGTTCAGATACCTCGCCCTCGAACTCTTCTCCAACATGAAGCTTGGTCAAATACGTCTAGCTAGAGACGTTAAACCCGGGCAGCTTGGTGGGAGGCAACCCACTATCTATCTTTTATCTTTCCTTTAATTTAATGTTGTTTTCTTTTTTGTACTATATTTCCCTTTTATATGTTATAATAAAATGCAGGCTTCACTTGAGTTCTTCTCACTGTGTAGAATATTCTTTACAGGTTCAATTCATGACATTCCACAGCAACACTCAAGTGTGGGGGAGCTCTACACACTCTACGAAATCTGGGGAGTACACTCTTTCCTTTACTAATTGCATGCCTTATTAATTTTATTTCATCTACGCAATGAGGGCATTGCTTAAGCTTGTGTGGGGGAAGAGCCTTTTCAGGTCATCTAAATGCTTAAAATTGTTAAGTCTCTCTGCTTATCTTCTGCTTACCTCGCATTTGTTCAAAAATTGAATTATGTACCCTGCTAATGTAGGTTGTTCTCTTTAAAAACAAATACTATTATGAATTGTGGGATAAAGGGTACAAATTTTTAAAAATTTTACATTTGATTACTTTTGAGGAGCATTTTTATATGCGGTGTGACCAAATAATCTGCAAATTGGTTGGATTTTATTGCTCAGGGTTTCTTTCTGTCTTCTCTCTTAGGGATTGCTAAGGGGTATTTCTCTGTTAAAAAAGAAGAAGAATACAAAAAAATAAGGGACTTTCGAGACACCATTGGTAACCAACAAAAGAGAGTTGAGTGTTCTTGAATACAAAGGCATTATGCCTACATTTTCTCATCCCTCATGCAAAAGTGAAGCAAATGCATAAATCTTTTCTTCCTTTTATTTTCTCCTCAATGCCCATTCTTGAGAGAAGTTGGCCATGGTAAAAGTTCTCGGAGTCACCAAAACAAAAGAAACATTGAAGTACCTTAGATCATACCCCGAAACTCTATATTTTGTTTTCACCTTGAGCACACCTATGCCACCAGCAGATAATTTTTCACACTCCTCAATAAGTTATTAAGATCATGAACTATTGACTTTTTAATCCTACCCTTCATAATAATATTTGTTAGTATTGAGCATTTCCTACTTGCTTAGGTACATGATTTTACTTGAGGACAAGCAAAAAGATAAGTGTGGGGGTGTGATAAGTGTCTAAATGAGCATGTTATTTAGGTGTATTTCATGTATAATATTAGCACTTTTCTTGCTCATTTCTCCACTTCGGTTAGTTTTCCTCTAGTTTATGTTTTATTGTTTATCTCACAAATTATTGGTTTAACATGAGGAAAACCAAGCCGGGAGTGAAGTAGTCGAAGAGACGAACGCGTAGACGCAAACGGCTCAGAAAACAGAGTCCAAACGAAGAATCTAGAGCCGGTCAAAGTTTGAAGGAATAGGCCACGTCAAGGGTTGCAACCGCCCAAGAAGAGGCGGGCTGCAACCGCCTACTAGGTGGCGGACGAGACTGGGCTGCAACCGCCTACTAGGTGGCGGACGAGACTGGGCTGCAACCGCCCCGTAACTGGCGGTCTTCTCACGGGTGCAACCGCCCCAAAACTGGCGGACATCACACACAACCGCGAGGCGGAACCACGGGCGGACAACAACAAGAAACCGCCTATTAAGAGGCGGTCAAGACTAAAATCAACGCGCCCCGACTAGTTTTCTTCCTCGCGCAGTCGTCTTCTCCAACTTGCTGCGCCTTATCTATCTACTCGACCACCGCCTACCATATTTCCCTCACACACTCAGCTCCTGTCCCCTGCAATTAATGCTTCAATCAATGAAGCAATCAATGAAGCAAATATCTACGGAAGACTACCTCTTAATTTCTTCTATAAATACCCATTCCCTACAGCCTTGTACGAGTGCACGGAGAAAACCGGAAAATCACTCACACTCACCTCATCTCATTCTATTCTAGTAAATCGCTCCCGTATACCATTTCACTCCATTAATTCTCTAATTCACCCACTTCACTTATAATAGCCTACGCACATGTTTCACTCTTCGACCTCTCCATTTCTCCATTCACTAATCACGTCTCCGTGCTGTTATTACGTCCAACCTCTATCAGATTTATTACCAGTTAATATGTCTGGCTAAGGAGGATTTGCTCCGGGCAAGGTTTTTAATTATGGTTTGTTAGCCGTGTAATATAATTCTACCGGTTAAAATAAATTCAGTTTGTTACGATTAAAGTTTTGTTTCTCTCCCTTTTTAATAAATTTCATCGGTTTATTAAAAAGCCTTACTAAGTCTGTTTTTAATTTCATCGGTTAGAAACAGACGGGTTAATTGAGCCGTAAAACTGTAAGAACTTATTTTCATCGTTTAAGTTAATACATGTTGCAAGAATAAAGCCTCATACTCCTCTGCCGTTTACAGGCTTTTGCTGCTCGAGTTTTCATCGGACCTTGCATTACAGGTAAACGAGTTCTTAAGAGTTTTCATCGGACCTTAAGAAAATTCCAGGAATCTTGCCAAACTATTTTATTTAACCGGTAGAGATAGCACAATTAATTAAATCATATTAACCTGAACCCGGAGTTCCATTTAATTCATCTGCACTCAGTAATTTAATCTGCTATTTTAATTCTCTAAAAACAAGTCAATTAACTTCCCCCCTTTTGTGACAAGCTTAGGAACTGTTTTAACTCGCTTTAAGTCCCACGGTTTGACCCCGGCCGCTTCTGTCTTCTATACTACTGCGACCGGGTTTTAATTTGCAGCCCGACGGATATTTTGAGTATTAATTTCTTCCTTTTAATAACTACACCTCTTCTAATCACTCACGATAAATCCACTCTGCATTGACACTTGTGCTGGAGGTAGTTTGATGGAGCTGCCCATTACACGGATTAAAGAGCTGCTAGAGACTATTACTACAGCAGCTAATCAGTGGGGAGGTACAAGAGTCGGAGAAGCTGCACCGAAGAAACCAGCTGGGGTTTATGAAGTAGATTCAAACACTTTCTTGGCTGCCAAGATAGAAGCAATGTCGAAGCAGTTTGAGCATATGTGTGCAGTTATGAATCCACAGTCCAGTGCAGCAGCTCCTGAGGTTTATCCACCGTGCGAGTACTGTGGTAGAGCTTCTAACATGTGCCAGTGTTCTCCACCACAAGAAGAGGCAGCGAACTATGTTGGTAACAGACCAGGTAATTATTTTGGGAACCAAGGAAATCCGGGTTATCAAGCTCAGCAGCAAAACCTTTACCAAGCTGGTGGTAACAATAATTACAATCAGAGGCCCCAGCAGCAGTACAATCCTTCCTATCAGAAGCAGCCACTGCAGAATCAGCAAGCACAAAATTCGGGTGCTGGAGCGTCTTCTAGTATGGACGCAGTTCTGGCCAGGATGAATGATTTTATCTCGGTTAACACGAAGAAGTTTAATGAGCTGGAAGCCTTCAATCAGGAGCAGAGAACCTTCAACAATGATCAGAGGACATTCAACGGGAACATAGAGACTCAGCTGTCTCAGATATCTCAGCAGTTAGCTCAGCGTCATTTGGGTTCCTTGCCTAGTCAGTCGGAGCAGAATCCGAGAGAGCATGCCAAGGCTATCACGTTGAGGAGTGGTACGCAGCTTGACCCGGTGGTCCCTGAGGTTGAGGTCCCTCTTCCTAATGTTGAGCAGAATGAAGAAACTGCACCAGCGGGTTCTCAGGAGGAACCACCAGTTGAAGAGGAGGTGGCAATTAGCAAGACTACTAAGACTTCCACACCACCACGACACGCAGTTGCTGAAGCGCCAGTTCCTTTTCCAAACCGGTTGAAGAAGAGAGACTTGGATGAGCAGTTTGGTAAGTTTTTGACTATTTTTAAGAAACTGACCATTAACATTCCTTTTTCTGAAGCTTTGAAGAAGATGCCAATATATGCGAAGTTTATGAAGGACATCCTGTCCAACAGACGGTCCTTAGTGGAGAAGGATACTGTGCAGTTTACTGAGAACGTTTCAGCTGTGCTTTCGAAGAAGCTTCCACCTATGCTTGATGATCCAGGTACTCCGGTCATACCTTGCGCGATAGGTAATGTGAATTGTGGTAAGGGTTTATGTGACTTAGGTGCAAGTATTAATCTGATGCCATTATCTATGTATTTGAAGCTTGGTTTAGGAGAATGTGAACCTACACGATTTACTTTGCAATTAGTTGATAGGTCGATTATCCTACCTAGAGGTGTGGTTAGAGATTTAATTGTTTCATTCGGTACTTTCGCTTTCCCTGCTGATTTTGTTATTCTAGACATGGAGGAAGACAAGGTAGTACCACTTATTCTAGGCCGACCATTCATGCGAACAGCAAGGACCCTTATTGATGTTGAAGGGGGGAAGATTATTCTGCGTTTACATGATGAGCAGCTTGTTTTTGACATGACCAAGGCTGCCACTCACCCTTCCGATGTTCATGCATGCTTTAGTTTAGATTGTATTGACACTTTGATGCAGGATTATTCTTACAGCCCCACCGAGTTGGATGCGTTGGAGAAGTGTTTGGTGGATTCCATAGAGACCACTCATGATGATTTCGAGGTTTCTACTACAGCGTTTCAGCTCTCTGCTGGGAGACCATATAGGAAGAACCACAGGATCGAGGAGGAACCGCTGGACCGAGTTCCAAAGACGCTAGCTCCTTCTGTGGAATCACCACCTTCTTTTGAGCTTAAACTGCTTCCTAGTCTTCTTAAATACGCTTTCCTAGTTCCTCCTACTGATTTACCTGTTATTATTTCTAATGCTTTAACTGATGAACAGGAGGAAGCATTGTTGCAGATTTTGAGGAGGAACAAAGAGGCGCTAGGATGGTCCATTGCTGATATCAAAGGCATTGCTCCTACATTCTGCACCCACCGCATTTATCTTGAGGAGGATGACAAGCCATTGAGACAGCCCCAGCGGCGACTGAACCCACACATGAAAGAGGTAGTTAAGAAGGAGGTTATCAAGCTACTGGATGCAGGTATAATCTACCCAATCTCTGACAGCGAATGGGTAAGTCCTACTCAGGTAGTACCCAAGAAAGGGGGCTTGACTGTAGTTCCTAATGATAAAGGTGAATTAATTCCTCAGCGTACTATTACTGGGCATAAAGTTTGCATTGATTATAGGAAGTTAAATGCCGCCACTAGGAAAGACCACTTCCCCCTTCCATTTATTGATCAGATGCTAGAAAGGCTTGCAGGGCAAGAATATTACTGTTTCTTAGATGGTTACTCTGGTTATTTTCAAATTCCAATTGCTAAGGAGGACCAAGAGAAAACTACTTTTACATGTCCATATGGTACTTATGCTTATCGTCACATGCCTTTTGGTTTATGTAATGCACCTGGTACTTTTCAACGTTGCATGACTGCTATCTTTGCTGATTTTATTGAAAAGTGCATCGAAGTCTTTATGGATGATTTTTCTGTTTTTGGACCGACTTTTGATGTATGCTTGAGAGACTTGGATTTGATCTTAGCTAGATGCAGGGAAACTAACCTAGTGCTCAATTGGGAGAAGTGCCACTTCATGGTGCAGGAAGGCATCATGCTCAGACACAAGATTTCTAAGAAGGGGATCGAGGTGGACAAGGTGAAGGTTGAAGTCATAGAGCAGTTGCCACCACCATCTTCGGTAAAGGATGTTCAAAGTTTTCTCGGTCACGTAGGTTTTTATAGGCGCTTTGTTAAGGATTTTTCTAAGATCTCTAAGCCTCTTTGTGATTTATTGCTTAAGGATGCTAAATTTGAGTTTACAAAAGAGTGTTTAGATGTGTTTAATTTGCTCAAAGTTAAATTGATTTCTGCACCTATTATTGTTGCTCCTGATTGGTCATTGCCTTTTGAGATTATGTGTGATGCTAGTGACTATGCGTTGGGAGCAGCTTTGGGTCAGAGGCATGACAAGGTATTGAGGATAGTCTACTACGCGAGTAAGACTATGAATGAGGCGCAGAAGAACTACGCCACAACGGAGAAGGAGCTGTTGGCGACCGTCTTTGCTTGTGATAAGTTTCGACCGTACATCATTGGCAGCAAAGTCATCGTGCATACCGACCATTCTGCTCTTAGGTATCTCTTTGGAAAGATTGATGCTAAACCTCGTTTGATCCGATGGATTTTGCTTTTGCAGGAATTTGACATTGAGATTAGAGATAAACCTGGAGCGCAGAATGGGGTGGCGGATCACTTATTGAAATACCCCTAAATTAATTTAAATTAATTTAGGGGATTTCTTTTATTAAACCTTTAATAATACTATTAAGTATTAAATTATTATATGGAATTATGAATATTAAATTATTATATGGAATTATGAATATTAAATTATTATATGGGGTTGTGAAATTTATTTAGGGGTTTTCTCTTAATTATTATATATTATTGTATAGTATTATGAATTTAATAATAAGATTTATAAGTCAATAAATCTTGGGAAAATTTCTAAACACTCCAAATATATTATAAAGATTTTAGGAAGTGTTGGAACATTGTTTTGAAACATAAAAGTCAATATAAAATTCTAGAAACATTAAAGCATATTAAGCCGGGCTAGAGTTGACTTTTTGAGAATGGTCAAACCAGGCCATGAAACTTATACCAATAAATAGGTTATGAAAAATCATGAAGATCGATAAAAAGAACGTCAAAAACGGATCATCCTAGCCAAAGTTATGCTAGATTGAAGTTTTGAATCAAAATTTTAAGAGATGCCACGTGTCACTCTGTAATGGGTCGCCCACACTTAGCCGATTTCTTCCCTGAATTTCGGTAACCGATTTCCTTCCTTTGCCCTAACTTTAGACGGCTATAACTTTTACATCTCTCAATATTTTTCCATGCCGTCTTCTCCACTCTCTTCTCCTACAATCCCTCTTTCCAACCATTACTCATACAAACCCTAAATCCTTCTGAATCAATCGGAAAATCGAGCCAAAGTAGCCACCTTGCGAAACTGTTTCCAGAATTCCAGATTTTCCTTTGTTTTCAGGTAACTTGCGTCAATCATAACTTCTTCGTTAATCAACCAAAATTCGATTTCTTTAGCTCGTTGTAAAGATCTCTACTCCCTCTACAATTTTCGTGTTTATGCCCAAGTCCAATTCGTAACCAGTTGGGAGATATAGAGGCCTAAAGTTTCGGTCTCGCCAGCACATAAAATAATACCGAAACAGAGAGGTAAACTCGTGTTTTGCGACTTTGATTTCTTTCTGTGTGATACGAGTTAGGATTAGTGCTTGCTATCATTGTGTAGATCTATGTTTCTTCTTTCTAATGAGCCCAAGAACATGGCCTAACTCGATCTAGAACGCATTTTATAGATCTCCAAAGTTGCCACCACGAACTGCTCAAAGTTCATGTTTTTTCCAGATTTCCGATTTCGAAATCACCCAAATTCGCACACTCCGGTGAGTCTCCGATCAAATTGCTCCGATATTGTTGTTCGTAGTCATGTTTTCGATCTAACCCATGTCTCAATTTAGTCAATTACGTGTTAGATTAGGAGAATTTGTAGGATTTGCAATCGAATTAAATTCTGAAACCGAAACTAACCCTAACCTTCGAATTGAATTCGAAACTTGGTGTGTACTGCATTATAATTGGGGAAACCGGTACCAATAGAACCGAAATTTGATTACGAATCCATAGAAACAAGAATCACTCGATTCCGTTCTGTAGATTAGGAGTTATAAGCGATTTAGTACTCGATCTGTTTAAGGTGTTCGCTGATGAACTCGACGTACAGGAGCCGTCCGATCTCGATTTAAGAGATTGGACGGCCGAGATTAAAACATACCAGAATTAGTTTATAAGGGTTTTAATAAATTCCAGTAAATAGTCTTAACTTGTTGGGTTAATTTAAATATCTTCCCGAATGTATTTTGACTTGAAATTTTAACCATAGGTTCCTTATTTTATCTAGTTTATTTTGATGTAAATTATTATGGTTTTCGAGTTTTTAAACATAAGTTATGATTTTTACAAGTTACGGGTTTTCTGGAATTATTTGGCTAAATTAAAAAGATATTTTTATGAAATAAAAATTTTATAATATGTCTAAAATGCTATAGTTACTGTATATTAAATTTGGGAATTTTTGGGCAATGGTAAAGGGTTTTAAAAATTGTGTTTATGAGTTTTTCATAAGAATAACCAATAATATAAGGTTTTTAATGTAATCAAAAATTAAAGTATGGTTTGTTAATTAACTTTTAAGCTGGGGAAAATAAAGGGAACTAAATTAACATTTTATAACAGTAAGTTTATAAATGTTTTTGTATTAGTTTTTAAGAGAAATGAAATTATTTACATATATGTATATATACTTACTTTAGTAGGAACTTATATAAATTAAGGAATTTAATTAACCTACATTTTATTTACTATGTTGTATGGGAGTTAATATTTTTAATTTAAACTAAGGAAATATATATATATATATATATATTTCTATACATATATATAAAAGGAATAAAATAGTAACTTAGGTTAAAGCAATGAACTAATAAATTAACACTTATAATAACTAAATATTATAAGAGCTAGTATCTTAAGATATAGTTAAAGGAAATACTTTATAGAGCATACATGGAATGCAGTTAGTAATAAGATAGTTTAAATATAATAAGTTACGTAGGGAATGTCTTAATTAAATTCTAATACAGGTATACTTAAATATATTAAAGGGAAACACTTTATTTTATAAACCGTATATCGGTTGTAGTTATGCCTAAAAGTTTTTAAACATAATTAAATACAATATATTACATAAATAATGTTTTGAACAAATCCTAGTATATATAAATATATATATATAAATAAAATTAGTTACCTTATAGGAAATATAATACGAAGGGATTAGTAAGTTAAACTAAACCTATACATAGTACTATTAAAAGAATATTATATGAGCTAGTATTGAATTGTGGTTATGAAATTGAGCTTAAAGAGTTATCTTGGATTTCTAAGATTTATATAAACCATATTAGAATACATGTGTAATATTATTTGTCAAAGACCATAATGTAAATCTATAATTTGGTTAGGTAATTAATAAGTTGGGACTTAGGAATATTTGTAATTAGATTTTACACAAATAGAACTTACTATATAATTAATGAATAAATGTGATACTTTTACATCTAAATGTTCTTAATATATAACAATAATAATAAATAAATACTTTTACATCTAAATGTGAGGTGGAATAGTAAGTCTAGATTTAATCATTTCTTAACATTTATGGTATTGGAATATAACTTAATGTTTTAAGATAAAATCCTTAAAAGGGTTATGATATAAAACTATATTAGACTATGATTTGGGAATTTATCTAAATAATAATCCTTAAGTTTCTTGGCATTAGATAAGCCATATGAAATACATTTATAACATTTATTACCAATACTTAGGATGTGAGTTTACAATTAAGTGAGGTATTTAGCAGTTAGAATTTATAGAAGGTTTATAAATAGGAATTTGATACTTAAAACCTTTGAACCTTTTATTAGATAAAACTAAGTTACATAAGATATTATAGTGATATACTTTACGGTAATGGGAAATAATGATATGTTGTTTTGAATATAAAATATGAGAATTTTCATAATGGTTTATCTTATTAAATAATTAACAATTTCACTTGCGAACCAGAATTTAATTCTTTGATAAATACTACTCTATGTGGATATATTGTCCATCATAAATACAATATTTATTAAGTTATTCCTTTGAAACCTTAGGTTTTGTAAAACAATTTAAAACGTATTTAAGCCTTAAGTTTATTGAAGTTTAGTACAAAAGGATGATACATAGTCTATGGAGGGAATGTGTGTAAAAATAGAACATTTAGGAAATTAAATGTAAGTAAGGATACATAAAAGGTTATCTTAAAACACCTTATTATATAGGTTATAATTAAGCAAATAATGTACCTTGTGAATACTAAATGTAAGAGTTCGATAAGTCTAAGTTAACTATAATATAGTTGTTTCAAGATGAAAAGTAATTTAACATCTTATGTCAAGATTATTAGCTGGATGTAATAAAAAGTCTTTCTGGACTAAAGATAAGATAAATGAGTTAGTAACTCAATTAGGTTATGATCTAATGCGTCTACAACACTATGGTTCCAATATACAAGATGTAGATCTTAATTAAGTTAAGGGGAAAACTTAATCACAATGGATTATCTAGTAGATATTGATAAAATACATAATCATTACATTGTGAAATAATAGTATAGTATTCTGAGATGAGTCCATCATAGGTCATAATACAATGTTTATTCTAAATTAAGAATAAAGGTATTGAGCTTAAGATTATTATCGAAATTCTTAGATTTAATCATATAACATAAACACATTTATGATATAGAGGTCTCAAAAGTCTTGGATGTGAGGATTGTGGTTAAGTATGAATAAAGTGGATAGGAGTGGACAATTAGCAAATGTTAATCGAATACATTCCTTGATCTTACCACCTTGGGCTATACAACGTTCTCAGATAACACAAAGATTATACATAACATTTAAGTGAGGGCTTAAAAGATAATTGAGACTTTGAAATAAGAGTAAGGAGTCTATTTAAGCGTAACATAGGCTACAAGTGATTGATGATAGATTACCTTTAATATTCTTCAGAGTACTGTTGATTGTTTGCGCAAGTTGATTAGAACTGCTACAGCGTTACCAGGTACGATTTCTCGTACTCAGCTTGTTGTGTTTTGGCCTTTATGGAATGTTTTGTACGATTTCTCGTACTCAGCTTGTTGTGTTTTGGACTTTATGGAATGTTTTGTACGATTTCTCGTGCTACGTTATTTTTGCTGATTAACTTGTGGAATGTTTTGGAAAACGCTAACTGGCTTTAAGAGGAACTTCTAAAAAAAAGGAAATGGTTGTGTGACTGACTCAGCTTGTGTGACTAACTGAGCCTTGGATGTGGAACTCACTTGGGTATTGGTTTCTTCTACTTGGTTGCCCGTTAGACATTGGCTGCTTAGGGTTTATGCTTCTGCACTCTGTAGGACTGAGTGTTTTAGTATTGCTCTGGGTAGTTGGTGATCTAGCGGGATTTTTGGAAAAAGTCAATCTTGGAAATCTTTCTTTCGACGTGCGCGCGTCTTCAATGGTAACAGCAGGGGGCTGTATATCCCTCGCCCATAGGGGCATTGATATTTAACAGTGAGGGGCTGTATATCCCCTGTCCCAGAAAGGGGCGTGATAGACATTGAGGGGCTGTATATCCCCTGTCCTTAGTGGACGTGATAGACAGTGAGGGGCTGTATATCCCCTGTCCTTAGTGGACGTGATAAACAGTGAGGGGCTGTATATCCCCTGTCCTAAAAGGACGTGATTGGCGGTGGGGGCCATCTCTCCCAGTTGAAACTATTCCACTCTTGAGTTCTTGGTTCTTGGATTTGTTTTATCATTCCTAGTCCTTGGTGACTATCTGAGTTTTTCTACTCCTAATGGGAATTGGGTTTAACTAAGGAAATGGATGTTCACTAACACATGATGTGATTGTGTTTCACTAACTTTACCTTTTCTATCATTTATCTTTATCCTTAACTTGTTATCTTTGGCTTGGTGATTTTAAAGTGCCTTGTTTCCCTGATTTACTTTCAAGAGTTTAATTTCAAGTTACTGTGTATTTTGAAGAGTTATGTTTTATAAGTTTATTTTTGGAGAATTGTACCAGTTCCATTCCAGGGAACTGACCCGCCCCTTTCGGGGTGGGCTGCTTGGTTTCATCTTGCAGGTACGAATTGATTTACAGGTGGCCACGAAGAGAATGAGCGTTTGGGATGGGACTAGGTTTTGTGGAGTGTTAATGTGTTTAATTTCTATTATGTTTGTGTTAAGTTTTTCTCGAGTTCAGACCGTAGCTTTTGTAGATTGTAAGTTGTAATTGGTGAGGTTTGGTGCCGGGTGTTTGGAACCCGATGGTCTGTAATCGCCTTAGAGTTTTATTTCCGCTGTATTTATGGTTAATAGGGGCGTTACACTTATCCCGTATGGAAGTTCCTAACGACGGCAGGCCAATCAATGAGTATTTCCCTGATGAGTATGTCTTCATGATCGGCCATTCCATGGACCCTTGGTACGCTGATATTGCAAACTACCTAGCCAAGGGTATCGTTCCTCCAGAGTTGTCATATCAGCAGAAGAAGAAGTTCTTCTCCACAGTCAAGCATTACCTTTGGGATGACCCATTTCTGTTCAAGGTCTGTGCGGATGGTATGATTCGTCGTTGTGTATCTGAGGATGAAGCTAGAGACATCCTGACACACTGCCATTCTAGAGAAGCAGGGGGTCATTTTGGACCGGCTAGGACAGCCGCGAAAGTTTTGGAGGCTGGCTTCTTCTGGAAGAATTTGAACAAGGACTGTTATCAATTTGTTTCCACTTGTGATCAATGCCAGAGGCAGGGGAATCTATCCAGACGTCATGAGATGCCTTTGAATTCGATCCAGGAGGTTGAGCCGTTCGATCTATGGGGTATTGATTTCATGGGACCGTTCCCATCCTCTCAAGGAAACCTCTACATCTTGGTAGCAGTGGATTATGTCACTAAGTGGGTTGAAGCGATAGCAGCACCTACCAATGATGCGAGAGTGGTGCTCAAGTTTTTGAAGAAGAATATTTTTACCCGTTTCGGTGTTCCACGTGCCATCATTAGTGACGACGGCACACACTTCTGCAACAAGCAGTTTGAGGCTCTTCTATAGAAATATGGTGTGCGACATAAGGTTTCTCTACCGTATCATCCACAGACGAACGGGCAAGCCGAGATCACCAACAGGGAAATTAAGTGGATCCTCCAGAAATGTGTCACATCCTCGAGGCAAGATTGGTCCCTTAAGTTGGATGACGCCTTGTGGGCATACCGCACTGCATTTAAAACACCTTTAGGTATGTCCCCGTACAAGTTGGTTTTTGGCAAGGCGTGTCACTTACCTGTGGAGCTGGAGCACAAGTCTTTTTGGGCACTCAAGGCATTGAATTTTGATTTGCAAAAGGCTGGTGAGAAGCGTAAGTTACAGCTGTGTGATCTAGAGGAGTTTCGAGAGGAAGCTTATGAGAACGCCAAGATTTATAAGGAGAAAACGAAGAGGTGGCATGATAAGCTATAGGTCAAGCGTGAGTTTCACGTTGGAGACAAGGTTCTTTTATTCAATTCCCGTCTGAAACTGTTTCCAGGGAAGTTGAAGTCTCGTTGGTCTGTACCGTTTACAGTGACAAATGTCTCGCCCTATGGAGCCATCGGTTTAATCAATGCAGAAGGGGAAACATTCAAAGTCAACGGATCTCAGCTGAAGCATTATCTCAGTGGTGACATCGCTGAAGTCCATTCGGTGATCACGGTCTTTGATCCTCCATACTGATTCTCCAATGCACGGTCTAGCCAAAGACCGAAAAGATGGGCGGCTGGCTGGGAGACAACCCAGTTTTGTGAGTTTTATTATTTTCGATTTTGTTTATTTCTCGTAAGTTTTATTGTTTTTCACTCTTTATTTTTGGGTTAACATGTTTGTTAGACATGTTTTGTTTAGTTTTACTTGGTTTAGAAGGTGAATTCAGGAGTTTGGAGGGACGTCTGTTATCAATATGAGTTTCTGGACATTTTTAAGGGTTGTCCGGGTTTGGGGCTGGGTTTACAAACCCGGACCTATAGCTGGGCAAAGCTTCTGGCATGATTTGGAGGTCGTCCGGGTTTGAGTATGGGTTTGCAAACCCGGACCGCATAAGCGGTGAAGCTACTGTCTAATTTTGGTGTACGTCCGGGTTTGCTTATTGGTTTGCAAACCCGGATCACAAGTGGGAGGAACTACTGACTAATATTTCATATCGTCCGGGTTTGAGGATGGGTTTGAAACCCGGACCACGGTCTCTGCAGAAACAAAAGACGGGCGCCGCGAATTTTCAATCCCTAACTCTATTCCTTCTTCAACCTCTCGACATTACCTAGCCCCAACCCTGCTTCTCCACTGTCGCCATCACCACCACCACTCCACTACTCCACTTCACCACCTCCGCCGCATACTACCTCACCCGTCACCGTCTTCAAACACCGTCACCTGCACAACCCCAGTCAATCCTCATCTCCAACTCCAATCCCCCACTTCCGTTTTCGCCTCAGCTTAGTCTCCACCCACTTCCATTTTCGCCTCGCGTCACTCACCCGACACCACATCCGTCGCCTCGCACCACCACCCTAGCCCCGGCCTCACCTCGCCATTCCCATCGCCGCCTCACTACATCGCCACGTCCGCTTCACCATCTCGCAACTTCGTCGCCCAAACACCACCCGTGTCCAATTCGCTTCCAAACCCGCGCCACTGCAGTTACTATGGCGCCCAAGCAAACTCGCCGGTCTACAGCTGTTGTTGCCTCGACTTCGGCCGCACCTGCGCCACCTGCACCAACACCGCCGGTCCAATACCGAGAATCCGTGCGTGCCGATTTCATCAGCGATGCAGCATTTGACTGGTATAATGTCAAGGACTGGAAGATCATTCCGGAAAGGTCAGTGTCTGATGAGTTAATCACTGAGTTTGATTTACAGAGTATTTTTGGTGCAAAGGGTTGGGGAAATTTGTTGCATGTGGGTCGGGGATGCTATTATCCGCGCTTGATCAAATTGTTCTATGTTAATGCTGAAAAGACGGATGAGTACGATATAATTAGCGCATGGATAAAAGGGCGGTACATCGAGATTAATCATAGGGTGGTTGATGAGTATATTGGAGTGCAGGATGCATTTGATAGAAATGTGCTTAGGGAAGCTAGGAAAAATTTGGATAATGATAAGAGACGGGCGAAGGAACACTATCTGAGGCTGGTGGTAAATGACCTTGAGGTACAGAACCGTCAATGACGGTCTTCAAGGGATAAGCAGGTAGTGACTTGAGCGGTTGATTCTGGCCATTATTATGCATAATTTCCGCCCGAGAGAGTGTGCTGACTTGATGCTGTGGATTGTTTCTTTATGCGACATCTGCTGGATGATGAGTTCTCTCGCGGCGCTTGTCCTATTGTTTTCTCTTTTGCTGTTATTGATCATATTTTGCGTATCATGGACGTGGACAGCACCGCTTCTCTTGCTTTTCCACGTTTTCTGCAGTATCTTTTTGAGAAGGAGAGGGTTGACTTCAGTGATAAGCGGCCTCAGCATCCCGCTTCTCCTCTGGACATGACAGCGATGCATCGTTTTCAATGGGAGAAGATAGGAGACGGGTGGATAAAGCGCCGTCATGCCCGACCGGGTGAGAGAGCTGCCCGGTCTGCTGGTGCCGATGGGGCCGGACCTTCACAGATTAGGGGTGCTGATGGGCCTGGTGCGGGTCCTATGCCAGGTTTTGAGGAGCTGATGACAGAGTGTAGAGATTGGCAGGGGGTGTGTACTACCCGCTTTGATGAGTTTGGCTCGCGCCTTGACGATCTGTCCACTCAGGTTCAGAACTATAGAGTTCGCCTGACATCTTTGGAGGCGCGTCGCCATGCTGCCGAGGTTCGCCAGGAGGCGAGGATGGCTGAGTATGACACACGTTTCGCCCGTATGGAGGCATGACATCTTCCGCAAAGGTCGTAGTCACAGCCTCCACCACAGCCTTAGGCTCCTGGAGTTTGGGTTATTCCATTTTCTACCTTTCTTGGCTATTTTGATGTTTTTGTTCTCTTAGTTGTTCTGAGACGTTTTCTTTTGGTTGTTCTTCTTTTAGTTTTAGATTCGGCTGTTGTCGTTTATTTTGGTTTGTTTTATTAGCTATGATGTTTACTCGCACGCTTACTGTTCTGCAAGTTATTATTGACTTTTGGTTTTCTTTACTTTGAGCTACAGGTCTGCTTTTGCTAAGTGTGAGGTATTGAGGGAACCAAAGGAACCTCTGTCGAATTTTCTGCAGAATTCAACACCCCAATGCTTTTAGCTAAGTGTGAGGACGTTGTCCTCAAAATACTCCAGGGGCGTGATTTTCTAACTTCTTTTATTTTTCAACGTTGTTTTCTGAAACTTTATGTTTTCCTTCTGTCTTAATCAATTTCATGAAGCAATGAGGGCATTGCTAAGTTTTAAGTGCGAGGAAGGGAAATTACACATGCTCATATTCATGCTCAGTCACATTCGAATGTGCTAATTTTGAACAATTTTCGTTTAAGACTATCATTCCATTTGCACAATATTTTTGCTGGCTGTGAGCCTCGATTTTAAACCCTATCCTATGTTGTTAAAGTTGATTAGGACCTAACCGGGTTTTAGGTCCACTTATAACCTAAGATTAATAACTATGTCATATAACAAAAATTATTAAAACCTAAGCTAGCTCACTAGAACCTATTAAGAGTCACCACCTAATTTTAACCTAGATCAAATTAGGAAAGGAGAGTTCGGGTCCGGGGGCTTGATATTCGACTTAATTAGGGTTCAATTACTTTCATTACCCTTCCTAGGTCATTTTTCCTCTACTTGGTTTATTTACGGCTTATTACGAGTCGTTTTAACCTAAGTGCGCGAGCTTCTGTTTTTTTTATTTTTTAACATTTTTTGACAGAAAATTAAAGTGGAAATTAAAATACCTAAACTAGGGTTTCGGAGGCAGAATTAGGTCAGGTTTTTATTTCGTCCGTGGCCACGGACCTAATGTCCGAACCCACGGACCCCAGTTAACCTAATTACACAAAAAAGTCAAATTTAAACAGAAACGAGATTTTGAAAAGTCCGGGGCCACGGACAGGACGTCCGTGGGCCCGGACATGTTTTATAAAACCCTAACTTTTGAAAATAAAAATATCCCGCCACCGTCCGGGGGCGTCCGACTTTCGGACAGAGCGTCCGGGACCCCGGACATAGCGTCCGTGGGTGCGGACCGACCTCGGACGGCGGCGTTAAGGCTGTTCCCGGCGGTGTTTTTGGCTCAAAATTTATGGGTACGTAGCCTGAAAGATTCTAAACATGTTAGTGATCAAAAGTTTTCAATTTGACTACGAATTAAGGATGAAACTTATTGAACAAGTTAGTGGACAGAAACGCAAACAAACCTTAGTTCAGAGGCAAAGAAAAGTCAGTTCGAATAGGAATTTCAACCAGAAGCGTATTGTGATCAGTGGAGTTAAAGAATTCGAATTCTAACCTGTTTTGGCTTCGGGATTTGGTTGTTCCTTCACGTCGGGAAACTTCGAACGCGTCGTTGGTAGCCGATCCGGTTCAGCTTCGACCTGAGTTTCTGATTTCTTCTTCCTTGTATGATTAAGGACGGTTTGCTTATGTTTTTGTGATGTTTTGGTGCTTGGAAGTTCAATAGGAGAAGAAAGGATGAGTTTTTGGTGATTTTGGGGTGATTTCTGCAGTGTTTCGGTATTGATTTGAGGCTTGGAAGTGTAAAAACGTGGGAAGAAGGTTTGTGGCTGTGTTCTCTGACTTTGGAGGTGTTCTCCTCTGCCCTAGTTCGTTCTTGGGGGGTCCTTTTATAGAAAGAGCATGGTCAAATTGATAGAGCAAGATCTTTATCTAAAAGACTGATTTTGTGCTCTAAGGGAATCTGATTTTTTAGAATATGTTGCAAGCTGATAAAAATTATGAAAATTTAACTGAAGGTAAAGAATGATTTTTAGGAATTTTGAGAGTTGGAATCGGATTAGTTTGATAAATAATCGATTAGATAAAAATCGCACAATATGGAATCTCCCATAATTCATAACTAATTATTGGAAAGTCGAAATAATGAAATTCCAACGGCATTAGTCTCTAAAAATCATCCTCTATCTTGTGTAAAAAGTTCATGACACTTTGTTTTGATTTCGGTATTTTCCAGAGGAGAGAGAAAATTGCAAAAATGATTGAATTTCTCTTTTAAATTTTGGGATAAGGTTCCCAATAAAATAATTTCAGGTTTATGACTGTATGTAGTCATGGTAACCATGTGAAATTTTGGGTATAACAGATTGCCCCCCGTCAACTAGGCTTTGTAATGAAGATGAAAAGACTAGTTGATGCCTGAGTGATACCCCAAAATTTTGGATCTTAAAAGGCCCTATATGCAGATTGCGTCGAGCTATTCTAAGGCGCCGACTACCTATGAGTGAGAATGAGAAGATGTCAAGCGATTCTAAGGCGTTGACTACCTATAAGATGAAGTAATGTCAAGCGATTCGAAGGCGTTGACTACCTAAACGATGAAAATGATGTCAAGCTATTCTAAGGCGCTGACTACCTATAATGAGTGAAATGTGCTTAATGTGATGATGAATTGTATTACCTAGGTGCATCTAGGGACCGGAACCTATTCCGAAGTGTGTGTAAAAGGGTTAAGGACTGAGAGTGCCAAAGGTGGCAGGTGCTAAGGAAGTGGGTAAGACTTATGACAAGCATGAGGGTGAGTTCTTCTACTCAGGTGAGAATTTGTATCTGTAAAGAATCTGCATCTTCGTGGTGAGAATCTGTATCTGAATCTACGGGTGAGAATCTGTATCTCTAAAGAGTCTGTATCTATGGATGAGAATCTGTATCTCTGAAGAACCTGTATCTTCGTGGTGAGAATCTGTATCTCTGAAGAATCTGTATCTCCGGGGCGAGAATCTGTATCTCTGAAGAATCTGTATCTTTGGGGTGAGAATCTGTATCCTTGAAGAATCTGTATCTTCGGGGTGAGAATCTGTATCTCTAAAGAATCTGTATCTTTGGGGTGAGAATCTGTATCTCTGAAGAATCTGTATCTTTAGGGTGAGAATCTGTATCTCTGAAGAATCTGTATCTTCGGGGTGAGAATCTGTATCTCTGAAGAATCTGCATCTTCAGGGTGAGAATCTGTATCTCTGAAGAATCTGTATCTTCGGGGTGAGAATCTGTATCTCTGAAGAATCTGTATCTCCAGGGCGAGAATCTGTATCTCTAGTCTATGATGGGGAGTTTCATGCAGACGGATGCAAGGTAAACTTTATGCAAATGATCATGATGAAAGTTGATTATGAAAGTGCCAAACGTGGCTATGATGATGTGCATGTCAAATTACAATCAAAGTGTATGTAGGAAACTTGTCCAAAACAAGAAATCATTGGAAAATGTGCCAAACATGGCAATGTTAAGGATCAAAAATTGTTCAAAGCAAGACATTGCTAGAAAGTGTGCCAAATGTGGCCATGATGAGGTTTATGAAACCGAAGTGTTTAATGGAAAGTTGTTCAAGACAAGAAATCGTTGAAAGAGGTGCCAAACGTGGTAGTGTTTGAAGAAAACTCTGTTTAGTGAAAAGGAAAGTGAAATTATCATCTCCTAACTATAGACTTCGGACTTGTAATTTATCTCCTACGAGATGAACATGCCGCCGGTGGGGTATGGTGTATGATGTGAAGGTAAGGGCTTATGTGGGCCTGTGGTGTTTGATGTGCAGGTAAGGGCTTATGTGGGCCTATGTAGTGGAGGTGTGGAGGTAAGGGCTTATGTGGCCTGTGGTGTTTGATGTGGTGGTAAGGGCTTATGCTTGTGGTGGGATGGTGGTGCTCAAGCTTTAGGTTTCAATTGGTGTTGTCATGGCAATTGTTGGAACCAACAATTGCCCCCAGTATTTTTCCTTAGGACAATCTGAGCTAGAGTTCATGGCAATTGATCGGAACGATCGATTGCCCCCAGTATTTTCTTTGATTAAACGTGCGAACAAGTCTCATCCTCACAGGGTCGAGGCTTATGCTTTGATGTGGTGCTTCCTATCCTACACTCAACGTGGTTGGTGTTTGCACTCATTTCTCGCTCATGGTCATAACCTCTAGACCATTGAATTTGATATTTGATGGATTTACGCATTTGATCTGTTACTTTCACGTGATTGGACACACAACTATCAAGTCGGAAGTCTTCAGAGCTTATAACGTGGCCATAGGGTGTGATGAAAGACGACAGGATCATGGAGGGATATTTGAGGTATGTGGAGCCTAAATGGGTGACCAAAGCTGCAACTTGCGTCTTCTCTTGGATTCATCTTCCTTGTCTTGAAGTCGTCTGGCTGCTTCATGTTGACGTTGTTTTCGAGCTTCTGGACTTGGACTTTTGAAGTTGTCCTTTACACATTTTCTCTTTTTGTCATTTGGATTTCTTCGAGGCACTTCGGGTTTGCCTTTTTGTTTTATCCTTTATTGACTTTGCCTCCGGGGTTCTTGTGTTTCCCGGTTTTGAGTTATGAGAGTTGTTTTGATGTGAGCTCTCTGGATCCTGTGCCACTTTGGGACCATTTACGGATCACTTCGTCATGCTGATAGCGGCATCGCTTCTTTGGAATGATTAGATTGTTATCTGAGAGTCGGGCTCCTTGCTTCCTTTGGTCACCGGGTCGGTAATTCATCATTGGCTGGGTGATTCTGTGGAGTTCATAATATCAAAAAGGGGATATATGAAAGGCTCAGCGGGGGTGCCTAGGGTTTAATGACAGGGTTTACAAGCTTTTGGCTATGTGGTGCTGTACCTAGGTGCTTCGTCATTCCTGATAGTTGTGTATCCGTTCTTTGTTACTTTTCGCAGGTCTAAGAGTAAATTTACAAATTATCTCCTTCGGTCGGAGTTATGCCATTTACATTTTCCTTTGTATGTGGTCCCACCGGAGTCGTGTAAAAATGACACGCTCGTTCACTCATGGTTTTTCCGCTCAAGACACTCTCGTGAATTTCACTTAGAGACTAGTTCACACGCTTAAACGAAAGATTAAAGATGACGATCCTGAACTCAGATTGCCCCCAGTATTGACCTGAGGTTTATGACAACACTTAAATAGATGCGGATTTTGGAATGCTTCGTGGATATTATGGGATAGTCTATGGTGTGAGGACGGACATGTTCACCCTTTTAGAAACAAAAGACAAGTCATTTTATTTCATAGTCGGGAAATGATTACTCTGTGATCCCTTAAAAAGTAAACAAATTTTTGTGTTTTTGTTTGTTGAATGAATGCACAAAAAATTACGAAAATCGAACTATGCTCTTATTCACGAATGGAAAGATAACATCAAAAGTTGTAATCTAAAATGATAAAGGAAGCTAACTACCATAAAAGTTAGAAGAATGATTGAGAAAAGAAAACTACTAAATCGAGAAAACTTCTGAAATAGTGATGTTGAACAGTCTGATGCCAACGTGTTGAAGACTGGAGCTGTTGACCGTCGGGGCGCCATTGACCATGATTGTCTTCCTTCCAAGCTTTGAGTAGGCCCTGTAAAATGTCTGAACTAGGAATGCCCATGGGTTATGTAGGAAGTAACTGGGCCTGAGTCTTCGCCAAACTGAGAGTGAAGTGCATAGATTAGAGTGATTCCTAGACTGGAACGGACATGTAGGCCTGAATCCAGAAATTGAGCAAACAAGCTGAAAGAAATCACACGGACCGTGAATGGGCCACTGGGCCGAGGGATAATCCTTGAAGTCTAGATTTGTTTGATGCTCTTGTTGGGCCTTGAAGCCGGAAACTGGAATGAATGAATTATGCAAACTATCTTGGATTCAAATGTTTTATGGGCCGAAATTATGGATTGAGAGCGAAGCTCATGGGCTAAAACTATGAATTGGTCTATGGGCTCAAATGGAATGAGTTATGAGTGTGGTACTTGGGCCAGAATGATTGCTCTATATGTGAACTGGAATTTGGGCCGAGTGATTTTGGTTGGGCCTAACAGATGGCACCTAGATCTAAGGTTTTGGGTTAGGGTCATGATAAGAAGTCTACCTAGACTAGAATGAGCCCTTGGGCCGGAATGCGTTTGGGCCTGAAGTAAAGCACATGAGCTGGAATGGTCCCTAAATCACAAATGGGCCTAACTTTCTTCGGGCCAGAGAAGATGGTTGCTAAGCCAAAAAAGATATTATTTTCAGGACTTGTGAGTTATTTCAAGTTCAGGTGGATTTCCTTTTTATGGGCCTAGAACTAATTGGATAATTAAAAATGGGCCAGAAGAGAATTCACCTAAGTCTAGGCTTTTGGGCCGAAGCCTGAACGACTCACATGTTAAACCAAACAGGGCCTCTAGGCCGCAAACAAATAGAGCTGCCAATTCGTGTTGGGCTAGGTTGAGGTAGGAGAAGTTCCTATCAATCTCTAGGCTGGGTAGTGGGCCGATCATACAAGCAAACAAGGCCCACGCAAATTCAACATGTCCTCACTAGACGTTTAAATCAAACCGGGTATGGATCGATCCGGAGAGGTGCTTGGGGCACGGGCCCAGGCCATCACAAAGGAATAGGGCTTGCACGCTATTCTCTTTGGGCTTCCCCACTCTTTTCACATCACCTGAAGGTGTGCGTCTACGGTCGGGTCTTTGACTGACCAAACAAAGGGATAGGTAAGGGCACTGCCAGGAAAACGCTTGGGGCTAAGGCCCAGGTATTATGGGGGTGTGGTTAGACGACACCCTCCTCTTTTCCCCCGATTATTCACATCACCTAAAAGGTGTGAGTCCCTGACAGGGGACCCTAGATGGGTCCCGGGGTGAAACTGGTTTGTGTGGACCCTCGCTCTCATATGATGCAAGGGTGCAAAAATTTAAAGTGCGCACGAAAGTAAACAAACAAAGTAATAAAGCCATAAATAAACAATTTTTCGAGTTAAGCCCTCTTTCTTAAAATTAAACAAGTTAAAATTAAGAATTTGTCCCCAGCAGAGTCGCCAGTCTGTGAGCCTCGATTTTAAATCCTATCCTATGTTGTTAAAGTTGATTAGGATCTAACTGGGTTTTAGGTCAACTTATAACCTAAGATTAATAACTATGTCATATAACAAAAATTATTAAAACCTAAGCCAGCTCACTGGAACCTATTAAGAGTCGCCACCTAATTTTAACCTAGATCAAATTAGGAAAGGAGAGTTCGGGTCCGGGGGCTTGATATTCGACTTAATTAGGGTTCAATTACTTTCATTACCCTTCCTAGGTCGTTTTTCCTCTACTTGGTTTATTTACGGCTTATTACGAGTCGTTTTAACCTAAGTGCGCGAGCTTCTGTTTTTTTTATTTTTTAACATTTTTTGACAGAAAATTAAAGTGGAAATTAAAATACCTAAACTAGGGTTTCGGAGGCAGAATTAGGTCAGGTTTTTATTCCGTCCGTGGCCACGGACCTAATGTCCGAACCCACGGACCCCAGTTAACCTAATTACACAAAAAAGTCAAATTTAAACAGAAACGAGATTTTGAAAAGTCCGGGGCCACGGACAGGACGTCCGTGGGCCGGACATGTTTTATAAAACCCTAACTTTTGAAAATAAAAATATCCCGCCACTGTCCGGGGGCGTCCGGCTTTCGGACAGAGCGTCCGGGACCCCGGACATAGCGTCCGTGGGTGCGGACCGACCTCGGACGGCGGCGTTAAGGCTGTTCCCGGCGGTGTTTTTGGCTCAAAATTTATGGGTACGTAGCCTGAAAGATTCTAAACATGTTAGTGATCAAAAGTTTTCAATTTGACTACGAATTAAGGATGAAACTTATTGAACAAGTTAGTGGACAGAAACGCAAACAAATCTTAGTTCAGAGGCAAAGAAAAGTCAGTTCGAATAGGAATTTCAACCAGAAGCGTATTGTGATCAGTGGAGTTAAAGAATTCGAATTCTAACCTGTTTTGGCTTAGGGATTTGGTTGTTCCTTCACGTCGGGAAACTTCGAACGTGTCGTTGGTAGCCGATCCGGTTCAGCTTCAACCTGAGTTTCTGATTTCTTCTTCCTTGTATGATTAAGGACGGTTTGCTTCTGTTTTTGTGATGTTTTGGTGCTTGGAAGTTCAATAGGAGAAGAAAGGATGAGTTTTTGGTGATTTTGGGGTGATTTCTGCAGTGTTTCGGTATTGATTTGAGGCTTGGAAGTGTAAAAACGTGGGAAGAAGGTTTGTGGCTGTGTTCTCTGACTTTGGAGGTGTTCTCCTCTGCCCTCGTTCGTTCTTGGGGGGTCCTTTTATAGAAAGAGCATGGTCAAATTGATAGAGCAAGATCTTTATCTAAAAGACTGATTTTGTGCTCTAAGGGAATCTGATTTTTTAGAATATGTTGCAAGCTGATAAAAATTATGAAAATTTAACTGAAGGTAAAGAATGATTTTCAGGAATTTTGAGAGTTGGAATCGGATTAGTTTGATAAATAATCGATTAGATAAAAATCGCACAATATGGAATCTCCCATAATTCATAACTAATTATTGGAAAGTCGAAATAACGAAATTCCAACGGCATTAGTCTCTAAAAATCATCCTCTATCTTGTGTTAAAAGTTCATGACACTTTGTTTTGATTTCGGTATTTTCCGGAGGAGAGAGAAAATTGCAAAAATGATTGAATTTCTCTTTTAAATTTTGGGATAAGGTTCCCAATAAAATAATTTCAGGTTTATGACTGTATGTAGTCATGGTAACCATGTGAAAATTTTATTTTAATTTTGGAAACCTTTTAATTTCTATTTTGAGGCTATTTCATGTGTTAATTATTAAAGAAATTAGCTTATAATATGAATTAAAAGCTAAATTTCCAGAATAAATATTATCAGAGAATCATGAATTACCTTTCATAATGACCATGACATTTGGAAGTGTTTGGAGATAATGAACAAGTCATATGAAAAATAGAAAATCCCGAGAATGTCCTTGGAAAATCCTGCATTGGTGCATTTTGACCATTTTGCCCTTTGTAACACGTATGCCTTAGAAACCACTCCGGGGGGTTGAAATTTTGGGTATAACACTGGCCCTCAAAAATATTTTGGTTGCATAACATACCTGAGTCTTATTCAGTGGTTGGATAAGTTGGTTTGGAACACCGCACGAGTAGCACTAGTTCTTGTGAGATCGAAGCTGGAAAACAGTTGTAGGAATTCTGGTTGCACTGCTTGTATGTACAGTTTTGTTTAATGCTTGTCTATTTCTTCACTAAAAAGTTAAGCCTATTAGTATAACTATTTGTCTTTGATTTCACTTGGGGACTTTGGGAATAATTATTGAATGAAAGGAAGGAAGGACAAAGGCAAGGTACTCCTCTAATCGAACTTTTAACCTAGAAAACAGGCCTCGCCCATTTGGTAATTAAGTCCTCGGGGTGCCTCATCACCCATCTACCTACGGTCATCTGATCTGGGATAGAAGACCCAACACTGCTACATGAATGGAGAGAAAATTCTGAGGGATATAAAAGAGAAAGCTAATGCTTGTTTAGAAAGTTGAAGAAATTTATTAATTTCAAATGCAAAGTGCAAAGTCTTTCTTGATTATGAGTACGTGGTGATGAAAGGTAATATGGAATAAGATATTACTTATCACCCCTTTGTCGTCCATGGATTGTGGAAAGTTAATTGGAAAGTAGTCCTTGTGTGAAATTGGAGTCAGGTGGTTTTACTTTGTGTCTTAAGCCTTTGCAAAATACTTCTCAATTCACTGTTTATGAAAACCTGCAAGTGTGGATCATTGTTCTTTATGACTGCTTTTCATTATTAGATCTCCTTGTGCACAGTTCTAAACTGATGACTCCCTTCTGTAGGATTTCAGTATGTTTTTATTTGCTTGAGGGCAAGCAAAGATTACGTGTGAGGAAGTTGATAAGTCAGGAATTTGTCTAAGTTTACTAGACTAATTCATGCTTAATTTTCTACATTATGACATTAACTTTCCTCTTTAATGCTTTAATTACTCTTCATTGTTATATTTGTCTCCAATGATCGATTTCATATGTTTTCAGGATAAAATACTCAACAAAGTGCTTAAATGAAGATTTTAGGGGTTAGAGCAACATGGGAAGTCAAACCAGAGTCAAATACAGATTTTCATTGACCACGGCTGTGCTTTATTGAGGGTCCGGGTTTGCAGCTGGGTTTATAAACCCGGACTACCTCGTCGCAGAACCTTCTGCCCAATTTCAGATGCGGTCCGGGTTTGTGTCCTACTTTGCAAACCCGGACCATCCCAAGGCGAGACCCTTCTGCCTCTTTTTAGACGTGGTCCGGGTTTGCGTCCTACATTGCAAACCCGGACCAATACAAGCGGAGCGCCAGAAGTCGGTTTCGGAAATAACGGAATTGTTGTTTATCTTTAATATCTGTATCATATCTTTTATCCGACGCTTAATTAGAGGAGATTAGAGATAGATTAAAGATAGATTCCTGTGGTTATAAAAGGAGGGGTCAGGCCAACGTGAGAAAGACACTTCGACAGCACACAATTGTCACAATACAGAGATTAGTTTAAGTTGGAGTTTGAGTCTGGTTTGGAGTTTGGAGCAGAGCAGAGTAGAAAGTTCACCACGGAGACTTCTCCAGAAGTCTCAACAGAGTTCCTTCTTGTTCTCTATAATTACTCATACAGTTTTGCTTATTGTAAACATGTCAATGGCTGAGTAGTGTCCTTTAGATTTCGGTTTGCTATGTATCCCTAAATTGACTATTCCTGTTCCTTTGTGATTTAATGCAATTTGATTGAGTAAAGTTATTTTCCTTGCTTAATTTCTTTAATCTTTATAATTTGGCCAATTATAAGGATTAGTATTTTGTTAGCTTATATGTGACGACTGCGGCTTTCAATTGAATACAGGAAAATAACCGGTTAGTCTAGAGACGGTAATTCCTCTAAATTGCTAATTGACCAATAAACTTGACTGTTCTTTAGGCGGTTAGTAAACAGTGGGTTTGTAACAAGAGTTAAAATTCAATCTTTGCTAACTAGTATTTGCTAAGCGAGAGACCGGAGGTAAATTATCTTTGTTCTAGGGTTTTACTCAGAATTATCTTATAAATCACTTAGGGATAGGAATCACAGATTTAGGGTGTAGTAGTAAACCGGGATCTCCTTTCCAAATCAGTTTCACAACATTTATTTTCCTTCTTGTTATTGTTTGCATTTTGTTTACAGTTTCTAATTATCATCGAATCAAACCCCAATTTCCTGTTTTAATTTGTTTAATAAAGATTTAAACTAGTCACATCGCCTCCTCTGGTTCGATACTTAAGGAATTCTCTCTATTAAAACTTGCTAGAATTGACCGGTACACTTGCCGTTACGTTTTACCCCAACACACCTCGTTAGCAAGCAGGTCACAAGAAGAACTGTACCGTTCATCGTTGGTCGTTCGGTTGCTTACTCTTCTTTGGAGTCCAAATTCTCAAACCCTAAAACATTCATTCAATTTTAGGTTGTTAATTACTTTTCCAATAAAACTAACTTACTTAACTCACTTAGTCACTAATGATCCCCATCTAACACCACTTAAGTTCTTATAAACTTAATCTTAAGTGAATCACTTCTCCTCATAACTTATACTTATTCACCCACTTAATTATCATTGTTACCCACCAAACATGTCTTAAACAACCTTATATCATCATTACATATCAATCCCCACCATTGGATATCATTTCCTAACCTTAAACAAAGTTTTTGGTCAAAACAGCACTGCGTCCGAACTTGTGTCCGAGCTTACCAAGTTCGGACGCAAGTCGAGACTCAAAAGGGTGCAACCAGATGTGTGTCCCAACATGTGTCCGAACTTCCCTAAGTTC
Source organism: Limonium bicolor (assembly GCA_023374045.1). Classification (NCBI taxonomy): domain Eukaryota; kingdom Viridiplantae; phylum Streptophyta; class Magnoliopsida; order Caryophyllales; family Plumbaginaceae; genus Limonium; species Limonium bicolor. The sequence continues at coordinate 11,348,285 of CM041780.1, forward strand.
GGACATAGGTAGAGGAAAAATCAAAGGAAAAATTTCAAGTGTCGGACGGTAGTTCGGACTCTAGTTGAGACTCAAAAATTCTAATCGCAACAGGGAATGTCCGAGCTTCCAAATTCGGACGGAAGTTCGGACAGGCCAGAATATTCATCTTCTACACCCTTAAACACTTATCTTCTTTCTTGCAAAAATGCCCATCTCTTCCACAAGTGTCCCATTATGTCTTAATACCATACAGGCACTTAAACTCACCTTAGAACATCCTTTAAAACCTCCTTAACCATTTTCTCAATCCTTACAAGAATTTCTAACATTTGTTACTTATTTCCTTATTTTTCCAACATGTAATTTTTGTCTAAAACTCTAACTATCCAAAGTGTTTCCTTCCCAATCAATATAACTCCTCCTTAACATCATTACATTCCATCTTTGCTTTGTTAAACCTTCCAAGGTCATCTTGCATGTCCATGCACAATTTCTCTTCTTTTCATTTGTTACTCATCACTCCTAAACTCTTGAGCTTACTTATACATTGCTTTCCATTACCTTAACACCTTGACATGGTTCTTCATTTACCCTGACCATGTAACACCCTCCTTAGACATTTCCACCTTTTTTATGCATCTTATTCACCACCCTCATGATCATACGCTCTTTTACATTCCTAGTCATTTTCCTTGACATTTGACAACATTCTCCCACACCTTTCTCTTCCATCACCTAAGTCCACTCATTAACATCTAAACTAAACCTCATTAGTCCACTACTAGCATCATCACACTTACACAAGCTATCCAAACTCCTCATTGTTTTATTCTCTAGTTCATACCTAAATCACCTTAAAGCATTATACACCTTTCCATCCAAATCTTTGCTCAAGTCTTAGCATTCCTCATCACATGATTTCGGTGTGTTTAATACACCCACCTAGCCTCTAGATCCTCCTAGAAAACTCTAGGCCATTCTAAGCCTCAAGAACTCCTTAATTAACTCATTTCCACTCTAGTTCCTTCTAATGACTCCTAGTGAATCCTAGGTCATATCAACTCACCACCACCACCTAAACACTTAGTTTTCTACTCAAATTTTGCCATAGCTCCTCTAGTATATTCTCATGCCCAAATGCATTGTTTTTCTCACACAATAATCTCACACACACCAAGTCCTTTCTCATCTTATTTTCTCACCCAAATCAACTCATTCACAACAAACTCAATATAGTGTAATAATCTTAAACTGCATAGCACTAAGGCTCTTAAATGACATGGCTCTTAGGCCCTTACATGACTTAAACTTAAACACTGAATTTCCCACATATAAAAGCTTCCAACCTGCAAATACACACAACAATGCTCCCATAGAAATATAAGTGTTCTCTTAATTCACCTTATACTTATCTTACTAACTTATTTCCATTGGATCCTTAATCACAAGTTCATAAGCTTGTTTAAACCCTTTTTCCTAGGTTATATAACCCATTGCATAATGTAAGCTCTAAGCCACATTGGTATTCATCTAAAACTCATTCCTTAAACCTTAAACCACCATTAGGTAAGTAATTTACCTTGTTTTCTCAAGCTTATCTTATCTTCCTCCTTAGACCTTCTTCTTGAATGAATATCGGCCACCACTTAAACTTCCTTTGCCAATGTTCTAACCAATATTCAATGACTCACATGAGTACTAAACAATACACTAACCTCAAGGAATTAAAACCTAGGTTAAAAGTGTGTTCTAAGGTATAAAAGTGGATGATTACCTTTGAAGTCTCAAGGTAGACTTGGGCATTGAATGAAAGAGGACCTCCACTAGTCCTTGGTGAATAAAACAAGCTAGAACAAGGCATAAAAACATAGCCCCATGAGTAGTAAAATTTCGGCCATGTAGAAGAAATGATGGAAACATGGTTTTTCTTACATTTTCCTTACCTTAAATGAATGGAGAACCAAATGGGCTCTTCAAACTTGATTTTCCTCCATCAATGGAGTTTCCTCTTGGCACCAAAATGGAGCTTTGAGGGATTTGAAAAGATAGAAAGATAGGTCTTGGCCTAACTAAGAGAAATATATACTTAGTTTTTGATTTGGAGCAAAGATGAACACTTGGTGAGCATTTGAAGGTGGAGCACCCATGGATGGAGCTCTCTCGGTTTTGGAGCAAGAGAAGGGAAGAAGAAACCGTGGGAAGAAGAGAAATGAATAGAGAGAAGAAGAAAAGTAGGCTAATATAAGATATTTGATTTATAAAAGCAAATAGTAACTCCTTTTACTTATCTCTTCTTTTCTTCCTTATTTGATGAAGTCTATGGTGACTCATCCCTTAGAAAACTGCCCCCCTCTTAAATAAGGCTAGTCATGGTCTTTGTTGACCAACTAATTAGCTTATATTGATTAAAACTTAAACTAGTCACTATTTGGCACTATTCACTAATTAGTGCACATATTTCTGAAATTTTTGATTTCCCATTGATTTAGGCTTCCTAATGTGATACTAATTAGTACACATGTTGATTAAGATGTAATCATGGGCATTTAGCCACTCAAAACTCAATTCTAAGACAATTTCAAAAATGTGCTTTAAGACTCCTTAAAGCACATTTTGTGTTTTAACTTGCTTTCAAGCATGGTTTTCTTTGGTAATTGGTTTAAAATGACCATTAGGATATTACTAAGGTCTTAGCATGATATTTGGGTGCTCACCCAATTCTCTCCAAGCTTAGAGCACGTTTTTGCCCAAATTGCCCTTAAGGCATTTTCTTGTGTTTTCCTTGGTTTAAATTGTCTACCAATCTCTCTAAGGCATATTTTAGCCTTAATACATCATATATTGGTGTTTACTTAACATACTTAGGTTTGGGGTATTTCAATCTACCCCCCTTAAAAGAACTTTGTCCCCAAAGTTCCCATGCATCATATCTTATTAGTACACATGTCTTATCTCATTCCATAGATCATATAGATCATACTTATGTATACTTAAACTCATTGGATCATTAGATCCGCCATATTCTTATACTTAATTATCACACAACATGCTTAAGCATGTATAGCACTCAAAATTCTCTTTGTTTCTTTTGATGCTTAAAACATTCACATAATTTCCAACGTATTCTCCCATGTCACCGGTTCGTAGACAATGGCTCATTCGTCCTCGTCACCATGGGCCAGAATACAAAACACTCTGCTCTCCCCATGTTACCGGCCCGAAGACAAAGGCTCGTGCGTCCTCGACTTCATGGGCGAGACTCAGTAAAAAGGTAATCCTTTTTACGAGGTCATGTGAGGAATAATTCCTCTAATTAAAAATACAAGCAACTCCAATTTTGTTTTATACTAGCGCCTCTATCCTTAGCGTGATTTAATTGTGACCACTAGTAGGGAGTTTCAGGAATCATCCAACCCTGATGGGATCAGCATCAGTGTAGAACTATCCTTCCACCCTAATTTGTGTTCGGTTTCCCTTGATCCCTAGAAAATCAAGTTCCACCTCCCATGTCATTTTCAAACATCCAAATAATTCACTCATGTCCAATTTTCTATCTTTTTTTTTGTTCCTCTAATCGTAATCAATACATCTCCAAGGTGTGGACTCAGTCCATCAAACATTCCCAATTCATCTCTTAGTAATTACCTCAAGACTTAAATTCCTACTAAGTTCTATAACCGTCTCATGCCAATTCGCACCGTCTCATATCTCATAGCATTACTATCTTCTTCCTCATATTCATATCAAATAGTATCCAATAGTGTTATCTTATTCTTGTCTCACACATAGTCTCATATCGACTTATACCTCATATGTTTCTTTTTCCTTAAATCTCCTTAATCCTCTTCCTTAATTCTCTTAACTTGTACTCACACCGGAGTTAACAAGATAGGTACTTAATATGTATGGTATTCACATCTTCTGTGCGCAATAACCATAATTTATCTCAAAATGTTTATGTAAAACATATTCTCAAATTCTTTTGTGCTATGCACACCGTAGTTTATGTACTCAGTACACAAACATACGCTAGCGGTTTTCGCTCTACCCCCCTTAAAATGGATTACGCCCACGTAATCAGCATTATATCATCCTTGAACATAAGTTCAAGATGTCTAATTCTCACCAAGCATTCTAGCTTCCATGTCATCTATCTCACTTATAATTCGATCAGAGGGTCATAACTATGCTAATGACTTAGTCTCTGAATCGAGGATTCTTACGGTACTTATACCGTTTCCTTAACTTAGTTTGGTCTAATCTCAAAGGTAGTGATCTGCTAGCTTCCGCTGCACAACTCTGATGGTCTTAGGCTTAACTGTCTCGTTTATCCTTTTACAGTATTGTATATTTTCCTCCCGCGTGCTTATGGTTTAGCACTAAAGGTCCCTCAATGGTCACATGTTGTATTTTTATATACACGGCCTTGATGAGTTGTAGCTCGCCTATCCAGTCTTCCCGGAGATCTAATGTTTGTATTCTTAGTGTTTCCTCAAGTGTCTAAATCGTTCTTTTCATCTGACCTTTGGTCTGAGGATGATTTTTAATCTGAAACCACTGTTTAGTGCGTATTGCGCTTTACAGTTTAATCTCTTACATCTTAAGACATGTCCAATGTCTGTACTTAACAATCCGTGTTCTTCGCATTTCATAGTACTTAATTATTTGTTCTCTAATTCCTTTATGTTGTTAGTTCAACTGAATTTTTCTCTTCGACTGTTTGTGGTAATGGCTGCTCTTGTCTAATCTTGTGTCGTTGTCTGTGGTACGGAGTCGACTACTTCCCGTGTTCCTTACACCACTCGTCTACATGCATGGGGTACCTTACTGGTACATTACTACTTACCAACTAACTAAAAAATGAGCATGTTAGGCTTGCAAGCCCCTGTGGGGTGCAGTCGTCCCACGTCTCGTTTTAGTAAACTCATAGTGTCCGTCACACGTTTAGCTATCGCTAATTATGAAGTATTCTGTTGTCGATCTCCTCTTTCATCGTTCCATAATAACATTTATTGTTCTTCTTGAACTTAATCAATGGAAATTTATTTATTGTGTTCTTGGTATTGTATGCGCTAGTTCTTTCTGCATCCCGTACTGATTCGGTCTCTTAGTGACTGAGGTCTCTTTCCATCGAGCCTCTTATCTTCAATATCTTCTTTCTCATATTTGTTCTACTAGGAATGCACTTCCAGTTCCTTAAGGAATGGGTAGTGTGCTCCCTGTGAAATCTTACCTCACCAGGTCTAGACTACTGGCATGAATGCGCAGTTTGTCTACCATCTTATGTCCTTACTTATATCGTTCTTAGCTCATAGATCTAATTGCTTCAGTGTCAATATTTGACAGCTCACTCATAACGGTCGCTTTACCGCGCACCATGACTTAATCCCCTTATGCAAATATTGTTCTCACGACATCTGCTACCGTGGTTGTTTGCCTTATTCTACTGCCCATTGATGGTGCAGTTACTCAATCATTTTCGTTAATATCTTATCTTATACTCAATCCCTTCTTGGCGTAACCACACTAGGTTTTCTAATTTTGGTATATGGCGGTTGTCGTACCATGGTGTAATTTTTGTTATCTCTTAATATGAAGGTGTTTTATCCTTTATGATATTTACCATGTAATTTAACCGGTTACTGAGAACCATGTTGAATCAAGCTCTTCTGAGCGTTGGTCACTTGACGTGCCATTCTGTGCACTCACTATGTTATCTCTAATGATTACTGATTTAAATCCTGGGTGTTGGATATGAGGTCTGTCTCTGCAGCCTTCCTTATTACTCAAGTATCTGGTATGTTCTAAGGTAATCTCAAGGTTTACAGTTTTCATTCTCTAACGAAGTGTTTACATCACATAAGTGAAAGCCCTTTTGAGGGGTGTATTCCCACTCTTGGCTCCACAACAGGAGAGGTATCCCCACCCTAAAAGGCATGGTTCGTTCTCGCCCCTACCAAGGTGCTATCTCATTATTCTCATGGTGCCTTTTCCTGGCAATATTTTCGTCAACCTAAGTTATAGGTTTGGTAACCATTCTTATCTATGAATTTAGTTCCTTCGTGGCTTAAATAAGCTCTCTTACAACTTACTGCACCTCGGGCTTCTGTGGTTAACATCTTTGGCTCGTAGGCTCTTAGTGCTTAATGCCTTAGTCCATTACCTGTACTCTTACTCATCGTAGGGTATTCTCATAAGTTTCTGGTCTTTTGAACACTATCCACCGTTAGGTTACATACTAAATGTAGTATCGGATTCCATGGTAAGTTGCTGCATCCTGCTTCCTGCTATGGAAGTTTATTCAGGTGATCTGAGGTCACTTAGTGTCTTTGACAATACTGTCATTTTACTAGACTTATGTCTTTTAGCAATTACGGATTAGTTCGTATTAGGCATCTGCCTTGCGGTGTCTAAGTCGGAAATCATCCTGTCATCTTTTGTTCCATCTCAACGCTTCGTTCAACTTCCGTTGACTACGCCACCTTGATGATCACTCATACTTGGGTGTTAATGAGTTAGACGAACAGTATTAGCTGTCATTCATCAGTTATTTGGCTCGACTATACCCGCTCTGTGTGGGTAGTCCTCTGAGCTTCCCTCTGTCGGAATTGTATATCTTTAATCCTTAGTAGGTTATAGCTTACGTTCGTTTCTTCATTTCTTGTTTCCGGGGTTTACTAACATATTCAACGAAGATTGTTGTTATTGGTATTCTTAATGGTCATCTTGGGAGTTCTATCCCGCTCTTCTTGGAAGACGTTATGTCAACGGTCTCAATGGTATCTTATTATACATTTCTTGTATGTTGTTGCTTACGTAGTGTTTTGCTCGCATTATTGAGCGATCTCTTATGTTCTTCTCTTTGAGATCCGGGTTTAGTGTTCTTATCGTGCTGTCGGTATTGTTGTTGTAGTAGGTTGTACTGTTGCTCATATTTATATCGTTTAGTATTGTCCAAGTTCAGCTCCCTGCTGACTGGTGTATCCACACATCTCATCATGATCAGGCCGTCAGGCCCTTCCAAGGTCTCATTCTCCCGCGTAGCTTAACCGTGGTAGCACTTGCTATGGCAAGTGCGCCATGCAAGATGAGCTTCCGGTACCATGTGCGTTGGTAGTGGTACTTCCACCTAGTTTCCATATCTTTGGTAGTCCCCGGGACCCCTTCGACGTTCTCTTATTTAGGATAACTAGCCATCCGGCAGTTTCCTGGTTATTTTGACCATATCGTCACTTATCCGGGCGTTCCTCTTTTTGAGGGAACCCCTTATTATTTTATTATGTCTTAATCCTCGCTCCCGTTCCCACATTTTGTCGTGGTTACTAAGTAATGATCCCACTTTAGGTACTACATTGTAGTCCTATTCTTGCGTACAGTTGTATGAGTTTCTACCGTCGTCTGCGTTACGTCGGCCAGGTTTGCAACCTTCTTCATTGTATGGGGTTTGGAGTTCCCGTTTCTAACTGGACTTTCCAGTAATCTCAATCCTCATGCTTTGTATTATCCCTTTGTCATGCTCATTCGGACCACTGTCCGATACTCATGTCGCTTATTCTTTTCTTATCCATTGCACTAGTAGTGCTTTCCTTATCATTGGTATGGCGGGTTATTTCGACTGCGTAGCATGTCGACCCATGTTGTCGGTAATTACCGTTCCCTTATTGATAGAATTCTATAGGTAGCGCCCGTTTCTGTCTCTGTGCGCTCCATTAAAAATCTCCAAGTTCTCCGTAACTGTTGTGCAACAAGATGTTTCTTGTATTGCTTACTGTTAGCTAACCGCCAGATCGGGTTTCCCCGAGTAAGAGAAGGCTTTCTTCTCTCTGGCGTTTGTTCCACATATTCAGGGTTAGGGATGTGGAGGGCGGGTCTAGGTACTATGGATATCCGGTAAACACCGGGAAGTCCTGACTAACGCACCTCTCACTCTATCTCTCAACCCTTAACCCATAACTCAATCTCAACCTCAATATTCTCCTAAGTTCGGTAATTCTTGTCTTCAGAGCGTAACTACGCTCTGATACCACTTTTTGTAACACCCCATCTCAATCCAAATGTGGTTTCGCAACTTAACAACATACATATACATGTCACAGCGGAATTCAATACACTCCAGGACCTTGCCACGGTCTGACTGACAGAATATACCGAACATTAGTACATACAAACCATAACCAAATACATATCCTTCTTACAATCCCCTCACATCCTATACATCTTACTAACTCAATTTGCCATACGAGTGTACATGCACAACTCGTAAGCCACACTTAACCCGTAACGCTTGTACCCCTTCTTACTCTCGCGACGGCCGCCTCCTGACGTTCACCTGTGTAGTAAAAACAGCCCCCAAAGGGGGTCAGCACGAATGCTGGTACGATCCTCTCATGGCCCCCAAGATAACGTGGCTACGACGACTAATTGTCGATAGCATGGAGGTTGATTAGATGCACAACATAATAGAAAGTGCAATAAACAACAAACCAATTATGAACAATCAAAGTTCAAACATAACGAACGACTTAAATGCGTTCCCTTAATTAGAGAGTTAATTATCTAACTCCTTAAATTATATTTCCCCTTAATCTTAGTCCATCCTTATCTCACCTCAATCTTAGTCTTATCTTAATCTTAGAAACAACCATCCTTTAATAAGGAATGGATGTAGCTTATCTTAGTCTTAATAATACAAACCACCCTTTAATAAGGAATGGTTGTAGCTTAATTTCAAACCTGGGATTTAGGTGATCCCACCGCACCATCTTAATGCCACCTACCCTGGACGGGAGTCCAGTGTAGCTGAGCCGGCAACCGGCCCTAGGCTACAAGTCTGAAGACAAGTCCTTAAGCGGAAGTCGAATCTGCTATAGATACCGACCCCCTTTTCCTTAGCATGCATGACCGGAGTCAGTCCCGGGTTTCCTCACTCAAGTTCTAGTTAGTAGTAGTCACAAGACCATGTTTGTTGGTTAACCTCTTCCGGTTTATATCAAACTCACATTAGGGAGCGTTCCTTAGTCTCACTCAATTCCTTACTAAACGTTGGTTAGTAAGTTCTCGCGGTATGTTGTGTTAGTTTTCAAACATCACACAATAATACAATAAACATAATATTCCAGTTGCATGCTTTATCTTGTTTAGTGAGCACACAAAAACAAATAGCACACAAGCCGAGGGACACCTCGTTAGCAAGCAGGTCACAAGAAGAACTGTACCGTTCACCGTTGGTCGTTCGGTTGCTTACTCTTCTTTGGAGTCCAAATTCTCAAACCCTAAAACATTCATTCAATTTTAGGTTGTTAATTACTTTTCCAATAAAACTAACTTACTTAACTCACTTAGTCACTAATGATCCCCATCTAACACCACATAAGTTCTTATAAACTTAATCTTAAGTGAATCACTTCTCCTCATAACTTATACTTAGTCACCCACTTAATTATCATTGTTACCCACCAAACATGTCTTAAACAACCTTATATCATCATTACATATCAATCCCCACCATTGGATATCATTTCCTAACCTTAAACAAAGTTTTTGGTCAAAACAGCACCGCGTCCGAACTTGTGTCCGAGCTTACCAAGTTCGGACGCAAGTCGAGACTCAAAAGGGTGCAACCAGATGTGTGTCTGAACATGTGTCCGAACTTCCCTAAGTTCGGACATAGGTCGAGGAAAAATCAAAGGAAAAATTTCAAGTGTCCGAACATCTAAGTCCGGACGGTAGTTCGGACTCTAGTCGAGACTCAAAAATTCTAATCGCAACAGGGCATGTCCGAGCTTCCAAATTCGGACGGAAGTTCGGACAGGCCAGAATATTCATCTTCTGCACCATTAAACACTTATCTCCTTTCTTGCAAAAATGCCCATCTCTTCCACAAGTGTCCCATTATGTCTTAATACCATATAGGCACTTAAACTCACCTTAGAACATCCTTTAAAACCTCCTTAACCATTTTCTCAATCCTTACAAGAATTTCTAACACTTGTTACTTATTTCCTTATTTTTCCAACATGTAATTTTTGTCTAAAACTCTAACTATCCAAAGTGTTTCCTTCCCAATCAATATAACTCCTTCTTAACATCATTACATTCCATCTTTGCTTTGTTAAACCTTCCAAGGTCATCTTGCATGTCCATGCACAATTTCTCTTCTTTTCATTTGTTACTCATCACTCCTAAACTCTTGAGCTTACTTATACATTGTTTTCCATTACCTTAACACCTTGACATGGTTCTTAATTTACCCTGACCATGTAACACCCTCCTTAGACATTTCCACCACTTTTATGCATCTTATTCACCACCCTCATGATCATACGCTCTTTTACATTCCTAGTCATTTTCCTTGACATTTGACAACATTCTCCCACACCTTTCTCTTCCATCACCTAAGTCCACTCATTAACATCTAAACTAAACCTCATTAGTCCACTACTAGCATCATCACACTTACACAAGCTATCCAAACTCCTCATTGTTTTATTCTCTAGTTCATACCTAAATCACCTTAAAGCATTATACACCTTTCCATCCAAATCTTTGCTCAAGTCTTAGCATTCCTCATCACATGATTTCGGTGTGTTTAATACACCCACCTAGCCTCTAATTCCTCCTAGACAACTCTAGGCCATTCTAAGCCTCAAGAACTCCTTAATTAACTCATTTCCCCTCTAGTTCCTTCTAATGACTCCTAGTGAATCCTAGGTCATATCAACTCACCACCACCACCTAAACACTTAGTTTTCTACTTAAATTTTGCCATAGCTCCTCTAGTATATTCTCATGCCCAAATGCATTGTTTTACTCACACAATAATCTCACACACACCAAGTCCTTTCTCATCTTATTTTCTCACCCAAATCAACTCATTCACAACAAACTCAATATAGTGCAATAATCTTAAATTGCATAGCACTAAGGCTCTTAAATGACATGGCTCTTAGGCCCTTAAATGACTTAAACTTAAACACTGAATTTCCCACATATAAAAGCTTCCAACCTGCAAATACACACAACAATGCTCCCATAGCAATATAAGTGTTCTCTTAATTCACCTTATACTTATCTTACTAACTTATTTCCATTGGCTCCTTAATCACAAGTTCATAAGCTTGTTTAAACCCTTTTTCCTAGGTTATATAACCCATTGCATAATGTAAGCTCTAAGCCACATTGGTATTCATCTAAAACTCATTCCTTAAACCTTAAACCACCATTAGGTAAGTAATTTACCTTGTTTTCTCAAGCTTATCTTATCTTCCTCCTTAGACCTTCTTCTTGAATGAATATCGGCCACCACTTAAACTTCCTTTGCCAATGTTCTAACCATTATTCAATGACTCACATGAGTACTAAACAATACACTAACCTCAAGGAATGAAAACCTAGGTTAAATGTGTGTTCTAAGGTATAAAAGTGGATGATTACCTTTGAAGTCTCAAGGTAGACTTGGGCATTGAATGAAAGAGGACCTCCACTAGTCCTTGGTGAATAAAACAAGCTAGAACAAGGCATAAAAACATAGCCCCATGAGTAGTAAATTTTCGGCCATGTAGAAGAAATGATGGAAACATGGTTTTTCTTACATTTTCCTTACCTTGAATGAATGGAGAACCAAATGGGCTCTTCAAACTTGATTTTCCTCCATCAATGGAGTTTCCTCTTGGCACCAAAATGGAGCTTTGAAGGATTTGAAAAGATAGAAAGATAGGTCTTGGCCTAACTAAGAGAAATCTATACTTAGTTTTTGATTTGGAGCAAAGATGAACACTTGGTGAGCATTTGAAGGTGGAGCACCCATGGATGGAGCTCTCTTGGTTTTGGAGCAAGAGAAGGGAAGAAGAAACCGTGGGAAGAAGAGAAATGAAGAGAGAGAAGAAGAAAAGTAGGCTAATATAAGATATTTGCTTTATAAAAGCAAATAGTAACTCCTTTTACTTATCTCTTCTTTTCTTCCTTATTTGATGAAGTCTATGGTGACTCATCCCTTAGAAAACCTCCCACCCTCTTAAATAAGGCTAGTCATGGTCTTTGTTGACCAACTAATTAGCTTATATTGTTTAAAACTTAAACTAGTCACTATTTGGCACTATTCACTAATTAGTGCACATATTTCTGAAATTTTTGATTTCCCATTGATTTAGGCTTCCTAATGTGATACTAATTAGTACACATGTTGATTAAGATGTAATAATGGGCATTTAGCCACTCAAAACTCAATTCTAAGACAATTTCTCAAAAATGTGCTTTAAGACTCCTTAAAGCACATTTTGTGTTTTAACTTGTTTTCAAGCTTGGTTTTCTTTGGCAATTGGTTTAAAAATGACCATTACGATATTACTAAGGTCTTAGCATGATATTTGGGTGCTCACACAAGTCTCTCCAAGCTTAGAGTACGTTTTTGCCCAAATTGCCCTTAAGGCATTTTCTTGTGTTTTCCTTGGTTTAAATTGTCTACCAATCTCTCCAAGGCATATTTTAGCCTTACTACATCATATATTGGTGTTTACTTAACATACTTAGGTTTGGGGTATTTCAGATATTTTTGGTTGCCATACATGCTAAGACATGTTGTGTGGTATGTGTAATAAATATTATTTTGACCTTGAGTTCCAAAAGTATATGTTATCAAGACCTATGGGTCTAAATGTTGTCATGTTACCCAGACCCAAGAGTCTAAGGGTTGTTATGTATGTGCAAATGTTGTTAAGATACCCGGACCATTGAGTCCGAGGTTATCATGTGAGTATGTTATGTTATGTATGGATGTGAATATGTTGCCCAGCCGTCAAGTCCGAGGTTGTGATGTAAAGTACGTTTGGTGATGGAAGTTCTATTTTGTGAGTTATCCCCATGTTCTAATCCAATGATGTGTGGGAAGTGTGAACTTCGAGGACGAAGTTCTTTTAAGGGGGGTAGAATGAAATACCCCAAACCTTGATATGTTGTCTAAACATTAAAATATGGTATGTAAAGGCTAAAAAGTGCCTTAAAAACATCAGTGGACAATTTAAACCGTAGTAAAACACAATAAAGCACTAAGATACAGCTTGAGCAAAAACATGCTCTAAGCTTGGAGTGAACTTGGTTGGGACCCAAAGGACCTACCAAGACTTGGTGATATTCAATTATGATTTAATAAGGCTAAATAAGTCCTTAGGTAACCTTGGTAGACGATCAAACCAAACAAAACACAAATAGATACCTTAAAGTCAATATGGGCAAAAATGTGCTCTAAGCTTGGGATAAATTTGTATAAGACCTAAAGGTCATATCTATACCTTAATTATATGTTAATGAACATATAAAATTAATTACTAAAGAAAACCAAGCTTGAAAACAAGTTAAAATACAAAATGTGCTTTAAGGAGTCTTAAAGCACATTTTTGAAAAATAGCCTTGTAAATGAGTTTTGAATGGCTAAATGTCCATCATTACTCTTTAATTAACATGTGTAATACTTAGTATCACATTTGGAAGTTTAAATCAATGGGAAATAAAAAAATTCACAAGAATATGCCTTATTTTTGTGAATAGTAACAAAAAATGCTAGTTTATGACATAAGTCAATATAAGTAAGTTAATTGGTCAACAAAGACCATGAATTGGCCTAAAACACTAAGGGGCCGGTTTTTCATGTGTGACTCACCACACTTGACCAATCAAATAAACAAGGAAAAGATATAAAGCAAAAGTTACTATTTACTTTAGCATAAATATCTCCAAAAGCAACCTTCCTTCTCATTTTCTTCTTTCCTTCTTCATTTCACATGGTCTCCAATCCTCTTCTCCCTTCTCCTTCGGTAATGCTACAGCTCATGCACCATCTTCATGCTTTGAACCCTTGTATCTCCTAGCTCCCTTTGCCAAATAAAAAACAAAGACCACCATTCTTCTAGTTGGAGCAAGCTCTACACTTCTATCTTTTAAAATCTTCAAGAACCTCATTTCGGTGCCATGAAGATTCACAATTGTTGGAGCTTGAGCTCACCTTTTCATGCCTTGTCATTCTCCTTTGCTTCAAGGTAAGGAAAATCAAAGAAAAACAACATTTCCTTTTGTTTTTGTGTGTGACCGAAAATCACCTCTTATGGTGCCTTCATCTTGCCTTGTTCTAGCTTCATTCCAACTATTTAAGGACTTGGTGGAGTCCTCTCTTGATGCTTAATCATGCTCTCTTTTGTTTCCAAGGTAAAACAACTATCCTAATGTGTAAAGATAATGTATATATAACCTAGGGTTTACAATGAGTTTAAGCATGAAGCTTGAATACTCATTACCTTGCTTGTACATTGATTAGAAGTTTGACAAGCAATCAAAGCCTTGCCGGTTTTCTATCAAAGAAGGAGCAAGGGGTGTCAATGAAAAACTTGTGAAGGAAAAGAGGTAAACAAACTATCTAAATGTAGTTTAAATGCCAAGGAAAAATGAGCTTGATTTGCTTAATAAAATACCTAAGGAGCCAATAGCAAATGACCTAGTAAAATGCTCTCAAGGATTTTATTAAGGGCATATGTATTGTTGGGTGTATTTGCAGGTCAAAGGCAATATATACATGTGGAAATTCAGTGTTTATGGTTTATGTTATTTAAGGGCCTAAGAGCCATGTTATTTAAGGGCCTAAGTGCCAAGCAATTTGATTATGCACTATATTGTGATGTAGTGTAAATTTGGTGAAGCTTTGTGTGTCAGAAGGTTCTTGATGGATTTAGGTGTTCTTGAATGTTTAATGGTGAAAACTATGTGTTTTGGAGTGTTGATGTGCTATGAGAACCCATGGCAGAATTTGGAAAATGTATAAGAAGTTCTAAGTGTTTTAAATGAGTTTTGGTGAACTAGGAAGTATTAAAAATGAACAAGTGTTTTACTAGGGAAGAAAACATTTATTAAGGTGTTATATAGTGCTACGAGGATTTAGGCACAATCTTGAAGTTCTAGAAATCCAATGGGTGTTTTTGGGGATGTAATAAAGTCTTGGAGGAGTTTGTTTTAGGTTTAGGTAATGTTGATGAATAAGGAATGAATGATGTTTAAGTAAGGATATAAGAAGGTGTGAACAAGGAAATTTAGTTAGTAAGAAAAGATGCTTGGGAGATGATGTTAAGGTGTAGAGGAAACATCTTGGTATAGTGGTCATTATAGGTGAAATACCACTTAGGAAACCAAAAGAGAAATGTTACAAGTGTTGAGAGACTTGTAAGTAAATGAGTGAGTGTTTAAGGACATTAGAAGTAAGCTTGTACATGCATTTGGAGGATGTTATGTGAAGGTCTATGTGTGCTAAATGATGTTAAAGCATACTAGGATATGTAAGGTGAAGTTTGGAGTCAAATGGGAATTTAGAAACAAAGGTCTGGAGCCGACCGACCTTAGGGACCGGACCTGCAAGGTCGGTCGAGCTCAATTTACACTACCGGGAAGAGTTTCTGGAGTGGACCGACCTTGGGGACCGGACTTGCAAGGTCGGTCGGGCTTGTATTTTAGGACCGAACTTGCCAAGATCGGTCCGGCCTGATTTTTCAAAGGGGAAAAACTCTCGGGAATAGACCGACCTTGTGGACCGAACTTGCAAGGTCGGCCAGAGTAGAATTTTTGACGGTAATGAGTTCTGGAATGGACCGACCTTGTGTAAGGTCGGTCGGTGAGGTCGGTCGGACCAAAAACATTGTTTAAGGTTATAGGATGATGGGGGTTATTAAGTAATGATGTTATAAGATTGTTAAGGACATGTTAAGTGAGTTATTATGACAATTTAGTGGGGGAAAGTTGTATTAAAATGAAAAAGTAAAACAAGTTAAAATGTGAAGTTATTTAACTAGTTAACGGGGATAAGTTATGAGCATTAGTGAAATACCCGGGAAATGCAGGTTAGGAATGATATAGTATATAGTTTGATTTATGAGGCTGAGGTTAGTATTAGGTTGGCCCAGAGAATTAAATGACAACTACTTCCAATTTAATCCTTCTCCTTAAAAGTGTTTACAACTATTCATAACGTTTTGGCCTTATTCGGTTTTAGATATATATTGCGGATGTCATACTATATGGATAGTACGTTATCCTCTTAACCTCGTTTTATTTATTTATGCTATAAAATACTATTCTAGAATCTTCTTCCCAATTTATTAACTTTAGACATATGGAGTTCCAATTCAATTTGGCTTTCTCCTTGTGGTTATTTAATTTCAAGCGTTCAAATTCCGTTTGACTACATAAAATAATATTTATTTTCTCTCCTTATTTTACTCTCAGCAAATATATTATTAGCATTGTGATTCTTTCTTTTAACGTGATTGTCTCTCTTCCTATTGAACTTTGAAACCTTTTACAATATATACATCTATTTGTTTCTAAACTACTTCCTTCCAAGTAGATGTTTATTAATTAACTTCCTATTTATTTTATTTCTCATTCTCATCTTGTTACAACGGTTACCCACGTTCTTCTATTTTCAAGTGGGGATTCATTAATTTAATTATAAGTTCTACACCTTTTGAATATTGGCAAAACTGATTTCTCTTCTAGTATTTAATATCTTCTCTCCTTAAAACCTAGACTTTTAATTACTAAATTTATGTTTCCTTTATTGTTTTACAATTAGTTCTCTATTTAAAACACCGATTCTCTCATCCATCTTCATCCTCAATACGCCGTTCTTGCACTCATACTCTTCTCAAACTCTTCACACTCTCCTTCTTCAATTCTTGGTGATTCCACGCCGGTTCCGTCGAGGTCTAATCAAATTCTCTCGTGCCAGTTAGTAAATTGTGGGGTAATGTATTCTAACTAGGGTTGTATAATTGTTGTACGCGTTGTTGGTTTCTTCTAATTGTTGTTTTGGTTACCTAGACGCCGATTACATCGACGAACACTATCGATAGACTGGAGCAGTTGGGCTCTTGAGGGATTTTGGATTGTTCCAGGTAAATTTTATGCTCAATGATTGTTTGACTGATGTTTTGTAAAAGAATTGGAAAAGGTTCCGCTGTGTTTTATGAGTTCTCGATTGTGGTTTGAGGATTTGGGATTGTTTCCTACGTTTTGGAATTGAGGAATTGGATTGAGACTGTGGTATTTCAGTTATGGTTTTTGGGAGTCTTTCACAGGTTGTATTCTGTTGTTTGGAAGCCCATAGGTGCTCCCCATTATTGTTATTATTTGCGCTGCACACATTATTGCAGTTAAGCTCTATGATCTACTCTATGTTACTGCTGTTTCATAGGGGGTGTGCACACTTAAGGACTTAGGGTGAGGTGGTTGTTTGACGGTCCCATAGGTGACTGTCCCGGAATTGTTGTTTGGGGTCCCCTAGGTGACCTCGTGTTTGGAATTGTGGTTACCTCCTGTTGAAAGCTCCCTACTGTGGTTTCGGAATCGTTATGTTTTCTGGAAATTCATCAACTGTTCAGTAAAAACTTCTCATCTGTTTATTAAAGGCAAATGAGTTCTGAAATGTATTTTAGAGGTTGAGGTGGAATTTACTCAGTGTTATACCCAAAATTTCAACCCCCCCGGAAGAGAGTCTCTACTAATAGGCTAGTAGCAAGGGTTCCCACTTCGATCGACACATTTCAGAGTACTAGAGACAGCTTAGTCATCTCCAGGGGCATTTTTGTAATTTTTCAAGGCTCCTTAGCCCCCTATAGGCTTTCTCTCTCCTCCAAATAAGGGTCAAATCAATTCAAAATGCTTTGAAATTTTAACCCATGATAGAGGATGACATCTGAAGCATAATGGCGTTGGAATTTTGATTTTTCGAATTTCCAATAATTTTCTAGCAATTTTTGATTGAATCTGACAAGAAATTGAATTTAAAAATATTCCAATATCCAAAAAATTCGATTCCTTTTTAGAAAAATCAGAAATATCATCCTTTACCCATGTGTGAAATTTCATAATCAAATTCCTTTTGGAAGCCCTTGAGCTAAAACGTCGGTAAATCTCGGTTTTTACCGGATTTTTCTATCTTTAAGGAAGCCTATATAAGGAACCTTATCCCATGATCAAATGATAACCTCAAGAACCCTAGACTCTCAAAGAAGGCAGCCGTCTCTCTTTCTCCACGTTTTTGAACTCCAGAGCCACAATCAAACACCAAAATCTCACCAAAATCAACACCAAAACATATTTTTCAACTCCCACAACATCATCAATCATCAAAACCCCACAAAAACACCACCAAAACGTGAAGAACAGCAAGAACAACCAACAACCAGAAGCTTGGTTCGAGATCCTCTCGGGTCTGCCATCAACGGGGCACTCGACGAATCCCGGTGTGAAGAATCACCGTGAATCCGAAGGTAAATTAGGTAGAAATCCCACGTTCCTAACTCTCCACGGTATTATCTGTCTTGCCTCAAAATTTGGGCTCAAACTAACCCCTCTGCGCTTCTGTATTATTGTTTGTTTAGCTTCTGCCCAATAACTTGATTACTAAGTTTCGTGCTTAATTCGAATTCAAATTGAGAACTTTCAATCACTAACGTCTTGTACATCTTTCAGGCTACACACCCATAAAATTTGAGCCAATAACACCCTCGGGAGGAGCCTCAACGCCGCCGTCCGAGGGCGGTCCGCACCCACGGACGTCATGTCCGGGGTCCCGGACTCCCTGTCCGTAAGCCCGGACGCCCACGGACGCCGGCGGGATTTTTAAAAAATTCAAAATTTAGGTTTTCTAATAATGTCCGGGCCCACGGACTGCGTGTCCGTGGCCCCGGACTTAGCAATTTTCTGTTTTCCTTCAATTTCGACTCTTCTGTATAATTAGGTTAACTGGGGTCCGTGGTCTCGGACATGGGGTCCGTGGCTACGGACGTAAGCAAAATTCGACCTAATTCTGCCTCCGAAACCCTAGTTTAGATAGCTTTTAATTTCCACTTTAATTTTCTGTCAAAAAACGTTAAAAAATAAAAAAATAGAAGCGCACACCTAGGTTAAAAACAACTTTGTAGAAAGCCGTAATTGAACCAAGTAGAGGAAAAACGACCTAGGAAGGGTAATGAAAGTAATTTGAACCCTAATTAAGTCGAATATCAAGCCCCCGAACCCGAACTCTCCTTTCCTAATTTGATCTAGGTTAAATTAGGTGGCGACTCATAATAGGTTCCAGTGAGCTAGCTTAGGTTTTAATAATTATTGTTATATGACATAGTTATTAATCTTAGGCTATAAGTGGACCTAAAACCCGATTAGATCCCAATCAAGTTAATCCACATAGGATAGGGTTTAAAATCGAGGCTCACAGACTGGCAACTCTGCTGGGGACAAACTTCTTAATTTTAATTTGATTAATTTTAAGAAAGAGGGCTTAACTTGAAAAAGTTTATTTATGGCTTTAATTCTTTGTTTGTTTACTTTTGTGCGCAATTTAAATTTATGTACCTTTGCATCATATGAGAGCGAGGGTCCACGCAATCCTATTCCACCCCGGGACCCGTTTAAGGGTCCCCTGTCAGGGACTCACACCTTTTAGGTGATGTGAATAAGCGGGGGAAAAGAGGAGGATGTCATCTAACCACATCCCCTTAATACTTGGGCTTTAGCCCCAAGCGTTTTCCTGGCAGTGCCCTTACCTAGCCCATTGTTTGGTCAGTCAAAGACTCGACCGTAGACGCACACCTTCAGGTGATGTGAAAAAAGTGGGGAAGCCCAAAGAGAATAGCGTGCAAGCCCTATTCTTTTGTGGCGACCTGGGCCCACGCCCCAAGCACCTCTCCGGATCGATCCATACCCGAATTGGATAAGTGTCAAGTGAGGACATGCGGAATTTGTATGGGCCTTGTCTGCTTGTGTGAACGGCCCACTACCTAGCCTAGGAATTGATAGGAACTTTTCCTACATCAACTCAGCCCAACCTGAATTCACGGCTTTATTGTTTGCGGCCCAGAGGCCCTGTTTGGTTTGATATGTGAAACATTTGGGCTTCGGCCCAAAAGTTTAGACTTAGGTGATTTCTCTCTTTCGGCCCAATTTGAATTATCAATTTGGTTCCAGGCCCATGAAAAAAAATCCACCTAAAGCGATCCAAAAAAATCCATCAGGCCTTTCCTTTTCGAGGCCCATTCTAGTCCAGGAAGACTTTTTCACTCAGGTTTTGACCCACGATCCTAGACATGGGTATCATCTTCAGGCCCAATCATAATCACTCGGCCCAAATTCCAATTCACATCCAGAACATGGTTTAGAAATCACTTCGGCCCATGCGCTTTACTTCTAGCCCAAACACATTCTGGCCCAGGCGCCTAATTCTCAGAACATTCCGGCTCAAGAACCACGCTCTTCAAACATTTCAGCCTAGGCACCAGTTCACAGCTCATGAATCATTCCGGCCCATGTGCCTCCCTTCCATTTCATTTCGGGCCTCGGTGCCTACCCACAATCTTTGAAACATTCCAGCTCATATGCTTTTCTTGCAGCCCAAACAAGTTTTTACCTAAAACTTCTTCACGATCCAGAATTTTAGCTCAATCCAATTTTGTTTTCCAACAGATAAGCCCGAATTCCAAGTATGGCAGAGGGGGGAAACCCAGTCAGCATGGAGGCCCAGCTTGCAGCCTTAGAGCAAAGGTACATGGCTGCCTTTGATGCCATGGAACAGAAACATAGGTCCACCACTAATGACATGGAGGCTAAGTATGTCACCATCATCGAAGAGCTGAAAAGCAAAATCAATTCCCTTGAGGTTGGTCATCAGGAAAAGGTTTCAGGAAAGATTGCTGACTCTGGGAACGAGCGTGACTACATCGAAGTTAACTCTGTTGAGGCCCAGGATGCACAAAGATTTGTAGGGCAAGTTGTCCCGGACCGCCAACTAACTGTAGAATTAAGGAAGGCCCTGAAAAGGATCGAGCGCATGGAAAAAGCTAGCAAGCCAGCTGGTTTCGATTACTCTTCTATGGAATCGTACCCCGAGGTTAATCTCCCTCTAAAGTTGAAGCTACCCACACTTGCTCTATACAAGGGTTCCTCAGACCCACAGGTCCATCTGGCGATGTTCGATAGGGAGATGTCCATCCTCAGGTTGAATGACATGCAGAAGGCCAAGGTTTTCGCCCGTTATCTCGATGAAATACCTCAACGTTGGTACTTGACTCAGAGGATGAACACCAAAACCTATGAAGAGGTTTGTGAGGCTTTCCTGCACCATTTCGAGTATGCTAAGAATCTTGAAGTCACCAGGTCCGACCTTGCCAGTACCCGGCAGGGAAACAGTGAATCAATGTCTGACTTCATCAAACGGTGGAGGATGAAAGCCGCTGCTATGCCTACAAAAATGGATGAGCAAGAACAAATTCGAATGATTGTGGACAATATGCGGAGACAATACAACAACGAGCTGAGTTGCACATACTTCCCTAATTTCGACATGCTGATGGGGCAGGTAAGAGTCATGGAAGAAAGGATTCACAAAGGCGAGCTGAAGCTGGGACAACCCAAAGCCCAGGGTGTGAGTATCAAGACCTTTAAGTCAGGACCGGCCAAAGCAGCTCAAGTTTCGTACCAAGTGAGCACCATACAAAAACCCGGTGCTGCAAAACAGAGCGTCAAGGCCTCACCCCGATCCAAGAGGTTCTCTGCACCGAGACAGTTTACCGACATTGGCCGGCCTCTCAGAAAATAGCACTTGTGAAGCTACAAGAGCTAGACTTACTACAGCCTCTCACACCTTGTCCTGGGATCACCCAAGCCGGGGAACATCTCCATCATTTCTGCCAGTTTCATCAACTACCAGGACACAGTACTGACGACTGCAGAGCATTGAAGCATAAGATCGAAGACCTTATCGAGCAAGGACTCCAGTTTGTTGAGTAGGCAAAAGTCTAGTAGTGTTTTGTTTACTCTTTTCAATTTTGTAAGAAGTTGATCACATTTCTATTTTAATGAAGTTTAGATTTTAAAATTTCAGTTGTTTGGCTTTTTCAGTTTGTAATCACAAAAATGATAATAAAAGAAATGTGTTCGTTCACCTCACACCTTCAACCAAATCATCTTGCTCAAAACTAATGTTTATGGAATGGTCATTTCTTGGCAACTAGACAAAACGACTTGTCTTTTGTTCTAAAAGATGAACGTGTCCAACCAAATACCACTACTCACCCCAAAACATCCAAACAACCCACGAAGCGGTTCAAGTCTGCATTTGTCAAATTGTTGATATAAACCCTGGATAAATACTGGGGGCAATCTGAGTTTAAGTTTGTCTTCTTTCACCTTTCGTCTAAATATGCGAACAAGTCTCAGAGTGAGAATTCACGAGAGTGGCTTGAGCAGAAAAACCAAGAGTGAACGAGCGTGTCATTTTTACACGCCTCCGGTGAGACCACATTCAAAGGTGAGGTAAACGGCATAACTCCGACCGAAGGAGATAATTTGTAAATTTACTCTTAGACCTGTGAAAAGTAGCAACGAACGGATACACAACTATCACGAATGACGAAGCACCTAGGTACAACACCACATAGCTAAAAGCTTGTAAACCCTGACATTAAACCCTAGGCACCCCCGCTGAGCCATTCATATATCCCTTTTCGATGTTGCAAAGCTCCACAGAGCAAGCCAGCCCGTGATGAATAACCATCCCGGTGACCAAAGGAAGCGAGGAGCCTGACTCTCAGATAACGTTTTCATCAGTCTAGAGAAGCAAAGCCACTATCAGCATGACAAAGTGATCCGCAAATGGTCCCAAAGCGACACAGGATCAAAAGAGCTCACATTAAAATAGCTCTCAAAACTCAAAACTGGGAAACACAAGAACCCCGAAGGTAAAGTCAAGAAAGGATCAAACAAAGAGGCAAAACCGAAGTGCCTCGAAGGAATCCAAAAGACGAAAAGAGAAATGGTGTAAAGGACAACATCAAAAGTCCAAGTCCAGAAGCTCGAAAACAACGTTAACATGAAGCAGTTAGACGACTTCAAGACAAAGAAGATGAATCTGAGAGAAGACGCAAGTTGTAGCTTTGGTCACCCGCTTAAGCTCCACATACCTCGAATATCCCTCCATGGTCCCGTTGTCCTTCATCACACCCCGTGGCCACGTTATAAGCTTTAAAGACTTCCGGCTAGATAGTTGTGTGTCCAATCGCGTGAAAGTAACAGATCAAATGCGTAAATCCATCAAATATCGAATTCAATGGTCTAGAAGTTGTGACTGTAGGTGAGGAACGAGTGCAAGCACCAAACACGCCGAGTGTAGGTTAGGAAGCACCACATAAAAAAAAGCCCTGACCCTGTGAGGACGAGACTCGTTCGCACGTTTAATAAAAGAAAATACTGGGGGCAATCGATCGGAACGATCGATTGCCATGAACTCTAACTCAGATTGTCTTAAGGGAAAAATACTAGGGGCAATTGTTGGTTCCAACAATTGCTATGACAACACCAATTGGAACCTAGAGCTCAAACATCACCACCACCATCACACACCACCGGCCCGCATAAGCCCTTACCTCCACATCAAACACCACAGGCCCACATAAGCCCTTATCTTTACATCATACACCATACCCCATCGATGGCATGTTCATCTCCTAGGAGATAAATTACAAGTCCGAAGTCTATGGTTAGGAAATGATAATTTCGCTTTCCTTTTCATTAAACAGATTATTCTTCAAACACTACCACATTTGGCACCTCTTTCAGCAATTTCTTGTTTTGGACAAATTTCCTACATACACTTTGATCGTATTTTGACATGCACATCCTCATTGCCACGTTTGGCACTTTCATAATTAACTTTCATCATGACCATTGCATCTATTCGTATGAGACTCCTCGTCATTCTTCAGGGATACAGATTCTCAGCCGAAGATACAGATTCTTCAGGGATACAGATTCTCAACCGAAGATACAGATTCTTTAGGGATACAAATTCTCAGCCGAAGATACAAATTCTTCAAGGATACAGATTCTCAGCCGAAGGTACAGATTCTTCAGGGATACAGATTCTTAGCCGAAGGTACAAACTCTTCAGAGATACAGATTCTCAGCCAAAGATTCAGATTCACCAGAGCAGCAGAACTCACTAGAGCAGCAGAACTCACCCGAATAGAAGAACACAACCCAACACCAATTTTCAATCACTGATAGGTAGTCAACGCCTCAGAATAGCTTGACATCATCTCATTCATTATAGGTAGCCAGCGCCTTAGAATAGCTTGACATCATCTCATTCATTACAGGTAGTCAACGCCTTAGAATAGCTTGATATCACATCATCCTTATAGGTAGTCGGCGCCTTAGAATAGTTGACATTACTTCATTATTACCTTTAGGTGGTCGACGCCTTAGAACCGCTCGACACCCTTCCACTTTACTCATAGGTAGTCAGCGCCTTAGAATAGCTCGATGCAACTTGTCGGATTGCACGTGTGGCCTTTTAAGATCCAAAATTTTGGGGTATCACTCAAGCATCAACTAGCCTTTTCATTTCCATTACAAAGTCCAGTTGACGGGGGGCAATCTGTTATACCCAAAATTTCAACCCCCCGGAAGAGAGTCTCTACTAATAGGCTAGTAGCAAGGGTTCCCAGTTCGATCGGCACATTTCAGAGTACTAGGGACAGCTTAGTCATCTCCAGGGGCATTTTTGTAATTTTTCAAGGCTCCTAAGCCCCCTATAGGCTTTCTCTCTCCTCCAAATAAGGGTCAAATCAATTCAAAATGCTTTGAAATTTTCACCCATGATAGAGGATGACATTGAAGCATAATGGCGTTGGAATTTTGATTTTTCGAATTTCCAATAATTTTCTAGCAATTTCTGATTGAATCTGACGAGAAATTGAATTTAAAAATATTCCAATATCCAAAAAATCAATTCCATTTTAGAAAAATCAGAAATATCATCCTTTACCCATGTGTGAAATTTCATAATCAAATTCCTTTTGGAAGCCCTTGAGCTAAAACGTCGGTAAATCTGGTTTTTACCGGATTTTTCTATCTTAAGGAAGCCTATATAAGGAACCTTATCCCATGATCAAATGATAACCTCAAGAACCCTAGACTCTCAAATAAGGCAGCCGTCTCTCTTCTCAACGTTTTTGAACACCAGAGCCACAATCAACACCAAAATTCACCAAATCAACACCAAAACATATTTTCAATCACCACAACATCATCAATCATCAAAACCCCACAAACAAAACCCACCAAAACGTGAAGAACAGCAAGAACAACCAACAACCAGAAGCTTGGTTTCGAGATCCTCTCGGGTCTGCCATTAACGGGGCACGCGAGAATCCCGGTGTATGAAGAATCACTGTGAATACCGAAGGTTAAAACAGTAGAAAATCCCATGTTCCTAACTCCCACGGTATGTTTAATATCTGTCGCCTCAAAATTGTGCTCAACTAACCCCTCTCGCTTCTGTATTGTTGTTGTTTAACTTCTCTGCCCAATAACTTGTTTACTAGAGTTTCTGCTTAATTCGAATTCAAATTGAGAACTTTCAATCACTAACGTCTTGTACATCTTTCAGGCTACACACCCATAAAATTTGAGCCAAAAACACCCTCGGGAGGAGCCTCAACGCCGCCGTCCGAGGGCGGTCCGCACCCACGGACGTCATGTCCGGGGTCCTGGACTCCCTGTCCGTAAGCCCGGACGCCCACGGACGGCGGCGGGATTTTTAAAAAATTCAAAATTTAGGTTTTCTAATAATGTCCGGGCCCATGGACAGCCTGTCCGTGGCCCCGGACTTAGCAATTTTCTATTTTCCTTCAATTTTGCCTCTTCTGTATAATTAGGTTAACTGGGGTCCGTGGTCTCGGACATGGGGTCCGTGGCTACGGACGTAAGCAAAATTCAACCTAATTCTGCCTCCGAAACCCTAGTTTAGATAGCTTTTAATATCCACTTTAATTTTCTGTCAAAAAACGTTAAAAAATAAAAAAAACAGAAGCGCGCACCTAGGTTAAAAACAACTTTGTAGAAAGCCGTAATTGAACCAAGTAGAGGAAAAATGACCTAGGAAGGGTAATGAAAGTAATTTGAACCCTAATTAAGTCGAATATCAAGCCCCCGAACCCGAACTCTCCTTTCCTAATTTGATCTAGGTTAAAATTAGGTGGCGACTCATAATAGGTTCCAGTGAGCTAGCATAGGTTTTAATAATTATTGTTATATGACATAGTTATTAATCTTAGGCTATAAGTGGACCTAAAACCCGAGTAGATCCCAATCAAGTTAATCCACATAGGATAGGGTTTAAAATCGAGGCTCACACTCAGTTTTTCTAATTTGTGCGATCCTTTCTGTGTTTTGTCTATGTTTTATGATCGCAGGTATGGATGACTGATTATGGGGATTGGGGCGACGCATCATATAGATTAGGGACTACGAATAATTAAGGCGATGTTTCAAATTTCAGTGATTGAGAGATGTTGTTATGTTCTCAAAGCTTTATACATTAAATGTTTGTTTTGCTTCCGCGTAACTTGAAAGTTAATTTTGTTTTTAAGTGTTAATTGGTTCATTCGCCTGAGCACCCATGGGAATTGGGTGTGGCGGTAATGCCCTGGACGTTTGAGATCCGCTGCTGAGTTAAAGGTTATGTTCATCTGAGTTTTGGTTAAATGAATTTATTGGCGTTTATGAATTGGTTTTATTTGAGTTTGAGCTTGTACTGAGTATATAATAATGATCTTATCTGTTTAAGAGTTCCTCCTGTTGTTATTGAGTTATACATGAGAGTTTCTAATGGTTTTTGGTTTCTGTTTACATTTTAAAAGCTGCACTTAAGGACCTGTCCGAACGTCCATCCGGACATCAATGTTCGGACAGGCCCTGAAAGTTTCAAGGTCTTTGATTATTTGGCTGTGTCCGAACAACTGTCCGAACTTCTATGTTCGGGCCGCATGCGAGGACGGGTTCAGCTTGCAAGTCTCGACCTATGTCCGAACTTGCAAGTTCGGACCAATGTTCGGACCACGTAAGGATTTTTTTTCCGAAGATTTGAAACTCGACTTGTGTCCGAACTTCGAAGTCGGGACACAAGTTCGGACGTTTGGTTTTCCTTAGTCTATTTCGCTTCGGCTTGTGTCCGAACTTTCCATGTCCGGACACAAGTTCGGACCTACTCTGTTTTGCCCTTTTAGAACTCGTTTGAAGTCCGCTTTTAATGTCGTTTGCACCGTTAGATTTGTATTTTCATAAGCTATGTTTTGAGGTAAAAATACAGGGTGTTACAAGGTAGTATCAGAGCTGTGTTTTCGAAATAATATAAGATTTGAGTAAACCAGATTAAAAATGTGGGGATAAGCCGCTTGGGAAAGTTATGTTGAATTATATGCTATATTGGGTTCTGCTGAGTTATATTTGCAGACTGTTATTTCTGAGTGGTTAAACTGGTGTAAAATTAAAAGGAAGGAAATTAAAAACTCAAATTATAAACGTCGGGCTGCAAACAAATCCCGGTCGTAGTTAATAAAACAAGTGTCGTATCCACAGGGAGATTGTTCAATTTATCCTAGTCTTGGTAGTTACTTAAAAACTGTAAAAAGGGGTTTAGCCGGAGGCAAGCTTGATTTGTTGTTAAATTAATACAGAAATAATAAAAATAGTTAAAAGGTGAATTAAGTGATGTGGATGGAAAAATGTATCCTAGGATAGCGGGGGAATTTCTAAATTACTTACACATATTTATAACCTTGTTTCAATTATTTATTGCCTATTAGAGTTAATAATTGTCAGTTACGAACTCTTAATAAAAGCCTTAATATTTTCCTGCTCAGTCCGGAGTGTAAATATCAATATTAATTCCTTTGTGGTACCTAGACTATCTCAAAATCATATGTTGATAATTACCAAATAAATGCAGTCGTTTGTCGCGCAAAGCATTTAGCAATATTAGTTAAAAGGAATTAAAACAAGTTAAATGAGAGAAACAGGTGATAAATATTAATTTACGTAATATTAGAAATCAAACCCCCATCCTAGGATACAAAAGAAAATTACCCAGACATTAACGGAGATAAGAAGATTACACAGATAGATTTTGACATTATTTCAGAGGAGGAACTGGTCTGCTCTCGCTCTCACTGCTGCTCTTCTATTTCTTTTGTTACTGCGTGAGTGTGGACTGCTGTGGTGTTACGGGAGAGAATTAAATGGAAGCGAATGGATATGGATGAGTGTGGTGAAAATATTCTTCAGACTCCCGTCGTGCGTGGTGTGTGTTTATGCAGTTAAGGTGGTGGGTTTATATAGAGGTTTGGATCCGTACGAATTTGATTGCAGATGAAGAAGAGCATTGATTGCTTCATTGATTGCGCAGGGGACAGACTGAATACGCGTGCGGAGTAGATGGATAAGTTGCGGGCGAGTCGGGCGAGTTGCAGACGACGACGGCGCGAAGAAGATAGTCGCGACTGATAATTAATCACGGTCCTGTTGGTGTCCGCCTGTTGGTACCGCCCAATAAGTGGCGGTTGCTACTCTCACGTCCGCCACCAAGACCGCCCATTAAGAGGCGGTAACCTCCTTCAACGTCCGCCAGGCGGTAGCCTGGGTGTTGTCCGCCTGTTAAGAGGCGGTAGCCTCTGTGTTGTCCGCCTGTTAAGAGGCGGTAGCCTGTGTGTTGTCCGCCTGGCGGTTGCATGTGAGGAGACCGCTAGTTATGGGGTGGTTGCAACCTTGACCGTGGTCTATTTCCTTCGAACTTTTACCGGCTCTAGATTCTTCGTTTGGACTCCGTTTTCTGAGCCGTTTGCGTCTACGCGTTCGTCTCTTTGTCTACTTCACTCCCGGCTTGGTTTTCCTCATGTTAAACCAATAATTTTGTGAGATAAACAATAAAACATAAACTAGAGGAAAACTAACCGAAGTGGAGAAATGAGCAAGAAAAGTGCTAATATTATACATGAAATACACCTAAATAACATGCTCATTTGGACACTTATCAATATTGGACACCTCTATGTGGTGCTTGAAGGTCATACAGGGAATAATTGCTTACTGGTTACATATATGTATATTACATGATGGTATAACACGTTTGTTTAATTATGCATTCTAACTGTCTACCCGAGGATTGGGTAGTATGAGCATAGTAGGACTTAAGGGGATATTTGTAGGAAATTAAATTCCTTGAATGCGTGACTCATAATCAGGGGTCCATCTTGATAGAGTAGACTGGCAGGCCGACTAAATTCCTCCTACAACACCAGAAGTCGAAGCAGGAGCACTACCATGGCAGCCAACGACCCAATGAGACAACTTCAGGACCTTGCCTTGAACCTGGGCCAGATTGTGCAACGCCAAGCCTAGCGAGACAACGTGCCAGAAGACTACACAAAGAGAATTGCTCACCTAAAGCCGACTGCATTCAAGGGGGAGGAGGACCTAGTACTACTGGAGGATTGGCTGCGTGAATTCGACAAGATCTTTGAGGTAGTCAACTGCCCTGCTGACAGGAGAATCAATGCCGCCGTGTACTACTTCAAGAGCGAGGCAGACATCTGGTGGTCTGCCAATAAGGACGCTCTCCTAGCGGGACCTGATTTTGGATGGGAGGCATTGAAGGAGGCCATGCGAAGGCAATTCTACCCTGAGCATGTCCGGATGCAGAAATACCTGGAGTTCTCTGAGCTCAAGCAGCAGGCCCGGAGTGTGAAGGAGTACCACTCCAAATTTCTAGAGCTGGCGAGGTTCGCGCCGACGATGGTCCCTGACGAGGCGTCGAAGGTACAGCGTTTTGTAGGGGGACTCAACTGGAGTCTCTAGGAGGCCTTGAGTGTACTGACGATACCTACCCTCCAGGACGCGTATGGTAAGGCTGCTAACCTGTTTAGGGTGCAGCAGAAGAGGAGGGAGGTCCAGTCGGGCCAAAAGAGGAAGACAGAGGATGTGGAGGAGTCCCGGAGTCGAGATGATCGACATCAGAGGCCCAACCAGGACAAGAGGTGGAGGCCTAACTCAGATGATAGGAGGAGGTTCGATGGGAACCAGAGGAATGACCAGAGGAGGAGTGATAGACCCCAGGGGCAGTTTCAAAGGGGAGAGATCGGGAGAGACAGGCACTTCCACTGCAGGAGATGCCATAAGGACCACCCGGGGAAAGACTGTGAAGGAAACCTGGTGGTGTGCTTCCGGTGTGGCAGGAAAGGCCACATAGCTTTTGAGTGCTTCCAGAACCCTCAGGGAGGCGCTCAACAGAGGGGTAATGGCGGGGATCGAACCTACAGACCAGCAGACTCCCAGCCTCGAGGCAGAGATCAGCACCAGGGTCAGAACCAGCGCGGGGATGCTCCACAGCGTGGGAATGGCGGGGGTGGAAATGGAGGCAACAGAGGTCAAGGGGAGAACCGAGACAACAGTCGAGCTTCTAGAAGAATCAATGTTATGAGTCGGGCCGAAGCTGAGGCCGAAGCAGAGGTGTTAGCAGGTACCTTTTCTGTTCATGGTACTCCTGCTCGTGTTTTGTTTGATACTGGGGCTTCGTATTCATTCATTTCTGAGAATTTTGTTAAAAGACTTGGTCTAGAAACTGTAAATCCCCTACCATAGCAGTATCCATACCCTCAGGGCGGGTTATTTCTTGTAATTATGTATTGAAAGATGTGGGGGTAGACATAAAGGGGGAAACTTTTGTAACTGACCTGATCCAGTTCGTCCTCCCCGACTTCGACATCATCTTGGGGATGGACTGGCTAAGCAAGTACAAAGGGAAGATCGATTGTGGTGAGCAGAAGATCACCTTGAGAGGACCATCGGGCCAAAGAGTCTCCTACAGTAGCATGGAGAAGAAACCGGGAGTAAAGATAGTCTCAGCTATGTCGATTCTCTCCCAAGTGAGGAAGGGACAACAGGCATACCTTTGCCATGTCCAGGACCTGAGCCGAGAGCCAAACCCATTAGAAGAGATCCGAGTGGTGAATGAGTTCCCTGACGTCTTTCCAGATGAGATTCCTGGCATGCCGCCAGACAGGGAGGTGGAGTTCAGTGTCGACCTTGTGCCAGGAGCAGCGCCTATTTCTAAGGCCCCATACCGTATGGCGCCCTCAGAGTTGAAGGAACTGAAGGTTCAGTTGGAGGAGCTCTTGGATAAGGGATACATTCATCCGAGTGTATCGCCTTGGGGAGCTCCTGTGTTGTTCGTAAAGAAGAAGGATGGGTGCATGAGACTGTGCATAGACTACCGGGAGTTGAACCAGATCATGGTGAAGAACCGGTACCCCTTGCCCAGAATCGACGACCTTTTTTATCAGCTACAGGGTGTAGGAGTCTTTTCCAAAATAGTCCTGAGGTCGGATACCACCAGCTTCGTGTTGCAGAAGACATCCCGAAGACTGCCTTCCGGACCAGTATGGGCATTTGAGTTCCTGGGTGATGCCCGTTGGATTGACGAATGCGCCGGCAGTCTTCATGGGACCCATGAACCGGATCTTTACCCCTATTTATACCGGTTGTGGTGGTATTTATTGACGATATCCTCATCTACTCCAAAGATGAGGAAGAGCATGAGGAGCACCTGAGATCAGTCTTACAGATCCTGAGGGAGCAGCAGCTTTACGCCAAGCTGTCCAAGTGTGACTTTTGGTTGGACCGAGTGGCCTTCCTGGGCCACATCGTTACTAAGAAGGGAATCTCAGTGGACCCGGCCAAGATCCAAGTAGTAAAAGAGTGGCCAAGACCGAACAACCTGATAGAGGTTCGTAGTTTCCTGGGTCTAGCGGGTTACTACAGAAGATTTGTGAAGGATTTCTCGAAGATTGCTAGACCCCTTACAAACCTCATGAAGAAGGTAACCAAGTTTCAGTGGGACGATGATTGCGAGAAGGCGTTCCAGATGTTGAAGGATAGGTTGACCACAACCCCAGTGCTAACATTACCCTCAGGGACAGACGGATTCGAGGTTTTCAGTGACGCTTCTAAGTATGGCTTGGGGTGTGTCTTGATGCAGCACGGGAAAGTCATAGCCTATGCATCGAGACAGCTGAAGGAATATGAGACCTGATACCTGACGCATGACTTAGAGCTTGCAGCAGTAGTCTTCGCCCTTAAGATCTGGAGGCACTACCTCTACGGTGTCACCTGCAAGATCTACACCGACCACAAGCCTCAAATACATCTTCACCCAGAAGGAACTTAATATGAGGCAGAGGCGGTGGTTGGAATTGATCAAGGACTACGACTTGGAGATTTTGTATCATGAAGGGAAGTCTAATCTAGTGGCCGATGCTCTGAGCAGAAAGAAGAGTCATTCTATGAATTCAATGTGGGTTCTTCCAGACGAACTAGTTCGTGACTTTCAGAGACTGAATTTGGAGGTGATGGAGGCTGGAGGAGTAGAGCGCGAGGTGAAGTTGTACCACATGAGTATTTCTTCCGACATCTATGGGGAGATACTCAAAGGGCAGTCTGGTGACGCGAAGTTAGGGCGGATCCGAGAAAAGATGAAGGAAGGTAAAGCAGAGGGTTTCGAGATCCACAGCGATGGCAGCTTGAGATTCAGAGGTCGATGGTGTGTGCCTCAGGGGTGTGCCGAGGTAAAGGAGAGACTGATGAGGGAGGCCCACAATACTCCCTATTCGGTCCATCCTGGTGGTGACAAATTGTATAAAGACTTGAAGAGGATGTTTTGGTGGCCTAAGATGAAGAGGGAGGTGGCGGAGTTCATAAAGTGCCTTACCTGTCAGAAGGTCAAATTCGAGCATAAGAGGATGGGAGGTTTATTGCAGCCGCTGGAGGTCCCAAAGTGGAAGTGGGACTCCATTTCCATGGACTTCGTGATGGGTTTACCACCGGCGAGAGGAGGAGTCGATCAGATTTGGGTAATAGTGGACCGCCTCACTAAGTCCACGATTCATACCCATGAAGAAGACGTGGTCCATGAGTCAGTTGGTGGATGCCTACATCAGGAATGTGGTGAGATATCATGGAGTACCTGAGACCATTATATCACAGAGACTCGAGATTCCTAGCCCATTCTGGCAGCAATTTCAGAAAGCAATGGGCACCAAGCTAAAGTTGAGCACTGCTTTTCATCCAGCCACTGATGGCCAGACCGAGAGAACCATCCAGACCTTGGAGGACATGCTTCGAGCATGTGTGATGGACTTCCAGGGTTCATGGGCTGATATGCTGCACTTGGTGGAATTTTCGTACAACAACAGTTACCATACCAGCATCAAGATGGCCCCTTATGAAGCTTTGTATGGGAGAAAGTGCAGAACACCGTTGTGTTGGAGCGACATTTGTGAAACTGTTGTTTTGGGGCCACAACTGATTGAGGAGACTATGAAGCAGGTTCGAGTGATCCAGAGTCGGATGAAGGCAGCTCAGGACAGGCATAAGTCCTATGCCGACCTCAAGTGCAGACCAGTTGAGTTCGAGGTGGGAGACAGAGTCTTTCTGAAGGTATCTCCTGTGAGAGGGGTAACCAGATTCGGGAAGAAAGGGAAGCTCAGTCCCAAATTCGTTGGGCCCTACGAGATCTTAGAGAGGATTGGAGAGGTGGCATACCGCCTGGCACTTCCTTGTGAGCTGGAGAAGGTTCACAACGTCTTCCATGTATCCCAGCTGAAGCAGTACGTCCCCGACCCTTTGCACGTGTTGCAACCAGAGGTCTTGGAGTTAGAACAGGATCTCTCTTATGAGGAGTATCCCATCAGAGTCATGGATACTAAGACAAGAGAGACCAGATCGAAGTCCACCCGCATGATCAAGGTCTTATGGTCAAATCATGGGACGGAGGAGGCCACGTGGGAAGTGGAGGAGGAGATGAGGAAGAAGTACCCACAACTCTTCGATCAGGTAATCGTTTCAGTCAGTACTTAGTTAGCAGTTTTCGCTGTAAGGATGAGTTTTAGCTTCGAGGGCGAAGCTTCCTTTTAAGGGGGATGAGATGAAATACCCGGGAAATGCAGGTTAGGAATGATATAGTATATAGTTTGATTTATGAGGCTGAGGTTAGTATTAGGTTGGCCCAGAGAATTAAATGACAACTACTTCCAATTTAATCCTTCTCCTTAAAATTGTTTACAACTATTCGTAACGTTTTGGCCTTATTCGGTTTTAGATATATATTGCGGATGTCATACTATTTGGATAGTATGTTATCCTCTTAACCTCGTTTTATTTATTTATGCTATAAAATACTATTCTAGAATCTTCTTCCCAATTTATTAACTTTAGACATATGGAGTTCCAATTCAATTTGGCTTTCTCCTTGTGGTTTTTTATTTTCAAGTGTTCAAATTCCGTTTGACTACTTAAAATAATATTTATTATCTCTCCTTATTTTTCTCTCAGCAAATATATTATTAGCATTGTGATTCTTCTTTTAACGTGATTGTCTCTTCCTATTGAACTTTGAAACCTTTTACAATATATACATCTATTTGTTTCTAAACTACTTCCTTCCAAGTAGATGTTTATTAATTAACTTCCTAATTATTTTATTTCTCATTCTCATCTTGTTACAACGGTTACCCACGTTCTTCTATTTTCAAGTGGGGATTCATTAATTTAATTATAAGTTCTACACCTTTTGAATATTGGCAAAACTGATTTCTCTTCTAGTATTTAATATCTTCTCTCCTTAAAACCTAGACTTTTAATTACTAAATTTATGTTTCCTTTATTGTTTTACAATTAGTTCTCTATTTAAAACACCGATTCTCTCATCCATCTTCATCCTCAATACGCCGTTCTTGCACTCATACTCTTTTCAAACTCTTCACACTCTCCTTCTTCAATTCTTGGTGATTCCACGCCGGTTCCGTCGAGGTCTAATCAAATTCTCTGGTGCCAGTTAGTAAATTGTGGGGTAATGTATTCTAACTAGGGTTGTATAATTGTTGTACGCGTTGTTGGTTTCTTCTGATTGTTGTTTTGGTTACCTAGACGCCGATTACATCGACGAACGCTATCGATAGACTGGAGCAGTTGGGCTCTTGAGGGATTTTGGATTGTTCCAGGTAAATTCTATGCTCAATGATTGTTTGACTGATGTTTTGTAAAAGAATTAGAAAAGGTTCCGCTATGTTTTATGAGTTCTCAATTGTGGTTTGAGGATTTGGGATTGTTTCCCACGTTTTGGAATTGAGGAATTGGATTGAGACTATGGTATTTCAGTTATGGTTTTTGGGAGTCTTTCACAGGTTGTATTCTGTTGTTTGGGAGCCCATAGGTGCTCCCCATTATTGTTATTATTTACGCTGCACACATTGTTGCAGTTATGTTCTATGATCTACTCTATGTTACTGCTGTTTCATAGGGGGTGTGCACACTTAAGGACTTAGGGTGAGGTGGTTGTTTGACGGTCCCATAGGTGACTGTCCCGGAATTGTTGTTTGGGGTCCCCTAGGTGACCTCGTGTTTGGAATTGTGGTTACCTCCTATTGAAAGCTCCCTACTGTGGTTTCAGAATCGCTATGTTTTCTAGAAATTCATCAACTGTTCAGTAAAAACTTCTCTTCTGTTTATTAAAGGCAAATGAGTTCTGAAATGTATTTTAGAGGTTGAGGTGGAATTTACTCAGTTTTTCTAATTTGTGCGATCCTTTCTGTGTTTTGTCTATGTTTTATGATCGCAGGTATGGATGACTGATTATGGGGATCGGGGCGACGCATCATATAGATTAGGGACTACGAATAATTAAGGCGATGTTTCAAATTTCAGTGATTGAGAGATGTTGTTATGTTCTCAAAGCTTTATACATTAAATGTTTGTTTTGCTTCCGCGTAACTTGAAGTTAATTTTGTTTTTAAGTGTTAATTGGTTCATTCGCCTGAGCACCCATGGGAATTGGGTGTGGCGGTAATGCCCTGGATGTTTGAGATCCGCTGCTGAGTTAAAGGTTATGTTCATCTGAGTTTTGGTTAAATGAATTTATTGGCGTTTATGAATTGGTTTTATTTGAGTTTGAGCTTGTACTGAGTATATAATAATGATCTTATCTGTTCAAGAGTTCATCCTAATGTTATTGAGTTTTACATGAGAGTTTCTAATGGTTTTTGGTTTCTGTTTACATTTTAAAAGCTGCACTTAAGGACCTGTCCGAACGTCCGTCCAGACATCAATGTTCTGACAGGCCCCGGAAGTTTCATGGTCTTTGATTGTTTGGCTGTGTCCGAACATCTGTCCGAACTTCTATGTTCGGACAGCATGCGAGGACGGGTTCAGCTTGCAAGTCTCGACCTATGTCCGAACTTGCAAGTTCGGACCAATGTTCGGACCACGTAAGGATTTTTTTTTCCGAAGATTTAAAACTTGACTTGTGTCCGAACTTCGAAGTCCGGACACAAGTTCGGACGTTTGGTTTTCCTTAGTCTATTTCGCTTCGGCTTGTGTCCGAACTTTCCATGCCCGGACACAAGTTCGGACCTACTCTGTTTTGCCCTTTTAGAACTCATTTGAAGTCCGTTTTTAATGCCGTTTGTGCCGCTAGATTTGTATTTTCATAAGCTATGTTTTGAGGTAAAAATCCAGGGTGTTATAATTAGACTTTAAACAATCATGTTACCCCGATGTTAATAAAAGTAAATGTAATGTTACCAGTTGTTCAAAGATGTTACGAGGAACATGTGATGGCACGTTAGAGTGAAACCCCGGTGACAGGTATGGTTTTCTTGCAACGTGTGTCCTACCGGATTACACCGGCTTGTATGCCAATGTGTTTTTCTGAATGTTTGCCACGTTATAAGATAAAAGTATGTAATGAGTTTACAGTAATTCATATATGTGGCGTGTCTAGTTCTGATACCGTTTAACCTCGAAAGTGTTAAACCTTAGCTAACTGAGTCTAGGACCACATAAGAGATCGGCATTCGGATTCAACGACCTGAACCATGGGGACGTTTTAACCACGGCTATGCGTGAGTTAATTGTGTGATGTTGTGTGTGAATGTATGGACCTCCCCCGTGTGTTTAACCCATTCGAAATACCTTCTTGGTGTGTGGATGTGATAGGCTCCATAGTGGGGCTCTAACTATTTATCTACAAGTAAATATGTACTAACGGGGGTGAGGAATCCGGTTAGGCCGGTCGCGCATTGTTTGGGAGTGGGTATCCTTCTTAGCTTTACCCTCCTCTCTATTATGGTTGTTTCCTCCACGGGTTACAATCTCCCATTAGCTTACTCCAAAGCTTACTATTCTGACTTATGATCGGTTTAGGGGGAACATGTGTTTGTGTGGTGTGTTCGGGGCACTATATCTGAACCATCTTAACTTAAGTTACTCGTCTGACTATTAGGACAGTAATGAGTGTTGTATAACGAGTTTGTCATGAGGGTGACATCATTCTCTAGGCTCACAAGTGAATTAACTATGTTTGGGTCGGTTCCTAAGAGAACCGTTCCCGTTATGTTATGTGTTATTGTTGTACTATAATTCCCATTGCGATGTTATGTTATGTGCACGTTGAAACGTGAAAAGTGTTGTTATGTGATGTATGTGGATCATGGATACGAATCCCAGTTTATAAAAGAGACGTTTATGGATAACCCGATTATTAGGTAAGTGTCATCTATTAGGGAGTAGCTCCGCTAGAGGAGAACCCTCTAGGGTTAATGAACACAATGAGTGACTTATCAAGTATGGATGTGTTATCTGTTTGTTGAGCCCATTGTGGTGGAATGTTATGTGTTGTGTGTTGATAGTTTACATGCATGATTCAAATGTAATCAACCGCATGCTAAGACGACAATTAGTTGTGCGTGGCCCGGTAGCATGCGGGCTGCGGGATTACCATACCAGCAAAGATGCTGAGCCCCTGGGGGGCCACCCTGTCTCTTCTTTTCCTATTTCAGGTACAAGGAGCTGGAAGCCGTTCGAGAGTAGGACGGGGTAGTCATTTGTACATGGGTAGTCATTTAAATTGTATATGTACAGTAGGTGCAGTAAGACCGAAATTGTTATCGGCATTAGTTTGTAAACACTCGGTACAGTTGGAAGGTATGTGAATGTTTTGTTGTTAATGGAAAGGGATAGTAATGTGTAGTCGCTCGGGAATCTAGTCCATCAGACCGATACAATGCATATATAATAGCCTTGTTTGCCACGTGGATGGTTAACGGCATGTAACACCAACGAGTTAAGTAATGTGATGAAGTATGTTTTCCGCTGCAGTTGTTGTTAAGTGTGTTGTTGCTGGATGGGGTGTTAAATCCCTGCTGACTGGTGTGTCATCTCATCTCATCATGGTCAGGCCGTCAGGCCCTTCCAAGGTCTCATCCTTCCGTTCTTACAGATTTACAGTCCAGTATTAAAATGTACTACAACTGTAGCGTTCTACTATCTCGCCATGATGGCTTCCCGTACTATTTAACCGTGGTAGCACTTGCTATGGCAAGTGCGCCATGCAAGATGGGTTACCGGTACTGTGTGCGTCGGTAGTGGTACATTCACC
Source organism: Limonium bicolor (assembly GCA_023374045.1). NCBI lineage: Eukaryota > Viridiplantae > Streptophyta > Magnoliopsida > Caryophyllales > Plumbaginaceae > Limonium > Limonium bicolor. The sequence goes on from CM041780.1 coordinate 11,386,623, forward strand.
TGATATTTTATATCTTTGGTAGTCCTCGGGACTCCTTCGATGTGTTTTAATTTGGATAACTGACCATTTAGCAGTTTCCTTGCCGTTTTGACAGCACTGTCATTTATCAGGGCGTTCCTCTTTCCAAGGGAATCCCCTTGTTATTTACTCATTTCTTAATACTGGCTCCCGTTCCCACACATTTTGTGGTGGTTACTAAGTAATGGTCCTCCTCTAGGCACTACTTCGTAGTCTTATTATGGTGTACAGTTGTATGAGTTTCTGCCGTCGTCTGCGTTATGTCGGCCAGGTTTGCAACCTTCTTCATTGTTTGGGGTTTGGAGTTCCCGTTCTTAACTGGACTTCTTATCCCTTAAGCTTTATATTATCCCACTGCTATGCTTATTCGGACCACTGCCCGGTACTCATGTCACTTATCTTTTCTTAACCATTGCACTTATAGTGCTTTTCTTACCATTGGTATGGCTGGCTATTTCGACTGTGTGGCATGTCGACCCATGTTGCCCGTAATTCCCGTTCCCTTACTGGTAGAATTCCCTTTGTAGTGCCTGTTTCACCGCTGCACCCCAGTTAAAATGTTCAAGTATTCATAAACTGTTGTTCAACAAGATGCTTCCCGTATTGCTTACCGTTAACTAACTGCCAGATCGGTTTTTCCCGAGTAAGAGAAGGCTTTCTTCTCTCTGGCGTTTGCTCCTTGTATTCAAGGTTAGGGATGTGGAGGGCGGGTTTAGGTACTATGGATATCCGGTAAACACCGGAAAGTCCTAACTAACGCACCTCACACTCTATCACTCAACTCTTAACCCATAACTCAAACTCAACCTCAGTATTCTCCTAAGTTCGGTAATCCTTGTCTTCAGAGCGTAACTACACTCTGATACCACTTTTTGTAACACCCCATCTCAATCCAAATGTGGTTTCGTAACTTTACAACATATATATATAAATGTCACAGCGGAATTCGATACACTCCAGGACCTTGCCACAGTCTGACTGACAGAATATACCGAAATTAGTACATACGAATCTTAACCAATACATATCCTTCTTACAATCCCTCACATCGTATACATCTTACTAACTCAAATTGTCATACGAGTGTACATGCACAACTCGTAGGCCACACTTAACCCGTAACGCTTGTACCCCATCTTACTCTCGTGACGGCCGCCTCCTGACGTTCACCTGTGTAGTAAAAACAGCCCCCAAAGGGGGTCAGCACGAATGCTGGTACGATCCTCTCATGGCCCCCAAGCAAACGTGGCTACGATGAGTAATTGTCGATAGCATGGAGGTTGATTAGATGCACAACATAATAGAAAGTGCAATAAACAACAAACCAATTATGAACAATCAAAGTTCAAACACAATGAACGACTTAAATGCGTTCCCTTAATTAGTGAGTCAATTATTTCACTCCTTAAGTTATGTTCCCTCTTATTCTCAATCCAATCTTATCTTACCTCAATCTTGGTCCTTAACTTAGTCTTAGAAAACAACCATCCTTTAAACAGGAACGGATGTAGCTTATCTCAGTCTTATAATACAAACCATCCTTTAAATAGGAATGGTTGCAACTTATCTCAAACTTATCTTATATATGCCAACCGTTCTCTCATTAGAACTGGTTAGCCCTTAGTTCGTTGTTTATTTTCGTAGGGCTTGGTTAACCCTAGCCAGCAGCAGGTCACTTACCGGCAATAAACTATAATCTTAAATTGTTGGGGATGTAGGCTAGATCCCCCCACACCATCTTAATGCCACCTACCTTGGACTTGATGTCCAATGTAGCTGAGCCAGCAATCAACCCTAGGCAACAAGTCCGAAGACAAGTCCTTAAGCGGAAGTCGGATCTGCTTTAGATACCCACCCCCTTTCCTTAGCATGCATGACCGGAGTTAGTCCCGGGTTCCTCACTCCCCCCAAGTACCAGTTAGTAGAAGTCTTAAGACAATGTTTGTTGGTTAAACCTCTTTCGGTTTTTAACAAACTAATATTAGGGAGTGTTCCTTAGTCTCACACAATTCCTTACTAAACGTTGGTTAGTAGGTTCTCACGGTAAGTTGTGTTAGTTTTCAAACATCACACAACAATACAATAAACATAATGGTCCGGTTGCATGCTTTATCTTGTTTAGTGAGCACACAAAAACAAATAGCACACAAGCCGAGGGACACCTCGTTAGCAAGCAGGTCACAAGAAGAACTGTACCGTTCACCGTTGGTGGTTGCTTGTTTAATCTCCTTCCGGGTCCCAATTCACAAGTCCTAAAACATTCATTCAGTTTTAGGTTATTGGTTACTTAACTCATCTCAACTTACTTAACCCACTTATCCACCTTTGTCCACCGTTTAATATTCACTAAGTCCTTACAGTTTTAACTTAGACTTTTAAGTGCATCATTTCTCATTGTCTCTTTTACTTATTCACCCACTTAATTGTCATTAATTCCCACCAAACATGACCTTAATAACTTTATAATATCAATACTTATCAATCCCCATCATTACCTAACATTTTCCAAGCTTATACACCATTTTTAGAGTGGTCCGGGACCTTGTCCTCAACCTAAGTCCCGGACCCATACCTGGTTCAAATTCTCGGCTGTTTTAATGTGGTGGTTCGGGACTTTGTATGGGACTTAAGTCCCGGACCAATGCAAGCTAAAATCCTCGGGGGTAAATCAGGGGGTGGTCCGGAACTTCTTACAAAACTTAAGTCCCGGACCCTATGGTTGAAGCAACTCTCGGCCTGAATTTTAGGTTGGTCCGGGACTTTACCCTGGACTTAAGTCCCGGAGCAGCTACAAATTTTTGCCCTTTTTATTTTCCTAAGTGCATTCGCACTTGCTCTCTTTATCCATAAATCACCCAAACTTTATACATGATCTTAGGCATGTTCTAATACCAAAATAACCTCCTAAACTTGTCCAATTCCTTCTCTAACCTTATAACCCAATTTCTCACATAATCTCTTAACACTTGCTAATTTTCCTTACACTTCCAACATGTAAACTTTGTCTAAAACTTCAACTAACCAAAGTGTTTCCTTTCCACCAATAAACTACTCCTCAAGCATCATCATGCACAACCCATTTGCTTTATTCACACTTCTCATAGCTATATGTAATCTAGCACATGCTTACTTCCTTACAAGTCTTTATCCCTTATTTTTCCTTCAAACTTCACTCCCATCACCTAAGTCCACTCATTACCATCTAAACTAAAACCTTATTGTCCACTACTAGCATCTTCACCACTTACACAAGACATCAAAACATCTCATCGTTATATTCCCTAGTTCATACCTAAATCATCTTAAAGTATTGTACACCATTTCCTCCAGATCTTTGCTCAAGTCTTATCATTCCTCATAACATGATTTTTGTGTGTTTAAAACACCCACCTATCCTCTAATCCCTCCTAGACAACTCTAGGTCATCCTAAACCTCAAGAACTACTTAGTTAATTCATTTCCACTCAAATTCCTCTTAATGATCCCTAGTGAATCCTAGGGCATATTAACTCACCACCTCCACTTAAACTCTTTGTTTCCTATTCAAATTTCGCCAGAGCTTCTTTAGTATTTATCATGCCCAAATGCATTGTTTTCCTCATTCAACCATCTAACACAATCAAGTCCTTTCTCATCTTATTTTCTCACCCAGATCAACTCATTCACAACAAACTCAATATGATGCAATAATCTTAAATTGCATAGCACTAAGGCTCTTAAATAACATGGCTCTTAGGCCCTTAAATGACTTAAACTTAAACACTGAATTTCCCACATATAAAAGCTTTTAACCTGTAAATACACCCATCAAGCTCATAGTAGTTATAATACTCTTAAAATCCATCTTAAACTTATCTTACTAACTTATTTCCATTGGCTCCTTAATCACAAGTTCATAAGCTTGTTTAAATTCTTTTTCCTAGGTTATATAACCCATTACACAATGTAAGCTCTAAGCCACATTAGAACTTATTTAAATATTATCCCTTAAACCTTAAACCACCATTAGGTAAGCAATTTACCTTGTTTTCTCAAGCTTATCTTAACTTCCTCCATAGACCTCCTTCATGGATGAATCTCGGCCACCATTGAATTTCCTTTGCCAATGTTCTAATCAATATTCAATGACTCCAATGAGTACTAAACAACACACTAACCTTAAGGAATAAAACCTAGGTTAAAAATGTGTTTTAAGGTATTAAATTGAATGTTTTACCTTGGATTCTCAAAACAAGCTTGGATATGAATCAAGAAGGACCTCCTTTAGCCCTTAGAGAATAGAAAAGAAGCTAGAACAAGGCATATAAATGAAGAGGTGATGGAAAGATGTTTTTTCTTACATATTCTTTACCTTAAGAGAATGGAGAACCAAATGGGCTCTTCAAACTTGATCTTCCTCCATCAATGGAGTTTTCCCTTGGCACCGAAATGGAACTTTGAAGGATTTAAAAAGATAGAAAGCTAGAGCTTGAGCTGACTAAGAATAATATGTGTTTAGTTTTTTATTTGGAGCTAAAATGAGCAAGTTATGGACAAAGCAAGGTGAGGCAACAATGGAGGCTCTTACGTGAATGGAGGGAAGAGAGGAGGTGAAGAAAACCGTGGGTAGAAGAGAAATGAAGAGATAGAAGAAGAAAGGTAGGCTAATATAAGATATTTTGCTTTTAAAAGCAAATAGTAACTTTCTTTACTTTCCTCTCATTTCCTTTAATTGCTTAGTCATATGGTGACTCCCCACATCAAAACCGGCCCCCCTCTTTGAAATACCCAAACCTTAGTATGTTGTTTAAACACTTAAATATGGTATATTAAGACTAAAAAGAGTCTTAGAAACATTAGTAAACAATTTAAACCATAGAGAACCGAATAAATGCCTTAAAGTCAATTAGGGCTAAGATGTGCTCTAAGCTTGGGATAAGCTTGGGTAAGACCTAATGAACTTACCAAGACCTTATTTGTATACAAATGAACATATTAAACCAATTACCAAAGAAAACCAAGCTTGAAAACAAGTTAAAACACAAAATGTGCTTAAGGAGTCTTAAAGCACATTTTTGAAAAATTGTCTTGTAAATGAGTTTTGAATGGCTAAATGTCCATCATTACTCTTTAATTAAATGTGTACTATATAGTATCACATTTGGAAGTCTATATCAATGAGAAATCAAAAATTTCACATCTATGTGCCTTGTTTTTATGAATAGTAACTTTAATAAGCTAGTTTTTAACATATGTTTGTATAAGTAATTAAATTGGCCAACAAAGACTAAAATGCCCTTAGTGGTATTAAGGGGGCCAGTTTTTATGGTGGTGACTCACCATACTTAAACAAAAAAAAATCTAACTAAAGTAGTAAAGTAGAATACTATTTACTTTAACTACTTAATATCTCTTAAAAGGCAAACTTATCTCATTCTCTCATTTCCTTCCTCATTTCACACGCCTCCAAGCTCTCTTCTACCTCTTCTTCATTCTCCATTTACGGTTTGCAATAGTATACACCAAACTCCATCTTCCATTGTCATTATCTCCTAGCTCACTTAACCAAATCAAAAACAAACACCACCATTCTCTTCCTTTCATCAAGCTCTTCATTCCTATCTTCTCAAAACTTCAAGACCACCATTTCGGTGCCATGGAGTTCCACCATTGAAGGAGCTTGAGCTTATATTTCTACAGAGTATTGATCTCCTTTGCTTCTAGGTAAGGAATCTCAAAGAAAAATGATGTTTCCTCTATGTTTTTTATCTTGACCGAAAATCACTATTAATGGAGTCATTATATTGCTTTGTTCTAGCTTCATTCCAACCTTTCAAGGACTAGGTGGAGTCCTCTCTTGATAGATATTCAAACTCTCTTCAAATACCAAGGTAAAACAACTATCTTAATGCTTTTGAAACAATCTGAAACTAGGGTTTACAATGAGATGAAGCTTAAAGCTTGTATACTCATTATATCATTTGTATAATGTTTAGAAGTTGACAAGCAACTAAAAGCCTTGCCAATTTAGTCAAGGAAACAAGAAAGAAGTTTGTGAGGAAAAAGTGGTAAATATGCTAACCTAATGTGCTTTAAAGTCTTAGGAGAAATGAGAGCATGTTGCTTGTTAAAAATGATCTAAGGAGCCAATGGTGAATGACTTAGAGGAATGCTCTTAAGGGCTTAGTAAAAGGCATATGTATTGTTGAGTGTATTTGCAGGTCAAAGGCAAATATATTGTGGAAATTAAGTGTTTAAGATTTATGCATCTTAAGGGCCTAAGAGCCATGTTATTTAAGGGCCTAAGTGCCACGCAATTTAAATTATGCACTATATTGTAATGTAGTGTAACTTGGGTGAAACTTTGTGTGTGAGAGTGTTCTTGGTGAATTTAGGTGTTCTTGTGTGTTTAATGGAGAAAACAATGTGTTTTGGTTTAGTAATGTTGGAGAACCTATGTCAAAATTTAGGTAAGAAACAAGAAGTTCTAAGGGTTTGGAGTGAGTTTGGTAAGCTAGGAAATGTTTAGTATGGAAGGTGATCAACTAGTGGAAGAAACATGCATTGAGTTGTTTAAAGATGTAAAAAGGGCTTAGGCAATGTTTTAGAGGATTTAGAATGCAAAAGAATATTTTGGGACATTTCAAGATCATGGTGAGATTGTATTTAGGACTTGTGCATTGTTGGTGAAAAAGGGATGAAGTGATTTGTTGCATGGGAGTTATAAACTTGTAAGATGTTCAACGAGTTGCTTAGAAAGAAAAAATGCTTGGGAGATGATGTTGTAGTGGTGAGGAAACATTATTGGCATAGTGGTTATCATAGGTATGAAACACCACTTGGAAAACTAAGGAGGAAATAACATAAGTGTTAGGAATTTTGGTATGAAATGAGTAAGTGTTTAAGGTGATAGATAATGAGTTCCATGGATGTTGTATGAGGGTATAAGTGTACCAAATGAGGTTAGAAAACATTATGAGGCCTTAGGAGAAGTTTGGAGTTAAATGGGCAATGGAAAATAAGGGTCTGGAGCAGACCGACCTTGCGACCGAACTTGCCAATGTCGGTCGAGCCCAGTTTACCCTGCGAGAATTGGTTTCTGGAGTGGACCGACCTTGGGGACCGGACTTGCAAGGTCGGTGGGCATGGATTTTTAGTACGGATTGAGTCTCTGGAATAGACCGAACTTGGGATCGGACTTACAAGTTCGGTCGGGCCTGAATTTTTAAAGGGAAGAAACTCTCGGGAATGGACCGAACATGGGACCGAACTTACAAGGTCGGTCGGAGTAGAAAATTTTGACGGTAATATGTTCTGGAATGGACCGACCTTGTGTAAGGTCGGTCGGTAAGGACGGTCGGACCTAAACTTGTAAAAAAAAACAAACAAGAATGGCTTAAGTAATAAACCCTAGGGGGTATAATGTAGGTAATCAAATATAAGTTAGGACATTAAAGCATGTCATATAATCATGTTAAACATTTAGTAAATTTGAAGTTAAGTAAGTAATTAACCGACATTCTTAAACATGTATAGGAGTGACCTACGGTGGAAATCGATTGAAGCAAGGACCAAGGTATGGTTTTCTTGCAGTCTGTTGCCTACCGGTTTACACCGGCTTGTGTGTTGTATGTTTTTCTGTGTGTTTATGACGTTATAAGACTTAAACATGTAATGAGTTTACAGTTGTTCATATTACTGTAATGTTATGATTTGACTCCTTTCCCTTGTGTGTGTCTAACATGACTTACAACTTGTTTGCGAATTGTTTGTTAAGTTCCACTGTTGAACTTCTAACATGTGCTAACTGGGAAGTGAGGAATCCGGTTGTCCGGTCATGCATGTAAGTTAAGAGTAGATATCTGAATCAGATTCGACTCTTATGTTGTTAAGATTGTTCTCCTTAATTTGGCGTTCGATCTCCCGCTAGCTTCCTCCAAAGCTTACCTATTCTGACTTATGATCGGTTTAGTGGGAACATGTGTTTGTGTGGTGTGTTCGGGTCACTATATCCGAACCATCTGTGACTTAAGTTACTCGTTCGAATAACAGAACGGTAATGAGTGTGTGTAACGAGCTTAACATGAGAGTGAACCATTCTCTAGGCTCTTATGTTATTTAACCTTCTTGGTTTGTTATTTGTGGAAAGAGTATCCACTGTGTATGTGATGTTGGGCTATGCAATAATAATGCTATTCCACATGTTATGTTATGTTATGTTTTAAATGAATGCCATGTTATCATGACAATTAGTTGCGCGTATCCCGGTAGCCGATGGGCTGCGCGTTAACCATACCAGCCAAGGGTTGCTGACCCCCTCGGGGGCTCCATATTTCTTTTACTGCAGGATGAGGATCGAAGAAGCAGAATGGCTTTAGATTCTAGGATGCAGGATTACTTTTGATTACTTTTGGATGTTGGGCCTGAGATGCGCCTGTGCTCCCGTGGCGTTATATATTTTGGTTGTGAACAGTTTACAGTGATGGTTTACAGTGAAGGATGTAAGTAAATACTCGGTATTATGTTAATGTATATGTGGTTATTAGTTCTATGCTCGGGATTCTGTTCATCAGACCGATACACTTGTATTTATTCAGCCTTGTTAACCACATGGGTGGTTGACGGCGTTGTAGCACCAATCGTTTAGTTGTTTAAATTCCGCTGCGATTTCAAGTAATGTTATGTGCGTAGTAGGGGTGTTACACTCTTATAATGGAGATATTTATGGTCTTGGTTGACCATCTTATTGACTTATGTTGACTTAAGCTTAATTTGGGCACTATTTGACACTATTCACAAATTAGTGCACATATTTGTGAAATTTTTGGTTTCCCATTGATTTAGACTTCCTAATGTGATACTAAGTAGTACACATTTTAATTAAAGAGTAATGATGGACATTTAGCCACTCAAAACCCATTTACAAGACAATTTTTCAAAAATGTGCTTTAAGACTTCTTAAAGCACATTTTGTGATTTAACTTGTTTTCAAGCTTGGTTTTCTTTGGTAATTGGTTTAAAATGACCATTAGGATATTACTAAGGTCTTAGCATGATATTTGGGTACTCACCCAAGTCTCTCCAAGCTTAGAGCACATTTTTGCCTTAATTTCCCTGAAGGCATTTTCTTGAGTTTTCCTTGGTTTAAATTGTCTACCAATCTTTCTAAGGCATATTTTAGCCAGCTACATCATAAATTGATGTTTACTTAGAATACTTAGGTTTGGGGTATTTCAATTTCGATTGTTGAGCCCTTCAATGGGCAAAACATTTCAGGTTGTTGAAGAAGACACAAGCCGGAGTGCGGGGAACAGGGTAGCTGCAGTGTTTTTAATAAACACTTTTAAATTTTATTTGGTGTTGTAATAAAGAGTTGTATTCAATTAGCTGCTCATTTAGTTGGATTTGGTCTGTAATAATTAGAGTGTTCGGTATCTATTCATCACAGCGCAAGGAGGTAAGGATGTTGGATGAAGTAAGTATGCCTTGTTACTCACAAGGGTGAGTAACGGCGTGTAACACCAAGTTTAGATAGTTTTATTTCCTGCTGCGACGTATTTATTTTGCTACGACTTGCGACGTTTTTAACAGGTTAGGACTGTGGGTGTTACATAAGTTGCTAAGAGGATAGGAAGTAATGTATAAGTAATTTCAAGAGTTTAGGAATGATGGGTAACAAAAGGAAAAGAGAGAAATTTGTGCATGAAGGTGCAAGATAACCTTGGAGAGTTTGCAAAGGAAAGATGGATGAATAATGATTTTTGAGGAATAGTTATATTGGTTGAAAAGAAGGACTTGGGTCAGTTGAAGTTTAGGCAAAATTTACATGTTGGAAGTGTAAGGAATTAAGTTATAAGTGTTAAGAATTTGGTAATAACTTGAGTAAATGATCCAGGAATTTGGAGGTGAGTTGATCCATGAGTTAGGAGGATTTTAAGTGCTACAATGGTGTTAGAACATGTGTGAATACATGGGGAAAGATTAGAAGAAGTTAGGACAAAAGAACAAGTGGAGATTGAGGTTCAAAACTGTAAAGTTTATCAGTTTATAATGTGGTCCGGGACTTAGTCCTTGGATAAAGTCCCGGACCCGCACTAAAAACATGTCGAGAGTGCACCCCAGAACTGGTCCGGGACCTTAGGTAAGTACCAAGTCCCGGACCATAGTTAAAAAGCTGCCGAGAGTCACAGCAGGTATTGGTCCGGGACTACAGAGCCGGACTAGGCAAAATTTCAAAGAAAGTGTGCTTTTTAGATGGTAAATGATGGGGGCTTGTTGGGTAATGCTATTATAAGGTTGTTAAGAGTTGTTTGGTGGAAATGGAAGTGAACAAGTGTGAGGTGAAATGGGAAGTAAATAACATAAATGGTTAAGCTTGAACTACAATGGTTTGGTGGTATTTAGTTGGAGATCATTAGTGATGATATGAGTTAGGTTAATTAAAAGAAATTCACCACCCGATTCGATCAATGTTTAAGGGTTTGAGAATTTGGACTCCGGAGGAGAGTAAGCAACGGAACGACCAACGGTGAACGGTATGGTTTTCTTGTAGCCTGCTTGCTAACGAGGTGTCCCTCGGCTTGTGTGCTATTTGTTTATGTGTGACGACTAAACAAGATAAAGCATGCAACCTGAATATTATGTTTGTTGTGTAATTGTATGCACTAACACAACTTACCGTGAGAACTTACTAACTAATATTTAGTAAACAATGGTGTGAGATTAAGAAACACTCCCTAGCATTGTTTTATTAGTAACCGGAAGAGGCTAACTAACAAACATTGACTTTGAGGCTTCCACTAACTGGAACTTGGGGGGAGTGAGGAATCTGGAATCGCTCCAGCACATGTGTATTAGGGGAGGTCAGTATCCTTATCAGGTCCGACTTCCAAATATGACTTGTCTTCGGACTCGTCGCCTTGAGTCGACATAAAGACTCGGTCACCTCGATTTTTGTTTGAGGTGGGAGGCATTACTGAGGAGGTGTGGTGGGATCTACCAAAATCCAAACTAATTCTAACAAGTATTGTTTATGTAAACCAATGGAGCCGATAACTCATTGGTTAGGTTTACTTGACGTGACAAGATAGACAATGAATTAAGGAACAACCATTCTAATTAAAGAACGGTTGACTTAATTGAGACAAGAACTGAGATAAGATTTGAGATAAGGTTTGACCAATTCTAATTAAAGAACGGTTGGTACATTGAGACTGAGATAAGGATTAAGACTGAGGTAAGATAAGAATGGACTAAGATTAAGAGGTATATTATTTTAAGGGGTTAAAAGACTAACTCACTTACTAAGGGAACGCTTTTAAGTCGTTCATTGTGTTTGAACTTTGATTATTCATATGAGGCTTGATGTTTGTTGCACTTCTTATTTATATTGTGCATCTAATCAATCTCCATGCTATCGACAATTAGTCGTCGTAGCCCCGTTAGCTTGGGGGCTATAAGAGAATCGTACCAGCAAAGGTGCTGACCCCCTCGGGGGCTAATTTATATTTTACAGGTGAATGTCAGAAGGCGACCATCTTGAGAGTAAGATGGGGTAGACGTATTACGGGTTTAAGTATGACCTTCGAGTTGTGCATGTACTCTCGTATGGTAACTAGTGTTAGTAAGTTGTATAGGACGTAGGGAAATGGTAAGATTGTTATGTATTTGGTTAAGGCTTGTAAGTAATAATGTTCGGTATATTCGAGTCCATCAGACCGTAGCTAGATCTTGGAGATTTTAGTATGCCTAGTAGGTCACGTGGGTGACTAACGGCGGTAACATCAAATGTTGTAAGAAATCCGCTGCAAAGTTAATATAAGTGAATGGAGGTTTATGAGAGAAGTATGGCTTTATGAATTGGGGTGTTACTGCAGTCTGTATATCGTGAGTGGTTGGAACTGGTGTAATTAAAATAATTAAGAAAGAAATTAATACTCAAAATATCCGTCGGGCTGCAAATAAAACCCGGTCACAGTAGTATAGTAAGACAGAAGCGGTCGGGGTCAAACCGTGGGACTTATAGTGAAATAAAATAGTACCTAAGCTTGTCACAGGAGGGGGGAATTAATTGACTTGTTTTGGTAAAATAAAACAACAGAAAAGATTAACTGAGTTGAAGATAAATTAGACGGAACTGGGTTCAGGTTTATATAATCTGATTAATTATGTTATCTCTACCGGTTTATTATAATAGTTTGGCAAAATTCCTGTTATTATCTTAAGGACTAAGTCATAGACTCATAAGAACTCGTTTACCAGAAAATGCTCGGTCTAATCCAGGTTCGAGCAAAACATATGTAAACGGCGGTTAAGTGCGAGGAATTATATTTGCATCTGAAAATACTAACTTATTAAATCATAATAAGCTTTCTCCAGATTTACGGCTTAATTAACCTGTCTATTTATCACCGGTCTGATCAAAATAGACTTAGTAAAGCATTTTAATAAATTCATGAAATTTATTAAAAAGGTGAGAGATAAACTTTAATCGTAACAAACTGTATTTATTTTAACCGGTAGAAATATAGAATACATAATTAAACAAATTACGGCCAAACCTTCGCCCGGAGTAAATCCTCTTAGCCCAACATAATTAAAAAGACAGAATGAGAAGTAAAAGAAATCATCTGGGAAAGATAATTAATTCAGCTCCACTATCTTGACTGCTAATATTTGGGCAGAGCTTGGACAGAACAACGGTATGGAAAAGGAATGAGGTGTTGTATGGAATTTGTGTGGATAATATGTGGATGAGATGTATGATTTTTGGAGAGTTTTATGGTATTTTTATGGAAGGAAAATGGCATAAGTTTGGGGTGGAATGAGATATGATTTAATGGAGGTTTGGAGGTGTATTTAAAGAGAAATATAGGGTAAAGGAGGTGGTAAGGCAGTGGTGTTAACGTGTGAAGAGATAATGATTTTATCTCTTCACACGCTGCTGTTGTGCTCTGTTCGCTGGCAAGACACGTTCGTCCGGACCACTGTCCGGACCTGTGTGGTCCGGACATGTCGATTTCTTTCTCGGGCGCGCTGGCATGTATTGGTCCGGACCAGGTGATCCGGACACTAGTCCGGACCAAGGGTCTTTTGCCTCTAAAATGTTCGTTTTAGCTCCAATTTGATCCCCGTTTTCGCCTACGCGTTCGTCTCTTCGTGTACTTTGCTCCTAGCTTGGTTTTCCTCATGTTTAACCAATAAATTTGTGAGATAATCAATAAAACAAAACTAGAGGAAAACTAACCAAAGTGGAGAAACGAGCAAGAAAAGTGCTTATATAATATATGAAATACACCTATAAAACATGCTCATTTGGACACTTATCACACCCCCACACTTATCTTTTTGCTTGTCCTCAAGCAAAACCATGTACCCAAGTAAGTAGGGAATGCTCAATATTAACAAATATTATTATGAAGGGTAGGATAAAGAGGTGAACAATACATGATCTTTAAATTTTTTCGAGGAGTGTTAAAAATCACAACTGCTGGTGGCATAGGTGTGCTCAGGGTAAAAATAAAATATAGAGTTGCGGGGTATGATCCGGAGTACTTCAATGCTTCTCAGTTAAGGTGACTTTGAGAACTTTTACCATGACCAACTTCTCTCAAGAATGGGCATTGAGGGGAAAACAAAAGGAAAAATAGATTTATGCATTTGTTTCACTTTTGCATAAGGGATAAGAAGATAATATGTAAGCATCAAGCTTTTGTATTTAAGAACACTCAACTCTCTTCGTTGGTTACCAATGGTGTCTCGCAAGTCCCTTCTTTATTTTATGTATATTTTTTAACAGAGAAGCACCCCTTAGCAATCCCTAAGAGAGAAGACAGAAAGAACCCCTGAGCAATAAAAATCCAACCATTTGCAGATTATTTGGTCACACCGCATAAAAATGCTCTCAAAAGTGATCAAATGAAAATTTTTAAATTTGTACCATTTATCCCACAATTCATAATAGTATTTATTCATAAAGAGAACAACCTATATTAGCAGGGTCCATAATTTTAATTTTTGAACACATGCAAGACAAGCAGAGAGATTTAAACATTTTAAGCACAAAATGCCCCGAAAAGGGCTCTCACCCCCACACTTAAGCTGAAGCAATGCCCTCATTGCATAGATGGAATTAAATTAATAGGGCACATCAAAAGGAAAAAGTGTACTTCCCAAATTTCGTAGAGTGTGTAGAGCTCCCCCACACTTGAGTGCAGCTGTGGAATGTCATGAAATGTACCTGTAAAGAATATTCTACACAGCCAGAAGTACTCAAGTAAAACCTGCATTTTATTATAACATGTAAAATGGAAATATAGTACAAAAGAGAAAACAAAATAAAATAAAAGGAAAGACAAAAGATAGATAGTGGGTTGCCTCCCACCAAGCTGCCCGGGTTTAACGTCTCTAGCTAGACGCCTGTTCGTAAATATGCATGTGAGCTCGCCATGGGAGAGATGTCGTTTTTGTCAGTGCCAGTTTCAAAATTTGGAGTAAAGGTGTCATGCTGTTCCTGGACAAGATTAATTCTACATAAGTCAGTTGAAATATCAGAAGGAGAATTATACCTTTTAAGACATGCCCCATTAACTTTAAAAGTTTCGCCCTGTTTGTTTTGGAGTTCAAAGGCACCGTACGGGGTCACACTAAACATCTGGAAAGGACCATCCCAATGAGATTTGAGCTTCCCAGGGAAGAGCCTTAATCTTGAGTTATATAAGATAACCAAATCACCAACTTCGAAGTCCCTCTTCAGGATCATCCTGTCATGGAACTTCTTGGTGCGCTCTTTATAAATCGTAGCATTTTGGTAAGCCTGATCTCTCAGCTCTTCTAACTCAGAGAGTTGGAATTTCCTTTTCTCCCCCGCAGTAGTCATGTCAAAGTTCAAGGCCTTGATCGCCCAATACGCCTTATGTTCCAGCTCTACAGGTAGGTGGCATGATTTCCCATAGACAAGCTTAAAAGGAGACATCCCGATGGGAGTCTTGAATGCGGTGCGGTAAGCCCAAAGCGCATCATCTAACTTCAATGCCCAATCCTTTTGTGATGAGTTAACCGTTTTCTGGAGAATCCATTTTAACTCACGGTTCGAAACTTCTGCTTGGCCGTTTGTCTGGGTGTGATAAGGTAGAGCTACCTTGTGACGTACCCCGTACTTACCCATAAGCGCTTCAAATGAACGGTTGCAGAAGTGGGATCCGCCGTCACTGATAATAATTTTAGGCACGCCAAAACGGGTAAAGATGTGCTTCTTAAGGAATCTGGTTCCGGTCTTTGCATCAGCATGATGACAGGGTATGGCTTCTACCCATTTCGACACGTAATCCACTGCCACTAAAACATATTGGTGGCCCTGTGAGGAAGGGAACGGTCCCATAAAATCAATGCCCCAACAATCAAAGAGTTCCACTTCTAGTATTCCCTGTTGTGGCATTTCATGTTTCCTAGATGTGTTACCCATTCTCTGACAATTATCACATTGGGGCAGAATTGTTAAACATCCTTGTGAAGAGTTGGCCAAAAAATCCTGAGGCCAGGATCTTAGCAGCGGTCCTTGTGGGTCCATGGTGACCTCCGGCTTCCCGTGAGTGACAAAAATGTATGACGCTGTGAATCTCATCTTCAGGGAGACACCGGCGAATCAACCCATCTGCACAGACTCGGAACAAATATGGATCTTCCCAGAAATAATGATTTGAATCAGAAAGAAATTTCTTCTTCTGGGAGTAAGATGATCATATGGTATTGTTCCAGAGACAAGATAATTGGCCAGGTCCGCATACCATGGCTCCTGTACCTTGGTGATAGAGAAGGCAGTCTCATCGGGGAAGAATTCGTTGATAGGCACACTATACGTAGGAGTTACTAACCGGGAGAGATGGTCAGCGACGACATTTAATTTTCCGCTCTTGTCTTTGACTTCGATGTCAAACTCTTGCAGTAGAAGAATCCAGCGCAACAAGTGAGGCTTGGCTTCTTGTTTTACAAATAGGTATTTGAGAGCAGAATGGTCTGTGTGTACTATGACTTTGCTTCCCCATAAGTATGACCTGAACTTGTCAAGGGAGAACACTATAGCCAGAAGCTCTTTTTCAATGGTCGTATAGTTCTTCTGGGCATCGTTGAGTGTCCTGCTGGCATAAGCAATCACTCTCAAAATCTTCTCTCTTTTTCTGGCATAGAGCTGCCCCCACTGCGTAGTCACTTGCATCACACATGATCTCAAATGGGAGAGACCAGTCGGGTGATATGACAACAGGTGCAGATACCAATTTTTGTGTTATTGTAATGAAAGCAGCTGAACACTTATCATCAAAATGAAACGGGGCATCTTTCTGTAGCAGGTCGGTCAATGGTTTAGTGATTTTGGAGAAGTCTTGTATAAACCGTCGATAGAATCCTACATGCCCGAGAAATGCTCGAATATCTTTAACAGAGGTTGGTGCCGGTAATTTCTCTATAACCTCCACCTTGGCCTTATCCACCTCTATTCCTTCAGCCGATATTTTATGTCCAACGACAATCCCGTCCTTGATCATAAAGTGACATTTTTCCCAGGTTAAAACGAGATTTGTATCCTCACACCGTCCGAGGATTAAATCAAGTTGTGCCAAGCATTTATCAAAACTAGAGCCATAGACAGAGAAGTCATCCATGAATACCTCTATGCTCTGTTCGATGAAATCAGTGAATATAGCTTGCATGCATCGCTGGAAGGTAGCAGGGGCATTGCATAGTCCGAAGGGCATTCGTCTGTACACAAAGGTGTCGTATGGACAAGTGAAAGTGGTCTTGTCCTGGTCCTCTGGTGCGATTGGTATTTGGAAGTACCCTGAGAACCCATCTAAAAAACAGTAGTACGGATGCCCTGCTAGTCTCTCTAACATCTGATCGATAAAGGGGAGAGGGAAGTGATCTTTCCTGGTCGCCAAGTTTAAGCGCCTGTAGTCGATACACATGCGCCATCCAGTAATTTTTCTTTGAGGAATAGCCTCTCCCTTATCATTTACAACAGCCTCGATGCCCCCCTTCTTCGGGACAACTTGTACAGGACTTACCCATGGACTGTCAGAGATAGGATAGATGATGTTCGCATCTAGGAGTTTCAGAACCTCCTTTTTAACTACCTCCTTTAGGTTAGGGTTTAGCCGACGTTGGGGTTGCCTGATAGACTTGTAGTTTTCCTCCATATAGATATGATGCGTGCAGTAGGAGGGATCAATTCCTTTTATATCAGCAATAGTCCACCCGATCGCTGTTTTATGCTTTTTTAGCACTTCGAGTAGCCTTGTTTCCTCCCTGGAATTCAGAGAAGAGGAAATAATGACAGGCAAATGGTCATTTTCAGCTAAGAAGACATACTTGAGTTTAGAAGGCAGTTCCTTAAACTCGAGCTCTGGTGGCTGCTCTACTGAGGGAATGGACTTTTGTGGTTGTCGGTCAAGTCTTTCGATTGGTGGCCGTTAGGCTTGATAACCTGCTTTTCCTTTTCTACGTACGCCGCTGGCGTTAACTTCCGGATCCTCCACCTTTTCTTTTAGAGAAGTACTAATTACTGCTCTAGGGTTCAGTTTCAGCCTCCAGGACGGAAGATAGTGATACATGTCCTCATCTGTAGAAAAATTGCCTTCCTCCTCGTCATCATCTGTTAATCCCACTGTCTTAGCGTGAGGAGAAAAGTTAGAGTTTTTCATCATTTTCTGCATGTCGAATTCGATCGTTTCATCCTCGTATCGCAAGTGATTTTCCCATCGTGGACATCAATATGGCTTTGGCAGTACTTAGAAACGGTCGACCTAGAATCAGGGGAACCTCAACATCGTCATCCATTTCTAAATGACGAAGTCAGCTGGAAAGATAAAGCGAGACACTCCAACTACCAGATCTCGGACTATTCCCATGGGCTTGATCTCTGATCTGTAGCTAGTTGGAGTTTGAAAGGAACCGGTTGCATTCTCCTCCTTTTACTTTCAAGAAGGTGGCGTAGGGCATGATATTAATACTGGCTCCAGGTCTCATAAACCGCTTCCACAGTCCACTATAAAACACGGGATAACGGGATTTCCCGGATCTGTTTGTTTAGGAGGGAGTGCTCGAAGAAGGCAGCAGAGCATTCCTCCGTGAGGTGCACTGTTTCTTTTCCAGGTTTCTTTCTTCTTTGTTAAGAGATCCTTAGAAACTTGGCGTAGTTAGGCATCTCTTGCAAAGCATCGATTAGGTATGTCGAGAGTCAGTTTCTTGAAAATGCTCAAGAATTTGGAAAACTGCTCATCTAGGTGTTTCTTTTTCATCCTGTTGGGAAATGGGAGTTCACTTTTTTAGGAGATGAAGATGGAATGTCGATGGTTACTCGAGATGGAGATGGAGTAGCAGGTAGGAACTTGGATTTTTGAGGGAGGTGAGGCTGGATTGGCTGTATCTTCATCATTGATGTAGGCCTCTTAGTGATTTTCTTTTTCTTTTCTGGTAGCAAGTTCCCTTCCACTCCTTAGGGAGACTGCACTCAAGTTTGTCGATTGGAATGTGCCATCGTCTATAAGGATTGAATTTGCTTGCTCTTGGATTGGGTTAGTCTGTGAAGGGAATTGACCAGGTGGCCTTTGTCGGGTAAGTAACTGTTGAATCTGAGATTGCAAGGCTTTTTGGTCTTTGCGCAGGGCTGCGACCTCTTCTTGCGTGTCTCGGGACTTACCCATCATCGCTTTAAACATCTCTTGCATTTGAGACATTTCAGATTCAAGATTCGAAGGAGGTTGAGTTGGTCGACTCGAAGAAGCTTCATTGCCATAAGGCTGTTGCTGATACTGCCTTTGGCCTCCTTGAAAATTGGACTGAGGTCTGTAATTTTGAGATGGTTGTAGTGTATGTGGGTTTTAGATATTGTCGGTGGTTGAGTAGCGAAGGCTTGGTTGCATGTTACGTTGCCAAGGTTACCTGTACCCTGAATTGTTGGTGATATAGTTTGCTTCCTCCGCTTCTTTCAATTCTTGTAGTTGGGGGCATTGTTCATAGTCATGAGGCCCACCACATTGTGTACAAGAGATAGCTGGAGATGATTGGGGCAGAGGAGCATAGCCTGGAGGGATTGTAGATGATCGGGAAATCATCGACTTAGCTTGCTGGGGGTAGGAGTTCATAGCCATCTGCACAACCACATTTTGTAGAGTACTTACTTTTGTTGCCTGCTGAGCATTGCTCTCCATGAGTGCTCATGGCTTTTCATCAGCTGGTCAAACTTGTTATCACTTTCCCCAACATGGTATAAACCTGGAGTACCGCCTTGATCCACCAGAGGCCCAGTCTCTGATTTCTTCACAGAGAGACTCCATGCTATTCAGAAATTGTGCTCCTGGCTTTTTCAGAATATCAGCCCCTAACGAAGACAGTACCATTGTTCTGCACGGACCGATCAAGCCTTTGTAGAACAATTGTGATACTTGTTCTTTCGTCAGACCATGGTGAGGACAAGTAAGTAGTAGTCCTTTGAAACGGTCCCAAGTTTCACAAATATTCTCCGACCCTGGTTGCTTGAAATTATAGATTTCAGCAATCATCTCCAACGTTCGGCTCGGGGGTAGAATTTGTCGTAGAACTTGGTGGCCATGTCATCCCAAGTACCAATGGTACTTGGTGTCAGGCTATGATACCACTCGCACTTCCGTCAGGCTGTGAGGGAATAATGACAGTCTTGCGTACTGGAGTACTGCGTCGGTCGCAGTTAGACTGTTGGCATGCTGCAAGAACTTGTAACATGTAACAGGGCTTCGTCTGGACTGGAACCATCAAACATGCCCAACTCCTTTACACATCGGATTTGATGATATGGCTTCAGCTTCTGCCACTCATCGTATTCGGATGGGCTAAGGTGAGGAAGGATGATGGCAGGCTGTTGTCCTTGATTAGACGGCCTGTTAATGTTTCGAACTGTCGCTGGTGAAATGCCATGTCAGCTTCCGGGTCAGATTCTATCACTGTGGTGGTAATGTTTTGTTGAGTTCGTCTCTGCCTTAGAGTGCGCAGAAAGGTTCTCTCGATCTCGGATGTAACCAACCGTGTGATTATTAATATTTTCTGGGAGGCTGTTGACCTGGTAAAAGGCATTCACCACTCAAAACAGAAAAAAGAAACTCGTGATGTGTTAAATAAATAAAAATGTTAGGAATTAGTTGACAGAAATTTAAGTTAGTATTAGGTACAAAATTATAAGTTAGTAGTTAGAGACAATGGAAATTAAAATGACAGAAAATTAAATGACAGAAATTATAAGTTAGTAGTTAGTATACTGGAAATTAAAGTTAGTAGTTAGTATACTGGAAATTTGAAGGACAATGGAAATTAAATGACAGAATATTAAAAGATAATAAAATAAAGAGTTAGTAATTAGATGTCAGAAATCAGATGTCCGTAGTCAGATGTCCAAAGTCAGGTGTCCAATTAATAGTAACAGATTATTATAATATAACAGGTGAATTATCCGGGGCTTAGGGACTAGAATAAATCAAGTCCCCGGCAACGGCGCCATTTTGCAGTCTGTATAACGTGAGTGGTTGGAACTGGTGTAATTAAAATAATTAAGAAAGAAATTAATACTCAAAATATCCGTCGGGCTGCAAGTAAAACCCGGTCGCAGTAGTATAGTAAGACAGAAGCGGCCGGGGTCAAACTGTGGGACTTATAGTGAAATAAAATAGTACCTAAGCTTGTCACAAGAGGGGGGAATTAATTGACTTGTTTTTGAAAAATAAAACAACAGAAAAGATTAACTGAGTTGAAGATAAATTAGACGGAACTCCGGGTTCAGGTTTATATAATCTGATTAATTATGTTATCTCTACCGGTTTATTATAATAGTTTGGCAAAATTCCTGTTATTATCTTAAGGACTAAGTCATAGACTCATAAGAACTCGTTTACCAGAAAATGCTCGATCTAATCCAGGTTCGAGCAAAACATATGTAAACGGCGGCTAAGTGCGAGGAATTATATTTGCATCTGAAAATGCTAACTTATTAAATCATAATAAGCTTTCTCCAGATTTACGGCTTAATTAACCTGTCTATTTATCACCGGTCTGATCAAAATAGACTTAGTAAAGCATTTTAATAAATTCATGAAATTTATTAAAAAGGTGAGAGATAAACTTTAATCGTAACAAACTGTATTTATTTTAACCGGTAGAAATATAGATTACATAATTAAACAAATTACGGCCAAACCTTTGCCCGGAGTAAATCCTCTTAGCCCAACATAATTAAAAAGACAGAATGAGAAGTAAAAGAAATCATCTGGGAAAGATAATTAATTCAGCTCCACTATCTTGACTGCTAATATTTGGGCAGAGGTTGGACAGAACAACGGTATGGAAAAGGAATGTTTTTATGGAATGAGGTGTTGTATGGAATTTGTGTGGATAATATGTGGATGAGATGTATGATTTTTGGAGAGTTTTATGGTATTTTTATGGAAGGAAAATGGCATAAGTTTGGGGTGGAATGAGATATGATTTAATGGAGGTTTGGAGGTGTATTTATAGAGAAATATAGGGTAAAGGAGGTGGTAAGGCGGTGGTGTTAACGTGTGAAGAGATAATGATTTTATCTCTTCACACGCTGCTGTTGTGCTCTGTTCGCTGGCAAGACACGTTCGTCCGAACCACTGTCCGGACCTGTGTGGTCCGGACATGTCGATTTCTTTCTCGGGCACGCTGGCATGTATTGGTCCGGACCAGGTGATCCGGACACTGGTCCGGACCAAGGGTCTTTTGCCTCTAAAATATTCGTTTTAGCTCCGATTTGATCCCCGTTTTCGCCTACGCGTTCGTCTCTTCGTGTACTTTGCTCCTAGCTTGGTTTTCCTCATGTTTAACCAATAAATTTGTGAGATAATCAATAAAACATGCTCATTTGGACACTTATCAGTTACAAAAAGTGGTATCAAAGTGTAGTTACGCTCTGATGACAGGAATTACCGAACTTAGGAGAATACTGAGGTTCAGTTTGAGTTATGGGTTAAGGGTTAAGAGATAGAGCGAGAGGTGCGTTAGTTAGGACTTCCCGTTGTTTACCGGATATCCATAGTACCTAAACCCGCCCTCCACATCCCGTGCTTGAAATACGGGGAACAAACACCAGAGAGAAGAAAGCCTTCTCTTACTTGGGGAAACCCGATCTGGCAGTTAGTTAACAGTAAGCAATATGAGAAACATTTTGTTGTACAACAGTTTATGAGAACTTGAACGTTTTAATTGGAGCGCAACGATGAAACAGGCGCTACCAACGGGATTCTATCAATAAAAGAACGGTAATTACCGGCAACATGGGTCGACATGCTACGCAGTCGAGTTACCCCGCCATACTAATGATAAGAAAGCACTACGAGTGCAATGGAAAGGAAAAGAGATGCGACATGAGTACCGGACAACATTCCAAAAGGGCTGAGCAATGGCATAATACGTAGCATGAGAATTAAGACTACCGAAAAGTAGTTAGAAATGGGAACTTCAAACCCCATACAATGAGAAAGGTTACAAACCTGGCCGACATAGCGTAGGCGACGTTAAAAACGCGTACAAACTGTATACAGAAGTAGGACTACGACGTAGTGCCTAAAGGAGAATTAGTACTTAGTAACCCCGACATAATATTTGGAAACGGGAGCGAGGATTAAGGAATAAGTAAATAACAAAGGGTTCCCTCAGAAAGAGGAACGCCCTGATAAATGACAGTACTGTCAAAACAACTAGGAAACTGATGTATGCTCAGTTATCCAAAACCAAAGATATAGAAATTAGGTGGAAGTACCACAACCGACGCGCACAGTACCGGTAGCCCATCTTGCATGGCGCACTTGCCATAGCAAGTGCTACCACGGTTAAGCTACACGGAAAGCCATCATGGCGAGATAGTAGAACACTACAGTCGTGATACATATTAATACCGGATTGTAAATCCATAAGAACCAGAGGATAAAACCTTGGAAATGCCTGACGCCTGACCTTGATAAGATTAGTCGGCACACCAGTCAGTAGGGAGCTGAACTTGGACAGAATACTAAATGATATAAAATTTTAGCAACAGTACAACCTATGTAACACCCCTGCCATTAATACATGCTTACCGTCCAATCTCCTTACACGTCAGATACACGCAGCGGATACTTACTTACATACTATGGGTGATACAATGCCGTTAACCACCCACGTGGCTAACAAGGCTACTACTACTGCTTACAGCATCGGTCTGATGGACCGGAATCCCGAGTATTACAGATCTACCATATATATTGCGTACACCAATACACGCTACATTCTTCCATTCGATACAATACTTCAAATACCATACCATATAATCCACATACCGAGTTTACTAAGATCCTTATACAAATATACTACCTCTTCAAAGTTCATACGTACTCACTACGAGACTACTCACTACCCGTCCTCACAAACTACTTAAAACTAATTACAAGGGTGTGCCTCCGGTCTCTTCCTTGACCATACTTCGGGTACCTGCACACAAAAAAATGTCCCCCGAAGGGGTCAGCTTTCGCCGAGCATGATAACCGCATACCCCGCGTACTAGTGAGGGTACGCCGACCACTTGGTCGAATACATGCGGTTCATTTTCATACAAGCATACATGCATACATGCTCTTACACACAGTACAATAATACTTACACAACATACATACATACAATTCATTACATACAAGGAATACGATATGACCATTCAATACTCACTTATCTTCTTCCGAATACACATACTTACTATATACACAAGTACAGTTCTTGTTAGCTTCATTGTTCCGCCCGGGTTAATCGGGTGGAGATTACTCTTCTACTCGTTACATCATACATACGCATACGTACTCATGCTCATACTCATACTCATACATACTTACTCACTTACTCTTACTCATGTTAAGCCGGTATGGCCTCTGGGCAGGGACTACACTGTCCCACCACCAGGCTTTACTTGACTCACTGATCCGGGATGCTACCCACTTAAGGGATTTGGGCCGCGGACCAGTTTAAGAGTCAGGAATCGGATCCAACCTCTTGTGTCTCCTCATCCTCACGCGTGGCCGAAGCTATATCGGACTTCTACTCATTCCAATTTACTAACTTTCAAGTTAGGAGTTAGGTAGTTAGGAATTAGTAGAAGTCAACATCCAAGCCACAATAATACAATACACATATACACATACATACGAGGTACAATACATTACACAAGTACAATACGAGGTACATACACACTTCATTCTCATTTATTCATTTCATGAATTATACAAACTATTGTTCAAGACAAATGTATCAAGAACAATATAAACAAACACAAGTAAGTGCAAGATAATCCGATTCATGCATTTATCTTATTTAGGTGATCAAATAAGCACACAAATCGGGGTAACCGGATTAGGATACAGGGCATGAAGAAATCATACCTTTCACCGTTGTACTTGTATCCCAACGTTCCTCCGGTATTCACAATTCAAATCCTATGATATACATACAACCGAATAATTAATCTAACTATCATTAACTTAATTCGGTTACCCTTACGCTTCCTAACTCATACTTACTAGGTCTTCACATTCCTATACTTACATTTTATTTACTTACTTTTAATTACTTGACAATGGTTTACTTACACATACATGCACGTATGTATAGGTGGGTATACATATACATACATACATATACTAACCATAGTCTTATAGCTTTTTTTTTTTGTAAGTTTTGACCCGACCGAACTTGCGACCGACCTTGCAAGTTCGGTCCGAGTCAGTAGGTTACATCGGGTGAAAATTCCAGGGCCGACCGACCTTGCAAGTCCGGTCCCAAGGTCGGTCCATTCCAGTAAGTTACTTAACGGAAAAATTTTAGCCTGACCGACCTTGCAAGTCCGGTCGCAAGGTCGGTCCATTCCAGTAGCTTACTCGACGAAAATTTTTCTAGCCGACCGAACTTGCATGTCCGGTCGCAAGTCCGGTCGATTCCAGTAGGTTACAGACGGGAGAATTTTTCTGGTCCGACCGAACTTGCAAGGGTCGCAAGTCCGGTCGATTCCAGAAGCTTTCCCGTCTTTGTAAATCTGGGCTCAACCGACCTTGCAAGTTCGGTCCTAAGGTCGGCCCAGAGTATTTGCATTTTAATTTCTGTTTTCAGTTCTAACCTTTACCCATTGTTTCCCCAATCTTCCCACATGTAATCCCACATGTTTTAACACTACCTAGGCCCTCAAAATTGCCTTAGTTCATCCCCCAAACCTACTACTCAATTTCTACCTTCACTTACACATTTTCCTTACCTTCTCAACACTTACACTAGTTCTTACTCCTCTAATGCAACCGATTTTGTTGCCACTTCTACCACTCAATACTCCCTCTATCAATGTCACTCCTAGCATCCCAAATACATCTCCTATTACCATGCCAATTTATTTCTAAGCAATTATACCACCTATGCCCAAGTCCAACATTCTTTTTACCAATTCTTGCACACTAATCTTTCCTAGTTCTTCTATACAATTTGATACCCCTTTGCTACAGATTTTGGTTCCTACTTCCTCCATACATAATTTCCTCTCCTAATGTCATCTCCAAGGCCTACAATGCATTGTCTCACCTCTTCAAGTCCAACACTCATTCCCTAGGTCAAGTACATAAGTTCTCCTAGTTCCTCCAATACCATTCAACAACCCTTGCTACAGATTTTACATTCTTCCATTCTCTTACCACAGCTACTACTCATAGTCATTAGACATCTCTACTTACTCTAATACACCCTTGGTTTTGCCATTCACCAAGTCATCCCTACATGTACATATTCCCACCAAAAATTTTGCCATAGTCCCTCTACATTTCTTACTTCTCCACGTATGTGTTTTCTCATCCAACTCATTCTTAATCTAGCCAAACCACAAGGGTTCTACCAGCACACATACAAAATCTTAGTACACCATTACTTCCTCAATCCACATTACTAATGCACATACACAATACACTTGGCTCTAAGGCCCACAATTCACATACTAGTTCACAAATACTCAAACTTCCTCAATTACATTACTGCAGACGTTATAATCTGAGTGGTTAAAGTGGTGTAATTAAAATTAAAGAAAAGAAATTAAAACTCAAAATAAACGTCGGGCTGCAAACAAATCCCGGTCGCAGTAGTATAGTGAAATGTAAGCGACCGGATATCGAACCACGGGACTAATATACATATTATAGTACCTAAGCGTGTCACAAGAGGGGGGATTAATTGACTTGTTTTTTATAAATAAAAGGAAAAGATAAAATAACTAAATTAACAGATAAACTAAACGGGACTCTGGTTCAGATTAATATTATCTGCTCTTTCATGCTATTCCTACTGGTTTAATTATAATTGTCTGGCAAAATTCCTTAAATTATCTTAAGGACTAAGTCATAGCCTCAAGAACTCGTTAACCAGAAATGCTCGGTCAAATCAAGGTTCGAGCACTCTTATGTAAACGGACGTTAAATTCCAGGAAATATAATTGCATCTGAAAATACTAACTCATTAAATCATAATAGAGATTTCTCCAAATTTACGGCTTAATCAACCTATCTATTTATCACCTGGTCTGATCAAAATAGACTTAGCAAGCAATTTAATAAACTCATGACATTATTAAAAAGGCGAGAGATGAGCTTTAAGCGTAACAAACTTCATTAAATTAAAACCAATAAAAACATTGCATAATTAATACAGAACATAATAATTATTCCCAGAGTATACGAAAACTTGCCTAACATATTAAATAGATAGACAGAGACAAGAGTAATAGAAATCATCCGTAATCACTCCGGCTCACTCTGCTATTTTGTATACGTAGGCTAGAGGTGGATTTAGTGGAATGTAAAATAAATAAAATGGAGAAGGCGGAAGGAGAGAAATGAGATGGTGTGTGAGTTGGAACTCCAGAGAACCACGGAAGGAGCCTCCGGAAGGACACCGGATAAGGAGGAATGAAGCTCGTATTTATAGAGGAAGAAGAATAGAGCAGCAGCTCATCAGCTCACTGATTGAGCTCGTTGATTGCAGCTCCCCATTGATTGCAGCTATTGATTGCGTAGGGGACAGGGCTGAATCGCGTGCGTGATTTCTGGTAGGCGCCAGCTCAAGTTGAAGAGCGAGTTGGGTTGATTGAAGATAACCCGTTAATTTCCTACACATTTACACGTGTCCTCTAGATAAGTAGCGGTACTCTCTATTCTTGTCCGCCTGTTTATGTGGCGGTCTCCTCTGTCTCAACCGCCTCGCGGTCTTCTGTCTCTTGTCCGCCTCGCGGTTGCATTAGAGTTGTCCGCCTCTTAAGTGGCGGTCTCTTCTGTCTCAACCGCCTCGCGGTCGCCTCTGTGTCGTCCGCCTCTTAAGTGGCGGTTGTGACTCTCTTGTCCGCGAGATAAGAGGCGGACGCCTCTGTTGGGTCTGCGCCTCTCTTATCCGCGAGATAAGCCAATGTACATATATAATATATATGTATATATAATACGAGTATACTCCAATCTTGAATCGGCTCCAGATTTTTCGTTATAAGTCCGTTTTACTCGCCGTTTGTTGCGTTGGAAAGCTTGTGGAAGTAAACTACTTGATTCCAACACTTTTTCCTACATTTAATACATAAAATATATCAATTCATATTAAAACATAAATCTAGGAAAATCATAAGATAAGTGAGAAATATTACTTAAAATACTACAAATTGTAAGGTAATTAAACCCTTAAAAGTCTATATATTTCGCACTTATCAAACTTCCTCACACTTGACTTTTGCTTGTCCTCAAGCAAATAAGGAATAAAATTATCTCTAAGCCTTAATAATAAAACAAGATTAAATAAGTGTAGAAGGGAATTAAGACAAAGTGACAATTGAAAGAATAATTCTGCTCTTAGAAGTAGGTTTTATAAACAGTGAAGAAGAATAATTTAATAAAAGCATAGAAAAACTAGATTGCAGAAAACAAGTTAGATTAACCTGGGATTTCCAACCAATTTCATTCACTAACCTGGGATGACAAGGGGTGTGAAGTAATGCCTTATTCCGCAATACCTTTCAACACCACGTACTCATGTTCATAAACATAAATTGCAATTTATTTATTTACATTTTTTTGAATGTGCAAATTGCATAAACAAAGCACATATTATTTTTATATATATTTTTTAATTGCATTATTTTTCTGTACCCCAGACTTTTCTCTCTATCCTTGTAGTGGTGTTGGGTCTTCTATCCCAGGTCACGAGACCTTAGGTAGATAGGTGTTAAAGCACCCCAAAGAACTTAATAACCGGATAGACGAGGCCTGTTTTTGGTTAGAAAAATTCATAAACAGCGGAGTATCTTGTCTTTATCCTTTTCTTTCCTTGACTTTCCACATATTTCCATAATCCCAAGCTAAACTAAATTGATTTTTACAACTAGCAGATCTATCATATTTTGAGCGAAAAATAGAGTATTTTGAAGGAAAATAATTTTATACAAACTCCTTGAAATAAAACTACCTTTCAGTTGTCACTTGACATAATTTCAGACACTTCTACAATTATTTATCTCATTTTTACAATTTTTTTAATTTTAGGCAGTTTAGAGTAGCAAAAAGTGAGTGTGGCATTATCGAACTACTGTCATAATTTCAGGGAAAGGTCTCTCCTTCCTCACACTTAAGAGGAGCAATGTCCTCATTGTTCAGAATTAAAATCAAGAAAATGACCTTTCAAATTATGACAGACTCATAAAGGATTAAATAAAGGTTGAACATTAATATAATAAATGAGGAATTGAAACTCCCCTTGTATCGTAGATTGAGGAAAGTATCCTTCCTCACACTTAGAGCTTTGACAGGGGTGAGACGTTCCTCACACTTGAGTTGCGCAAGTGTTCAACCGAAGATATTGAAATGCCAAAGCAACTGAGGTTGCTTTCCAAAGGTGAGTTCAGCTATATATTCGTCATCGAATTTGTTCTGAAAAGAAAATCATATATAGCCAGCAGAACTCCAATTGAACCAAAAGAAAATCATAAAATAAAAAACATAAATAAAAACATAAAGTAAACCACACTGTTACCTTCCTGAATATATCAAATGTTAGAACAAGGTTTAAACAGTAATAGTCTACAAAAAGTCAGAGAAATATAAAATGAAATAAAAATAACAAAAATAAAATAAAATCACTGTGGTGGTGGTGGAGGCTGTGCAGGTCCCTGGCCTGACTGAGCGAGGAGACGCTCTAGGAGCTGAGCGGTCTGCGCATTCTGCTGCGCTGTCTGTGCATGCATCTCATCACTCCGGTCCAAGCGCTGTATCACCCTCTGCTCAAAGCTCTCAAACCTCTGATGGAAGGTCTGGAACTGAGCCTGTAGATCTGTCGAGTAAGGTACAGGAGCAGGGGTCTGCATCATATCAGTAGTCGGCCTATAAGGCTCCTCTCCCTGTGCAGTGTCAGCGGACGGTGGGTCAGGATCAGCTGAGTGTGTAGCTCCTGTAGAGGTCCCCGCTGCTGTAGATGATGCAGTGGAAGACCGAGCAGCGGCACTCCTAACCCAAGTACCGTCATCTGAGCGCAAAAAGCCCCAGCTCCGCACAGTCAGCAGTGACACTGAGCGCTTCGCAGGACGGAGCTCTAAAGTCTCCCTGAACTCTGCTGAGAATGGGACAGAACCGATAATGTGGAGACTGAGGAAGAAGGGAAAAATGGGAGTGATCTTCTTCTTCTTCGTCCTCATGTAGGAGACCACCTTATAGAGCTGGCTGAACATGACGTGGCTGAAGGAGATGCGCTGAGCGGGTGGAAATGGACCTAGGAAGTAGTCCAGTAAGGCACAATCCTCATCAGTAGCATCATGCGCCCCAGATGGGCGAATCTGATGACTGAGGATCTCCAGGAGAAGCCTCTGAGTCAGCGTGGGGAAGCTAGCGAACGGGAGGACATCCTTCTCCTCCTCCCCTCTACGTCGGGTCCTCCGACCTACAGCCTGAAGCCACCTGGACTTCGACCTCTGCAAGTACTCCTCTGTGAATCCTCGGATATCACCAGGACCATCCGGGATGTGCAGGAGAGAAGTGAAAGTCGAGGGTGTGATCTCCACGGGGTGACGGCGTATATAAGAAGTAATGCTCATATCGCCTGCCCGGGCATTAGCATAAAACTCTCGAGCTAAGTCCGGAGCAAAGACTCCCTCTCCTAACCTTAGGACCTCTGAAAGTCCTAGTCTGGCAAATAGAGTATCCACCCCTGCAGCCTCTAGCACTGCCGGCTCAAATTTCCTCTCAATGATAAAATCCTTGCCCTGATCGAACCAGGCACGAGCCTCTACTGAGACAAAACCATCGTCCTGAAGACGAGGTGCAGAAGAAGATGATGCTCCAGGGCAGTCGCCACCACGAATACGAGGCATACTAATATTTATTTAAAATTAAAGGCAAACAACATTAACAGCATAACAATAAAATATTAAATATCAAACAAAGTAATAACAATAACATGAAAATTTAACGAAATATTAGCAACATAAAAATCAACAAAAATTATCAAACAAATAAAAATAAAAATAACAACATTAAAAGTTAACAAAAATTAACAAGCAATAGAAATATGAAAAATAAATAACAACGACATTAAGATTTAACAAATATTAATAAACAAAAATCAACATAAAAACTAATATTAATAGCAACATAAATATTAATATTAAAAATAACATAAGAATTAATATTATTAACAAAGCATTAATATTAGACATAAATATTTTCATAATTATAACAAAAATAGAAAACTAGTAAAATAATTATAATAACACAAACAAAAATACAAATAAAAATAAACAGTTAAATTCTGTCGAAAATTCGACAGAGTTTCCCCTAAATTTCTACGTTTCTCCACAAAAATTTCAGTCAGATTCAAGGTTTTTAGTACCGTTACCTATCAAATCTGTAAATAATAACCTAGAATCATAATCTATTTTTTCGTTTAATAATCAAGGCTAAATAAAATTGAATAATGCTAGTTCTAACAATGAATTTTCGTAACTAATATTCTTCAATTTTAGAATTTATCAAAAACACCCAAACTAAGTGTAGTAAGTGAAGATTTAACCTTGTGTATGTAGATTATGATTAATATAGGACAAATTCGAGACAAATCTAGCAATTAGAGTTCGAAATTTTCGAATTTAAGGAATTAGGGATTCGAAACTTCAGTCCTTAATTTCTCCTAATGTAGTTCATCATTTACAGATTTGAAGCTATAGAAATGTAAAGAATTGAAAAACGAAGATTTCGGTACTAACCTTGCAAGATTTGGTGGAGAATTGAAGAAGAAATGGCAAATTGAAGAGGAGGGGAGTCGCGCGGGCCTGTTCGTTCTTCTCGCCGTCAAGTTTGCTCGATTTCGAAATGAAATTGGGGAAGAACGATTCTTGAAAACGCAGCGCTTCGGAGCTCTTTTTTTTTTCTATTCTGAAGCACGACCGCCTCGCGGTTGTGTGTGTGCCGTCCGCACGTTAAGAGGCGGTCGAGAGTCTGAAGTCCGCGAGGCGGACAGGAGTGTGAAGTCCGCGAGGTGGTCTGGTGTGTGGAGTCCGCTCGCAAACGGGGCGGTTGTCCTCGCGGACAACCCCTGTTCGTTTTTTTTTTTGATTTTAATGTAACAACAAAGAATAAGAGATAAACATTAGTACACAAAAATTAATAATTAGTAGTTAGATTACATAAAATTAAATGTTAAGGACAATGGAAATTAAATGTTAGAGACAATGGAAATAAAATGTTAGAGACAATGAAAATAAAATGTTAGAAGTTAGAATTAGATGTTAAAAGTTAGATGTCCGAAGTTAGATGGCCAAAGTCAGGTGTCCAAGTGTCCAAATGTCCAAATAATATTAACAGATTATTAGAGGATTAATATTAACAAAATATAGTAGATAATTAGTATTAACAATAAACGAAAATAATATAGAAATATTATTAACATATTTAAGAGAACAAAATATTTATAATTAACAGGCGAATAATCCGGGGCTTAGGAACTAGAATAAATCTAGTCCCGGCAACGGCGCCATTTTGCAGACGTTATAATCTGAGTGGTTAAAGTGGTGTAATTAAAATTAAAGAAAAGAAATTAAAACTCAAAATAAACGTCGGGCTGCAAACAAATCCCGGTCGCAGTAGTATAGTGAAATGTAAGCGACCGGATATCGAACCACGGGACTAATATACATATTATAGTACCTAAGCGTGTCACAAGAGGGGGGATTAATTGACTTGTTTTTTATAAATAAAAGGAAAAGATAAAATAACTAAATTAACAGATAAACTAAACGGGACTCTGGTTCAGATTAATATTATCTGCTCTTTCATGCTATTCCTACTGGTTTAATTATAATTGTCTGGCAAAATTCCTTAAATTATCTTAAGGACTAAGTCATAGCCTCAAGAACTCGTTAACCAGAAATGCTCGGTCTATCAAGGTTCGAGCACTCTTATGTAAACGGACGTTAAATTCCAGGAAATATAATTGCATCTGAAAATACTAACTCATTAAATCATAATAGAGATTTCTCCAAATTTACGGCTTAATCAACCTATCTATTTATCACCTGGTCTGATCAAAATAGACTTAGCAAGCAATTTAATAAACTCATGACATTTATTAAAAAGGCGAGAGATGAGCTTTAAGCGTAACAAACTTCATTAAATTAAAACCAATAAAAACATTGCATAATTAATACAGAACATAATAATTATTCCCAGAGTATACGAAAACTTGCCTAACATATTAAATAGATAGACAGAGACAAGAGTAATAGAAATCATCCGTAATCACTCCGGCTCACTCTGCTATTTTGTATACGTAGGCTAGAGGTGGATTTAGTGGAATGTAAAATAAATAAAATGGAGAAGGCGGAAGGAGAGAAATGAGATGGTGTGTGAGTTGGAACTCCAGAGAACCACGGAAGGAGCCTCCGGAAGGACACCGGATAAGGAGGAATGAAGCTCGTATTTATAGAGGAAGAAGAATAGAGCAGCAGCTCATCAGCTCACTGATTGAGCTCGTTGATTGCAGCTCCCCATTGATTGCAGCTATTGATTGCGCAGGGGACAGGGCTGAATCGCGTGCGTGATTTCTGGTAGGCGCCGGCTCAAGTTGAAGAGCGAGTTGGGTTGATTGAAGATAACCCGTTAATTTCCTACACATTTACACGTGTCCTCTAGATAAGTAGCGGTACTCTCTATTCTTGTCCGCCTGTTTATGTGGCGGTCTCCTCTGTCTCAACCGCCTCGCGGTCTTCTGTCTCTTGTCCGCCTCGCGGTTGCATTAGAGTTGTCCGCCTCTTAAGTGGCGGTCTCTTCTGTCTCAACCGCCTCGCGGTCGCCTCTGTGTCGTCCGCCTCTTAAGTGGCGGTTGTGACTCTCTTGTCCGCGAGATAAGAGGCGGACGCCTCTGTTGGGTCTGCGCCTCTCTTATCCGCGAGATAAGCCAATGTACATATAAATATATGTTATATAATACGAGTATACTCCAATCTTGAATCGGCTCCAGATTTTTCGTTATAAGTCCGTTTTACTCGCCGTTTGTTGCGTTGGAAAGCTTGTGAAGTAAACTACTTGATTCCAACACTTTTTCCTACATTTAATACATAAAATATATCAATTCATATTAAAACATAAATCTAGGAAAATCATAAGATAAGTGAGAAATATTACTTAAAATACTACAAATTGTAAGGTAATTAAACCCTTAAAAGTCTATATATTTCGCACTTATCAAACTTCCTCACACTTGACTTTTGCTTGTCCTCAAGCAAATAAGGAATAAAATTATCTCTAAGCCTTAATAATAAAACAAGATTAAATGTAGAAGGGAATTAAGACAAAGTGACAATTGAAAGAATAATTCTGCTCTTAGATAGGTTTTATAAACAGTGAAGAAGAATAATTTAATAAAAGCATAGAAAACTAGATTGCAGAAAAAAGTTAGATTAACCTGGATTTCCAACCAATTCATTCACTAACCTGGGATGACAAGGGGTGTGAAGTAATGCCTTATTCCGCAATACCTTTCAACACCACGTACTCATGTTCATAAACATAAATTGCAATTTATTTATTTACATTTTTTTGAATGTGCAAATTGCATAAACAAGCACATATTATTTTTATATATATTTTTTAATTGCATTATTTTCTGTACCCCAGACTTTTCTCTCTATCCTTGTAGTGTGTTGGGTCTTCTATCCCAGGTCACGAGACCTTAGGTAGATAGGTGTTAAAGCACCCCAAGAACTTAATAACCGGATAGACGAGGCCTGTTTTTGGTTAGAAAAATTCATAAACAGCGGAGTATCTTGTCTTTCGTTTTCTTTCCTTGACTTTCCACATATTTCCATAATCCCAAGCTAAACTAAATTGATTTTTACAACTAGCAGATCTATCATATTTTGAGCGAAAAATAGAGTATTTTGAAGGAAAATAATTTTATACAAACTCCTTGAAATAAAACTACCTTTCAGTTGTCACTTGACATAATTTCAGACACTTCTACAATTATTTATCTCATTTTTACAATTTTTTAATTTTAGGCAGTTTAGAGTAGCAAAAAGTGAGTGTGGCATTATCGAACTACTGTCATAATTTCAGGGAAAGGTCTCTCCTTCCTCACACTTAAGAGGAGCAATGTCCTCATTGTTCAGAATTAAAATCAAGAAATGACCTTTCAAATTATGACAGACTCATAAAGGATTAAATAAAGGTTGAACATTAATATAATAAATGAGGAATTGAACTCCCCTTGTATCGTAGATTGAGGAAAGTATCCTTCCACACTTAGAGCTTTGACAGGGGTGAGACGTTCCTCACACTTGAGTTGCGCAAGTGTTCAACCGAAGATATTGAAATGCCAAAGCAACTGAGGTTGCTTTCCAAAGGTGAGTTCAGCTATATTCGTCATCGAATTTGTTCTGAAAAGAAAATCATATTATAGCCAGCAGAACTCCAATTGAACCAAAAGAAAATCATAAAATAAAAAACATAAATAAAAACATAAAGTAAACCACACTGTTACCTTCCTGAATAATTATTCCCAGAATATACGAAAACTTGCCTAACATATTAAATAGATAGACAGAGACAAGAGTAATAGAAATCATCCGTAATCACTCCGGCTCACTCTGCTATTTTTGTATACGTAGGCTAGAGGTGGATTTAGTGGAATGTAAAATAAATAAAATGGAGAAGGCGGAAGGAGAGAAATGAGAGGTGTGTGAGTTGGAACTCCAGAGAACCACGGAAGGAGCCTCCGGAAGGACACCGGATAAGGAGGAATGAAGCTCGTATTTATAGAGGAAGAGAATAGAGCAGCAGCTCATCAGCTCACTGATTGAGCTCGTTGATTGCAGCTCCCCATTGATTGCAGCTATTGATTGCGCAGGGACAGGGCTGAATCGCGTGCGTGATTTCTGGTAGGCGCGGCTCAAGTTGAAGAGCGAGTTGGGTTGATTGAAGATAACCCGTTAATTTCCTACACATTTCACTGTCCTCTAGATAAGTAGCGGTACTCTCTATTCTTCTTGTCCGCCTGTTTATGTGGGGTCTCCTCTGTCTCAACCGCCTCGCGGTCTTCTCTCTTGTCCCTCGCGGTTGCATTAGAGTTGTCCGCCTCTTAAGTGGCGGTCTCTTCTTCTCAACCGCCTCGCGGTCGCCTCTGTGTCGTCCGCCTCTTAAGTGGCGGTTGTGACTCTCTCTGTCCGAGAGAAAGAGGCGGACGCCTCTGTTGGGTCTGCGCCCTCTTATCCGCGAGATAAGCCAATGTACATATATAATATATCATATATAATACGAGTAACTCCAATCTTGAATCGGCTCCAGATTTTCGTTATAGTCCGTTTACTCGCCGTTTGTGCGTTGGAAAGCTTGTGAAGTAAACTACTTGATTCCAACACTTTTCCTACATTTATACTAAAATATCAATTCATATTAACATACTAGGAAAACATAAGATAAGTGAGAAATATTACTTAAAATACAACAATGGTAAGGTAATTAAACCCTTAAAAGTCTATATATTTCGCACTTATCAATTACTAATACATTATTTGGTTACTTTAGATTGGTTTTACCCATTCCCATTACTCTAAGCACTAAAATTTAACATTAGTAAGAGCTCTTACCTTGAGCTTATAATTCCTTCTTCTTTCTCATTTCTCCTCCTTCTTCCTTTCTGCCCAAATCGGCCATGTGGGGGAATGGAGTTGCCAAACTCCATTCCCATCACCCAATGAACCAAAACACTATAATTAATATACTAATCCCTTAATTAATGTCAATTCATTGAAGTGTTGAAATGAAATTTCTAGGTTTACCTTTGGAGAGTTTTAGAAGGGGTTTTAGCCCTTCGTTCAAGAAGGTGAATCCACCACCATTGCTAGGTTGATATTTTGCTCAAAAGAGAGAGAGAAAACAAGGCATCACATATGGGTAAATCGGTTATGAAAGGAAGTGGAGAGAACATGAGTTTTTCATGTAGATTTTTACCTTGTTGGAAAGAGGAGACTCCAAGCTCCATAATGGTGTGCTTTTCTCTTCAAATGGGGAAAACCCATGAGATGAAACTCTCCTTTTCGAATTTTGAAAAGAGGAAATGTAGAGGAGAATGAGGGGAGTTCAAATATGTAATTATTTTTGAGTTTGGAGCTTACATGAGGATGGAGCATGAGGTAGAAGGTGGAGTTGGTCATGGGAGCTTCTGAAGCTCTAAAAATCGCAGAGCCACAAGGGAGAAGATGAGGGGAGTACAATGAGGAAGGAGGAATGGAGAGAGAGAATAGAAAAGTGAGGTAAAGAGTAGATATATATGCGCTTTTACTTTATTGTTTTTTCTTTGCTTTTTTGGCTCTCTTATAGTTAGCTAGTTAAATGTGTGTGTGAGGGAGTTGTTTGACAGATAAAAACCGGCCCCCCTACAGTTATACCAGCTGGAGCATTTTTCGTCTTTTACAGAAAACGCTCGTTATTTTACCCGGTTTAGGTACTGTTCGCTAACCGGGTCCGTTTTCCGGGATTTTCTCGTTTAATTATTTTGATTAGTTATTAAGCTTCCATAAATGCTTAATAATCATTATTTAATGATTTATAATTTTACGGGTCCGTTTGACCACTTAAAGTCACGTTTCCGGGTTTTCTCGAAAAACGTGCTCTAAAGCTCTATTAGCGTTTTAATTCATTATTTGGATCCGTTTTCTTCGGGAGTTGTTCCCATATATTGTTTAGGCCTTATTAAGCCTTTGATATCCATATAATACGCTAACCGAGATCTCATACTTCCTATGGTTATTTAACGCTTATTTAGCGTTTTTCGCCTTTTAAGCGTTTCTTTATTTCTTTTGGATTTATTTTTCCTTACTGTTATGAATTAGGTACCATTAGGCCCTTAAATACGTATTAAGTTAATTTTAATCCCTGTATTTAAGTTCGGGGTATTTCAATCTACCCCCCTTAAGAAATTTTGTCCTCAAAGTTGTTCGCGGTTATGGGATTACTATACTTACTCCTTTATACTTGCCTAGTGCCAAAGTCATACATCCTTCCTCCTTACAATTCCCAAAATCCCTCAAGGTTCCTACATACTATACTATACCAATATACAATAGTTACTCCAATCCGCACTACTACTAACTATCTGGTTCCTCATTACAGAGTTCATACATACTACAGTGCAAAGCTATCCCCAAAGTAATGCAATACCATACAATCCCGCAGGCACTCAGGTCATCTCGACACAGGACTCCTCTATGTCCTGCTGCCCTTGGAATAATACCATATGCTACACTACTATCTTCTCCCGGTATAAGCTTCTAGCCAAATCCTTATCTCAGTCTAAGGAAAAATCCTTCCCAACAGCTAATTAGAAATCTTTCTAAAGCATCCAACTCCAAGTTCCAATTTATATTCATTACTTCTATCCTATGTGTGATTCTTGTGACCACTTGAGGGGAGCTTCGAGAATCATTCGACCCTGGTGTGATCAGCATCAGTGTTGAACTATCTTTCCACCCCAATTTGCGTTCGGTTCCCCTTGATCTGATCAGGATCAAGTTCGACTTCCCACATCAGTTTCAAACAAGCAATTAATTAAATTATTTCCATGTTTTATCTTTTTACTCTTCCTAGTCATTCATACATCTCCAAGGGATGGATTCAATCCATCAATCATCCTCACACTACTTCCCAAATGCTTTACTCCACGGTTTAATCCTAATGCTCATTTCATCAACCTTCACTACTTCCATCCCTTACTCACCATCATCTCCTATATTCTAACTAAGGAATACTACATTTATAAGATTTAGTTGTCTTCAATTGTTTCAAATATTTTACTTACGATTCCACTACTCATAAACTTCATTCATCTACTATCCTCATTCATTCGTACTACTTCTTCAAAGGTTACAATACTTGTGGAGCTCCGTCCACTACTCATTACCTTTCTTTTTACTAATACTCTTACATTGGTGTTACAAGATGGGTATACTCCTCATATGGTATTTGCATGTCTGATGCCTAATTACCATAATTACAGTGTGAATGAGTACTTATGTTTGTTTAACATAGTATCAATCACCAATTTGGTTCTCATTTGTGCTATGCACATTATGGTTTATGTGTTTTATTCACAAAACTTACATTAAGCGTTTTTCGCTCTACCCCCTTAAAAGGGATTACACCCACGTAATCACCCATATGTTAATATTAAACATTGGTTATTTAATTCGGGCAATCCGAAGCGTTTAGCTTCACTACAGTATGCTATGTACTATGCTCTGGTCAAAGGGTCTTAACCATATCAATGGTTTAGTCTTTGCACCAAGAGTTCCTATATGAGTTTATTTAACTCATATTTGATTCGATTCTAGCCTAATCGGCTTCAAGACATTAATAGCCATTGTATTATGCTCACTAGGTATATTGTCTCCTAGCTAGGGTCCACTAGCTTCTGCTGCGCAACCCTGATAACTTGGGTTATTCACCCTTCTTGTTATCCTTAATGTGCTATCATTCTCATCCGTCTATTATGGGAATAAGGTTTACTAAACAACTGCGGTATTCTTTTACCGTGTTTGAACTCAACGAGTTTAGGATTTATAACCAGCTCTCTGGTGATCTGTTGTACATGCCATTCGTGCTTCTACGATTATTCGTTAGGTTCCTCCGACTTATTGTCGGGCGAGGTTAAGTCACTACTTGGTTGTAGTGCTTCCTCTGGTGTCCATAGTTTCTAAATTATACCAGTTCTTCTGGTTCAGTACAAGTGTCCTTTACTTGTATGACCTTGCATTGATATGCGTCGGTTCTAGTGACTTTCTTAAGTCTCCCTTCACCTTTTATTCCATTGGAATTCACATCTGTGATTGTTAGTGTGTTTCACACTCTTCGTGCTTCTTTGGCCTTAGGCCGCACGGTTGTTGCTAAGCTTGCTTAATTGGCTTGCCATGTCTGTTGGTCAAAAGAAGGATCTACTACGGTTTACATTCTCCATATCCCTAGCCATCCCATTAGATCATTAGCTGCACAAGTGCAATACCAAAACACTCAGTCATACAGAGTGCAGAGGCGTAAACGCTTGACAGTAAGTCACTTATGTGATAGGAAAGAATATTTCTGTGTGTCATCTCATACTTATACTTCGTGTTATTGCTTAACTACTCCCTCATCGCGGTCACCTGTTGCGCACCGTATTCTTACTCATTGTACAACATTGCTTTTACTGTTTCTGTTGCTGTGGTAGTTCCTTTTTACTTAGTGGCATTGTCCTTGACACCATTTCCTTATGGTGTAAATACACTAGGAGTTCCCTGTGTTTGTGTGTATGACGGTTGTCGTAGCATACGGCAATCTTATTATCTTCCCCAATGTGGAGATGTCTTATTCCACTTAGGTTTTATGTGTAGGTTAACTTACCTCACATTCTACCATCATTTGTGATGCAATTTACCAAGTATCTTGGTTGACCAAGGATGAGATAACTCATCGGGTCATAAGCTCTCTTGAGCGTTAGTCATTCATGGTGTTCAATGTGTGTTCACATTAATTGCTTTGATAATCATTGCCTTTCAGTGCTGAGCATTGGTTTAGGCTCTGGCTGTGTAGTTTTGCTTGTATGTATATTACCAGGACATCCCATGAAACTTCAAGGGTTTTCTGGTCCCGTTCTCCAATTGGAGGGTATTCTATCACTGACAAGTGAAGGTTCTTGTTGAGGGGTTTGTCTCCACTCATAGGTCTAATGACAAGGTTTGCTATGTAGGTGTTTACACAATGGTTCATCACATGCTTGAGTACATATGGAGTATGCTTACTCCTTTAAGTCGTAATGGTTTGGAAATCTGATTTCCTTATTCCATCACCCCTTGGCAATATCTATTGCGTGGTTTATTGTTATAGTAAGTGGAAGCCTTTTCTAAGGGTTCACATCATCACCTCATTTGTGATCTTCGGTTGACGAGGGGTACCTTCCCTTGGGTTTCTCGTAGTGTCTAAGTGTGGACTAGGCCAATGTTGGCATTATTATGATTCCCATGCCTCTGTGCTACCATTGCTACAGAAGGCATGGCGGTAATTAAGAACTCCGTCAACTGTATACTAGGCTGATGCTCTAGTGACAGTGACATTGAGTTGGCCATTACTCCAAGCCACTCAGAATGTTGGGTTTGAATTTATGGTCCAGTTGTTGATTTCTTGTCGTATGAGGCAATATTTCTTGCAAGTCTTGTTAGTGATGGTGCGGGTTTTGCAACCGTTTAAGGTTACACCACGCATCAGGTTTATGGCCTTAGAGCCATATTGCTGCCAGCTATGCTCTTGCAAGCTGCTTATACATGTTTCCACTCCATGTATACTGTCGTGGGTTGGAGGTATTATTGGGCTCCATGGTAAGTTGTGGCATCACGCTTCCGTCTATAGGTGACCTTCTTAGGCAAATGGTGTTAATAAGTGTCTCTCAGTATCTTAGGGCATTTCCTGTTAAGTGAAATCCCTTCGGGTCCTAACCGAGTGTTCGTTCTAACTTTCGTGCTTTTATCATGTCGCTGTTGTTCGACTGTTGCAATGCAGACACCCTTCAAGGATTGCTCCTGAGTGCTGTTGAAGCATGCCGTTACATCCGGCTAATGTTGATGACATGTTGTCCACTGTACCTTCTTGTGGTGTTGTACTTGAGTTTTCCCCTTTTGGGTCATGACGTCTCCCGTCCTTGGGTAGACTGTTTATGCTTGTTCCTGGTGTTTAAGACTAGGTTTGGTATTCCCTTCAATGATGGAGTATACCTGTGGTAACCTTGGGGTTGCTCTTGGGAATTCTGTCCCGTTTGTTGAGCATCGCGGTGTTCACGTTAGGCGATTGCCTTACTGTGTTTAGGCTGGGTATACCTTCCAGCTGTCATGTATTGTTTGGATTATTTGAGACATATCCAATGTCTATACTTACTAGTATATGCTCTTGCACTTCCTAGTTCTTATTCCTCATCTTCAGATGGGTTCTCTGAGTTCCTTGATACTTGCTCGTCTGAGGTGTCCAGCTGTTCTGATTGAACTCACTCATGGTCCGTAGAACGGAGTTGACTACTTCCCGTGTGTCGCACATTACATGTATACATACGTGGGGTACCATATTGATACGTTACCACTTACCCAACTATATGTCGAGCCCGCAAGCTCCTTCGGAGTGCGGTTGTCCCACATCCCGTAACGGGTACACTCGTAGTGCTCGCCACACGCCTAGGTGAAGTATTCTATTGTCAACTCCTCTTGTATCATTCTTTGATATTCACCGTAATGCTGTTGGTCTGGTTTTAAAATCCAAGGTTTTAAAAGAGGGTTTGGTTTTGAAGAAAATTTTTGGGGTTTTAAAATATGGTTCGGTGTTAAAAGAAGTCTCTCCTCGCATAGCCATGCTTGAGGTCTTGACCAAGTCTAGCTTCTCGCTGACTGGTATGTACAGTAGTTGGCCGTTAAGCCTTCCCAAGGTTTTCATACGCCTGGTTGTTAGGATGTGTGATCCTGTGGTTGTTTCGTTACAGTCACCGTACATTACTATGTACATGTGACGTGTTAGTGCTCCTTTACATATCTCTGTCTTTACTGCACTTGCCTTGGCAAGTGCGTGGTATCGGTGGTTTTTGGATAATCCTATACCAATCTTGGTATGGCTTCTGCTTGTATTTAATAGTCTTGTTAACCTTTCCCTTGATCTTATTGATCTACAATTGGTATACTCGCCCCTTTAGGTAGCTTCTTGGTGGTCTAGACATGGCTGTCGTAGATCTGGGTACTCCTCCAATCCTTGGAGATTCACGCTCTATTTGGTTTAGTGTCGTTCCTTGTGGCTCGTTCCCACCCATCTGTGGCGGTCACTGAGTCTTCCTTGTTTAGGCACTACTCTTGTAGTCCCATTGGATTATATCTCATGGTTGTTATTGTAGTTGTTTGAGCTATATTGGCCAGGTATTGCAACCTTAGTGGCGTTGTAATTCTGGAGTTAACTGCTCCCGACTATATCCTTAGTCGGCTAGCATACCGTTAGTGGTATTATTCAAGTATTACTATCCCGTAGACTTGTGTCTCGGGTTCCATTACTGCTCCCTTTTTCATTCTGTTGCACAGTTAGTGCTTCTGTCCTGCTATTGGTTGACTAGCTAGGTTTCGCTACTGCTAAGCACGTCGCCCCATGCTGTTGCATGTTGTAGCCTCCTCGTGGTTGGAGTGTCCATCCTACCGCTATTACGTGCGGTGTTGTGGTTCAACCGGGATCCCTCTTCGGGACTTCCAGTTCTTGGAATCTACCATGTGTCGGTTCTTGTTTACCGTGTGATTGCTTCACAACTGCCAGATCGGGTTTCCCCGAGTATGAGAAGACTTTTCTTCTCTCTGGCGTCCTTTCCCAAGTTATACAGTGGGGTTTGCGGCGGGCGGGACTGGTATTGTAGGTATCCGGTACTCACCGGTAGTTCCTAACTAGCATATCTCTAATGCTAACACTCAGCCCTTAGCCCTAAGCTTCTAATTCCTAACTCGGTATTCCTAAGCTCGGTATTTCCAGTCATCAGAGCGATACTTCGCTCTGATACCACTTTTTGTAACACCCCTACCATTAATACATGCTTACCGTCCAATCTCCTTACACGTCAGATACACGCAGCGGATACTTACTTACATACTATGGGTGATACAATGCCGTTAACCACCCACGTGGCCAACAAGGCTACTACTACTGCTTACAGCATCGGTCTGATGGACCGGAATCCCGAGTATTACAGATCTACCATATATATTGCGTACACCAATACACGCTACATTCTTCCATTCGATACAATACTTCAAATACCATACCATATAATCCACATACCGAGTTTACTAAGATCCTTATACAAATATACTACCTCTTCAAAGTTCATACGTACTCACTACGAGACTACTCACTACCCGTTCCTCACAAACTACTTAAAACTAATTACAAGGGTGTGCCTCCGGTCTCTTCCTTGACCATATTCGCTTCGGGTACCTGCACACTAAAAAAATGTCCCCCGAAGGGGTCAGCTTTCACCGAGCATGATAACCGCATACCCCGCGTACTAGTGAGGGTACGCCGACCACTTGGTCGAATACATGCGGTTCATTTTCATACAAGCATACATGCATACATGCTCTTACACACAGTACAATAATACTTACACAACATACATACATACAATTCATTACATACAAGGAATACGATATGACCATTCAATACTCACTTATCTTCTTCCGAATACACATACTTACTACATACACAAGTACAGTTCTTGTTAGCTTCATTGTTCCGCCCGGGTTAATCGGGTGGAGATTACTCTTTTACTCGTTACTTCATACATACGCATACATACTCATGCTCATACTCATACTCATACATACTTACTCACTTACTCTTACTCATGTTAAGCCGGTATGGCCTCTGGGCAGGGACTACACTGTCCCACCACCAGGCTTTACTTGACTCACTAATCCGGGATGCTACCCACTTAAGGGATTTGGGCCGCAGACCAGTTTAAGAGTCAGGAATCGGATCCAACCTCTTGTGTCTCCTCATCCTCACGCGTGGCCGAAGCTATATCGGACTTGTACTCATTCCAATTTACTCACTTTCAAGTTAGGAGTTAGGTAGTTAGGAATTAGTAGAAGTCAACATCCAAGCCACAATAATACAATACACATATACACATACATATGAGGTACAATACATTACACAAGTACAATACGAGGTACATACACACTTCATTCTCATTTATTCATTTCATGAATTATACAAACTATTGTTCAAGACAAATATCAAGAACAATATAACAACACAAGTAAGTGCAAGATAATCCGATTCATGCATTTATCTTATTTAGGTGATCAAATAAGCACACAAATCGGGGTAACCAGATTAGGATACAGGGCATGAAGAAATCATACCTTTCACCGTTGTACTTGCATCCTAACGTTCCTCCGGTATTCACAATTCAAATCCTATGATATACATACAACCGAATAATTAATCTAACTATCATTAACTTAATTCGGTTACCCTTACGCTTCCTAACTTATACTTACTAGGTCTTCACATTCCTATACTTACATTTTATTTCCTTACTTTTAATTACTTGACAA
This sequence comes from Limonium bicolor, assembly GCA_023374045.1. Classification (NCBI taxonomy): domain Eukaryota; kingdom Viridiplantae; phylum Streptophyta; class Magnoliopsida; order Caryophyllales; family Plumbaginaceae; genus Limonium; species Limonium bicolor. Next base: position 11,431,327 of record CM041780.1, read on the forward strand.
TGGTTTACTTACACATACATGCACGTATGTATAGGTGGGTATACATATACATACATACATATACTAACCATAGTCTTATAGTTTTTTTTTTGTAAGTTTTGACCCGACCGAACTTGCGACCGACCTTGCAAGTTCGGTCCGAGTCAGTAGGTTACATCGGGTGAAAATTCCAGGGCCGACCGACCTTGCAAGTCCGGTCCCAAGGTCGGTCCATTCCAGTAAGTAACTTAACGAAAAAATTTTAGCCCGACCGACCTTGCAAGTCCGGTCGCAAGGTCGGTCCATTCCAGTAGCTTACTCGACGGAAATTTTTCTGGCCGACCGAACTTGCATGTCCGATCGCAAGTCCGGTCGATTCCAGTAGGTTACAGACGGGAGAATTTTTCTGGTCCGACCGAACTTGCAAGTCCGGTCGCAAGTCCGGTCGATTCCAGAAGCTTTCCCGTCTTTGTAAATCTGGGCTCGACCGACCTTGCAAGTTCGGTCCTAAGGTCGGTCCGGCCCAGTATTTGCATTTTAATTTCTGTTTTCAGTTCTAACCTTTACCCATTGTTTCCCCAATCTTCCCACATGTAATCCCACATGTTTTAACACTACCTAGGCCCTCAAAATTTCCTTAGTTCATCCCCCAAACCTACTACTCAATTTCTACCTTCACTTACACATTTTTCCTTACTCCTTCTCAACACTTACACTAGTTCTTACTCCTCTAATGCAACCGATTTTTGTTGCCACTTCTACCACTCAATACTCCCTCTATTAATGTCACTCCTAGCATCCCAAATACATCTCCTATTACCATGCCTATTCATTTCTAAGCAATTATACCACCTATGCCCATGTCCAACATTCTTTTTACCAATTCTTGCACACTAATCTTTCCTAGTGCTTCTATACAATTTGATACCCCTTTGCTACAGATTTTGGTTCCTACTTCCTCCATACATAATTTCCTCTCCTAATGTCATCTCCAAGGCCTACAATGCATTGTCTCACCTCTTCAAGTCCAACACTCATTCCCTAGGTCAAGTACATAAGTTCTCCTAGTTCCTCCAATACCATTCAACAACCCTTGCTACAGATTTTACATTCTTCCATTCTCTTACCACAGCTACTACTCATAGTCATTAGACATCTCTACTTACTCTAATACACCCTTGGTTTTGCCATTCACCAAGTAATCCCTACATGTACATATTCCCACCAAAAATTTTGCCATAGTCCCTCTACATTTCTTACTTCTCCACATATGTGTTTTCTCATCCAACTCATTCCTAATCTAGCCAAACCACAAGGGTTCTACCAGCACACATACAAAATCTTAGTACACCATTACTTCCTCAATCCACATTACTAATGCACATACACAATACACTTGGCTCTAAGGCCCACAATTCACATACTAGTTCACAAATACTCAAACTTCCTCAATTACATTACTAATACATTATTTGGTTTCTTTAGATTGGTTTACCCATTCCCATTACTCTAATGCACTAAAATTTAACATTAGTAAAGAGCTCTTACCTTGAGCTTATAATTCCTTCTTTCTTTCTCATTTCTCCTCCTACTTCCTTTCTTGCCCAAATCGGCCATGTGGGGGAATGGAGTTGCCAAACTCCATTCCCATCACCCAATGAACACAAAAGACTATAATTAATATACTAATCCCTTAAATTAATGTCAATTCATTGAAGTGTTTGAAATGAAATTTCTAGGGTTTACCTTTGGAGAGTTTTAGAAGGGGTTTTAGCCCTTGGTTCAAGAAGGTGAATCCACCACCATTGCTAGGTTGATATTTTGCTCAAAAGAGAGAGAGAAAACAAGGTATCACATATGGGTAAAATCGGTTATGAAAGGAAGGTGGAGAGAACATGAGTTTTTCATGTAGATTTTTACCTTGTTGGAAAGAGGAGACTCCAAGCTCCATAATGGTGTGCTTTTCTCTTCAAATGGGGAAAACCCATGGAGATGAAACTCATCCTTTTCGAATTTTGAAAAGAGGGAAATGTAGAGGAGAATGAGGGGAGTTCAAATATGTAATTATTTTTGAGTTTGGAGCTTACATGAGGATGGAGCATGAGGTAGAAGGTGGAGTTGCATGGGAGCTTCTTGAAGCTCTAAAAATCGCAGCCACAAGGGAGAAGAAGAGGGGGACGATGAGGAAGGAGGGAATGGGAGAGAGAGAATAGAAAAGTGAGGTGAGAGAGTAGATAGATAAAGTAGCTTTTACTTTATTGTTTTTCTTTGCTTTTTGGCTCTCTTATTAGTTAGCTAGTTACATGTGTGTGTGAGGGAGTTGTTTGACAGATAAAAACCGGCCCCCTACAGTTATACCAGCTGGAGCGTTTTTCGTCTTTTACAGAAAACGCTCGTTATTTTACCCGGTTTAGGTACTGTTCGCTAACCGGGTCCGTTTTCCGGGATTTTCTTGTTTAATTATTTTTATTAGTTATTAAGATTCCATAGATGCTTAATAATCATTATTTAATGATTTATAATTTTACGGGTCCGTTTGACCACTTAAAGTCATGTTTCCGGGTTTTCTCGAAAAACGTGCTCTAAACCTCTATTAGCGTTTTAATTCATTATTTGGATCCGTTTTCTTCGGGAGTTGTTCCCATATATTGTTTAGGCCTTATTAAGCCTTTGGAATCCATATAATACGCTAACCGAGATCTCATACTTCCTATGGTTATTTAACGCTTATTTAGCGTTTTTCGCCTTTTAAGCGTTTCTTTATTTCTTTTGGATTTATTTTTCCTTACTGTTATTAATTAGGTACCATTAGGCCCTTCAATATGTATTAAGTTAATTTTAATCCCTGTATTTAAGTTTGGGGTATTTCAACCTACTACAACAACAACGAACAGTACGGGTAAGAACACCAATCCCGAACCTTGAAGGGAAAAACCTAAGAGATCATTCACTGATCCGAGCAAATCACTATGTAAGCAAAAACATACAAGGAATGTATTATAAGATACCATAGAGACTGTTGACACGTCTTCCAACAAGAACGGGATAAGGCTCCCAGAATGATCACTAAGAATACCCGTAATGAACATTCTTCATTGAAGATGTTGGTAAACCCCGGAAACAGGAACAGAGGAAGTGAACTTAAGTTATAACCTACTAAGGATTTAAGACATACAATCCCGACAGAGGAAAGCTCAGAGGACTACCCCCACAGAGCAGGCATAGTCGAGCCGAACAAACTGATTAACGACAGTTAGTATTGTTTGTCTAACTCATTAACACCCAAGCATGATTAATCATCAACGGGTGGCGTAGTCAACGAGAGTTGAACAAAGCATTGAGATGGAATTACATGATAGCCTAGATAAATATCCAACTTAGACACTGTAAGGAAGATGCCTAATATGAACTGATCCGTTATTGTTAAAAGGTGCAAGTATATGGAAACGACAGAGTTGTCACAGACACTAGTTAACGCCAGATCACCTGAACGAACTTCCATAGTAGGGAGCAGAATGCAGCAACGTACCATGAAACCCGGTACTACATTTAACATGTAACCTAACGGTTGAGAGAATTCAAAGAGCTAGAATCTTATGAGGATAACCTACAGATGAGTAAGAGTACAAGGAGTGAACCGAGCACCGGCTCTCACCGAATGACATTAAGCACTATGAGCCTACGAGCCAAGGATGTTAACCACATCCGAGCCTGAGGAACAGGAAGACATAAGAGGGCTTATTTAAGCCGTGGATGAACAACAATTCGTAGATATGAACGGTTACAACCTATAATTTAGAATGTGGAAGAATTGTCAGGAAAGGACGCCAATGAGAATATTGAGATAATGCTATTGACCGGGGCGGAGAACCATTCCTTTTAGGGTGGGGATACCTCTCCTTGTTGTGAGGCCATGAGTGGGAGTAAACCCCTATATAAGGGATTTCACTTGTTAGAGATAGAATACGCTTTTATTAGAGAATGGAAACCGTAAACCTTGAGATTACCTTAGAACATACCAGATTCACATGAGTAATAAGGAAGGCTGCAGAGACAGACCTCATATCCAACACCCAGGATTTAAGAATCAGTAATCATCATAGATAAACATTGTGAGTGCACAGTATGGCACGTCAGGTGACCAACGCTCAGAAGAGCTTGTGACTCAATGAATGAATTGTTCAGTAACTAGTTAAATTACGTGGAAAAAAAATAACATCATAAAGGATGAAAGGGTGTGAGAGAAATTAGCCTACTTACGAACCCGAGATTGAAGCAAACACCTTCATATTAAGAGATAACAAAAAAATTACAACACGGTACGGCAACCACCATACACCGAAATTAGAGAACCCCCAGTGTCTTTACACCAGGAAGGAATTGAGTATATGATAAGATGTTAGAATAAATGAGTAAGTAGTTGCACCATCAATGGGCGACAGAGTAAAGGCCCACTACCACAGTAGTAGTGGTCTTGAGTACAAAATTTATATAAGGGGATTAAGTCATGGTGCGCACTAATGCAACCACCGTACAAAAACCGTTAAATATTGACACAATGGCAATTAGATCTATGAGTTGAGACCGATATAAGTAAGGGAATAAGATGGTAGACGAACTGTGCATTGACGCGAGTAGTCTAGACCGTGTGAGGTAAGATTTCATAGGAAGCATAGTAGAACAAACATGAGAAACAAGATAAGAGGCTCTATGGAAAGAGACCTCAGTCACTAAGAGACCGAGTCAGTATGGAATACAGAAAGGAGCTAGAGCATACCATACCCAAGAACACAGTAAATGGATTTCCCTTGATTAAGTTCAAGAAGAACAATAAGTGTTATTATGGAACGATGAAAGAGGAGATCGACAACAGAATACTTCACAGGGGCTAAACATGTGATGGACACTACGAGTTTACTAAAACAAGATATGGGACGACTGCATCCCATAGGGGCTTGCAGGCCTGACAGGCTCATTTATGAGTTAGTCGCGTAAGTAGTAATGCATCAGTAAGGTACGCCATGCATGTAGATGTGTGGTGTAAGGAACACGGGAAGTAGTCGACTTCGTACCACGGTCAACGGCGCAAGATCAGACAAGAGCAGCTACTATCACAAATGGTTGAAGATAAGAAACTCAGTTGAACCAACGACACAAAGTAATCAGAGAACTCACTTCAGACCAAAAATAATTAAAAATTATGAAGTGCGAAGAGCACGAATTATTAAGTACAGACATTGGACATGTCTTAAGACGTTAGAGATAAAACTGTAAAGTGCAATAAGCACTAAACAGTTGAAATACCCTAAACCTTAGTATGTTGTTTAAACAATTAAATATGGTATATTAAGACTAAAAAGAGTCTTAGAAGCATTAGTAAACCATTTAAACCATAGAAAACACAAATAAATGCCTTAAAGTCAATTAGGGCTAAAATGTGCTCTAAGCTTGGGATAAGCTTGGTTAAGACCTAATGAGCTTACCAACACCTTATTTATATATTAATGAACATATTAAACCAATTAAAAAGATAACCAAGCTTGAAAACAAGTTAAAACACATAATGTGCTTTAAGGAGTCTTAAAGCACGTTTTTGAAAAATTGTCTTGTAAATGAGTTTTGAGTGGCTAAATGTCCATCATTACTCTTTAATTAACATGTGTACTACTTAGTATCACATTAGGAAGTCTAAGTCAATGGGAAATCAAAAATTTCACAACTATGTGCCTTGTTTTTGTGAATAGTAACCAAATTAACCAAGTTTATAACATATGTCAATATAAGTGTGACAATTGGTCAACAAAGACTAAAATACCCCTTAGTATAATATGGGGGCCGGTTTTCTTGGTGACTCACCACACTTAAACAAAAAAATAAGTTAAGTAAAGAGCTAAAGTAAAAACACTATTTGTTTTACTACTTAAATATCTTCAAAAGCAAACTTATCTTCATTTCTTCTTCCCCTCTTCATTTCCCACGCCTCCAACCTCTCTTCTACCTTGCTTTTTTCTCTCATTCACAGTTTTGCAATAGTACCACCACCATATATCATCTTTGACCTCTTGTAATTCCTAGCTCACATTGCCAAATCAAAATCTAAGACCGCCATTCTCTTTGTCTCATCAAGCTCTTCATTCCTATATTCTCAAAATTCCAAGAGCTCCATTTCGGTGCCAAGAGGAATCTCCATGGGAGGAGCTTGAGCTCACCTTTTTACATTTTATTGTTTTCCTTTGCTTCAAGGTAAGGAAACTCAAATAAAAACTCCATTTCCTTCTTGTTTTGATGTTGACCGAGAATCACCATTGATGGGGTTCTTTATATTGCTTTGTTCTAGCTTCATTTCAACCCTTCATGGACTAGGTGGAGTCCTCTCTTGCTACATAATCAAACTCCCTTTCAAATACCAAGGTAAACAACTATCTTAATGTTTTAAAACAATGTATAACCTACGGTTTACAATGAGATGAAGCATAAAGCTTGTATACTCATTTTATCATTTGTATAATGTTTAGAAGTTGACAAACGACTAAAGCCTTGCTGATTTTAATCAAGAAAACAAGAAAGAAGTGTGTGAGGAAAAGAGGTAAATATGCTAACCTAATGTAGTTTAATGTCTTAGGAGAAATGAGCTTATATTGCTTATGAAAACTACTTAAAGAGCCAATGGTGAATGACTTAGTAAAATGCTCTCAAGGAGACTATAAAAGGGCATATGTGTTATTGTATGTATTTGCAGGTCAAAGGCAAATATAATGTGGGAAATTCATTGTTTATGGTTTGTGCAATTTAAGGGCCTAAGAGCCATGTTATTTAAGGGCCTAAGTGCCAAGCAATTTAAATTATGCACTATATTGTGATGTAGTGTTAAATGAGTGAAGTTTTGTGTACAAGAATGTTCTTGATGGATTTTAGTGTTCTTGGATGTTTAATGGTGAAAACAATGTGTTTTGGCTTAGTAATGTCCTAGGAGAACCCATGTCGAAATTTAGATAATGTATAAGAAGTTTTAGGTGTTTAAAATGAGTTTTGGGGAGTAAGGAAGTGTTTTGAATGGTTAAGTGTTCTACTAGTGAAAGAAACATGCATTAAGATATTCTAAGATGTAAAAAGGACTTAAGCATTATTTTAGAGGATTTAGAATGCAAATGAGTGTTTTGGGATACTTCAAGATCATGGTGAGATTGTGTTTAGGACTTGTGTAATGTTGGTGAATAAGTAAGAAGTTATTTGTGGCCTGGAGGAGCTATAAACTTGTAGAGATATTCAAGGAGTTTGGTTAGGAAGAAAAGATGCTTGGGAGATGATGTTGTAGTGGTGAGAAAGCATTTGGGAAAAGTGGAAGTTATAGGTATGAAACACCACATAGAAACTTAGTGAAAAACATTACCAGTGTAAACCCTTTTTATAAGAATTTGTGTAATGCTTGAGGAGGATTTTAGTAAATGGTTTAAGGAGTTTAATGGAGGTCTTGAGGTGTGTTTGAGGTGCCCAAATAAGGTTAGAACATACTAGGATATATGTGGGGAAGTTTGGAGTTAAATGGGCAATTAAAAACAAGGGTCTGGAGCAGACCGACCTTGGGGACTGGACCTGCAAGGTCGGTCGAGCCCAGTTTATCCTGCGAGAAATGGTTTCTGGAATGGACCGACCTTGGGGACCGGACTTGCAAGGTCGGTCGGGCATGGATTTTTAGTACGGATTGAGTCTCTGGAATAGACCGACCTTGGGACCGAACTTACAAGGTCGGTCATGCCTAAATTTTTATACCTAAGTGAGTCTCGGGAATCGACCGATCTTGCGACCAGACTTGCCAAGATCGGTCGGGCCTGAGTTTTCAAATGGGAAAAACTCTCGGGAATAGACCGACCTTGTGGACCGAACTTGCAAGGTCGGTCGGAGTAGAATTTTTGACGGTAATGTGTTCTGGAATGGACCGACCTTGTGTAATGTCGGTCGGTAAGTTCGGTCGGACCAAAACCTGTAAAAAAAAAACAAAGAGTGGCTTAAGTAGTTACCCCTAAGGGGTATAATGTATGTAATCAAGGATAAGTTTGGGCATTAAAACATGTCATATAACCACGTTAAACACTTAGTAAATTTGAAGTTAAGTAAGTTAATTAACCGACATTCTTAATTATGTATAGGAGTGGCCTACGGTGAAAATCAATCGAAGCAAGGACCAAGGTATGGTTTTCTTGCAGTCTGTTGCCTACCGGTTTACACCGGCTTGTGTGTTGTTCGTTTTACTGTATGTTTACGACTTTGTAAGACTTAATTCATGTAATGAGTTTACAGTTGTTCATATTATTGTATTGTTAAGTGTGACTCATACCCCTTGTGTGTGACTAACAAGACTTAACCACATGCTGTGGTTTGTTATTGAGTTCCAACAGTGAACTTCTAACGAGTGTTAACTGGGGGTGAGGAATCCGGTTATCCGGTCACGCGTGTAAGTATAAGAGTAGATATCTGTATCAGATTCGACTCTTATGATGTTAAGATTGTTCTCCTTTATTTGGCGTTCGATCTCCCGCTAGCTTCCTCCAAAGCTTACCTATTCTGACTTATCATTGGTTTAGTGGGAACATGTGTTTGTGTGGTGTGTTCGGGTCACAATATCCGAACCATCTGTGACTTAAGTTACTCGTTCGACTAACAGAACGGTAATGAGTGTGTGTAACAAGCTTAACATGAGGGTGAACCATTCTCTAGGCTTCTTATGTTGTTTAACCTCCTTGGTTGTTGTTGTGGAAAGTGTATTCACTATGTATGTGAAGTTGTGCTATGCAATATTGTTGTTGTGCCATATGTAAATGTTATGTGTTTAAATGGATGCCATGTCATCATGACAATTAGTTGCGCGTATCCCGGTAGCCGATGGGCTGCGCGTTAACCATACCAGCCAAGGGTTGCTGACCCCCTCGGTGAAACAGTGCATCAATCCTAGTAACCTTTGATCTGATCTTAATGAAACAGTACATTTATCCTAGCATGATCCGATCTGATCCTCTATCCTACATTATCTGGTCTCAATCACAGAGTCTCACACGAGTAGAGAGAGAGAGAGAGAAAGAGAGCTTCTATTGGAATTGAATGTAAGTTCGACTGCCAAAATGTCACGTATCTTATTTCTTGGGGGTACACCCCTATTTATAGTATTTTGGGTCTGGTTTTTATGATGCCAGCCTGTATTTTACATGTATAAGTACGGTTTTGCCCTTTCCTAGTATCTTTGACTAACCACAGGCGGTCGGTCGTATAATACTTTGCTCTGCCTAAGTCCTATCCCCATTCGGTTGGAGACGGCCGGATGCCCTATGTGTTTCTACTTCTATCCGGCTAAAGCGGTCGGATGCTCTATACATCCTGTTTTGTCTCGACACCATTTCTTCCCTTCTCATCAATCCCACAAGTTCTATCTTTCTGAATTTTGGTGAAGAAAATAGAACTTCCGTGTCTTGTGTTTTGCCGAAAAATTTTGCAACTGCGGCCAATTCTGAGGCTCTTTGGTCTGTCTGAGCTTCGTCTTTTCCTTATCCCAGTCCCACAAGTTCTTTTTCTTCATACCTGGAGAAAAGGAACTTCTTATTGGCCACGCGCGTAGCTCGTGGTTCGAACCTGCTTCGTACCGCCTTTTTGAATTTTTCCGCCTGTTCTCGGTGTAGAATACGCAGGGTCTTTTTTTTCGACTAAACATCGGAAGCGTCTTTAGGAAGCGTGCGGCTCTTTCTCTTCCCCTGCAAAGAAAGGATACTTTTTGTTCGCACATGTATATATATATTATTTATTTGAGTGGGAAAAAACTTCCCTTAAAGCCCGATTTTTGAGCTTCCTCTTCTTTCTTCTACTGCCCCTTTACTTCGACTATTCTTCTTCTCTCACCTCCCTGTCGTTCTGTGCTACCTTGTCTTTTATTTCCGTCGCCCTTTGATCCTTTGTTAAGCTTGACAATGTCTTCCTCCTCCGCAAAACAGAGTAAACTCGCTGCCAAATTTCCGCCCGCCATTGAGGCGATTCAGGGCTCTCGCTCCTCTAACGGCTTTCGCCCCTCGTATCTGAAGTTCACAAGACCGTTCCTTTCTGGGAGTCAACCCTCTCCCTCCTCTCTTAATTACTCCTCCCTTTGCGATTGTCTCAGGGATGTCGAAGCCCCGCTTGGCATGCAGATTTACCTGCCATCCTCCGACTCTCACCCTAACGACGACTTTGGCCGTGGATACGTAGTTTTCGCTGATTTTTTCCGCTCCGGCCTGACCATTCCCCCGTACCCTTTTGTGCTGGGCTTCCTCCTTCGCCGCTGCTGCACTCTTGCTCATCTTCACCCAGAGGCCATTTCGCACCTCCACGCCTTTGTTTCTCTTTGCGAGGGACGCAAAATTCGGCCGGAAGGTACTGATTTCGTCCGATTTTTCACAGTTAGGGTTGACCCGGATAGCCTAACCCTTATCGCGAAGGCTGGATACTCCCTCTTCGACTACAAGAAGGCTCACGAGTGGGGGTCGCGGTGGTTCGTTATTGTTCCTCCACCCGGCCGAGTCTTGGGCATCCCATACTGCGCTGAGGTTGACAAAGGTCAGCTGATTAACCCCCAAACCCCTGCGGCTGAGCTGCCCATTTCGAAGGTTCTGAGGGCAGTAAGCAAGAAACCGCCGACTGTTGAGGCGTTTTACACAAAGGCGCGTTTGTCTTCCCTGAAGACATATCACAGTAAGCGCCTTTAACTCTTAATACAAGTTTTGTCATTCCTATCGGTCTTCTTATCATTTTGACATGTTGTATGTAGATTTCTTCCAGAAGGGGGACAAGATCGGCCCCTTTTATAGCTGGAACTTCGTCACCTTCAAGAATGGGGATGAAAAAATCAATTACTATGACACGCTGGATGCGGCTACTGATGCGGCCGAGCAGCTTTTGGAGAGTGCTCCCCTTCCGGTAAAGCGCTCCAGGCAAGAAGCCGGGGATGACCAAGTCGGTCATTCAAAGAAAAAGAAGAAGCTAGAGTCTCCTGATCGTGCTGACGCCGGGCTGTCAGGTACATGGCACGTGAGCCCCAAGTCTGGGCGCCGTGTCCTCCTTCCCCTCACCCCTGGTTTGGGTTTAGACCTTGGTTCTCGCCCGGGGCGGGAGTCCGGTCATCCGACTCCTATTTGCGAGCAATTTCCTGATTTGACGGGTTACTTTTCCTCAGATCCCGCTCAAGAAAACACCCTGGAGGCCACAGACTCCCGTGTTGGTCCTTCGGCTGAAGAAGGTTTTGGTTGTTTCGTCGCTTTCTCCTGTTCTTTACTTTACTTTTCTTCCTTTTTTTAGTATCCTTCCATTTCCAGTTTCAACCTTCTGGTCCTAACTATTTTTATTATTGCGGCAGTCCCTGCTCCTGCTAAGAAAAGACTAAAAAAGAAAACAACATCAAAGCCGAAGGCCACAGGGCCAGGGGCATCAGGAGAAGGACAAACCTCTGGTGATCCCGAAGCTTCAGGATCATTCTCCATTGATGTTACTGCGGCCATGGATGCGGCAAGGGATAGAGCAATGGAGTATCGTCAGGTGTCGGAGGATCCTGAGCTCCGGAGTAAGCAGAGAGAGGACTACATAGCCTCTTCTTTGCTGGAGGATCCTGAGCTCCGGGGTAAGCAGGGAGAGGGCTACATAGCTTCCTCTTCTTCTTCCCCTCCTCCTCCTGCTTAGGGGTCCTATACTGGACCCTCCCAAAAGGAAGGGTGGTTCTACCATTGGGGGCACCCTCTTCCTTTGATAACCTGCGACTCAGCCAAGTACTCCTCCATTTGGAAGGAGGCAATAAAGAGATCTGGTCATCCGGACGGGATCTTTGCTCCTCCGGCAACCTTCACTGCTACCAAAAAAAGGCTGCGGATCGGAGATGGGGGGCAGATGCTATCATGCGGCATTCCCTCCTAATAAATGAAGTGTTTGACATGATGTGGGGGGGAATCTTTCAGGTTGGCACGTGTATCTCTTTTGTGTTTCTCTTCTGTTTTGGTTTGGCTTTTTCCTTGATTTTATGAATTGTGTTGCTTTTAGGTGATGTCCATGGCCCAAAGTGCTGAGGTTCACCTTGGCAACCTTCAATCCAGGCTTCGCTATGAGGAAAGCCGAGCCAATAATGTTGAGGAGGAACTGAAGCTATCCCGCTCTTCTCATGATGCTTACATTGACCAGGTTGAGTACGAGATCGACCGTAAGGCAAAGGAGAGAACTGAGGCAATAAACAAAGACCTACAGTTGTCCCGGCGAGAATGCGAGCGTCAGCGTGATGAGTATGAGCTGCAGCTGAAGAAACTCCGGGAAGAAAACTTTTCTCTAAGAGGCCGGATCAAGGAAGCTGACAATACTTTGATAGAGGTATGAAACCATCTCTTTTTCCCTTGATAAAGATAAGCTGATTCGGTCCTTCTTTGACCTAGATATTATGCTGGATCAGGTACGCTCTATGCACCGGAACGAAGTGAACACTCTTCAGGCTGACAAGGCCTTTTTCTATCAGGAGAGGAACTCTTTCAAGCAGGAGGCTGAAACGCTCGAGCTGGAGAAGCAAACTCTTCAACGGGAGAATGAAGCCCTTGTGAAGGAAAAAGAAAAGCTTATGCAGGAGCTTGATCGCCTGTCGGAAGAAAAGGCCGCACTGGAAGAGCAGTCGAAGTCCTCCTTTGATCAAGAGAAGCAGTCTCTGCTCCGAGACTGCTCTCTTTTGGAAGAGGAGAAGAAAACCCTTGTTGCGGATAAAGCTGCCCTGATAGAAGAGAGGACCAGGTTGGAGGAGAGAGTAAAAGAGCTGGAGGAAGCCAAGTCTCACTCTCAAGCCGAGAATACTGAGCCATCGGGCCATGGTAAACCTTCAGGCCTTCAACTTTTGCTTCTCCTTTTGCCCTTTTCTTCTTCTTATTCTCTTTTGTTCCGGCTAGGCTTGAGTTTTGCCAACTTACCGAAGCACGTCACTCAGTTAAGTGGTCGGGTAGCCCGTGCCAAGGAGGAGCTGTCATCTGCCAATTCTGAACGTGACAAGTATCGAGCCCAAGTCCTGACCCTTGAATCTCAAGTGGCCAGGCTCAAGTCATTTTCCAGGCAATCTCGGGAGGAGATACAGAAGCAAGGCACCATTAACGCCCATCTAAAGGAATCCTTTGCTTCTCAGTGTCGCCGGATAGTTAATATTTGCCAGCAGATTGTCTCGGATCACTCTCTCGACAAAGGAGAGTTACTGGATGATGATCTGTATAACAAGCTGGAATTCTAGGCTGTTGCCCAGAAGTCTAACTTCTTCTTGGAGCTCGAGAGGTTTTGCCGCAGTCCTGGAGAGACATGTTTTGGCGCCGGCGAAGCCTCATTTCTTCCAGCTGGAAGCAACATCTGCCGTCTGCCGGAGGGATACAACGTCTTTCCAGGAGATCCAAGTATTCTGAGAGTGTGGCTGGTAGCGGCGATAGATTGTTAACTGCCGAAAAAGAAGCTGTAGAGAAAGTAGAGTAGAAGTTTTTTTGTTTTTTAATCTTTAGAGGAGTTTTTGTTTCGGTATTTTTTTGTGTTTGCCGAATGATCATATTTTGTAACTGTTTTTACCCCACACCTTGGGAGAAATATAAGCTATATTTTTTACCATCTTTAGTTATTTGTCTGCCGGAGTGACTCTTTTGAGCCGAGTTTTCTATTACCGTGATATTTCCCTCCTTTTTTTTAATGGTGCACGTATGGTTATCTTATGCAAGTTATGCCAGTGTAGTATCCATTCTTTACAACACAAGGGGTTTGTGGTTTTGGACTTTCGTTCCGGCCGGACCCTTTTTCCTTTTTAAAGTATGGTCATCTATGGTTTTTAGCCGGATTTTTAGGATATGGAGTATAGGAACCTGCGGCTTGTTGGCCGACGCCTTCCTTTTTCTTTCAAGGCATTATAGCCTGCGGCTCGTTGGCCGGTGCTTTCTTTTTCTTTCAAGGCATGATAGCCTGTGGCTCATTGGCCGGTGCTTTCTTTTTCTTTCAAGGCATGATAGCCTGCGGCTCGTTGGCCGGTGTTTCTTTTTCTTTCAAGGCATGATAGCCCGCGGCTCGTTGGCCGGTGCTTTCTTTTTCTTTCAAGGCATGATAGCCTGCGGCTCGTTGGCCGGATGTTTCTTTCAAGGCGTGATAGCCTGCGGCTCGTTGGCCGGTGCTTACTTTCAAGGCATGATAGCCTGCGGCTCGTTGGCCGGTGCTTACTTTCAAGGCATGATAGCCTGCGGCTCGTTGGCCGGTGCTTACTTTCAAGGCATGATAGCCTGCGGCTCGTTGGCCGGTGCTTACTTTCAAGGCATGATAGCCTGCGGCTCGTTGGCCGGTGCTTTCTTTTTCTTTCAAGGCATGATAGCCTGCGGCTCGTTGGCCGGTGCTTTCTTTTTCTTTTACTTTCCCAAAAATAATACCTTTTATTGAAGAGTTATAAATTTTACACATAGAACTTTTTCAGACATTCTCCATGCCAAGAATGCGGCAATTCGTACCCTTCACCATTTTTCAGGCGGTATGAAGCTCGTCCCGTCTTCTGGTGTATGATGTACGGTCCTTCCCATTGGGGTTCCAGCTTCTTGGGTTGCTTAACCTCTCGGAGAACTAATTCTCCTGGGGCAAAACTTCGTTCTTTTATCCTCCTGTTGAAATATCTTTCTACCTTGGATTTATCTTTCGCCATCCTTACTGCGGCGGCCATCCTGGTTTCTTCAAGGAGGTCTAGGTGATCCTGTACCCCCTGATTGTTGACCTCTTCGTCATATGATTCCCACCTTATGGATGGCACCACAATTTTGCCGGAATGACGGCTTCCAAACCATATGTCAATCTGTAAGGCGTTTCTCCCGTCGGCCCTCTTTCTGTCGTTCTGTACGACCAAAGGACCTGGGGTAACAATTCTGCCCACTTTCCTTTTTTCTCATCGAGTTTCTTCTTTATCGCCCTTACTATTTGCCCATTCGCATTCTCGACCTGCCCATTTGCCTGAGGGTGAGCTACTGATGCAAATCTTAAGTCGATCTTCCATTCTTCACAGAATTCTCGGAAGCTTTCGCAATTGAACTGTGCTCCATTATCAGTTATTATTGCTTTCGGTATACCAAACCTGCATACCACATATTTCCAGATGAATTCTTGTGACTTCCTTGCCGTGATGGAGACAGTAGGCATTGCTTCGACCCACTTTGTGAAGTAGTCGATGGCAACGTACATGAATTTGAACCTCCCTGGTGAAGCTTCCGGGAATGGGCCCACAATGTCCAACCCCCACATAGCAAAGGGAATTGGGCAGAGAATAGATTTTTGCTCCGCCGGAGGAGTATGTATTTTGTTTCCATGCTCTTGACACTTGCGACATTTTCGTATATATTCCTTGCAATGCTCCATCATTTTCGGCCAAAAATATCGTGTCTCAAGATTTTGTGGGTTGTGGTCCTTTCTCCCTGGTGATTTCCACAGAGCCCATCATGTATCTCTCTTATTAACTCTGCTCCTTCAGCTATGGTAACACACTTCAGTGCTGGCCTTGCAAAAGATCGCTTATACAGCTGGTTATCCTCAATAAAAAATGATGCGGCCCGCCTTTTTATTATCCTGGCCTCCTTTTCTCCTTCCGGCAGCTTTCCTTGCCGCACGTAATCTATGATTGGAGTCATCCAGGATTCTTCTTTGTCACCTGTCTCCACCGCAAACACCTGAGTTCCTTCTATACTTGGGGAAGTTCTGATTTCTAGCCATATCTCATTGGGTACCTTTTCGGCCATACTTGCCAATTTGGCCAAGGCGTCAGCTTCGACATTCTCTTCGCGGGGAAGGTGTTTTAGCTCGCATCTTTGGAAATTTGCTTTTAGTTCCTGGACCTTGAGCAAGTACCTCCATAGTTTTTCTTCTTTGACTTCATAGATGTTGTCATTTTGTCTTGCCACCAACATAGAGTCCGAATACACCTCTAATTCTGTTAAAAATAGGTTATACTCTCATAAGTTTTATTTTAGACAGGATTTTATAAGAATGAAAAAACAGAGAAAGCATCTTTTCTATGGAACCTGTCGCCCCGAGGGCTGTAGCTACTTCCAAACCCTGGATAAGGGCTTCGTATTCGGCTTCATTATTAGTAACATCAAAGTCCAGTCGGAAGGCATAATTCAAGCTTTGCCCATTCGGCGCCTGTACCACTATCCCAGCTCCTGCCCCGCTTTTGCATCGAGCTCCATCAACCAAGATGATATATGGACTCTGAGTCTGCTTATTTCTTTCGCAAAGTTTGTTTCCGTTATGAAGTCTGCTAAGGCCTGAGCTTTAATCGCCGTTCTGGGCAAGAAGTGAATTTCATATTGTGTCAGCTCTACTGTCCAGCTTACCATCCGGCCGGAGGCATTCGGATTGTTCGCAATTTGCTTGAGCGGCCAATTGGTCCTGACAAAGATTCGATGTGACTGGAAGTAGGGTCGTAGTTTTCTTGACGCCACCACCAGTGCAAACAAGATTTTCTCTATGTTAGTGTACCGTCCTTCTGTCGGGCTCAAGATTTTGCCCGTATAGTAAACTGGTATCTCCCTTTTCTCTTCCATGATTAAGACAGCTGCAACCGCCCAATCTGTTGCGGACAAGTAAAGATATAGATCCTGTCCTGGGGCAGGTACACCCAATTTAGGTAGATCCCGAAGCATCTCCTTGATCTTTTCAAATGCGTCTATGCACTCTTGTCCCCACTGGAATTTGCTGTTCTTCCTTAGAATATTGAAGAACGGGATTGATTTTTCTTGAAGCTTAGAACAAAACCTACTTAATGCTGTGAGTCTTCCGTTCAAAGCTTGGACATCTTTGATATTTCTTGGAGGAGAAAGGTCGAGGATTGCCTGACTTTTTTCCGGATCGACTTCAATACCTCGTTGCCCAACAATGAAACCAAGAAACCTCCCCTTGGTTACACCAAACACACACTTTTCTGGATTTAGTTTGATTTGGTATTTATCCAAGTGTCGAATGTTTCTTCTAAATCCTTCATGTGTTGTTCTTTTGACGGACTTTTTACAACTATATCATCAACGTAAGCCTCCACATTTCGAGCAATTTGCTGACAAAATACTTTGTCAATCATTCGTTGAAAAGTGGCCCCTGCATTCTTTAGGCCGAAGGGCATTACTTGTAACAGAATGTTCCGGCTGAAGTAATAAAGGATGTCTTTTCCGAATCGTCTTCTTTCATTTTTATTTGATTATAACCGGAGAACGCATCCAGAAAACTTAACACAGAACTCTGGGCAGTTGAAACCACCAATCTATCTATTGATGGCAGGGGATAGAAATCTTTAGGACATGCCTTATTTAAATCTGTGAAATCCAACACATTCTCCATTTTCCATTTGCCTTTTTCACCATGACAACATTAGCCAACCATCGTGGGTACGCAACCTCCCTGATGAATCCGGCCTTGAGGAGTTTTTGGACCTCGGTTCGTGCGGCTAAATCTCTTTCTTCCCCTATTACCCTTTTCCTTTGCCTGACCGCCGGATGCTTAGGGTCTACCCTGAGCTCATGCCGGATAACGCTTGGGTCTATACCAGGCATCTCGTCCGTGCTCCAAGCGAATGTTGCCCTTCTTTTTTCCAGGAACCTCATTAAGTGAGTTTGCTCTCCACTGTCAAACGCAGTTCCTATTTTAAAAAATTTAGAAGGGTCAAATTTTAAATGTACCTCTCTGGGGGGATCTTGGGCTGTTCGACATTCTTCCTTTTCTTGACTCGGCCCTGGGGAAGAAGGCAACTTTCCCTCGAACTCCTTGTCCGATCCCACAGTTTTGACCACCTCCTTACTAGGAAGGCTGTCCATGATGCGGACTTCACACATTCGGGCCATCTTTTGGCTTCCTCTT
Organism: Limonium bicolor; assembly: GCA_023374045.1. NCBI lineage: Eukaryota > Viridiplantae > Streptophyta > Magnoliopsida > Caryophyllales > Plumbaginaceae > Limonium > Limonium bicolor. The sequence continues at coordinate 11,449,183 of CM041780.1, forward strand.
ATCGTAACCACCTTCCCGCTTGAGGTTAAGTATTTCATTTTTAAGTGATGAGTGCTGTGGATGGCTTTGAAAGCATTGATCCTGGCCTTCCAAGGTACATGTTATATCCAGAAAGACCTGGCACAATAAAAGCCGTGAGCTCTCTGTTTTCTTTCGTCTCCTTGACCCAGGGTCATTGTGAAATCTATACTGCCGGAAGACGTGGTAGAGACCCCTACAAATCCTCATAAACCGCCGAATAGGGCTTGATCCGGTCCTCAGGCACCTCCAACTTCCTAACCGCTCGGCTGATATGACATTTGCTCCGGCCCCACTATCGATTAAAATTCCCTCCATCATTCATCGTTTACCTGTGCACGAATGACAAGTGGATCGTTGTGCGGGTATAGCACTCCATCTTCATCCTCGTCGGAGAAGAAAATTGGAGGAAAACTTTCCTTTTTGGCGATTTTCTTCTCCGGGAGTTCTTGATGTACTTGATGAATGTGCCTTTTTCTTTCATTAGGGGTTAGTGGTCCTACCTCTGAAAAAAGTCCTGTGAGTTTTCTTAGAGAAAGTTTTGTTAGCTTTCTTCTCGGGAAAAGAAGGGGGTTGCTAATAGTAAAAAAATGCAAAAAGAATGGAAATTTTATTTCTCCTTTTGGCAACATGATTTTGACAATCTATGTGACACAAAATTTTATCTTAAAGCAGGCTACAAATTGTAACTCCGAATGTTATCCTGAATGAAAGGAGAAAAACTTTTACTCTCCTTCTTCACAAACCTGTTATCATTCCCACTGATTTGCCGGGATCAAGCCTGGGATGAACCTCTTCCTCTTGTCGCCCTCGAGGTGCATTCTGGGTACTACCTGTTGGCCGCCGTATTGCCTTTGTGCTCCGGCTGCCTGCTTTCCTTTCTTCTTATTTTCCTCGATGATTTGAAGTTCTTTGGCCAAGGTAGCACAGTTTACCGTTCGGTGGCTGCGGTTCCCGTGGTACTCGCAGAATGCAACCGGAATTTCCCCCTACGGCGGCTTTCTCGGCCGAGGGAGGTATCCTTCTCTTACTGCAGCAGCATATTCCTGGGTCAATGTAGACAACGGTTCTTGCCCCCTGGTGCTGCGCCCCCTGAGAGGAAGATCCAGCGGTTGTCCTGCCATAATATGGCTTGTACCTTGACCCTCCCCTTCCGGCATTTCCTCCATGCCCCTCCTTCTTTTCCGGCACCCCTGCGGTTTTGAAGCTGTCCGCTAGCTCTTTAGCCTTGTTTTCCGCTATCTCAGATTTCAAAAAATCATGGATCATTTCAGCTAATTCTCCATGAGTTTTCGGCACCTTCGTTGCGATCTTTCCAGCTAGTCGAGGCTGAGCTAGGCCGTTACCAAAGGCCTTAATCAAGATTTTCTCGTCGACATCATCAATCTCCGCGACCTTCTTATGGAAGCGCTCGCTGTACTCCTTCACAGTCTCTCCTTTTCGCTGCTTAACGTCCATCAATTCTATTGTTTCTTTTTTAACCCTCTTACTCGCAGCAAAGTATTGCTGGAAATCCTCGGTCAGCTGTTTGAAGCTCGTGATGGACTGTGGCGGTCTCGTAGAGATCCATCCCAACGCTCTCTTCGAAAGCGTTCCGGGGAACAGATTGCAGAGGGCGAGGGAGCTGATCCCCTGAGTGTTCATGGCAAACATGAACTTCTTAATATGTTGGGCGGGGTCTCCAGTCCCATCATGTTTCTCAATCGCCGGGGCGACGAAGTGCGGCGGGAGTTTTGCTTTTCTTATCCGCTCCGAGAAGGGGTACAAGATCATGTCTATTTGGTCATCTTCTTCCATCTCTTCTTCGCCAATGATTGAATTTTGCTTCCTATCCTTGTTTTCCTCGCCATTACTACCTCTGGAATCTCTGTTTCTCAGTTGTTCAATGGCCTCAGTCATTTCATCCCATTTTCTCTGATACTCCTCGTCCCTTTGCATCAGTTCCTGTTGCAAAGTCTCATTTCCCTCTACAATTTTTTCGTTGATGGATCTGACTAGCCCCTTTAGCATGTCTTCGAGAACTTTTTTGGAGATGGCCTCTGGCATCTCCGAACTCATTCCTTCTTCGGAGCGATTGTTATCTTCAGTAGTGTTCTTCAGTGTTTTCTTTGATCTTGGAGCCATATTTCGTGTTCTGATCCTACAAAAAATGTCATTGGTTATTTCAGGACTTTTGCTATAAATCGCCGCATATTACTTCCCTGTTTCTAGGTGGTCTCGTGGTTGCTTCTTGCTGTTCGTTTCCCATAGACGACGCCAAAAGAAACAATGCATCAATCCTAGTAACCTTCGATCTGATCTTAATGAAACAGTACATTTATCCTAGCATGATCCGATCTGATCCTCTATCCTACATTACCTGGTCTCAATCGCAGAGTCTCACACGAGTAGAGAGAGAGAGAGAAAGAGAGCTTCTATTGGAATTGAATGTAAGTTCGACTGCCAAAATGTCGCGTATCTTATTTCATGGGGGTACACCCCTATTTATAGTATTTTGGGTCTGGTTTTTATGATGCCAGCCTGTATTTTACATGTATAAGTACGGTTTTGCCCTTTCCTAGTATCTTTGACTGACCACAGGCGGTCGGTCGTATAATACTTTGCTCTGCCTAAGTCCTATCCCCATCTGGCTGGAGACGGCCGGATGCCCTATGTGTTTCTACTTCTATCCGGCTAAAGCGGCCGGATGCTCTATACATCCTATTTTGTCTCGACACCATTTCTTCCCTTCTCACTCGGGGGCTCCATATTTATACTGCAGGATGAGGATCGAGGAAGCAGAGTGGTTGTAGATCAAGTTATGTCATACTTTTAATTATTTTGGATGTTGAGCCCGGGATGCGCCTGTGCTCCCGTGGTGTTATATTTTGGTACCGTTTGTATTACAGTGACTGTCGTTTACAGTTAACAGCGGAGTTCATGTGTACAGTTTGCAGTGACGGTTTGTATTAAACACTCGGTATGTTGGTTATGTATATATATGGTTGTTAGTACCTAATGCTCGGGAGTCTGATCATCAGACCGGTACACTAGACGGCGTTGTAGCACCGAATCGTTTAGTTATTGTTTAGTTATTTTTCCGCTGTGATTTCATTTAATGTTAAGTTAGTGGTAGGGGTGTTACAAAAAGTGGTATCAGAGCGAAGTATCGCTCTGATGACTAGAATACCGAGCTTAGGAATATACCGAGTTAGGAAACTTGACCACAGATACCTAAGTGAGCAGTTATGTAAAGGTTAACCACTAACTAGTGTGGAGATACCTTGTTGTCGGGAAGACGTTACAATCGTTGGAGCCGATAAGTGTGCAAGCACAATGCTAATGAATGTTCGTGTGAATTCAGATGTCAGGTAGACCACGAGGTCGAGGCCGCGGGCACGGCATTGGTGATACTGGGAACCAGGGAGAGAACCCTACAACACAGGTCATGGCCGATGCGGTAGCGGCCGCTGTAGCCCAGATGGTCCCCCAGTTAGTAGCTGTAATTCAGCAGGGGCAACAGCCCGAAGTTCAACCACCACCGCCACCGCCACCAGAGAACAACTGGGTCAAAGCGTTGACAGATTTGAGACCCCCGTCGTTTCATGGGGAGACCGACCCTCGTAAGCTGGAGGCGTACATCTCCGAGTTGGAGACCGCCTACGAGACCTTGGATGTGCCTGCTGGGGCCAAGGTCTGTCTTGCCGCTTACTACTTGAAGGGTTCGGCACAAAGTTGGTGGAAGCTTGTGAGAGAGGACCGGATGGCGGATCCTCAATTTGGTTGAAGAGAGTATACGGCTCTGCTGCGAGCCAAGTATTATCCTGTGCATGTGCAAGAGGCCAAGCGCCTAGAGCTGGATAGTCTGAGGCAGGGGGATAAGATGTCGGTCGACGACTACTACACTGCCTTCACCGGCCTTATCCACTTATTACCGGACCTGGGACACTCGAACCGGGTGCTGGTAAACCGTTTCTACAATGGTCTCAGCCACCGTCTTCGCTACGGGATGGGGCCAGCTGAGTATACTACCTTGCAGGTAATTTAAATACCATGATGTGAATCGGTTTATACCGTAAGTGAGTGTTGATGTGAATTTGTGAGTTTGTTTTGCGGGGCATGACTGACATCCTAAATCCAGGAGTGCTATCATGCCGCTGCCAAGGTTGAGATTACCGTCCGTCTGAGGGACGAGGAGAATACGCACAAGCGCAAGGCCACGAACGATGGCGAGAGTCCGCAGGGGTACGGGGGAGGAAAGAAGAAGAAGAATCCTTATCCCCAGCCCCAGAAGAGTCAGCACCAGGGTGACAAGGGCCAAGCCCAGACCACCACAGCTGAGGAGCCACTGAAGCTCACATACACTTATGCGGCGTAACCCCTACGCTCCTACCCGCCTAAGGGTAATTATTTAATCATGTGTGTCAAGTTGAAGTGTATGTTGTTAAGTTATGAAGTAAGTATTGATTGTGTACTGTGATAGCAGCTAGCGCGGGTTCTGGACCGGAGCGCCACTACTACTGTAAGTGGTGTAACGGAGACCACCCCGGCAAGGACTGCAAAGGAAATGACGTGCAGTGTCGCTACTGCGAGAAGTGGGGTCACCGTGACTATGAGTGTTAACGGAACCCCAACAGCAGAGTCAACAAGCCCAAGGGGCAGTGGAAGGGTAAGGCCACAACGACTATCGATGGCCCGAAGTCGGCTAACCAGCCACCTACAGATTAGAGGAACACTGATTCCCAGAAGGGCAAAGGGTCGGGACCTAGCAAGGCCGCCCTGAATGTGGTGGACTGGTCTGAGGCGCCAGGGCCCTATACTAGACCAGGTACCGCCTAAACTGTTGAGTGAATTAAGTGATTGCATACCGCATTTCATGCATGTGTGCTAGTGAGTCCATGTGAACTACTGTGTGAGTAAAGAATTAAAGTATAATGTGAAAGTCACCTAAATAGGTAATTTGGAACTCTAGGAACCTTCAATATCTGTTATCCAATCCCACCCACACCAAACCCTGAAGAAACCACCATCAACATCACCGACTTTCCAATGGAGCAATGTCAGGTCATCCAACCAGGTATGATACTCTTAAATGGATACGTGACACCAGAAGCACAAATCCACATCATCAGACGATGCCATGAACTGGGAGCAACACCTGGAGGTTTCTACACACCCGAATACCCGAGTGGATCGAGAATGAAATTGAAGATGATGTGCATGGGTAAGGACTGGAATCCTTACACCAAGACATATCATGAAGTGCGAGCCGAAGATGGAGCAACTCTACCGATGATACCTGAGGAGTTCCTTGCGGTCGTTAACCACACCGTGGGAATTGCTCAGAAAGTTGAAACGAATTCAATTCCAAGTGTTAAAGCGGATTTATGTATTGTAAACTTCTACCAGAAAGGTGGACGGTTAGGGTTACACCAAGATAAGGATGAGTCACCCGAGTCTCTAAGTAAGGGAGTACCCGTAGTGTTTGGTCCATTGGTGATACCGTAGTGTTTATATATGGCGAGCAGAAGCGTGCTGATCTCGCAAAGAAGTTAGTGTTGAAATCAGGAGATGTGCTAATCATGGGTGGGCAGTCAAGGATGCTATATCATGGCATCAGGAAGATCAAACTGAATACCGCACCATCGGCAGTGATCAATGCCACACACATGAAACCCGGACGTTTGAATTTGACCTTCAGACAGTTTTAAAGCCTTGTATAATTATGTAATGTGTTAAGCCAGTTGTATATTAAGAATGCTATATCTAGCTAAGTTTACAATGTGATCGACTTGTGATGTGAAGGGAGTGTTAATCATCAAAGTGGAGTTGTTCGAAGTATATCAACCGTGTTATTACCAAATACTTAATAGTTTGCCAATGAATTAGGCTGTGCACTCGGAACGGGAGGTATACTGGGCGTTTGTAATGAGGCAGAAGCCGGCAAGAGCGGCACAATCCTCACCAGTACCTTTCCAGTCAATGGCGTGGACGCTTCGATCTTGTTCGACTCCGGAGCCTCACATACATTTATCTCGCTATCGTTTGCGAGGAGGCTGGGGTTAGACGGTGAAGAGATGCCGGACTTCCTAGTCACTCTCCCGTCGAAAGAGCGGATCAGGTGTACCCGCTACCACCGAGATGCTGTTGTACGAATTCGAGATGAAGAGTTTCCGATCGACTTGATAGAGTTCGACGGACTTGGTTTTGATGTGATTGTTGGGATGAACTGGTTGGAGCGGTACAAGGGCAGAATCTTGTGTGCCGAGCATCGTCTGCTTCTTCGGAGTCTGTCTGGGGTTACTATATCTTACCGCCAGAGGCCCAGGGAGCCTTCGACTCAGATCATCACCGCCATGGCCATGTATCGTGAATTACGACGAGGCAATGATGTATACCTCTGCTATGTCCAGGACATAGAGAGAGACCCAGAGTTTAGCCCAGATGTGCCGGTAGTGTCGGAGTTTCCTAATGTATTTCCTAAGGAACTGCCGGGCATATCGCCAGCACGGGAAGTTGAGTTTGAGATTGATTTGCTTCCGGGCACCGAACCAATTGCGAAGGTGCCCTATCGTATGGCTCCAGCAGAAATGATAGAGCTCAGGGAGCAGCTGAGAGACCTACTCGACAAGGGATTTATCCGCCCTAGCGTTTCACCATGGGGAGCGCCGGTCCTCTTCGTGAAGAAGAAGGACGGTAGTCTCCGCCTGTGTATTGACTATCGAGAGCTGAATGCAGTTACGGTGAAGAACCGTTATCCTTTACCACGCATCGACGACCTATTTGATCAGTTGAGAGGAGCATCAGTATTCTCCAAGATAGACCTACGATCCGGATACCATCAGATTGCCATTCGTGAGTGTGACATTGAGAAGACCGCTTTCAGAACAAGATATGGACATTATGAGTTTACGGTTATGCCGTTTGGTTTATCCAATGCACCAGCAAAGTTCATGGACTTAATGAACCGCTTGTTCCAAGATCAGTTGGACAAGTCAGTGGTAGTCTTCATCGACGATATTCTTGTGTACTCAAAATCGAGAGGTGAGCATGAAAGCCACCTGAGAAATGTGTTACAAACATTGAGAAAGAATCAGTTGTATGCTAAATTTTCAAAGTGTGAGTTTTGGTTGAACCAAGTATCCTTTCTTGGTCATGTGATTTCTGAAGCCGGGATCGCTGTTGATCCGGCAAAGATTGATGCAGTGCGCACCTGGCCTAGGCCGAAGACAGTTACCGACATCCGGAGCTTCCTCGGTCTGGTAGGTTATTATAGGAGGTTTATGAAGGACTTCTCCAGTGTCTCGAAGCCAATGACTTCCTTGATGAAGAAGGATGCACCATTCGAGTGGACAGTCGACTGTGAGAGTTCTTTCCAGAGCCTCAAGGATGCTCTGACATCTGCACCAGTCCTGACTATACCAGACGGTCCAGATGGTTTTGAGGTCTATTGTGACGCATCAGGCAGAGGTATGGGTTGTGTGTTGATGCAACACGGGAAGGTCGTAGCGTACGCCTCCCGACAGCTGAAGAAGCATGAAGAGAAATACCCTACCCACGATTTAGAACTGGGTGCCATTGTCTTCGCATCGAAGATATGGCGACATTATTTGTATGGGGTAAGTGTGACAATTTATTCTGACCACAAAAGTTTGAAGTACTTGTTCACTCAGAAGGAGTTGAACATGAGACAAAGAAGGTGGGTTGAGTTTCTAAACGACTACGACATTAATCTACAGTATAAAGAGGGTAAGGCAAATGTGGTAGCTGACGCATTGAGTCACCGAGCACACTCTCTCCATTCGCTAGTCTCTCATACAAGCATGGTTGAAGAGGTGCGGAGTGCTCAGATGACGGATCAGTATATGTTGGAGATTAGACAGAAGCTTATTGATGGCACATTCGAGTGTCAGAAGTATGACTTCTGACTCCACGATGATGACCTGATTAGGCTTAATGACCGACTGTGTATTCCGAGGAGTAGCGCTGAACTGAAGGAGCGCATACTGAGTGAATCCCACTATTCTACGACTTTGATTCACCCCGGAGCTTCAAAGATGTATAAGGGTATGAAACAGTATTTTTGGTGGGCTGGAATGAAGAAATATGTGAATGATTATGTGTTGAGGTGTCTCATTTGCCAGAAGGTCAAGTTTGAGCACCGACGGCCTGGTGGTATGGTACAGCAAATGCCAGTGCCTGAGTGGAAGTTCCATGACATTTCTATGGACTTCGTAGTAGGGCTTCCGCCTACAAGGGGAGGTCTGAATATGATTTGGGTTGTTATTCACCGACTGACCAAGGTGGCTCAATTCATACCGATGAAGGACACCTGGAAAGTGGCAAAACTAGCAGAGCTCTTCGACAGAGAGATTGTAAGACATCATG